>JAGPOW010000304.1:25652429-25670274 GCA_030014935.1 Caiman crocodilus
CCCCACAAATGCCACACCCACATGCTCTCACACCACACACCTACAGCCCCCCCCCCACAACCCTATACCTGCCCCCCACAATATACAAGAGTACGCCGTCATTTTAAGCTATTGTGCAATCACCTTCTGAACAGAAATATATACCTTCTTCTTTCAGTATTTTCTCTTTCTTAGTACTTACTATATAAGGGACATCTTTAAAACAAATGGTTTTCATCAGTGATATACATAATGCAGTTTATTTGCCTGGTGTGACTGCCATCAGACTCAGGATTTCAAAAGTAAGTTTGCAATTCCTGGTCATAATGAATTCTTTTGCTTCTGCCTAAAGTTCTAAAGCTCATGTTTCGTAATATTAATGAGCTTTTTACTTTACATGTTGAAATCTCTGGGGAAACTCCTAGTGATATCTAAGGAAGCTAGACATGCCTGAAAATTAATTCTAGATTTCAGCTGACACAGTCATTACAAGAAACACAGATACTGGGCATATCTACATGTGCATTTACATTACATTAAATTTACTGTGCAGTAAATTACTGTATAGTATGTGGGAATAGGCTGACATGTACACGTGCAAGCAACCTGGGACTAGATTTAATTTCAAATCAGAGCTTCCTGCCATGTGCCCCTGTGGCCCCTCAGGGGAGCTCCAGCCTCTGACCACATGGCTGCTAGAACTTGGCAGACATGCTGGGGCCAGAAGCAGATGCCAGCATTTAGTGGCCATCTTAAGGGCTCACCCCCACCCACACAACCCTGCCCAGTGCCTCCCCTGCCTGAAAGCAGCTTTATCAAAGCAAAATGTTTTGGCTTCTTCAAAACATGCTGGGATTTTGTTTCTTGAGAAATTTGAATCTAATTTGAAAAGAAAAAAAAAGAAATATATACATTTCCTACAGAACAGAAATCACAAGCTTCAATTAGACCCAGTGTCCTATTTTTGGCCCTAAATTGGTATTGCAAAACTTTAGCCATATGTTAGCAACTTCCTTTATGTTAGTGCTTGGGAACTTCACTAAGGAATCTGTTGTCCCTAAATTAAGAAAAGTATTGTCCTTTGGAGACTAACTGACCAATATTACATTAAAGTGAAAATACAATCACTATTCAAATGTGTTATTTTTTTTTTAGTTGTCCAGAACTTTTAGCATAATTTCTGATCTTGCAATTTTATTTTTCTCTGTTCCTCTCTCAACTTACATGTCCTTTGACATCGCTATACACAGATTCACACTCAGTGGCCATGTCTACACATGCATATTTACAGCACAATAACTATGGCAATTTACGCAGACTTGGGCATAAATCTGATGCCTGCCAGATAACAAATTTATACCTGATTACTTCCTGTGGAGTGATGCACATGTAGATGCATTATTGTACTGCCAAAAGTGGGGCACAATTCCTGTTGCCCCCGCTACCTCACGCTGCATGAAGGGCTCTGCTATGAGCTCCCTGGGCCCCTCTCCACTGCTGCCCCAGCCCTCCCCACGGCTTCTGCTCCCACTCCAACTCTGGCCCTTTAAGAACCCTGGCAGGGTAGGTTCTTAGCTAAGAACCCTGCAAAAATAACCCTGGACTCACTGGCTTCTGCAGTGGCCTCAGGACTCTCAGGGGCTCATGCAAGGGCCCTACACATAGCATAGGACAGTAGGGGGCAGTGGGGATCGTCCCCTCTTGGGCAGGAGCTGGGGGGTTTGGGTTTTTTTTTTCTTAAAGGGTCAGAGCTGGGGTTGGTGGGGCAGCCACGGGGGAGCTGGAAAAGTGGGCAGGGGCCAGGGGGATCATGCAAAGCCCCCCCCATGTGGTTTGGAGGAGTGGGGGGTAGTGGTGGCAGTGGGGATCAAACCCTGCCCTGCAGCACTTGGTGAGTTGGGACCTTTTTTTTCAAAGTGCCGGAAGCTGGGATGAGCTGCTTAATTTTGATTTCAAATCTTTTATGATCTAATATCCATATGTATTCAGTTAGAATTTTGGTTATGTAGTATAACATAATTTGTGCTGTAATTGGTTTTAAAGCTCTTCCTTGGCTGTGATTTTTTATAAGTGGCATAGCAATTGGAAATTTATCACTGATATTTCAATCAGTATGATATCTAAAATAAAAATAAAAGTTAAAAATAAAATGGTATAAAAATTCAAAGATAAAAATGAAATAAAATAAATTTCAAATGAAAATCCAGTCAAGATATGAAGTAAACTATTGTGTTCAAATAAGATGATAATAGGTCTTACTGAAACTCTCCTTTTTAAAATGTAATTGAAAGGAATACATTTCCACTTTGACAAATGGCATTTTCTAATAGAAAAACATTACATTAGAAAAAATTTCACCAGCTTCATATTCTAAAAAAGAAACAAAACATACTGAATAAAATAGCCAGAGCTACCATGGAGCTGAGGATGGCATACCAAGTTAAGGATAACAAAAAATTGTTTTTCACATATAGGGAGTAAAAGGAAGGTCCAGGGTAGATTAAGACCACTACTGAATGTTCAAAAGCACTTGGTGACAGACAGGGGGGACAAGGCTGTACTCCTCCATGAATTCTTCACCTCAGTGTTCCTAAACAAGAGGCAAGACAAGTCTCGCAATGGGATTGTAGAGAGGTAACAGCAGGGTAGCAGACTACCAAGCATCAACTCTGAGACATTGCAGAGTCACGTGGAAGGACTGGATGCATTTAAGTCAGCAGGCCCGGATGAGTTCCATCCAAGGGTGCTGAAGGCACTGGCTGATGTTATTGCACAGACACTGGCAAGAATATTTGAGTGCTTGTGGCACACGGGCCAGGTCCTGGAGGACTGGAAAAGGGCCAATGTGGTCCCTATTTTCAAGAAGGGGAGAAAGGAGGATCCAGGCAACTATAGGCCAGTCAGTCTCACCTCCATCCTTGGCAAAGTCTTTGAAAAGATTATTTAGGTTCATATATGTGAGAGCCCAGCAGGAAAATTTATGCTGAGGGGAAACAAGCATGGGTTCATAGCAGGTAGATCATGCCTGACTAATCTAGTCTATTTTTATGACCAGGTTACAAAACACCTGGACGCAGAAGTAGGGGTAGACATTGTTTACTTAGACTTCAGGAAGTCCTTTGATATGGTATCCCACCCCATACTGGTGAATAAGTTAAGAGGCTGTGACTTGGATGATTACACAGTCCAGTGGGTGGCAAATTGGCTAGAGGGTCTTACCCAGAGATAGGTAGTGGATGGGTCGGTATCAACCTGGAAGGACATGGGCAGTGGGGTCTCACAGGTCTTAGTCCTTGGACTGACACTCTCCAATGTCTTCATCACTGACTTGGACGAGGGAGTAAAGTATACTCTGTCCAAGTCTGCGGATGATACAAAACTGTGGGGAGAAGTGGACACACCAGAGGGCAGGGAACAACTACAGGCAGATCTGGACAGGTTGGACAAATGGGCAGAAAACAATAAGATGCAATTTAACAAGGAGAAATACAAAGTGCTGCACCTAGGGAGGAAAAATGTCCAGCACACCTACTGCCTAGGGAATGACCTGCTAGGTAGCATGGAAGTAGAAAGGGATCTTGGAGTCCCAGTGGACTCCAAGATGAACATGAGTCGGCAGTGTAACAAAGCCATCAGAAAAGCTAATGGCACTTTATTGTGCATAAGCAGATGCATGATGAACAAAACCAGGGAGGTGATACTTTCCCTCTGTTGGGCACTGGTCAGACCACAGTTGGAGTATTGCTTGCAATTTTGGGCGCCACACTTCAAGAAGGATGTGGATAACCTGGAGAGGGTCCAGAGAAGGGCCACTCGTATGGTTAAGGGCCTGCAGACCAAGCTCTATGAGGAGAGACTAGGGCACCTGGACCTCTTCAGCCTCCGCAAGAGAAGGTTGAAAGGTGACCTCATGGTTGCCTATAAATTCATCATGGGGGTGCAGAAGGGAACTGGTGAGGCTCTACTCACCAAGGCGCCCTTGGAGGTTATAAGAAATAATGGCCACAAGCTAACAGAGAGCAGATTTAGACTACACATTAGGAGGAACTTCTTCACAGTTAGAGTGGCCAAAATCTGGAATGGGTTCCCAAGGAAGGTGGAGCTCTCCTTTACCCTGAGTGTCATCAAGAGGAGGTTAGCTAGGCATCTGGCTGGGGTCATCTGAACCCACCACTCTTTCCTGCCTATGTAGGGGGTTGGACTTGATGATCTATTGAGGTCCCTTCAAAGCGACCCTAACATCTATGAATCTATGAAAAATTAGAATCTGGGTTTAGGTTGCTTGGGTACTTTCCCTCTGCAGTTACTTACCATTCTTTCTTTCTTTTGAAATTTCTTAGTTTTCTTCTAATCCTTTGTTCCCACTCATGTTCTTAGCAATGTTATCTGCAAGGAATACAAATGTGTATAAACAATCCATTTTAATCATGTCTTAAAACGGCAAGCAGTAGACCTTGACTTAAATAATTGGGTTCTACCTTATGTTACATTCACATTTTTCATTTATTTTCCTAAAAGAAAGATTTATTCTTGATTATATTGATTGGCATTCTAACCATTAAAACATTTTAGTTTGCAATGCATTAACACTTACAGCAAATGTGGCACTTTTCCTTCTTTGATAGAATCTATGCACATTTACTGAAGTGATTATGTGGCTTGCCATGTCCTTTCATTATGAATTAGAAAATGGTGAAGAACATGCCAAATTGCACTCCCAAAACCAGGTACCTCACTCAAGCCCTATAAGTGGATCTGGATTTTACTTTCTCATTCCCCCTAGTGGCCATCCTGAGTGGTAACTCTAAATTATCATAAGTAACTTAACCAGTGATTCTCAACCAGGTGCTCCAGACATTTGTGTAGCTATGATATCATTTTAAGGGCACCACAAGGTGCACAAAATTAGCACTGCTAGGTGTGCAAACCCCTACACTTGATTCACAAGCTAAATCCAGAGATTTAAGATAGGAATCCATGGTATTAAAAATCCATTCTGACCTGTTTTGATCTTTCTCAGGTTTTTGCAACAGAAGAATTTCTTTTTTTATTTTTCCTTAATCAAAAACATGTGAAAGCTAGGAGCTTGCTTTTTCTGATGGGTGTCTGGAATCTAATGAGGGGTGTCTTGATTCAAAAAGGTTGAGAACCATTGCTCCATGCCATATAACAGTTCCAGTCATTTTCAATGTCTTCTGTGAGATACTTATCTACAATGCAAAATCTATCTTTGAGCTGTGTTATCTTAGACTCTTCCATCTTTGATTGATTAACATGAGCTTAAGAACCTGGATTCACTGTAATATTACTGCTGTCTTGGAGCTGTCATTCTCTCTTTCTAGTTTAAACTCTGGATAGTTTAAACTCTGGAGTCAATCTGTTATTTCTTCTTAGGACTTTGCTTCTTCTCAGTAGGTCTGCAGCTTGGCAAGCTCTTTTTTTGTTAACAGCAGCTTTCCACATTTGCCATGGACATTTTTCTTTGTAAATTCCAGCTCTGCTTTTGGGATCTTCTTATAATAATGTTGCTTATCAGGAGTGCCTAAACATTTAAAGCTGACTTCCCTGAAGAATGGGTGTCAGGTGACTTCCAAAGGTGCTGCTGTAACTCAAAACCTGAACAGGGAAACAAAGAGGACTCTAAACATCTCTCCTTCCTGTGGTTATGCTATAGTGCCCTAAGTTTCACTTTAAGGATGTCAACCAACAGAGCAAGAACACCTAGTGTGTACATACATGAGCACATCTGTGCACAACCCTTATTTCAGAAAACAGTTCACACCAGATGGCCATATAAAGGGTCCAGTATAGTCTCTTCTGCAAGGGCAAATTGAGTAAATCCAACAAGATTCAGTGCAGCTCATCTACAATGCATCCTTACAGTTCCACAAATACAGCAGGGCAGGCGAGGCAGGAGCCCTGATTGTGAATGCAGAGGGAGTACCGGAATGGCAGCCTTTGGGTCTCCTGGACAGTGGCAGCAACCACAGAGGTGCAAGGAACCCATGTGGTGGCAGCAGCAGCCATGTTCTTTGGCCCATGCTCTCTGGCTGCCATTCTTGTGGTGCTCAACAGATCTGTGTTAAGCACTGCACTCTTCCTTTTGGCCAGTGTGTGAGGGTGAGTAAGGGATCCCTGAGGATGGGGTGGAGGGAGCATCATGGTACCATTGCTACAGTAAGTAAAATTTTATTCTGGGTAGGGACTTGAGCCAGATTTAGAAAGTTGGTGTTAAATTTCTAAATTTGAATCCAGACTTACTGTTGTCCTAGGTCTGGAAAAAAGAGTTACATTTATGTTATGTAATACATACGTCAGTAAACAAATTTGGTTGTCAGTAAAAAGTTTGCAGATGTCAGTAAAAAGAATGATTGGATTGGCAACCCTGCCAGGTACCAAAAATGAGAAGGGAGTGGTTGAGAGTACGTCTGCCATAGGCAATAAAATTGCAAGTTATGCATCATCTCCTCATCTGCATGGGGTTACAGCCATGTGCAAGAAGTATGGGAGATGCCTTTTGGTGCCTGTTCAGTTTGGAGATCTTTAGGAAGATATGGCTCCAACCATGTGTATTTCCAGCAAGATACAGGGAAAGGAAATTTTTTGGTGGGTTCCAGATACCACCTTGGCAATAGAGCTTTACTCCCACGCTATGCTGTGAGCTGCTTCCCCCTATGCTTTTATGCTCTCTCACCATGTCTGAAGACTGCAGTGGGTCTTATCTTCTTGGCACCAATGACTAGTCCCTGTTGCCAGAAATCATATTGCGTGTACTAGTGGTTCCTGGACAGACATTTCTAATTTCCAGTAAAGCTCTGATTGCACAATGTTTGAATTGGGAGGCCTCCACAGGATCAGGGACAGCAAGCATTGCTGCTGTCCAAGTGACCCTGCAGTCATTGGCTATATTCTGCACTGTGTGGACAGAGTGAGAGCATCTTAGATGACCTGAAAAAACAGTTTCTTTAGCCTTTCCTTGGTTTCTTAATATTGTTATTTATTCTGTTTAATGTTTAATTGTGAAAACAGCTCAATGTCACTAAGCAGCATAAATAACAGTACAAGAGGAGGTGCAGATCAGATCAACACAACAGGGCCCTGATTCTGTAAGTACTGCATTGGGTTTTCCTTAGAAAACATTCATTGCTTTAAATAGATGTTTGCAAAGATCTGTGGTGTGCTTGTAATAAGATTATTTTATTCATGTTTGTGACTGTTCTCTGTAGCTGGTGCTGTTAAAGATTACTTACACATATCCTCAGGAGACCAGCAAAATAGGCTGTGATAGTGGAAGTATACATGAAACAAATTAACATAAATGCCCTTTGAAGTTCTGGGGATATTTTTAACCATTCGAAAATAGAATTTTGCTGAGCTACCCTTTTTGTGCTGGGCAATCCCATTCTCTGAGGTTCAGTATTTGAGTAATACACCAAAATGCATCTGTTTTAGTCTTTCAGGGAAGACTAATTTTGTAAATGCAACACATTGATAAGTGTCCTTGTGACTAATATAAAAATAAGCTGGAACAGATCATTAATAAACAAACCTATCACCCTTTTCTATCATCCCTAACTCAGGGACTGGCAGAGATTTGACTTCTGGATTCTCAGGTTTGAACTGAAGATGATGCCCCAGACTTTCCAAGGGACAAATAACATACTATAGTTATTCTGTAAACTTCAGATCACATCAGTTGCATCATTTCACCTATTCCCAAGGCTATTAAAAACAGATTATTAAAATAGTACTGCAAGAAATTTTCAAATTTCAAAGTAATGATTAAAATAATTAACATTTCTAAAGAGAAAAGAATATGGAAAAACTACAACTTTCACACATTCTATTTTGAGCAAAAGATCTACTTCCAACATGTTGAGAACAGCTATGTCATCCTGCCCTGTATAAAATTGCTTTTGACAGATTATCATTTGTGCTTTCTTAAACACTATGTTAAATTATGGATAAATAGGAAATAGATAGGACTAGAATACAGTTGTCTCAATCAAAAAAATATTCTGCTGCTTCTGGATATTTGTTTTCAGCAACAAATGCTTTTAAAAATGGGGGTCAACCTCATTTTTTAATAGAGAGATACTCGTTCAAATGCGTAAGGTATTGTGCTCTCATTTTCCACTGGACTGAAAACAACATTCCATATTAGACAAATAAAAATAACTGGGTCTGGTCTCAGGCCATACTGAAACATTTGGTTTTGCAGATCAACATTTTTGTCATCTTTTAATGGCAACTGACCATCTCTTGGGCAATGACACTCAGATTTTGGTAATACACAAACACAAATTTTGTGTAGGTCATGCAAACAAAAAAAGACTAACAAGGCATCATAGCAAGACACTAGCTTGTTTGTCACCAAGACATCTAGAACTTAGCTCCCAGAAGAAACTGTTAGTAGGTCTTATTCCTTCTCCAAGTAGTTCTCTAACCCCTTCTCATTCCTGTGGAGCAGATTGCTTCCCTCAGCCAGGGACTGATTAGAAGCTGGCTTGATTGGATTGCCTTCGCAAAAAAAAAAGGCTGAGAGTGAGATATATTTAAGCATAAATGGAGTAAACATTAGGGAAGAGAGAAGAACAATTGACATTAAAAGACTGTTGGCACAAAAACAAATAGGTGCACATTGGGCTCGTCTATGTGTTCATTAATGTGCTGTGGTACTGTGCATTTATTTAGTACTTGTATAGCCAAGTACTAAATAAATGTGCAGTAACCAGAGTTACTGCACAGCAGCAACAGCAAGTGCCTTTTTAGTGACATTACTGTGCAGTACCCTAATAATACTGTGTAGTAGCATATTAGTACTGACCATGCTTTGATGTGCTATTGCATAGTGTTATTAGGCTACTGCTCCGTTAGCGTCTCATGTAGACATGCCCATTATGAATTAATTTAGAGGGAAGTTATAAAAAAGGTTTCTAACCATTCGAATAGTGAGGAAACAATAGGTTTTAAGACTTAATCTTGTTATGTTTCTAAGTCAGATTTTAATGTTGCCTACAATAGCAGAGACTGACCGCAATAACTCAGGAGGGCCATTCTAGCCTATGTCATGATATCTTGCTCTAGACTGTTGCTGGTGGCTCTCTCATCTGTTGCTACTGCTACATTGTCCATCACTCAAGAATTAGGCCTCATCAAATTAATCCTCACTGGAACATAGTGGGCACGTTTAATATGAGGTACTAACTAAATGCACAATAACTGGTGCTACTGTAGCACTGGCACATGGTTTTTTTGTGATAGTTAATGTGCAATAGGCTAATTGTACTGTGCATTAGCGCATTAGCATGGCTTTTGCTAATGGTTGAACAAAGTGTCCCATGATAGAGCCAAGCAACTCCAAAAGAAACCAGTCTTCTCCAAGGTAAAACTGCAGAGGTGTCCCTAGAATTCCAAAAGGTACTGGACTTCCTCTTTCCCATTAGGGTCTTAGCTAGCCAATCTGGGCCAGTTTAGGGTGCCCTCCCCCCCCCCGAAATTGCACAGCATGGACCATATATATGGAACCTAGGGAAAATATAGACTGTAGGCATTCTCACACTTTTTGGAACTCCTTGTGTAGGCAAATTATATAGGAGGGCTAATTTCTCTCCATTTATCCATAAGGAAGGCAGGAAGTTAATAATAGCAGCCCCTTCTACATACTGGAAGCATCTACACATCTTCCTATGGTGATATAGTGATACACTATGTCACCATATGGCATACTACGGCTACGTAACAATCACACAGGTCTACACGTGATCACTAGCTATGTCATCCTAGTAGCACACTCTGCACTTATAGTGCGCCACTATCGTAATGAAGTGGGGAAATTTAAGTGTGTGTCGCCTGTAAGGTGCTGTACGGGTGGTTACTGCACCATGTTTTAGAACTTCCAAAAGTACTAAAGCATGGTGCAGTAACAACATCCCCATATAGTTAAATGCAGATGCACTCACTGAGAGGAAGCCAAACAGATTGTGTTCCAGCTCTAGGTACACTTAGTCCTATGTTTTAATCCCTATCTCTTAATTACTAGCTATATCCAGTGACATGGAGTAGACATAGCCATACAGGGGAAGATTATGCCATTAGCATTATAGAAAACTACACTCTGTTTTACAAAAGATGAGGAACAAAGTTGCTTATCCTAAATAGCCATGGTGTAGTACAATTTTTATTATGTCTGGCATATTAGCAAATATAACCAAACTATCAAGTGTACAGTATCTTTAGATATGCCATGTTCATTTGGGGGTTTTCTACATTTGTTTTCTGTAAGAGCTATGATAACTAAGGTAAGCCACTAGCTGTTAATTGTTACCAAGATCATCATTATTTTATACTCATCTATTTCATTCTATTTTATTCCAGAGTAATTTGAAAGGAAGATGAAACCTTTTACCTTTTTGTGTTTGGTCCTCATTGGTCTCTATGCCGTTGCCAATTGTCATCATATATCTGGCAAGCACAAAGATGAGAAAGAACTTTTGGAACACAGTGGAGCATATGACATCATAAATCAGGGCTGCCCCACACGAGGCTCTAGTTATGCTGATTTTACATTTAACTTCTATAAACAGGCTATACTACAGGAACCTAACAAGAATATTTTCTATTCTCCTATAAGCATCTCCACTGCCTTTGCAATGTTGGCAGTGGGTGCTAAGTCAACCACTCTGAATCAGATTTTTGTAGGAATGGGCTTTAACTTGACAGAGGTTCAGGTAGAGGAGATACATGAAGGTTTTCATCATCTACTTTACATGCTGAATAAGCCTGACAATGAGATCGAGATCAGTCTGGGAAATGCCCTCTTTACAGATAGGGGATTTAAGCCACTAGAGAAGTTTTTAAATGACATAAAAGGCTTTTATGAAGCAGAATTTCTTTCTAGTAATTTCCATAATCCATCAGAAGCTAAGAAACAGATCAATAATTATGTTGAGAAAAAAACCCATGGGAAAATACAAAATTTTCTTGGTAGTCTTGATCCAGGAACTGTAATGATTCTTGTTAACTACATCTACTTCAAAGGTAAGACATTAAGCACACATGGATATGTATTTAAATTAGTCTTTGGACAGATGAATATGATCTAAAGCAAAAAAATATTGCTCCTGCCTTTAAGAAAAAAAAAAGATAAACCATATGATAAGATAATAAAGTGAACTTCTATGGCAGAACCAGATGTTCAGGACTGAAGATAAAGGCAAGAGGTGTTAAAACAAAACAAAACAAAACAGGAGGCCTGAACTGTGGAACATTCCCATTTTTCTGAGGGAGGTTTGGTTTGATTTGGACCAAACTCAAACACTTTTATCTCAGAATCACCAAACACAGTGTGAAGCTTGTTCTAGCACTTCCAGGTTCTGCAGCAAGGTTTTCAGAAGCCCTGAGATCCCTAGCTCCTGTTGGCATGCCCAAGGCTTCTTGCTGTGGAGCACAGAACTGGGCACTGTTAGAGCCAGAGTTACCAGGACTTTCAGGCAGAGAACCTGAATGTTCTGGCATGATTGTCTACCCCAGAACCACAGATCCTAGGATCTCAGTAGCCCAGCCCTGACACAGTCCTCCTGGAGCGAGTGCCTCCTGGAGCTCGTGAGCAACAGACACTGGCATTCTACCACATGCACTGCCTGGGCCAGGGACTTGGTGCTTTCACAGTCCCCAGCCCCAAGCCCGGGAACTCACTTCTTTCAGGATGTGTGGTTATGGGGCCAATCTGCCAGATGGACTCTCCCAGAACCAGAGGACTGCCACTTCCAGGATTTCCAGTTCTTGGGCAGACCAACCTCACAAACTATCCCTGGCTAACCATCTTCTGCTTCTTCATCTCAACTGCTGACAAGAGGCCTCACACTCCCCAAGTAGACTCATCAGGTGGACTGCTCCCACACTGGAGCTCTCAAAGTGCACAGCTTTGGGACAGGCTCAAATGAAACTTTACAAAAACATTTCTGGTCAGCCTGTATACAGAGGAGGAAATTGTGCTGATGTAGCCAAATGGGAGAACCAGCAGTTAGAGCTCAGATATTGATAAAGCAGCCCATCCTTCTTGATTAGAATGAAACTATAGAAGGGTAGAAAAGGCTTGACAAGATCCTATGAACAAAACTTAAAGAAAAATCTAATTAAATATAAGAAACAAATTTTTAACTTGATAGGCTAAACTACTAAGGGGAATAAGTGCTGGACTCTTCTAAATGTCTGTAGAGGATGACTTTCCAGAAGATATACTTTAGTCAAACATAAATTATTGGCCCCAGTGGAGGGGTAGTGTGGTGAAATTGTATGTCCTATGTTATGTTGGAATTCAGATGTTGTGGTATAACAGTCATTTCTACCTTAAAATACCAGTAATGTTTATTTAGCTCCCACAATACATCATTTTAACAGCACACCTGACTTGTAGACCTACTGAGCTGCCTGCTGGCAAATACTTCTCAATGAAGAATTAAAACAAGAAATGAATTGGATAAATTCTATTGCATTCATAAACAGTATGCCATGTCATGCGTTCCTTATACCTCTCTCCCTGAAATATAGAAAGCTCAAGGGGAGAGGAGTCTGACTTGTCATGGAGGCATGGACTTCATATCGCCATCCGAAGGGATGGTGCAAAACAAACATTTCTCTCATGGTCTTTAGAGTCCTAAGAGGGATTGTGTCTCTTTACCTCCCCCACCATACATACCACACTTCTTAATGCGGTGGAGGAGGGGGTATGTCTGCCTGTTAGGTCCTAATGTTAAATAGCATGAAGATAATTTTTAATTTATAAATTATTTTTGTACTGTAAGTAGCAATAGTTTGACTTGAAATTGGGATCCCCAGATTTAACAGTAAAATAAACATTCTTTCTTTTCAAATTAAAAATCTTTAAGGAATGAAAACAATATTTATTTCTCTCAACTGCTTTTCATCATAGCTGAAGTTTAAAGAAAAGCCATATAAAAAGAAAGCCAGCTCTGGCCTGCTTTAGTAGGTTACAAAATGAAAATTGCTTTATAAAAACAAACTTTGATTCACTTAAACTCTCTAATATGAGCTTCTTACATTTGAATTACTCTGATTTGGATTAAGTATTTCTCTCTCCCTCAAATACTCAATTGTTTCCTGTTTTTCATTAGCCTCTTGGGAAAATCCTTTTTCACCTATACAAACTTCTGAGGAAGATTTTTTTGTGGATGCAAAAACACCTATTAAAGTCAACATGATGCGACAAGAGGGAGAATATGGAAGTTACTATGATAAGCAGCTATTTTGTGAGGTGGTGCAGATACCTTATCATGGAACTTCAGAAGCAATATTAATTCTACCTGACAATGGAAAAATGAAACAGGTGGAGAATGCTCTTGTGAAAGAAACTGTGTGTAAATGGAGAAAATCACTTAAAACAAGGTAACTCTACTGTTGTTGTTCAACAGATACTTTACTGTAGTTTAGGTGAAAGTCTATGCCATGGCAAGACATTAAATCAGACAGCTTAGGTCAACATTCATTGTGCTGATTAAGTAGCATTGCAAAATACTACCCTCCATTTGCCATGAAATAGAGCTTAGTGCATCTGCAACTCTAGCTCCTTGTTCACCATATACACACTGTGAACCAATTTAGCAGTTCCTAGGTTGCTGTGACTTGGGCCTCCTCTATATGAGCAGGTAAAGAAACAATGAGATTTAATTCCTGACCCACACAATTGTGTCTCCTGCCATGCCACATGCGCATGTGATTGTGTGGATTGCATAATAAATCCCATCACACCTTACCACCAGCGCAGACGGAGCCCAGTCCCAGGTTCCTCCTGTACCAGCAAGAAGTAACTTTGTAGCTTATTCCTCTTTTTACCATGCTGTTAATTGATTGATCATGTCACCAGGTGATTAACTGGTTAATCATGCCTTAAGTGTAACATGAAGTATAACATGTTGACTTTGTTGGTTTTTTGGTTTTATATGTTTAACTATTTTATGCTGTTAACATGGTTAATTTACCCTCATGTGGCACATCTCCATGGGCAGAAACATGTTTCCCTGGAGACAAATAGCAGTGGCACATATTTGTGCCTCTGCTCTTTGTCCCTAGGCATGCCCCTGCATGGGTGCTTTGGTGCATGGCAAATTGCCCTGGGTGGGGCAGGGGAAGCTGGGACCAACACCTGGACTAGCCACAGCAGCCTTACCTGGGATTCTGGGGGCCTTCTGGGGCTCCAGTGGCAGCTATCCAGGTGCGTGGTAACTGACAGGCAGCCAGAGCCTAGCTAGCGCTGGCCAGGCTCTAGTTTTAGGTGGCACATGCTGCAGCCATGTGTGCCACACAATTTATTTGGGGCATTTTTTTTTTTTGACACTGTGATCTCCCATTGTCAACCCCCCTCCCCTCCCCTGGCCCCAATGCCGCTAATTAGCCATGTGGTAAATGCATGCACGTGCAGCACGTGTGGTTTGTGGTGCTGCAGACAGGTTTGTGGCATTGTAAGTTTCACGTGTTTGTTTGCAGAGATGTGCCCATGTTGTCACTGACTTCATCTTTAATCGTTTCTTTTACCATTTCCACTCATCTTTATACTCATAATCCCTATACCTACATCATCATCTGCCTTCCTCTCCAAGCTCTCTCATTCCCACAAACATTTGTTGAGTTTATGTCTCAATAACAAAATGAAAATATGGCAGTAAAAAGGGCATGTTTGTTCAAGGACAACTAAACCAGAGCGAATTTCCAGGCATGGAGAGAAGATTCAATTCTGTAGAAGTGTTCAATCTTTATTAAAATACAAATTACACAGCCACATACAGACTCATTTATAGCCACAAAAGCACCACCAAACATTATTAAAAAGCATTTACTGTAGATCATTATCTGAAATCTGTGTACAAAATTTCACTGCCATTTTTCAATGTTGAACAGACGCATAAATCTGCACCTCCCAAGAGTCTCTGTTACTGGATCCTATGACATACAACAACTATTTGAGAAGATGGGCATTACCGAAGTATTCTCTAGCAATGCTGATCTGTCTGGAATCAATGGTGCACATGACCTACAGGTTACACAGGTAAGTTAGTAAGCAGAGATGGTGATGTCTGAATTTATGTGAGAATATTTGAGGGCTTGATTTTGCTTCCAGTGACACCAGTAGGAGCTGGTTATTGGTCTTTTCTACACTATGGCATCAACATATTCGTTACAGAGAACACACAAGGTTTCTAGACTCAGCTTTAGTATTTGAATGTTACTGTAATGGCTAGACTATTTTGAATGGCTACATAATTATGAATGTTTACAGTATTATCCCAATGCTAATTTCAGGATACTTTCAAATTACTTTACTCATATTGAGTAAAAATATGATTAAACTTATAGGGGAAACACATCTTCCATATAATGAATTAGGCTATAACAACCAAGTCTTCAATATAAAAGTTATTGACCTTTGCTATTGAGCTGTTCAGTTTTCCCGGTCAGGGAGAGTTACAGTGATATTTTTAGTACTTGTAATGGTCAGAACATTATGAATGGTTACAAGTACTACCAATACCATGTTAACTATCCTTGGCCAGGAGAATAGACTTGCTTGATTGCAACAGAGACAATACATTTTAAATTGAGGCCTTTGATTATATTCTTATTCATAGCAAGTGCATCTACACATGCAATTGATTTAAAACAATACACTCTGGAGCAGTTTGAGCCACAGTAAATTATTCCTGGGTGCAGAATTAACACATGCACCTGGGACAGCAGCAATTTGAGCTGGGGGAGCAATTTATACCAGGGACAGGGGCACAAGGGACTAGCCCTGGGCTCTGGGTGGCAGCATCAGGTAGCAGAGGGGCTGGCTGAGGCACAAGAGTGCCAAACGTGCAGAGATGCATGGCTAGACAACAGACAGGAATCTGGCCCACTGCTGTCTGGGCTAACTGGGCACAATTTATATCCGTAGTGAGCATTTACACATGTGTTTAACTGCACTTAATTACCCTGCCCTAAGCTAGTCGGGGACAGTGCATCCTACAACGATGTTAATTAGTTTACTGCAGCCTAAGAGTGTTGCACATGTAGATGGTGACACTTTACTCTAAAGTTAATTCTTGTACTCTGCAGTTAAGTGCATGTGGAGTTGCAGCCAAAGTAGTAACTTAGTAATTGAGGATCCCCAAAGACCAATTAGACTGTGAGTGAATCCTGGCCCCCTTGAATTAATGGAAGCTGTGTTTTCCTTATTTGTTTAATCAGCTTTTTATGAGTAAATCATAATGTATGACTAAATCATGTTTAATCAGCTTTTTATGAGTAAATTATAATGTATGACTAAATCATGTTTAATCAGCTTTTTATGAGTTTAATCAGCTATTTGTGAGTAAAATAATCTGAAAACATCCTAACATTATCACCGGGATTATTAAATCAGACTAGCAACCATAAAGAGCAAGTTCTCAGTGGTGTTGCAAAGCACCTCCTAGATGTTAAAAAGCAAAACAAAACAAAATAAAACAAGAGCTAATGTTTGGACAGACTGCAGCTCTGCAATATCTACAGCATTTGATGCAGAAAGCCATACTAACAGAAAAAATGGTGGAGTTTGGCGACAGAGATTCTTGTCACTGGTTATTTTGATATTTTGGACACTACATAGCTCTTTACAATCTAAATCTACCAATTATTTGTGCTGTTGAGATTACTCGTGAAAGGAATTCTTAGCATTTAGCAAGCATCTAAAACTCCCTTTTTTTGTAGAAAGGAAAGGCAAGTAATTTGGTTCATGTAAACCAATCTGTTTTCTTGAAAAATTACAAAGTTGTTGTATTTATTCCTTAATTATAATACTGTTGAGCCTAATCCTAGAGTCCTAACAAAGAAAAAGCTCCCTTCACAGTTCCGGGGAGGTTTTCCATTCAACAACCTGGGTCTACTGAGTAGTAGCAATCCTGTTTTTTCCTGCCAGGCTCCTGACAAAAGAAATTCATCATCAGCTTCTGTTCACTGTTCATATGCAGAGTGTAACATTAGTCTCATTTCCTTACAGGCGGTTCACAAGGCCCTGCTGAAAATTCATGAGAACGGCACTGAGGCAGCAGCAGCCACAGCAATAATAATTAGCAAAGTTCATCAGCCTTCAGTCACCGTTAAAGTAAACAGACCTTTCATTATTTTGATTGTTAGTAAAGCATCTGCTAACACGCTTTTCATGGGGAAAATTGTCAACCCTATTGAAAACTAAGTGATGAGTTGCTGGATATGTCAGTATGCAGATAGTAGCATATATCCACGTAGCCCAGCAGGTGTAACTACATCTAAACTTTAATCTACTTATATCAAAAACAAGTAAAATATGTGTGTGGTAGCCTTTTTGCCTTTGAAATCTGTGGGCTTTTATAGATGTACTCCAGGAGGTGGAGAAGGGCATGTTAATTAGCAAGCTGTGCTAATTAAAAGCACCCAAGCATCACATGTATCAGAGTGAAAAATGGTGGCAGGGCGCTTTGAATTAAAGCTCATCAAAGTGAGCTTTAAAGTGCCTCATCGCCATTTTTCAGCCTGGAGATGCTGATAGACATAACACTGGAGTCTGCTGGAGCATGTTCATTTCTGTGCTCCAGCAGATTCAATTAATCAAATCTGCTCCAATGCACTGGATTTACAGAACTTTGGAGCAGCCTCGCCGCATGCCTATAGGAGCCCATTACTCCCTCAAGCATGACTAGAGGTGTATCCAGAATATGTTGTAATATACTTCACTTATCTACTTGTGCAGGAATATTTTCCATTTCCCCCCTGTTTAATCATTCTGAATGTGCATATATATATATATATATATATATATGTGTGTGTGTGTGTGTGTGTATACACACACACA
>JAGPOW010000304.1:25670374-25687129 GCA_030014935.1 Caiman crocodilus
GTGTGTGTGTATACACACACACACACACACACACACACACATATATATATATATATATATCTCCAATCACTTGGAAATTACTAGATACTTAAGCAAAGACCCTTTACTAAGTGGCATTGTCCTGAACATCTTCCGTTCACAAGCCACTTTATCATCCTGGAATCCTGGTAGTGATCATTGCACTAGCAACCAGTCTCTGGATTGTTCCAACCATGAAAACCTGGAATCCTGGTAATGATCAATGCACTAACAAACCAGTCTCTGGATTGTTTCAGCTATGAAAACCAAAAAATTAGCAGCCCATTCTCTTCTTTTTACCCAGAACTATTGCTGATGGCCAGAACTTTACCCAGTCAGTCCCCTCAGAGCCTTTTGTTCCCTAGAGTTTCTCTCACTCTCTAATGTACTTGTTATATTGCTTATGGCAACCTGTCCTTCTCACATAATCCCACATCTTCCTTATGTCTCTGATAACCCAAGCAAGTTCCATGACATTAGAATACCTCTTCCTTAGCATACTGCTGCCTTGTTATCGCTACAGGATCTGACAAACAATTTATGATCCCTGTCCAGCTTTTATCTATAGGATATGAAGTGGGCACTATAGGTTTGATTAGAACAGATAAGCCAGCAAGACAATCTTTCTTAGATATTAATGTTAGAGATCAGGATGAGGAAAGATGTGAGAGGACTGATGTGAGAATCTGGGTGTGTCTACACATGTAATTAATTCGAAGCAGTAAACTCCAGAGCTTATTGTGCTGGAGCTTATTGCTCCTGAGCACACCTCTTGAACATGCATGTAGGACCGCATCACACTGAGCCGGGTTGGAGGAACCCCGCTAGCAGAGAGCCCAGGGGTTCTGCCTGCCAGCCCAGGGCTGCTCTGACACACCTCAGTGTGCTGTAGAGGGGCTGGCTGAGGCATGAGGGTGCTCCAGTGTGAGGCTAGCTGGCAGGCAGTTTGTGACGGATCTCTCAGCCATTTGGATATTGGGACTCATCTGATATAATGTGTATATATATATATATGTATATAATCTGATACAAAACATCTGATCTTTAATGGATAGTTTCCATGCAGATGAATGTATGATTTTTTACCTTTTGCATGGTACCATTTAGAAAGATTTTCCTCCACTGCAAATCAAGAAAAAGATGAAGAAATGAGACTCTACATAAGGCAATCCCATAAGCATGTGCTATAGTTCAACCCTGTTCAAAACAGCACTTACATAGGGGCTTTAAAAAGTAAGGCAAAGGTTTAGGTGCTGTCCTGAATCAAGAGAGGTGTGCTGACTATCAAGAGCGGAACAGGGTGTGCTTCCCAAGAGATGTTGCAATATATCCATGTTCACAGTCCGATTCATCCATGTTTTCAGCAGATCAGGTCTCCAAAGTTTAACAGAAGAAAAACTTTGTTAGTGAGTGCAACCATTTCTTCTTACCACGTTGGTGCTGGAAAGAAAACAAACTGTATTAAGTAATTTTTGGATCTGTATTTTTATATGGACAAGTGTCTTCATATATGAAGAATTTCAGCACACAGATACATCACCTACAAATAGACAGGTTTGCTGGTGACAAAGGAAAGAGTTCATCAGTGCTTGCTTAAGCTTTACCATCCATATTCACTTCAATTCCCAAAAAACCTGCTGATTTAATCAGCCTTCTATAAACTAGCAATTTCCTTTTCTAAAGCATTCAGATTCTGTCTTTTCAGTCATGAAATTATGGTGGAAGTCATTTTAATCATAATATACCACAGAGTGACATTTGTAGTAGGAAGATTTCTATTAAATTCAATATGATGTAGGAAAATAGAAGTGACTGTGGATGTCACTATGAGGAGATATATTACTATAAATACCACACCAAAGAGACACATCACTATTGTATATTCTACATGATGAAGGAAATGTGAAGAAAACTCTTAGGCTGCATCCACACAAGCATGCGCATGCCTCTGGCAGCATTGCAAACCTCTCTAAGATGCTGCAAGATGCATGTGTGCAAACAAAAAAACATTCCCCACAGGGGAAGGATCGGGAGAGCAATGGAATGGAGGACTGGGGCTGGGCAAGATCCCTTGCAAAAACAAAATATAAATTAGATACCACAGTTCCCTGTTCACCATAGTAAAGAAACAGGGAAATACATGATCCAGATGGTTGCTTCCTAAATTAGAGAAAGCACACAAGTAGCTGAAGTGGAGTAAATATAGTTCATTTGGTGGCTTTCAAACAAAAGAAAACTCAGGGACAGAATCTTTATTAAGAAAGAAAAAGAAAATCTTATAATTCAGGCACAGGCCTTACAGTCAAGAGGCCCAGGTTCTACTGTGTGGCTTTGCTGTAAACTAGGAGAAAATATGATACAGGAAATTTTTGTTTAATGTTTTAAGCTGCTTGGAAGAAGTTGCTTAGTAGACGTATTGCTTCTGTATTTTCTCACACAACCCATGTCTCCAAATAAGATGTGCACCTTTTTTTTTTTGGCAAGGCAGACTGAAGGAAAAAAGAGTCTGTCCACAGTTATGGACACATACAGCAGGGACAGAGCCTAACCTTCATCTTATTCATGGTCCCTTTCTTGCTCAGGCAAAAACTACAGTGTTAACCCTTCCATGGCTGAAGTCAGCAGCTCTTGGTTGCTCTTCCAAAAGCTGAAACTATAGCTGTTAGGATTTTGAAAAGAACTAAAAATAGGCTTCAGGGCTGTGAAGCTTTAGAAATATGACTAGGAGTAGCTAAATGCCAAATTCTTCATCAAAATTGCAAAATAAAGTGGTAAGTGCTATATTGTTATGAAATATCAAAATTATTGGAAAGGAAACTGGGTGATTAACACCTGTTGAATGAAGAGCAATTGGGAAGAATCAAGCGGATTTTAAAGTGCCACAAAGTCAATTGACTCCATCTGGACAGCCTCAAAAGAAACACCACTACTGCTATGCTGGCTGGAAAAATCAGCCTTCCTGCTTAAAACACCTGCTCTCCCCCTTCCTCCTCAATTTTGTCTCTCTCCCACTTCCTTTAATTTATTGCATCCACTCCTTGTACCTTTTATTAGATTATCCATGCTTTGGAATGAAGCATCATATCTGGTTATAGACTATTGAATTCAATTCAAGGCACTTCTTTGATATTAAAAACATGTTTTGTTGACATACTGTGGGAGATTATATCAGAGCAGAGGAGATCAGAAATCAAGTGATCAGGTACTTCAGAGTTCAACTGATAAGAAAAGAAGAAACCTGCCAAGTGAGCACCAGAGTATGCAGAGCCTTCCCCAGGGTCTTAGAAATGCTCCCAGTCCTATTTAGATGATCTTTGCCAGGTTGATGAAAACTGGAAACAGTGTATTTAATTTGCCCTATCACAACTGGAGCCACCTATGCAAGTATGCAAAGCTATAGATTACAGATATTGGAAAGGTGTTCATGCAAAAATGGTTAGTACTAAATTACAGAAGAGTTAAGAGGGGTCAAAGATTAAATTCATTGGAAAAAAAGCAACCCTATCTATAAGCTAATCATAGAATCATAGTCGAAGTCGGGCTGGAAGGGACCTCCAGAGATGATCTAGTCTGAACCCCTGCCTGAGGCAGGATCATCCCTATCCAAACCATCCTATACAATCTATAATCTAAACTCTATGTAAGACTACTGTTAACCTTGACACAACACAGACATAATATCCTAACCTGTCACAAGTAAAGCAGGGGAACCAGGGCAGCCAATGGCTTGTTCTATAAAAGGTTGTCAATATACACTCAAGAGATTGTAGGCAGAGGACCACACTGCTCCCCCTCCTCCCCCCGCTACAAAGGAAGGCAAAACCCACCACAGTCCATACCAATCTGACCATGGGGTAAAATTCCTTCCTGACCTCAAATATGGTGATTGGTCTGACCCTGAGCAGATGGGCAAGACCTGCTGGCCAGAAGTCTCCATCTTTAAGTCCCAAAAGGAACACTGGCACATGTCAGTTAAAATCTCCAGCTTTGGCTGTAGCACTACCTAATGCCTCTGAGGGAGGCCTAAAAACACCCTGACACATGTAGCAGAAAGGGGACAACCAGCAAAGCCCAGAGGTGTGGGGAAGCACCCACAGTAGAACATAGGCGTAGTTACACCTAGATCATCCCTGGCCAGTGGCTGTCCAATCTCTTCTTGAACACCTCCAGTGATGGAGAGTTCACAATTTCCCTAGGCCATCTATTCCACTGCCTCGCTATTCTCGCAGTTATAAAGTTTTTCCTGATATTCAGTCTAAGCTTACTTTGCTGCAACTTCAAGACATTGGTCCACATCCTTCCCTCAGCAGCACCAGAGAAAAGGTGCTTTCCCTCTTCTTTAACCCTTCAAGTATTTGAAGACTCCTATCATGTCCCCTCTGAAGTGCCTTTTCCACAAGCTGAACATGACTAGCTCCTTCATCCACTCCTCATATGACTTGCTTTCCAAACCCTTTATCATCTTTGTTGACCACAGAGATTCTCTCTCGCCTGAGTGAAGTTTTTTTAAAACGTGCTCTCAAAAACACACTATTGGGTACTTTTGGATGGTGAGGACATATGAGAGCAAAGAAGCCATATTCACATATATGTTCTTATGATTGACTCATTAAGTTTAGCACTTTTCCGATGGAAGCATGTTAAGCTGAACAGAAATGATGGTGATACAGGTATGAAGGATGGCAGATCCAACTGAATGCACAAGAACCTTTCAGCCATTCAGTAGAGCTTCTCCAGAGAAGCTCAGCCCTCCTTCAGACATACTATTCACAAGTATATGCAAACAGATTCTTTAATTATGAAGACAGACACTTCTGATGTCACCAGAAGCACCAGAGAACCACAGTTAAGTCTTTTCACTAGGAAGAATATTAAAATCTATTTGCTATTTGCTAGCATGGACTTCCTCCTCTCCTACAACCCTGCTCTTCCTGGTGGTGTGACACTCAGAGCTCCTAAGGCAGATGTGATTGCCTCTGACCAGTCTGAGTGACTGCTAACACAGTGAGTGAAACTGCAGAGGCCATGGGCCAGATCCTTCAGAATAACGGTTGCACTGATGCCCTGGGAGAGTTCTTCAGGGGCCAGCCCACCCGTGGATGCCCCAGAGTTTCAGCCCCATAAGTGCCAGTTGTCCTGACTTTTATACTTTTAGGGAAAAGAGAGTGGGAAGGATTTCCTTGGGAAAGGCCAACAGGTATGAAAAAGTTAGGATTTTAACATTTTTGGGTCACGTGCAGCTTTGGTTTAAGTTTGGTTTAGAATGAAGGCCATGTCAGGGGTTTGTACAGAGGTTTTTCTCAGTCTGATACCCCTTTCCTAAGCCAGGTGGTTGTCCCTACGCCCACTGAGTGGGGGAGAAAATAAAACAGTTCAAGTCGTAATTTCTCTAATGCTTTTTGACATTATAGTCACTTGGACCCATATATCACAGGACCTTTTACAAAATGCTTGTAATTATTTTCTAATAGGTTTTTTAGGTTCTACATAAATTGGGTATTACAAGATTATTTTAGGGACAGTTTAGAAATATCGATGCTAATGATTAGCCTGTGAGGCATTTGGATCAGAACTTGCTACAGTTGCATATTGATAGCACTTGGCAGAGGTTGTCCTGAGGGTGGGTGAAGCTGCAATTTTAATCTTGTTGTTTTTTCTCATAATAAATTTATGTATAAGATATGGCTGCCCTTAGGAAGCCTATAGCTGCATATCTTCAAAATCCAAGGCTTAACTAACCTTCTAAAAGGCTGTGCACCCCGTTTCCATCCCCTTCTCCTTTTCCTGCTCACACGCTCATTCTCTGCTCCTTGTACCTCTTCATTTCCGTTAGGCTCCTTCTTTCATGCTGCCGAGATGACAGCAGGGGGAGCATTGAGAGCACAGGAAAGTGGCCTGGCTCTTAACTCTGGAGCCTTGTAAACCAGTGAAGAACTATATATGTAGGAGCACTTTTCGGTTTACAGAACAGTTTAAAGACCATCATTTCCACAGGGTCTTTAAACTCTTCTGTTTCTATACAGTCTTGTGTGCAATATTTTTGTTAGATGCTGCTGTATCTAGCAAAGTAACTAAATTTATTCTCAGTGATGAGGCACGAGTCTTTCAGATTTTGCTGACTTTTAATCATATGATTTTTTCCCCTTACATTGTGGTACATACTGAAAATAGCAAATGTTTATCCAAGTGCTGCAGATATTAAACACATGCTTCTGAATCCCTCCATAGGCCAATCAGGTATAAATTGAATAACATATTGTATAAGAAACCCTGAAAAAAACAATATAATTTGTGTGTTCATTGCCTCATTGCCATTTCTCTCTCTCTTTTTCCATTTTTCCGAAGATTTTCTTTCATCTTGGTGGGGAAAAAATCTATATTTTTTCAAAATCCTCTTCTATATTAGAAAAAAAAAAACTGTGGGAGGGGAAACTATCTATGCGAGGGGTAGGGTTTGGGAGCACATTTCAAGAGCGTGAGACTCATGCTATCGTTAGGAAATCTGGTTCTGTTCTTTAGACAGATGGCTCTCTTGCTAAACACACAAAGCAGGTTTTCTGGCTAGGTGCAAACATTCAAAAAGCCAGAGGCGGAATCGATCAAACCTTCATGGGTTCCTCTCAGCTGTGAAGAATAGATCAGGAATGAACAGAGCACATGTCCCCCCATCAGTGCAGATGAGGCATAGGGATACCTGCACTGGTGGAGGCCAGCAGGTGGGAGGTGCTTCTGCAAATCTGCCAGCTTGCTGGACATTACTGAACCCAATGAAGTTGATGGCAGGCCACACTTGATTGGCTGCTGGGCACGGGGAGGGAGTCAGCACAGGCTCTCCCCAGCCCTGCCCACCACCCAGCTGCCAGCCCTGGCCTATGACTCAGTCTGAGCTGCTGGGGAATGGGCAGGGGCAGGGACCTTCCCTTTCCCTCCCTTCCCCCAGCTGCCAAGAGCAGGCAGGGGGCAGAGCTGCACAGAGAAGTCATGCGGGGTCTGTCAGCAGGGGGAGGGGAGAAAGCCCCCACCTTGTCCCCGCCCCCCCAACAGTTTTGGCTGGTTCGGGGGTGGGGGCCTCTGCTTCCCCCCCTCCACTGCATGGCCAGGCTGACAGGTGCAGGCAGCACACAAAGCCAGGGAGTAGAGGCTTTGAAACCTTGGCTCTGACAGGCCAGGGGTGCGGCCGGCCTGGCACTGGGCTAGAGCAGCAGCTAGCTACTGTGAGGGAGGGTTGGCAGGGGAGCCACAAACCATCTTGGGATGCCAGGGGACTGCAACGTGCGTCAGGAGGGGCCCTGACACAGAAGTTTGATAGACTAGCCTAATGTAAAGTGATTAAACCTGATATTACATCAGGGCGGGTAATTATTTTGGGCAGAGGCCTGCTTCCCAGTTTTTGCAAGCTGTCAAGGGCTGTATGGGTAGCCCTGCCCCTTGACAGGTGCCCTGTTCCCTGGTCAACATCTTGGGACCAATGTGTCAGGGCCAGCACTGGTGGGGCCCAGAGCAGGGCGCAAGCTGGCAGGGGTCTGTGGAGCCAGGTTGGGTTGCAGCAATACAGAGAGGGGGGAGCTGGCCCAACTCCATAGAGCCCCTGCCAGCCAGGACCCTGTACCCCTGCTTCCCTGCTCTTGGCCCTGCCGGCACTGGCCCCAGGACACCAGTCTGGGCCCCGTGCACACACTCACTCCCAGTGCCTCACCCAGCCCCATGGTACAGGTTGGGGGCAGCACACAGCCTCAACCCCTAGCTCCACAGCAGGGAAAAAGCTGGTACTGAGCATGGGGAAAAGCAGCCCCACCCCCGCCCCATGGTTGGCACTCCCTGCTGCAGCCACTCACAGCCCCACAGGTAGGGGCTGCGGTGGAGAGGCAGCAGATGTTTGCAGCTGGCCCGGGTTCTGGGTAGCTGCTGACAGAGCCTGGGCTGGGGGAAAGTGGCTTGGGGCGGGGGGCAAGGGCTTTGTTTGGGAGGCAAGGGTTATGAGCAGGACTGGGGCAGGGGCTTTGGGTGGGGAGGCAGGGGGCAGCAGGGCTGGGGGGCAAGGGGCATAAGCAGGGCATCCTGCCAGGTACCCCCACCCTCATTTTGTTTTGAGCAGGCACAGGCAGCCCCAGACGGGCTGCGAGTAGCTGCAGTGTGGGGTGCCGGTCACGGGGTGGGTCAGAGGCCACTTTTCCTGCACTCAGCACCAGCTTGTAACCCACCCCCACAGCCAGCCTGGGTCCCACGCCAGCTCTGGGCTCACCTCTCAGGGCTGCACACGGCAATAGCAGCTGTGGCCCCCTTACTTCCTGCACTGGGCAGTGTTTGCCACTGCCACCTCTGGGCTCCCCAGTGCACAAGTTCTGGGTGGGCAGCAGCAGCGAACACTGCCTGGTGCAGCAAGTGGGGTTGGCACAGCTGTGCGCAGCCCTGATGAGTGAGCCAAGAGCTGGCACAGGGCTGAGGCTGGCAAAGGGGGCAGGTGACAAGCTGGTGCTGAGTGCAGGGGAAAAGCAGCCCCTCCCCACCCTGTGCCCGGCACCCCACACTGCAGCCACTTGCAGGCCACATAGGGCTGTCTGTGCCTGCTCAGGACAACCCCGTGTGAGCTATGAGCAGCTGCAGCAGGGAGCACCAGCCATGGTGTGGGCAAGGGGCCTCCTTTCCCCAGGCTCCTACCCTGACCATTCCCCCGTCACCTTACCTGAGTTTCTGGTGCTGGGGCAGTCATGTGGCCCCAGGCTTCTGGCTGGGGCTTCTGGCTGGGGGCGCGGGGTCAGACGAGCCCTGCTGTGTGAGAGCCCGCCAGGCTTCCCCTAGGTCCTACTGTGCCTGGTTCCTGTCATTTTTGACAGGAACCAAAGACAGAGAAATATTAATTTTCTAAATGTTTCAGGGGCCCCGTGGGCTGGGTAGAATGGCCTCACAGGCCAGATCTGACCCATGGGCCATATTTTGCCCACCCCTGTACTACATCCATTCAAGACTAGCTTAGACCAGTCACCATAGCAGCATGCTAAAATGGGGAGAGCAAGCTACTACAGCGAAGTAACTGCCAATCATATGTAGACTCACATGATTGCTTCGCTGACATAGTGTGTTGTACAGTGACATAGCACATTGCTATGGTGATACAGGGTGACATGTAGATACACCCTATGTGCAGTAAACTTCTGTTACAGGTTTCAGAACAGTTTCCAGTCACTTATACACTAAGTACAGAAATTACACATTAGTCCAGGCCCTTTCCAAATTACACATATGTGTAATTTCTGTACCTATCCTCTATGTGAGTTCCAGACTATAGTTCCTCTCATGTACATGGCTGCTTCTCATGCCATTTTATCACTGAATCCCTTCTCTTGGTGTCATGGACTAATCTTTCTATTGGTAGTTTTCAGTGATACAAACACAATCAACATCTGTGGTGTTTAGTTCGGGGCCAAATGTTGCTTTTTAGGTAAGTTTCTCATAGAAGGCATTACAAAAGATTAGCAATGTTATATGGTATAAGGCAGTAGTTTCTCAAGTTTTTAGACTCAAGGCCTCCCTCAGAAAATGCCAGCTCTTAGCTTGCACTTGTTTTTTGAGTACAAAAATCTACTGGAGCAATTCTTTTAATGCAAAGAACTCAGCACACCACAGAGCAGAATAGTTTTGCTATTTGAAATCTCTGGGTTTATCTTACAAATCATGTGTAGGTACTTGCACACCTAACAGTGCTAATATTATGCAACACCCTGTTGCACCTTTAACAGGACTGCATGGCACCTAAGGATGCCACAGCACCCAGGTTGAGAATCAGTGGTTGAGACCATGTACCATGAATCCCCCGTTATGAAGAATAGCCCCTCGGGCACAAACTTTTCCAGAAGGGTTTCAATCACCTCCTGTTTGCACAGCTAGGGTTCTGCACCCATGGAGGCAACAGGAAAGTTGGTCACTCCTCTCCATATGGTTCTGAGCTGCAACATCCTGGGCATGTCTACACATTTATTAGATATGGATGTCAAAATTTTGACAATGTGTCAAAATTATGGTGCTTTATGTTTAGTACCTGTAATGACAGGTACTAACTTGAAGTGCTGTAATTGGTGCTACTGTGCATTGGTGCAAATGAATGGCCTTTTTGTGATGCTAATGCTCTGTAGACTAAATCTACTGTGCATTAGCACGGGTTTTGCCTGCCACACTAGTGCTCAGTTGAATTAGTCTAATGCACTCAAAGCATCTGGTATAGACATACCCCTTGAGTATTAGCTTCAGTCTGCACTGCATAGGTCTTGAAAAAAGTAGCCCCATCATTGTTTGGTTTCTGATAATTTTTATTTGCTCTAATTAATGATTAATAGAGGACATTCATCTTAATACTGTTTGATAGTAATTAGTTAAGCAAGGAGCAGGCCTGTTCGAATGGACACTGCAGGATTTTTTTCAATGCGCTGTAAGTACTATCTTCATTTTAACAAGGACATATTTATTTTTGATTCTTTGTTATATCTCTGTTTATGGGATTATACTATTTTTGTGTGCATATGTGAATTTGTCAGAGGGATAGAAAACAAAGCTAAGGGGCCAGCAAAAATTGCCATTCTAGTGGGAGAGCTATTTGGATAATATGACAATAAAATACACTTGAAAGCCATAGAGATCCTTTAAATTCATGTCTGAAGGGAGGCTGTTACCAAGGTAACCCACTAGGGTCTATTCCATTTCTAGTTACTTTTCAAAAAATTGTATAAAAAAGTCCTACACACAAATTACGAATTGAATGCAGCACTGTACTCTATATTTATAATATTTTTAAAACATTGTTTGGTAAACCATGAGAGATGAAAAGGGCCACAAAAGCAATCTTGAAATGTGGATTGTAAAAGCAAGCATTGTCTGTCATCCAGTTTTTGCCTGGCAAAAGATATGCTGAAAGTTTTCAGCCTGTTGCAGACATAAAACAATCTATTTCCTAAATCCATTTAAGCACTATAATATGACCTAAGCTATCCCTTTTGAATGAATGTGATCATATAAAGAATTTATTATGAAGCATATATTCCTTCTGAGAGTTACTAGCATCACAAAGATGAATCTCAGCAGTGAGATTTTAGAAAAGTGTACACATTTTAATAAGAGAATTAAATTTTGTGTCAAATTCTCTGCTTTGCCATGTTTAGTTGGGAATCACATTCAGGTTCTCTGTGCCAAAATAATGGGGTGTAGGTGGACAGGTGTGTCTTCATGTGTCCTGGGCCTTTTGTCTGAAATGTGATATTGATGGGATAAATTCACCCCATGTAGATTTAGTGTATTCCATCATATGCATTAATCACTGAAAATAAGCAACAGAATTCATTCATGGTACAAGGGAAAAAAGAAATAATTTAGATTGACTAATTTCTCTATATCTAAATCTTTTGCAGAATAAATCCAAAGGGAGATGAAGTCCACTCTCTCTGTGTGTTTTTTACTGGCTGGGGTTCAAACTTTGGTCCATAGCCATCATCCTCATGGTCACAGTAATGAGTATGATCATATATATCCCACAGAACCTGATTCCCAGGTTGAAGAAGCTTATCCATGTAAAAGCAAAGCCTATTTCAAACTAGCCCTAAGCAATGCTGACCTTGCTTTCAGATTTTACCAGTTGGTTGTATCAGAGAAATCTGACAAAAATGTTTTCTTCTCACCCTTAAGCATTTCCATTTCCTTTGCAATGCTGGCACTCGGTGCTAAATCAGCCACTCTGAATCAGATTCTGGAAGGGCTGGCCTTTAACATGGAAAACACTCAGGAGAAGGAAGTACATGAAGGTTTTTGCCATCTCATCTGTGTACTGAACCGCACAGACCGGGAGAACCAATTGAATATGGGCAATGCCCTTTTCATAGAAGAAACTCTGAGACCACTACATACCTTTCTGGAGGATGTCAAAAACTTTTATGACTCTGAAGTTTTATACACTGACTTCCAAAATTCTACTGCTGCGGAAAAGCTGATCAATGATTACATTGGGACGAAAACCTATGGCAAAATTACTGATTTAGTCCAGGACCTTGATCCACAAACTGTGATGGTTCTTGTTAACTATGTTTTCTTTAAAGGTAAGGAATGTTGTAACATGGATCTTTATCGCATGCATTAGTTTGAGATAGCTGACTGGAATCTAGGACACAGGCTGTGTAATTCAGCTGTTAAATGAAGGGACATTGTTAATATTGTCCCTTATCAATCTGTTAGACACTTTGTTTGGAAAATATTCCAGTATAGAAAGTCTTTCTATAAATTCCAAGTGTGTCTGTTTGCATATGTGTACCCATGTCCACATGTGTGTTTCCCCCATTTACTAATGGAAGAAACACCACTGTTTCTTAAATACCCTATTTTTTTCTTATAATATGGCGTAATCTGATGTATGCAAACAAACTCAGGTTGGAGTAGATATAAGTGTTCCTGCCTGTTAGTGGAGGACAGCATTGAAATAAAATCTCAAGATGCTGAAACTTTAATAAAAAAGACAATGAATTGAAATGCTTAAATACTGCTAAATGAAGTAAGGCTACATGGTCAGATGCTTTTGTATTAGTCCACTTCAACTAGTCTTATTCATAATAATAACTCCCCTTTGCAGTATAATTAGTTACATTCTTTTTCTTTTTTGTCCAAAGCCCATTGGGAAAAACCCTTCGATACTTTTAATACTAGAGAAGAAGATTTTTTTGTGGATGAGAAAACAACTGTAAGAGTCAACATGATGTACCGGCAGAGCATTTATAAAAATCACTATGATAAGGAGCTTTCTTGCTGGCTGGTGCGAGTACCTTACAGTGGAAATACTGCAGCCTTGTTTGTTCTGCCTGATGAAGGAAAAATGAAGGAAGTAGAAGATGCTCTGTTGCAAAAAACTGCCTCTAAATGGGAAAATTCCCTAAGAAACAGGTAATCCCTTGGCTTCTGGTATGGTGAGAAGTGCGTTACTAGGGACTGAATAGAATTCATCTGAAGACAAAATGTTTAGAGCCCAATGGGAAAGGGGCAAGAGGAGGGCGGTCAGAAATGGAATGTCAGAATTAAACTCTGCAGGTCCAGGCTAAATTTCTGGCTCAACCAAGGCCAAATCAATTAACTGCGTGCATTACCCATCTGTAACATGAAGAAAATCCATCCTTTCAAAGGTGTTCTGAAGGAAAAAGGCAGTTAAATCAAGGGACAGGGTCATCATGGGTGACCTAAACTATCCGGACATCTGCTGAGAAGAGCAGTCAGCCAGGTCTGACTGCTCACGTAGGTTCCTAGTCAAGTTATAATGCCTTCATCTAACCCAGGAGGTGCAGTCCCACCAGGGGGAATACCTTGTTGAACCTAGTCCTAGCCACAGGCAATAACCTGGTGAAGGGACTGCGGGTTCTCAACCACCTGGGTGATAGCAATCATCGCCTCCCGGAATTCACTATCCAGTACAGGGTGTCAAAAGCCTGCAGCAAGGCAACTGCCCTAGACTTCAGGAGGGTGGATTTCAATGAGGAAAGGAGACTCGTTGGTGAGGCACTGAGGGCCTGGAGGGAGGAGAGTTGGGAGTCCAGGAAGGATGATCATTCCTTAAGGAGACAATCCTCCAAGCCCAAAGGGTGACAATCCCAATGCATATCAAAGGGGGCAAGAGTGCTCAAAAGCCCCCATGGCTCATCAAAAGCCTCCAGGAATGTCTCAAAACTAAAAAGGAGGTGTACACTCAATGGAATGAAGGGGCCATCACCAAGAAGGATTATGCCTCCACTGATCAAGATTGTAGGGGGCTGTTAGGAGGGCTAAGGCAGAGATGGAAGTGGGACTAGCAACCCAGATCAAGGATAACAATTAGTCCTTTTTTAAATACATAGGGGGCAAAAAAGAAGGTACCAGGTAATGTAGGGCCTCTGAAGGATGTGCTAGGAAATCTGGTGATCACACCAGATGACAAAGCTAACCTCTTTAACAATTTCTTTGCCTCCATCTTTTTGAGCAGGGAGTGGGGCATCCCCCCACTGGGATCCCCGACAGACCCAGGGGAGATGCTGCAGGCCCAGGGGCAGAAAGGACCTAGTGAGGAAATTTCTGGTGGCACTGGACGTGTTCAGATCAGCAGGTCCTGATGATCTCCACCCCAGAGCGCTGAGGGAATTAGCAGAGGTCATTGCGGGACCCCTAGCACAGCTTTACGAACACTCGAAGTGCTCTGGCAAGGTGCTGGAGGACTGGAAAAGGGCCAATGTGGTCCCCATTTTCAAAAAAGGGAGGAAGGAGGACCCAGGAAACTATAGACCCATTACTCTTACCTTTGTCCTGGGGAAGATCTTTGAGAAAATCATCCAGGAACACATCTATGAGGGACCAGCAGGGGAGATCATGCTTAGGGGCAACCAACATGGGTTCATTCAAGGCAGGTCCTGTCAGACCAACCTGGTGGCCTTTTGACCAGGTCACAATATTCTTGGACACAGGTGCCGCAGAGGACATAGTCTTTCTGGACTTTAGGAAGGCCTTTGACACTGTTTCTCACCCCATTCTCCCTAATAAAATTAGGTGACTGTGGTGTCGATACCTACACAGTCAGATGGGTCACAAATTGGCTGGACAACTGCACCCATGGTGTGGTGGTGGATGAGTATTTTTCGACCTGGAGGGATGTGGGCAGTGGGGTCCCACGAGGCTCAAGAGATCAGTCCTCGAGCCTGCACTGTTCAACATCTTCATTAGCAACTTGGATGAGGGGGTGAAAAGCACCTTGCTCAAATTTGCAGATGACACTAAGATGTGGGGAGAAGTGGGCATGCTGGAGGAGAGGGACAGGCTGCAACTAGATCTGGACAGGTTACAGGGGTGGGCAGATGGGATGGGTTTCAATACAGACAAGTGCAAGGTACTGCACCTGGGGAGGAAGAACCAGCAGCATACCTACAGGCTGGGGAACTCCTTTCTAGTCAGTGCAGAGACAGAAAAGGATCTTGATGTCATTATTGATTCCAGAATGAACATGGGCTACCAATGTGGGGACACAATCAGGAAGGCTAATCGCACCTTGTCATGCATCCACAGATGCATCACAAGCAGGTCCAAGGAGGTGATCCTCCCTCTCTATGTGGCACTGGTCAGGCTGCAGTTGGCGTACTATGTCCAGTTCTGGGTGCCACACTTCAGAAGGGATGTGGACAGCGTTGAGAGGGTCCAGAGGAGGGCCACCCACATGATCAGGGGCAGCAAGGCAGGCCCTATGAGCAGCAGCTACAGGACCTAAACCTGTTCAGCCTCCACAAGAGAAGGCTAAGAGGGGATCTGGTGGCCAAGGGGAACCAGCAGGCTATAGGAGAATCCCTGTTCCCCCGAGTACTACCAGGAGTAATGGGGGATAATGGCCATAAGTTGACTGAGAGTACAATCAGGCTAGATATCGGAAGGCACTACTTCACAATCCAGGCAGCTAGGATCTGGAACCAACTTCCAAGGGAAGTGGTGCATGCTTCTACCCTGGGGGTCTTGAAAAGGAGGCTAAATAATCACCTAGCTGGGGTCGTTTGACCCCAGTATTCTTTCCTGCCCATGGCAGGGGTTCGGACTTGGTAATCTACTCAGGTCGCTTCAGACCCTACCAACTCTGAAACTATAAAAAGCAGTGGATAATTATGAAGGCACTCAAATACTAGGGAAATATAGGCTACATCCAGACCATGGCACTATTGTCTCTTTTTTTGAGAGGCAGGGTCCACATGGATAAAAGGTGTTAGGATATGAGGGAAGCTCTCAGTGAATTCCTATCATTGGAGGGCTCAAAAGTAATTCTATAATGTTATTATGGTTTCACGAAGATTAGGTAGAAAAGGTAATAGAGGCTTGAGTTCTTTGATAGCAGATTATGGAACCCTAAAGTATACTCCACCCTCTTACATACTCTCCCCTGAGTTTTGCTATGGGAAAAGGTAGCCCAGAACTTATGACCCACTGTACTGATCAATTTATACCTGTCTGTGTGGCTGAGACAGGATATGGGCCAGTGGATAGTGCCCTGAACAGGAAGCCAGCAAAATTCAATTCTCAACTAATCTGTTGTGTGACCATCCCTCCATGCCTTAATTCTTCCATTGATAACTTTTGTAAAGAGCTGCTAAGACTTACCAGTAACGAACTACTACTATTATTACTTGGAAAATTAAATTATTCTCCTATGATACAAAACTATTATAACTGCTTCAATTCCACATGTTTCCTGAAGATCCCTTACAGGGGATATGTTGGGACCTGGATATGACATGGGCAGAATAGTTCCACACGCTGATAATTCCCAACCAGCTTCTCAGGGGCCTAAGGCCTTGTCTACATTATAGAGTTCTGTTGGCAAAGCTATGTCAGCGACAGGTTGAGGAAAGAGCACACCTTGTAGTCAGTGTCATTGTGCTGCCAACCCCACTGATACAGACACAGCTCTGCTGGTAGAAGTAGGCTTCCGCCTAAAAAGTTTCTAATGTTTGGGGAACTCAGTGTAACTAACATCAAAAACTTCTGCCAATAGAGCTGTATCTAACCAATGATTACTGCAGTTAGTGTGGAGTAAGCCTTAACCAATTGGAGGATAAATTTAAACACTCTAAAAGCTGCTCTGGTCTACACAGAGCCACAAATACGTGTGGGGGCTGAGAAACACCAGCGGAATGGGGCCACCAATGGAGCGGAATTGAGGTGCTGGAGATGCAGCGGTTGCAACAAAAAAAACTTTACTTACAGTCTGTATAC
>JAGPOW010000304.1:25700870-25715231 GCA_030014935.1 Caiman crocodilus
TGTAGTCATCCAAGTCACAGCCTCTTAACTTGTTCACCAGTATGGGGTGGGATACCGTATCGAAGGCCTTCCTGAAGTCTAAGTATACGACATCCACCCTTCCTCCTGTGTCCAGGCGTTTCATAACCTGGTCATAAAAAGAGACTAGATTAGTCAGGCACGATCCCTACCACCAAATCCCTTTCTGCTTGCCCCCTATGTAACCTAACCCACAATCCTTCTACTTCCTCATCCTTCAATGAGGATCATCCTCATCCTTTTATTAGTTACCTTTAAGTGACAGCAACACGATAGAGATTTTGATCACAGATACAGGGCCCCCATCTTATCAGCAGAATAATCTATTAATAATCTCATTGTTGCTTTGTTTCCTCAAAACTACAGATTTAACGCAAACACTGATGTTCATTTAATGTATGTAAATTTTTCAGAAAAAATAGTGGCGATCCATATTTATGTTCAACTCATCTGAGATGCCCATAAACTGTTAATTTGCATCCTCCTTTGTCCTAGCACACTGGGAAGATCCATTTAACCCAGACTCCACCAGAGAAGGTCACTTTTTTCTGGATGATGGAACATCAGTGAAAGTTAAAATGATGAACTGAGCTGGAGGGTATAAAACCTACCATGATAAGCAGCTGTCTTGCACAGTGGTACAAATACCTTACAAAGGAAATGCTTTTGCCTTGTTCATTCTGCCAGATAAAAGAAAAATGGAGGGAGTGGAGGATGCTCTTTCAAAAGAAACTTTATTCAAATGGAAAAAAATGTTCAATGAAAGGTAATCCTTCAGTAAATGCTATGATGACGATAGCATACTGTAAATTAAGATAAAATTGCACAACAAATCAATGCCTGAGGTATCTTAATTAAGCAGCACAATATTGACTAACAAGAGTATAATATAATTTATATAATTGTAGATATAAAGCACAAAATGGATTTAAAATGCTAAACAAAAATAAAGTGGATGTCACTAAAATCTCTGAACCATCAGAATTCACTGTAGTAGATCAATATCTAGGCCAAGTATCAGGAAAAACTTTCTAATACTAAGAGTATTAAGCCACCAGTCTAAGATATACTCCTATCTCCCTTACTTGAGGTTTTTATGAACAGCTTCTACAAATGTCTCTCAGAAATAATACACCTGATTTTGAGCCAGTAAAGAGAGGTGAACTTAGATCAGTGCTTTTTAGGATGCGAGCTAGAAAGTCTCAGCTCAGGTCAGAGATCGGGGGATGGGAGGGGGGTGCAAGGACCTGGCAGCTGCTACCACCTCTCCCATTTGTCTGTACAGTGGCATGGGACAAGCCCCTACCGCTGAATTCTGCCAAAGCCCCATATCTGTGGCCTGGATTAAATGGCTCCAGGGCATGGATAAGACCTGCAGGCCATCAGCTGCCTATTCCTGGATCTCCTGAGATTCCTTTCAGCCCTGTATTTCTATGATGTAATATTTAGCATGAATTTGTGGTTAAGGAGAATTTCTGGTCTAGACAGATGGCATAATACTTACCTGCCTCTCAGAAACATTGTCAAACTTTATCCCTTCATATTTGTAGAATATTCACATATTCTTGGATGGGATGCAGTAAGTACGTAACTGCAAAAATAACTGAAAATAGTCACCATGTTTTAATATTTTAAACCCATGGCATGGCAGACAGCCTCAATCATGCTTCAATATATTTTTTCAGTATATTGCGAATTAGGAGACAAAGGGAAAGCAAAATGAATATATCTGTCAGGACTTCAGTAAAAGCCATGGTACTAAGACAGCCTGGAAAAATATAAAACTAATTCACTGGGGAAAAAATATTCCAAATATATGGATAGTCAGAGACAAATGGAAGTCAGCCTGTTGAAAGACATACAGCATGCAGGATGTTATTTCTAATTTTGCAGTTCAATATTGCAGGAGAAATAGTACAATAACATTTTGTGTCATGCACATAGCCTTTTATGGTTTCTCACAGTGTTCTTGCAAGCAAGCTAAGGAAGTATGGCTTGGATGAATGGACTGCATTATTAACAATAATATGGACTGTTATTCATTAACAATAAGGAAGATGGTATGGCTGGAATGATCTAGTTGGGGATGGTCCTTCTTTGAATAGAGGGTTGGACTATTCCTGAGGTCTCTTCCAACCCTAAATTTCTAATTTTTTTTATATTTATTATGTACACTTTCAAAATGCTTGCTTTGAGACATCATTATATAGAAGATTTCAATAGTTGGTCATGGCTAGTTTTATGGAAATTCAATGGGTCCAATGTTAGCACGTAAAGAAAAACAGTAATCCTAGTTCTACCAACATTCTCATTCTTATGGCTAAAATGAATAAGGCCCCATACAGGACTTCTTTAAACATGAACTTAGAGCCTCTTTTTTGGATTTAAAATACAATAGGACATAAGTCCTTTGAGGCCCCCATCACCAGTTTGAGTGTGACATGCATTCAATGCCTCCTGTTTCTGGTTGCTGAGATATCACTGACTTGTGAGGGAAATGCAGGAAGTACCCTATGACCCCAATATACCCAGCTGGGGATTTCTAGGAAAACCTAACTTCAGCCATGTACACAAGGCAGCAACGTAATGCTGTTGAAGAAAACCAAGTGCAATTTTGGGTTGCCTTAATGGAAACACTGTATGTAAAATATGACAGATGATAATGCCACTTCACTCAGCAGTAGGCAGGCCACGGATGAAGTATTATGTCCAGTTTTGAACAGTGCATTACAGGAAGGATATAGAGAAACTGAAGAGGTGAGTGAAAAGATGATAAAAGGACAGCTAATGCTAGGCATTTTAAGGAAAGATTAAAGGATTAGGTATAGTTTGTTTAAAGAAAAGCATTAAGGGGGGTTTTCTCTCAAGGTTCTCTCTTGCCCGCATGGGAAGGATTAGAAGCAATAGCTTTAAAATGCAGCAAAATAAATTTGGATTAAATCTCAGGAGAAACCTCCTAACTGTAAGAACTGTAAGAACACAGTTTTTCCTTGGCCGTGTAAGAACAGTTAACTTGGGAAGTTATGGAGTATCCTTAATTGGAGATTTTTCAAGAAGAAGCGGTATGGCTGGGGTGGGGGGAGGGGGAACAGACTATACTGCAGGCCTGGCTGCTAAGCTACTGCGTTACCAGTTACCAATCAATCATGATTTACTCAGGGACTAACTCAATAAACAGTAGTACCTAGTTACTACATAACGAGTTAATGAGCATGGATTCACACCTACAAAACCACAGACTAAGGAGAAGAAATAATCAATACAGACAATCAACTTCCCCAAGACAGACACGATCAGTTGCACAAGCACCCATGTCATGAGTTTTGTCTGTCAGCAGCTAGGGGCAAAGGGCCCCAGAAGCCCCCTGCACCCACCTTCTTGACAGCTGGCAGGCTTTGTGGCCTTAGCTGGGGCTAGCAGGCCTGCAGTTTTCACCCTGCTGCACCTTAACATACACAGTGTCACCCATGTCATGAGTTTTGCCTGTCAGGAGCCAGAGGTGCAGGGCCCCAGAAGCCAGACTCTCCCTGTACCTATCTCCTTGCCAGCTGTCAGGCTTTGTGGCCTCAGCAGGGGCCACCATCCCTGCAGTTTTCAGCCCACTGTGCCTTAACACACACAGGGTCATCTGTGTCATGAGTTTTGCCTGTCAGTAGCTTGAGGTGCAGCTCCCTCCAACCTCCTGCACCAATCTTCCTGAAACAGCAAACTTTGTGGCCTCACCAGGGGCTACCACCCCTGCAGTTTTCAGCCCCCTGTGGTGTAACACATACATGTGGCATGAGTTTTGCATTCAAGAATTTGGGGTGCAGTTCCTCCAAAGCCCCTATACCATCTATATGAAACTTGGCAGGCTTCTTGCGCTCAGTATAAGCTACCACTCCTGCAAGTTTAATCCAAATCAGACACAAAACAACAAAGGTACAGATATTTCATTAGTTCCCCATTATACCCTATGGCCAGATCTCCAAAACAGCTCTGAAGCTTTTATGAAGCAGTTTGGAAAGCTTAATGAAGCCAGCGCTTCAATCTGGACATGCTGCTTTGGGCACCGAAGCATCCAAAGCTTCTCTGGATGCTAAGCATGGTCCGAAGCCTCACACAGCCCTATTGCCAATATACAAAAAAGCCATTCTGCATGGATTCCAGGATTCCGGGGAATAGGGCTGACTCCAGTGCTGAGTTAACATTGGCTCCCCACCTCTGACAGTGCACTCTGACCCATCAGACTTTATTTTAGTCTAAACAGCAGCAAACATTACAGTTTCTGGGTTATTAATTCATGTTTAGTTTTGCACAAGCAGCTGCCCCTGGGTATTTACTCCCTCATCTCAATGGTGTACTTTCATAGAGATTATGTGTTTTGGGAGGTAGTAAGTATCATAACCACAGCTACCCTCTACTCTCTGCTCTGAGTTGATGGGAGGAGGAGGAGGGGGCTCATTAGCCTAAATGGAAAAAAAAATAGCTACATCAGCATTAGGTATGTGTTCTTAGAGATAATTTTTCTTTGCTCAGTTGTTAAATGTTTAACAGAGAACAGTTTACTTAAAGCTGTTCATGGACATAAATAATAGGGCAAGAAGCAGCACACATCAGACATCAGGAGGATCCTTTCAAATGTACTGTGAGTATTGTATTCAATATATATTTTAAAAGAATGTGGGTTTGTAGTGTAAGGACTTTAGCTTGTTGGACTGTTTCTTTCCCATATGGGTGATTGTGCATCGAACAATCTCTTCTGTAAATACAGACCTGGCTGCTATAATGGGGAAGCAAACTGACTTAGTCATATAATATTTAACAAGAAACATGGGGATAATTTAATGTGGTCCCATAAACCATGGCTGTGCCTTGAATGGTGACTATAAAACAGGCCTTGCGGGACTGCATGTCTTTTATCTTATTGGCTCAAAATGAAACATGTTCATTTTACAAGGGAAGAAAAGTCTTTTCCTTGTAAACTGCCAGCCTGTAAAGACAGCACAGGTTTGAGAGTCCCTGCTAGGGCTCTGCCATACAAACCACCTGAGTGAGGAGGGAGGGCTAGAAAATACTTGCTCCATACACAAGATATATTCTAAACCTGCAGGTGGAGTGCAGTGATAATGTGCTGTTATCATGTTCCTAGGACCTCCAGTGGACCCGGTGGCCTGATCCAAAAAAGAGCTATGGCACCTAACTACCACTGCTGGGTTTTATGTTTAATATAGATCCCAAACTCTACTGCTATGCAGCTACCTAATTCTGAGGCACCTAAATACTTTGGTGGTCTAATGTTTTTGACAACAAAGTTCCAAAAACTTGCCATGAACTTCCTAAATCCTGAGAATAAGAAGCACCTAGGTGCCTTATTCACACCTAAGATACAATGGGACTCATACATTAAACATTCCTCCAGCCTCTCCTCTGTAGGGCTTGATTCCAAAAACTGTTGTTAGCATGTAGGACACATCCATATTCAAAATCCTTCTTTACTCAAAGGGACATGAAACCAGAGCTCCCACTTCTGAAAACAGTGGCATAACCATAGGCTCTAGTGTAGCTGAGGTGGAGTCCTTTCATCTTCTACTGCTAAAGATATTTCACTTTGCATTGAATAATTAAGACAAGCTTGGGTTCAGGTCCCTGCTCCAATTAACAGCTAAATATTTCATTCAAAGTGGAACGGTATCAACCGGAGAGACTGAGGGCATGACCACGTGTTCATTTGCAGTGCTACAGGTGTTCCAGCACCCTGGCTAGAGAGCTACAAAGTCACCTTGCAGGCGTGCTCTCCAGACAGGAGATGTGGGGACTGCTCCTTTTCTCCTCCTGCTCCCTTCAACTGTGAAGCTGTCTCCAGCTGATGCCACGTGGCATGCTTTTTGCTTCACCTCCCTGTGGAAAACTGGGGGCTGTGCTTGTACTTATGGGTGCTGCTTCAGAACCAGACTGGTACCAGGATAGCAGCAGCGACAGACAGCCCCAGCTGCCCACAGGGGGAAATTGGCATGCTCCCTGCTCCTACCGCCCACATGGGAAGCGACCTACTCAAATCACAATTTTGAAGATTTTGCGGAATTCGTGAAATCGGGCAATCTCCACAAAATCCACAGGAAAAAAAAATTACTAAAAATAAGTAAGTTTGACTTATGACTGCATAGCTCAGCACAAAGGACCTGCCAGCATGAAGGTGAGCAGGCAAGGTGGTTGCCACTGCTGCTCCTTGCCACTGACTGGCTGAGAGTGCTGCCTGTCATGCAGCCCTGCCCCTCTCCACCACTTAGTGGTGAGGGGCAGGGCCACGTGATCAACAGTTCTCTCAGCCAGTCAGAGGCATGGGACACCCACACCATATTAAGTCTACAAAAAGGAGAGCTGGCCCAGTAATCTGCCCACAAAATTGGCCGGCTGCCTCCTTGAGTTGGGTAGACCCCTACACTTGGGTAAATCAGGGCTGTACTGGACAGCTGCCACTGCTGCTGCCCTTGGCCTGGTACTGGTCCTAAGGCAGAAGCAGTAGCTGACAGACCCTAGCCACGTGTGGGGGGCAGGGTTATGTTCTTTGTACCACTACCCCATGAGCAAATTAGCTGCTTCTGCTGGGGCTGTGGCAGCAAGAGGAGCTTCTACAGTCTCCAGTGATTTTTGCTTTGTGGTGGGGAGCAGTTATAGTCACTGCCACCCATCCCACAGGTGCCAAAGCTGTTCCCAACAGTTCCTGTTAGGTGCGAGACATATATTGTAACAGGGTCCCATCATAGCTCTTTACCAGCTTGCTAAAACTGGGAAAGTTGTTTGGGTAGCCAGCCACTCTCTCTCCTTCCCTCCCTGCCTCCATCCCTCCCTCCCTCCCTTTAACTTGAATGGCTGCAAGTTCATGTTTTGTTGAACCCCAAAGACATATTTAGTACTGCAAATGTAACATTTGTCCATGGCCTGAGAGAGCCTTATGCCAAAATGCCCTATAGCAGCAGTGACCAACCTTCCTGGGTTGTGGGCTGGATGAATAGTGTAGAGTTGGTCTCCAGACCAGACCCAGGGTACAGAACTAGCCCATGGCCCAAACCAGCACAGGGTCAGTGCACAGAAATAATCTGATCTGGCACATGGCCCCATGCACTGAATTGAACCCCAACCCTGGCACACTGGTTTGGACCTACTGCCCTGGCCACAGCCCCATGCATGCTGGACTGGTCCCCAGCCATAGCCCTGCACTCACCTGATCAAACCTGCTGCCTTGGCCCTGCATGCTGGCCAAATCTGGCACAAAGGGCTATGCCACCTGGCTGCAGGACTTGGAAATTTGGTGACCGGGGATCAGGGGCAGTGTTAATTGCTGTTGCTCCCCCACTACCAAGTTTCTGGACCTGTTGGGGGCACTACAGGCCAGATGACAGGGCTCCATGGACCAGATTTGACCGATGGACCAGAGGTTGATCACCATGACCTAAATCTCTGTGAGTGCTTTCCTTAGAGGTGGCAGATCTAGGTCTGAGTACACTTTAGACAGAGACAATATTTGAGCCTGGGTATCCTTTGTCTCAGGTAAGTGTTCTAACCATTAAAATAGTGAGTAAAAAAGTGGCAGCAGTGGTGTTTTCTGTGAGAGGGCTACCTATTGGAGAGCATGACAGGCTCAGGCAAACCACCCACTGTCTGACACTTGCAGTGGTCAGACCAGTCTGCCCATGCTCCCTGATCTCCCTTCTCTCTTGGGAAAGCTTTGTGTGAATAAAGAACTGCTATCTATTCTGTATCATAATACAAGAACTAGGGTGCACCTCATGAAATTATCAGACATCAAGTTTAAAAAAAGGAAGCACATTTTTACACAACACAAAATTAGCAGGTAACTTATTGTCATAAGATATTGCAGAAGCCAGTAGTATAACTATATTGAAAAAGGTATAAGACAAATTTATGAAGGATGGGCTCATTGGGTCTGAAACAGTTAGGGAAGTAGCAAAGCATGGTAACTGGGGAGGGTCTGAATGTCATCCCATTGGCCAGTGCAATTCATTTTTGCTGTGAAAGAAGATGCTCCAAATGAGGGATGGTTCAGGCCACTTTTTTCTATATCCTATAATGTAATGACAGGGATTTTCCTACATACAGTGCATGAGTTTCAGTTTGATTTTTATGGTGTGTCTATCTCAGGTCTTGTGAATATATTTTATTGTGTTCTTGATGCACATAGCTTGCACTAAGGCAGGAGTAGGTAAACAACTTTTGTTGAGGGGCTAAACAACTTTTGTTGAGTTGTCGAGGGCTTTGATATTTCTGTTGAAGGCCACAAGAGTAGCCCCACCCCTTGACAGATGCCCCGCCCCCGGTCATCATTTTGGGAATGGAAGTCCTGCCCCTAATCTCGACCTCTGCCACTAGAAGTCCCTCTCCAGACCCCTTAAAGCACTCCTTTTGGGAGGGGGATTTACCAACTTGAAACCAGAAAAAATCAAATCATATATTAAAAATCAAATATTTATTATAATAGGGGGCCAGAATGCTGAAAAAAACATGTCTACCTTGGAAGGTGCCAGAGTGCCGGCATGCCAGAAATAAAATGAGGACAAGGGGTACATGGCAGGATACACTGCATATCAGTATAGTTACTAAACATAAATGTTGCCTTTTTTACAGTAAATACCAGATTTTCTAAAAATAGTAAACCTGGTGACAAATAGAACTTCTTGCACTACCTTTGATCTTGTGTATTTGTTTTGTGAGGGTCCCCCCACAACAGCCCCCAGCCCTGCTCATGCTCCTTGCCCCCACTCAAAGCTCCTGCCCCCCAGCCCTGCCAAAGGGAGTCCCCAGCTGTCAGGGCCATGTGCCAGGGAACCAGGTCTGCAGCTCCCTGCCCCCAATGGAAGGCAGTGGCTGCTGCAACAGGAACAGAAGCTGGCTTCCCCCACTGCCGCTGTCTGCTGTGGGCTCGTGCGGGGGAGTGGCACCAGCTCCCAGTGGCAGCGTGCACTCTCTGGCGGCAGGGGGAATCTGCACCCCCCAGATCTTTCTGAGAGGCTGGGGCAGAGCAGGTACACACTGCGAGTTCATGCTCCCTCTCATGCTGCCCTCTCCCACTGGCTCTGCGGAGCAGCATGTGGAACCGGGCACAGTGGGGAGACGCATGAAAACTGTCTACTTCTCCGAGCTCCCTGCTGCCTTGGCCACACTTCCCCTGCAGGTGGCGGCAGTAGAAAGGGGCACAACCCTGTGCTGCTGCCCCTGCTGCCCCCATGCACACAGGGGAAATGTGACCAGGTCAGCGCAGAGCTTGCAGTGGCAGGCAGCTTTCCTGTGTGGCCTCTCTGTGCAGTGCTGCTCCAGATCACACACGGTGCACTCTAGGCCCTGCTGCCCTCCCCTGGGCTTTCTGGAGCACAGCACATATGACCCAGAGTGCTAGTGCACAAGAGGGGCTGCACAGGGAAGCTACCTACCACTGCTCTGGTCACACTTCCCCTGTGTGGGAAGCTCAGAGCAGCAGACAGCTTTCATGCACCTCCCCACTGTCCCCTGCTGTGCCGGGTTCCACACACTGCTCTGCATAGATGGTGGGGAGGGCAGCACGGAGGGAAGCATTGCTGGAACCCGCTGCCTCCCTGGAGCCTGGGGCCAGGTCTGGAGCTGAAAGGCAGCTGGGACCAGGGCCGGGACCAAGGTGGGGAGGCAGCAGATGTTTGCCGCCTCTCAGCTGCAGCTGGGCCAGGCTCTGGGTAGCTGCTGCCAGCCATAGATCCTGGGATGATTGCAGCAGGGCTTGCATCCTCCCAGCTTCCTGCTGCGAGCAGTCCAGGCTCCATGGCTATCAGCAGCTACTCAGAACCTGGGCAGACTGCAGTCAGGAGGCTGCAAACAGCTACTACCTCCCTGTCCCAGCCCCGGCTGTCTCCGGGCCCTGGACTTCAGGAAGGCAGCAGGTGCTGAAACTGTGCCCACTGGGGTCAGGGCTAGGGCAGGAAGGCAGCAGCTGTTTGCAGCCTCCCAGTGGCGGAGGCTGCAAACAGCCTCCTTTGGCGAGGGTGTAGCCAACAGTCCTCGGTGGCTCAGCATCTACTCGGAGCTCGTCCTGAGAGCCACCGGGAACCTAGGCTGGCGGCTCCTTCACGGGGCAGTCGTGGCAGGCGTGTTTCTGGTGCACTTCGACACAAACTTTGACGAGTACCCCTTTTGCCACCAGAGGGAGACCCTGGCACACCTAGTCCTCGAGTGCGCCAGGCTGCAGCCCCTGCACCTCCTCCTCCAGAACTTGCTCCTCAAGTTCTGGCTGCACTATTCCCTGCACCTTTTGGTTTACGCACTCCCCATCTGTCACCCCCCCAAGGCCCGGGACCAACTGGTCAACCTCCTCCTGGCTGTGGCCAAGCTCGTCATCTGGCTATCCAGGAAAGAGGCTCTGTCCGGGAAGGCTCCTGGTGACCTCGGGGCGTTTCTCCTCGGTGTCCTTTGCGTCCATCTCTGAGCAGAGTATCACTGGGCAGTAGCCGCCGGCGAGCTGATGCAGTTTGCCAGCCAGTGGGCGCTGTCTGGGGTGCTCTGCTCACTGTCCCCTGGGGGAGCACTCATTCTTTATCTATGACCTCACGTGCACACCCTGTTTTCTCCTTTGTTGTCCCCCGTAATCTTTGATTAACATTCTTTGGAGCCCAGCCGCCCACATAGTGAGTGGCGGCCCCTGAGGTTTTTTCTGGTTTTTTCCATGTCTTCGGATGGAATGATGGACCATCAACCACCCATCTGGGGGTGGCCCCAAGAACGGGACGGGCTACTGTCGCAACATTCATTTATCCAATAGTCCAATTGCAGCTGGTCCAGGATCTGGTGTAGCTGCTGCTAGCCATGGTGCCCAGGCTGCTTGCAGCAGGGCTTGCAACCACCCAGCTGCCTGCTGGGAGCAGCCCAGACTCCATGGCTCATAGCAGCTGCCTAGAGCCCAGGTTGGCAGTGGTGTGTCGAGCAAAATGGCTAACATGTGCCATGCTTGGCATGCACATGTAACTATAACATACTTTAATTTTATTTAAAATAATATTTTTGTCCTGATTTATGCATGTTTATGTAGCGTATATAAAAGCAATTGCACAATAGTTCCAAATAAAGTCTTACTTTTGTGTATCATGTGGTTGGGGGAGTGTGTATTGGGATGGGTGTATGGGGAAGGTTGTGAAGGAGTGTGGGCAGTGTAAATGTGTGTGGGGGGGTGGGGCTGGGCAGATGTGGATATGGTGAGGTGTGCATGTGGGGCCCTTCACCACATCTCTTCCTCTTCCTGGCACAGTCTTTACTGCTGGTGGCAGCAGCAGCAGGTAGCAGACCCTCAGGGTGCTCATGGCTCATGGTAGGCCGAGTCCCCTAGCAGCATATGTCTCTGGCTGAGTCCTGGAAGCTGCATGTGATAGCACAGAGCTGGCCTGATGGTACGCGGCTTCCCACTGGAGTGCCAGGAGCCACAGGGAATCACTGCCATAAGGCCAGACCAGATCCATGTTGGATCTATGCCTTCACATGGGGCTCCTAGAACTCCAGTGGGGAGCCATATATGGAAGCACAGAGCTAGCCTGGCCCGGCCAATGGTGCACAGTTCCCACAGCTCCCAGCTGCAGTGCTGGGAGCCCCAGGTACTGGTATGAAGTCAACCCAACCCAGCCTGATGGAGTGCAGCTCCCAGATGGAGTGCCAGGAGCCATACATGGTGGCATGGAGCCGGCCCGATCCGAGCACACATGACTCCCTGCAGCTCCTGGCTGGAGTGCTGGGAACTGCAGGGAGCCACATGCCATCAGGCTGGGTTGGCTCCATGCCTCCATATGGTGCTCCCAGCTAGAGTGTTGGGAATCCCATGGAGACAGGGGCACAGACATGGCCCAGCCCAGCTCACTAGCATGTGGCCTCTGAAAGCCCAGACCTCTGAAAGCCCATGCCTCCCACTGGCTTTCAGAGGAGCAGCCATGGGCCAGTAATAATTGTCTTTTGGTGGGGGCCCACAAGCTAGATAGAATGGCCTGGCAGGTCAGATCTGGCCTGTGGGCAGTATCTTGTAAGACTACATGAAACAGCACCATTTCTTTTCATTTTCCATTTCACTGGGACAGTGTTTCATTTTGAGTTTCATTTCATTTCAAAGCATTGTTCCATTTTGTTTCATGAAAACTGTTTCACTGTTACAATGCTGTTTCAACGTTTCACCCGTAGGCTATAATGGGGAAGCATGAAACTGCCTGTAACTTTGTCATTTTGGGGCAGATTTGGATGAAATCACCAGGGATGGTATCCCCTTCTGCGGGAATGTAGTCTGCCAGGTTTCAAGGAGATAGGTGAAGGAGTTTCTGGGAAACTGCACCTCAAATTCATGAAAGCAAAACTCATGTCACTTGTAAATGTGAAGGCATGGGGGCTGGGTGGTGAGAAGAGCTGCAAAGCTTGCCAAGTTTCAAGGAGATACATGCTTTTTTTTGGAAAACTGCACCTCAAGCTGCTGACAAGCAAAATTTGTGCCACATGTATATATTAAGGCATAGCAGGGTGAAAACTGCAGACATGATAGCTCCTGCTGAGGCCATGAAGCTTGCCAGGTTTCAAAGAGATAGGTACAGGGGTTTCTGCGAAACTGTACCTCAAGCTGCTGACAAGCAAAACTCATGACATGTGTGACTGTGTGCGTGTGGTAAAGCAATTCCTCACTGGCTCTAGGGCCTATACATTGCACGGTAGTGTGCCCCATTGTGGTCTCCTCCTCCCCTACAGCCTCAGCTCACTCCACCACTTTAAAAAACAACAGGTAAAATAATGACTTAATGAGCAGCACAGAAGCACCAGCAGCATCTCAGGCAGCCAAACTGTAACAAAGCCTTTCTTTCCTCTCCTGCAGGAGCTTCTTCTCCAGCATGTCTGCTAAGGTGCACCCTCACTGTGTCCTCCCCCCCTCTTCTCCCTCCCTCTCCTTACTTTCTGTTTCCTTGCAGGCAAACCCAGCTACAGCTTCGAAACTCAAAACTTTTGAAACTTTCAAAACATTTTAACTGCCCTCATTTCATTTCAAGGCTGTTTCAAAGACCTTCATTTTGTTTTGATTTCACTGTTTCTAGCTCAAAATGAGTCAAAACAAAACAGCTAGCGAAATTTTGCACAGCCCTCGTATTTTGCCTCCCCTGATCTAAGAGGACAAGTCTGGGTTCTGTGAATCATCTACTGATACTTTCTGATATTTGAATAAGTCTACTTGTATAGTATAGTCATTATATAAGACCAAGAAACCTGGTTTTGCTTAGTTAGGTAGCCAACCAATCAACTGATAAATTTAGATCACCTGCTAAAGCTGATTAGCTGGGAAACCTGATAAAGTCCATTGGAGATTATAAAAGAAAAGGGTTATAAAATGGTCTTTCACTGACAGTTTGCTTCTTATTCCTCCTTTTTTAAGAATTCCAGACAGCTAGCAATACCACTGGTGCCTAGCATTGTGATAATTCTGAATAGTTTTTTGAACAAAGCACTTGAGAACAAGCCATTCTATAAGATTACACATTGTAAACAACTTGGGTATAAAAGGGGTCATGCTCAGTTATGTGCCATGCTTATTCCAGAAAAATATATATGCTGCAGTGCTGCAACAAACCAAGTTATTAGTTACATATCATTTATGTTGTTGTTTGGATATGGCTTTTTACAGCTCTAATCAATAAGCCAACAGATCTGTGCTGGATTTGTCTCCTAATAGATAGTCATAAATTAGGTAATACATTTAAAAAAACAGCTTTTAGATGAATATTCCTGGTTCCCCAGCTTGTTTTTTTTATTTGCCCTCTGACTTCTAAAATAGATGTTCCTTAAATCTGACAGATTAATAAATTCAGCTTCCTCACCCCTTATTCCTTTCCATAAGACCCTGGTTGTTCTGGGGGAGGAACAGTTGAAGATCTGAGAACTTTAAGGAAGCTAAGGAAAAACAACTGCTCTAAATGCTCCAGAAATAGAGAAGATGAACAACAGGGACCTACTGCCACTGAAAAATTATCATAACGCTAATAAATGTAATGTAAAATTCAAAGAGGATGACCAACGTTCATTACACTTCTCTCTAGATGCAATGACTACTTTGTTCTCTTTTTACAGAACAGTGCCAAAGAAAAATGAAGCCTACCATCTATCTGTGTTTGGTAATTATTTCACTTCATGCCGTTGCCCACTGCGATCACCAACCTGACCACCACGATGATGATCAGAAAGATGCTGAAACCCAAGAGCCTTCTCCCCCCATTGAAGACCATGAAAGTAGGGCCATGCCCTGTCACAAGATAGCCCCTAGCAATGCTGACTTTGCTTTCAGATTCTATAGGCAAGCTGCTTCAGAGGCAG
>JAGPOW010000304.1:25721635-25783505 GCA_030014935.1 Caiman crocodilus
GGAAAGAGTGCTGGGTCTAGATGACCCCAGCTAGATGCCTATCCAACCTCCTCTTGAAGACCCCCAGGGTAAGGGAGAGCACCACCTCCCTTGGGAGCCAGTTCCAGACCTTGGCCACTCTAACTGTGAAGAAGTTCTTCCTAATGTCCAGTCTAAATATGCTCTCTGCTAGCTTGTGGCTATTATTTCTTGTAACCCCCGCTGGCGCCTTGGTTCACCTTATTGGTGAATAAAACCTCACCAATTCCCTTCTATACCCCCGTGGTGAACTTATAGGCAGCCACAAGGTCGCCTCTCAACCTTCTCTTGCGGAGGCTGAAGAGGTCCAGGTGCCCTAGTCTCTCCTCATAGGGCTTGGTCTGCAAGCCCTTAACCATACGAGTGGCCCTTCTCTGGACCATCTCCAGGTTATCCCTCTTGAACTGTGGCACCCAAAACTGCACACAGTACTCCAACTGCAGTCTGACCAGTGCCCAATAGAGGGGAAGTATCACCTCCTTAGTTCTGTTCGTCATGCATCTGCCAATGCATGATAGAGTGCCATTAGCTTTTCTGATGGCTTCATCACACTGCCGACTCATGTTCATCTTGGAGTCCACAAGGACTCCAAGATCCCTTTCTGCTTCTGTGGCATCCAGCAGGTCATTCCCTAGGCAGTAGGTGTGCTGGATATTTTTCCTCCCTAGGTGCAGCACTTTGCATTTCTCCTTGTTGAATCGCATACTGTTGTTTTCCGCCCACATGTCCAACCTGTCCAGGTCTGCTTGTAGTTGCTCCCGGCTCTCCAGCGTGTCCACTTCTGATTGTTTTGTAGACCTCACTTTTATCATCCTTATATTATATATGCAGTTACACTGGAATTGATATCTTCAGCTCTAAATTGGAAGGGGAATGAGATGAGGATACCTGGCTGCAGGCAACTGTGTAGAACAGGCCACTGGGAATCGAACGGGGTCATTCACCTAAGGAAGGGGCATTGTAGCAAAGACAATTGAAGCCTCAGCAATGAAGATTAGATTTTAACAACTGGCAACTAGGAACAGGGATAAGACAAATCTGCTGCGGTTTAAGCTGCTAAAAAGGGAACAGGAGAGAAGAATGGCAGGCAGCATGGAAGACAGAGGGCCCATCTAACTCCCTCCAGTGGTAAGGACCCATTTGGGACCCAATATACCAGGGATGTCACCTAAGAGAACAAGAAAGGGAAGGGGCTGTGTCTAGCTGTCTCCCTTGTGAGTTAAGAGCTCAGATGGGGTTCTGTCTGCCATGATTCTGTTCTGAAAAGCAGTAGTACAGAGGCTACTTTGAAGCTGCTAGGAGCGGACCTGGAACCAGCAGCACTGACAGCTAGGATTGAGGGCCTGGAAGAAGCTAAATCATGCTTTCTGCAAAGGGAAGGAGGAGAGAGAAATTAAGAATGAGGGTGGCTAAGGCAGGTGCTAAGAGAAATTGGGTACTGTCACTGGGGCAAGTGGAGTATTTAAAGGGGGAGAGCAGAAAAGAAACTCAAATCTGTGGCAGAGGAAAGAATCTTAGCAGGTGAAGAGGGAAAAGAAGATGGGGAGAGGGAGGTCACGTTCTATGTTTTTAATTGTCTCTTGGAAGAAACTGCAAGGATCCTACTCACATAAAGAGAAAAAAGGGCAAGGAAAAGTCACAAGGCTCATGCAAGAATGTCCGTTAATAAAACTGCTATAATTTACTATTACTGTGTTCATTCATTCCAGATTTGCCAGCAACATTTGTGCATGTTAGGAGACATCGTGATTGCTTTCAAGTGCCTGATGCTGCATATGGATTTTTTTTTCATATACTGCACCTCTTAGTTTTTCTGGCTATTTACTTTAATAAAGGGGAAGTTCAGGCTAATTTGCACAAATACCAACCACGGAGTAGTCTCTCTTTATAGATTCTACAGTCTATTTCCCTTTAACAATGTGGAATGTCCATTGCTGCACTGCCATTGGCTACCGTGTTTGCAGAGACTCACTTAACACTGGCCCAAATTGTGGGGAGAGGAAAGGGGTTCACTATTTAAGTGTTAATGTGTCTCTAGGAGAAAGAGGTTGAATGGCATCTGCTCCTAGACCCAGATGTCCCTCACTTCTAAAAGCACTTTAATCTTGAAGTGTTTCCAGGAGAGGAAACAACAACAACCAGCAAAGTCATCAGTACCATCCACTGAGCCCATAGGCACTGAATCTGTTCTGTGCTGTGTGAGCACCCTTTGGGCATTTGACCCTCCATATCCAGACAAACATTGCATCACTGTTTGTTCTGCATCCTCTCTAATAACTTTTGTTTGCTCTCTTTAATGTTTAACAGTGGACTTCCTATGGCAGTAAAACAGTAGGGCAAGCAGCACTTTGAATAAAATGAATACAGCAGGATCCTTTTGAATGTACTTAAGAGTAGTGCTATATTTTTCCACAGAGATGTCAGCTGTGAGATGTACAGCTTATTTTGGAGGGATTATTTCATTGTAGTACTGGTGATTGTATTTGCTTTATATAGTCCACTTAGACCTGTTCAGCAAAGTTGTTCTTCAAGCTATAGTCCACCTAGGTCTATGGAGCCATTCTTCAAGCTCCTGATGACCCTTCACAATTGGTTATTTTAGTGGAAATGGTCTTCAACATTAGACTGGAAGGGGTCTTCTGGGCCATTAAGTCCTGTCCCCTGTATTCACAGGTAATCATTTTGCTAAGGATTCCCTAAAACTGTCACTTCAAACCGTCACTCAAAGCAACACACACCAAAAGCACCCTACAACAGCGGTTTTCAAATCTGTGGTCCGTGAACCTCTGGGGGGCCAGAGGCCATATCTAAGAGGTCTACAAAAGATGAAAGTGATCAATCAAAAGTTTGTGAATACCAACACTTACAGTTCAAATGGGTCCATACCTTCGTTTGAAGTTTCCAAAGGGGTTTGGCACCTCGATTCAAAATTTTTTAGGGATCTGCCAAAAAAAAGATTGAAAATCACATACACATATGCCTATGTGAAAACAGTAGAAATGAGGGGCTGGTCAGTGCATTGCAGACAGCATGGCCATGACAGAGAATTTCCAAATATATGCTCAGAGGATCCTAAAAAGAGGACCATGCTACAGAGAAAGATCAAACCTCCACCTGCCCCCATGTCCTTGTTATTTTGACCTCTTCCCCTAAATAAACATAACAAAAGTTATTGGCAAACCTTTGGGTTGGATCAATGTAGTGTTTTAAAGTAGAGGTGGCATAGGCAGCCTCAGTGTGCAGCAGGTAGCAGATTGAGGAAGGGGCAGGCAGCATAGCAGCAAATAGTACAGGGAGTAGAAAGCAGAGCAGGAGATTTGGCAGGGGACATAGGGCAGGGAGCAGAAAGCAGAGTAGCAAATTGGGTAAGGGAAGAGGATCATTGTGGCACTTGGGGAGGGTGTGGAGCTTAATTTGTCAAAAACGATAGCCCTCACTGTTTTAAGGTATATCCTGACTGAGATACAGGAATTTTTAGAAGATGTAAGACAAGATTTTCCAGTAGAGCTCATAAAGATCTTACAAGACGTTTTGTAGAAAAGACTAGTTGTACTTTAGCACTTGCTAACTGTTTGATTCAAAGCCTAACAGGGAAGCTAGATGAATAGCCAGAAAAAACTGAGGGAAGAATAAGAAACAGAAAAAGGAAAACCTTTGTGTTTTGAAACTCAAACCTTAAAAAGGATTTATTCCTTTAGTTCTGTTATAGAAAACAAGCACATTTTTACATGAATCTTCTGATAAACTTAATCAGTATTGCAACACTGAAAGGCAACAATTGGTAAATTAGATTGGTGGCTTCAGACAAAGCCTTTTCCCCTAACTTCTATTCTTCCATAGACAGCAGCCTAGATTCTCAGCATGAAAGAATTAGAATTATTTAGTCTGGAGAAGAAAAGACAGAGGAGGGATTTGATCACGGTCTTAAAATACCTGAAGGACAATTAAGAAGAAGATGGAAATAAAGTATTTGCTGTGGGTTTACAGGATAGGACTATGACTAATGGTCTCAAACTGCAGTAATGGAAATTTTGGTTGAAGAACTTCTTCACTGTGAGGGTAGTTAAGCATTGGAAGAGGCTACCTAAAGGATGTGGAATCTCCATCCCAGGAAACTTTCAAGAGTGTGTTATACAGACACTTGACTGGGATATAAAATGTACTGGAATGTACTCTTACAATCTTGTGCTCTCCACCACATTTGTCCATTTTGTCACACATGCACATTTATTGTACTTCATGAGATCTTTCATTGTACATGTGCTTTCAACAGTGGGCATTGGGCACAGTGTTGCATACTCTGAGGACCTGTGCCTCAGTCACAGGTGGTTAAACCAATGGTACATCCCTGCTTTTTGCTAGTTTCTTTAGAGCATCAGACTCCAGTATGGAGGCAGCTGAGACTTCACTGCCTTTGCCATGCTTTGTCAGCCCCAGGTGAAAAGGACTCAACCACTGGAATTTCCATTTTCTCTGGCAGGTATTTTCTTTAGCCTCTCATCCACATCTGTAATCATGTCTCCCTGGATGTGGCATCAAGAGGTCAGGTGCTTGTGAGGAACCTCCTGCATGACTTCAGATGTTTGTATGCTACAGGGTGGTCGTACAGCGGGTGTCTCACATCTTCAGTTTGTCTCAATTGTTCTATCCTCCTGGCCACTGCTCTTCTGATGTCAGGTAGAGTGATGCTGGCCAAGAGGTACATACTGCTTAGGCTGGTAGGCTTCAGACATCTGTGAAGTTATGCGTCTGAAGAGGGTTCAACACATAATTCAAGTTATACAGTGGAGCATGCAAAAGTTAATACAACAGTCCTTTCAACCTTTTATCTGCATCTGTCACTAACAGGGTGCATCGTCTCATGAATGAGTAGAAAAAAATACTTCAAAACAAGTATCCATCTAAGTAGCATAGCTCAACAATCTATGAGTGTAAATTATTAAGAGGCATACCAGAGGGAATTGCCTTAATATCTCCAGCGCATCTGTAAAATTCCAAAACCAGTTTGAACATATCAGTCAGAATGAAGACCAGCCAATGCACAAAGAAGAGTCTAGGTTGGCTAAAAAAACATAAGTTACCTTGGTTCTGATTCTGCTAGTGGCATAAAAAAAAAAAATATTTAAATTAGCTGTCACTGCAGTCAAGCAGGGTTGCCAACCCAAAATTTTTTTTTTACTACAAATTTTTTACTGACAACCAAACTTTGTAGTTGTTTATTATGATTGATGTTAAACCCCTAAATTTGAACCTAGTCCTTCTAACTTGAGCCTGGAAGGAGGGCAGGACCTGGCAGATGAATTGCATTTACATTATGTAAAATGTATATCAGTATAAACATGCAACAGTAAAAAAGTTTTGTCTGGAAAAAAAAAGAATCTTGAGTTGGCAACCCTTCTACTTCATGACATAAAACAAGATTCTACTTCAAACCAGGTCGATTCAGAGCTGCCTCGGAGATCTGGCCACAGAGTATCGTGGAGAATCAATGAAATATCAATGATAGGTGCAGGGAAGTCTGGCTTCTGGGGCCCTTCATCTCTGCTGCTGACAGGCAAAACTCGTGACATGAGTGACACTGTATGTGTTAAGGCGCAGCGGGGTAAAAGCTGCAGGTCTGCTAGCCCCTGCTAAGGCCACAAAGCCTGCCAGCTGTTGAGGAGATAGGTGCAGAAGGGTTCTGGGGCCCTGCAGCCCTAGTTGCTGACAGACAAAGCTCGTGACATGGGTGCTTGTGCAACTGACTGTGTTCGTCTTGGGGCAGTTGATTGTCTGTATTATTTCCTCTCCTTAGTCTGTGGTTTTGTAGGTGTTAACAAGTTAATGAGCAACAATTAACACTTTGAAACCTATCACCTTGAAACTTGGTACGCTTTGTGACTACAACAGGGGCTACCACCCCTGCAGTTTTCACCCTCCTGTGGTGTAACACATACACGTGACATGAGTTTTGCTTTCAAGAATTTGGGGTGCAGTGCCCCTCAAACTCCTGCACCAATCTTGAAACTTGGCAAGCTCTACGCTCTCAGCAGAGGCTACTACCCTTGCAAGTTTCATTCAAAGTATGACCAAGGCAGTGTGAGGCTTACAGCAGCAGGCAGCTTCCCTATGCAGCCCCTCTGTGTACTGCCACACCGGCTCACACACACTGTACACTTAGCCCTGCTGCCCTCTCCTGGGCCCTCCAGAGCGCAGTGTGTGTGACCCAGAGTGGCAGCACACAGAGGGGCTGCACAGGGAAACTGCCTGCCTCTGCAAGCCCCTCACTTCCCTGGTCATACTTCCCCTGTGTTCACAGGGGCAGTGCAAGCAGCAGTGCAGAGTTGTGTCCCTTGCTGCTATCCCTGCCTGCAGGGGAAGTGTGGCTAGTGCAGTGGGGAGCTTGGAGTGGCAGGCAGCTTCTGCACACCTCCTCGCTGTTCCCTGCCATGCCGGGTTACACACGCTGCTCTGCAGAGGTGGTGGGGGAGGGCAGCATGGTGGAGAACACAAACCCACAGTGTGCACATGCCCTGTCCCTGCTGCCTCTGCCCCTCACACAGATCTGGAGGTGCCAGCCCCCCGGGAGTGCATGCTGCTGCCAGGAGTTGGCCCCACCCCTTGCCCAAGCCCACCGCAGGCAGCAGCAGTGGGGGAGCTGGCTCCTGCTCCCGCTGCAGCGGCCACTATCTTCTGTTGGGGTCAGGGAGCTGCAGACCTGGGTCCCTGGGTCCATGGCCTTGGCAGCTGGGAGCCCCCTCTGGCAGGGCTCGTGGGGTAGGGACTTTGGGTGGGGGGCAAAGGGCATGAGCATGGCTGGGGGGCAGTGGCTTTGGGTTGAGAGCAAGGGGCATGAGTAGGACTGGGGGGGTTTGTGGGGAGACCCGCACAAAACAAATATACAAGATCAAAGGTAGTATCAGAAGTTTAATTTATTTTTCTGGCATGCCAGCACTCTGGCACCTTCCAAGGTAGTCATAGTGATTTTTTTGGCACTTCGGCTAAAAAATGTTGGCTACCCCAGTCTAGATCATACATTTGCAGTTAAAACAAAAGTTTCTGTAATCTGGGTGGCATGTCTGATAACCCTTTTTTTGCTGTAGTTACCAAAGTTTTATGATCAGTTTCAGCTATTATAGGCTTCCCATAAATGAATATGTGACATTTCTTACATTCGTATACCAGAGCTAAACTTTCTTTCTTAATTTGTGTGTGTGTGTATACACACACACACACACACACCCCCACACACACTCTGACTGAGAGTGTGCCCTAGATGCATATGCCCCTGGTCTCCACCTGTCCCCAGTGTTTTTGAAGCAAAGCTGCTCCAATGCCTTAGAAGCATCTTTTGGCAATTTAACGGGTCTTTTAGTACCTGAGCTTACATTATTTTTTCCTTCAAACTTTTTAAGTCAGCTTCATGGTCATGTTCCCATACCCACTGAGAATTCTTTTGTAGGAGTGATCTGTGTTTGGTCTGCTATACAAAGTTAGGTAGATATTTCCTTTCAAAACTGATCATTCCCAGTAATCTTTGCACCCCTTCCATACCTGTATCAGGTTGCATGTTTGTAATGGTTTTAACCTTTGTAGGATGGATTTACATCCTCTTCTCATACAGCCTGTCTCCCAGATATGTTATTTCTCTAATCCTAAATTTGCACTTTTGCTTCTTTCAGTTTCAAACCTTCTCTGTGAGCTCTTTCCAGTGCCTTTCTTAGCCTCAATAGTATTTTCCCAAACAAATACATCGTCAATATAAACTATAGTTCCATCAAAACCTTAAAAAAATGTTGCACCTATTAAATACTTCAGATGCAAAGCATAGTCCAAAAGGAAGCCTACAAAACAATACCTTCTGAAGAGCATAAAGAAGGTAATCTAGAGCAATTCTTTTCTAGGGGAACTTGCCCAAAACCCAGAAGAGATATCCAAAATGAAGAAATATTTAGCTTCTGACACATTACCAAAAAACTGTTCCCTGGTGAGAATGGAAAAATGTTCCCTTTTGATGTACCTGTTTATTTCCTCAGGAATCAGACACAAGGATCCATATTATAATTATTATTATTATTATTTTTATTTTTATTATTATTAACAACCAGTGAATGATCTGAAGCAGTTGGTTGTTCTATGTTTTCTATTATACCCTTAATAACTAATCTAATTCCTTTTTCAGTTTCTCCCTTAGTGCAAGGGGAACAGTTCTTGGAGCTTGTATGGTAGGAGTATTTGGTTCTCTTAATTCTATCTTATAGTCAGTTGACAGTTTCGCTGTGCCTTGAAAAACATCATAAAACTCTTTTTCTATGTTCTTGCTTTCTAGTCCTTCAATAACATCCATTCTTTTCATCAAAACTAGAATTTTACAGATTTGCAACCCAATAATTGGCACTAGCTTTCCTAGGACTGCTACAAAATGAACTTTAACTATACTACTCTTGTGTCTAACACGCAGAGCACAAAGACCCTTGGTTGCAATCATGTTCCCATTATATGCTCTAAGTCTCACTTTCTTATTGTCACAGTACACCAATTTATTTTTCATTTTTTGAACAATGTATTCTGGTATTACATTGATCTGTGCCCCTGTATTTAATTTAAAAGTTACCATTAGCCCATTGGTGTCAAGGGGATTGTCCAATCCTCAGAAGAATTAACTTCTTGCATTGTTCCAATGAGGAATTCTTTCTATTCCTCATTGTATAGAGTATGTACCTGCTGTTTCTTGTGTGTTCTATCTTGCTCCTTTCTGCAAACTCAAATCTTTTGCATTTGTTTTAGTGTTTACTAAAAACAAGGCATTGCAGGGGTTTGTGGTAATCCCTACAGCATTTGCAGCTGACCATTGTTTTATCAAGCAATTCTTTTTGGCCTCAACTTGCCTGCTTCATGATGAGGTCCCTCCTTTCTGTATTGTTTATGTGTTGCCTTAGATTTTTCAGGCTTGAAATCCCAATGAGTTCAGCTTGTTCTGTTTTTTTCCATCAGCTTCTGCAGCCTGGCATTTGTTATCTCAGCTGCTTGGCACATTCTAACTGCCTTTTCCAAATTAAACTCAGGATCCTCTAGCAGCTTTTTGTGTCCCTTATACAAGGCTTGTATCCCTTTTACCCTATACTGTTTGGTCTCTGGATCATGGACTCTTTACTTCTGACAGTTTTAGGCTATTATAATGAGACAGAGCTTCTGGGTCTGCTATATTTAAAAAAATAGCTACCTAGAGTGAATCTTCCTTCTCTGTTGCTTCACTGACCATCATATATGTGGTGAAGCATTGGTTAAATTTAGTCTAGTATTCTGCTGCATTGCTGGAAAGCTTTAAATCCTCTGGAATTCTGAAATGCTCCATTTTTTTTGTCTTTCTTTGTACCCCACTCCTGGTGCCATGTGCTGTTTTCAAAAGACCAAGTAGTTAAGCTTATAGTTTCATAGTTCATAGGATCAGAAGGGAACTTAGCAGATCATCAAGTTTGACCCCTTGCTATGGGCAGAAAAGAATGCTAGGGTCAAACGACTCCACTGCTTAGGCCTGTAGGGGGGCTGTTAGGAAAGCTAAGGTGGACATAGAGCTAGGACTAGTGTCCAAGATCAAAGATAATAACAAGTCTTTTTCAAATATATAGGGAGGATGAAGGCACCAGGAAATGTGAGGCCTCTGCAAGATGTGCTGGGCAATCTGGTGGTTGCACCAGAAGAGAAGGCAGACCTCTATAACAAATTCTTCACCTCTGTTTTCTTTTTTGGGACCGGGACTCCCCCATGGTGTTTCAAGACAGACTTGAGGGGAATGCCTCAAGACCTAAGGTTGAGAAGGACCGGGTTAGAGTGTTTCTGGAGAGGCTGGACATGTTCAGGTCAGCAGGTCCAGATGCTTTCCACCGCAGGATGTTGAGGGAGCTAGCAAGGGTTATTGCTGGGCCCTTGGCACGGCTTTGAGTGCTCGTGGTGCTCGGGCCAGGTGCCAGATGATTGGAAGATAGCCAATGTGGTCCCCATCTTCAAAAAAAGGGAGGACCCGGGAACTATAGGTCCGTTACTCTTACCTCAATCCTGGGGAAACTCTTTGAGAAGATCATCAAGGAGCACATCTGTGTGATGGGCCAGCATTGGGGATGATGCTCAAGGGCAACCAGCATGGTTTCATTAGGGACAGGTCATCTCAGACCAACCTGATTGCCTTTTACAATCAGGTCACAAAAGCAATGGATGCAGGTGTCGCCATGAATGTAGTCTTTCTGGACTTCAGCAAGGCCTTTGACACTGTCTCCCACCCCAACCTCATTAAAAAAGTAGCTGACTGTGGCATCGATGCCTACACAGTCAGATGGATTGCTAATTGGCTGAAGAGTCGTACTCAGAGGGTGGTAGGGGACGGGACATATTCGACCTGGGGGGAAGTGGGCAGCGAAGTTCCCCAGTGCTCGCACTGTTCAATTGGGCCCACACTGTTCAATTTCTTTATCAGCGATTTGGAAGACAGGGTGAAAACCAACCTGTTCAAATTTGCTGATACCAAAATGAGGTGGGCATGCTAGTGGGGAGGGAAAGACTGCAGAAAGACCTGGATAGGTTGCAAGGGTGAGCTAACAAAAACAGGATGCGTTTCAATACAGACAAGTGCAGGGTGCTGCACTTGGGCAGTAGTAACTGGCAGCACACTTATAAGATGGGAAACTCCCTTCTTGAGAGCACAGAGGCAAAAAGGGATCTTGGAGTCATCATTGACTCCAAGATAAACATGGGCCGACAATGCGAGGTCACAGTCGGCAGGGCTAACTGGACCCTATCGTGCATTCACAGGTGCATCTCAGGTAGGGCCAAAGAGGTGACCCTCTCCCTCTATGTGACACTGGTCAGGCCACAGCTGGAGTACTGTGTCCAGTTCTGGGCACCCTACTTCAAGAGGGATATGGACAACATTGAGAGGGTCCAGAGGAGGGCCACCCACATGATCCGGGGACAGCAGGGCAGACCCTACAATGAGAGGCTACAGAACCTGAACCTGTTCAGCCTTCACAAGAGAAGGCTGAGGGGGGACCTTGTGACCATCAATAAACTCACTAAGGGGGACCAGAAGGGTTTGCAGGAGACCTTGTTTCCCCTAGCACCCCCTGGGATAACAAGAAATATCAACCACAAGTTGTTGGAGAGTAGGTTTAGATTAGACATCCATAAGAACTACTTCACAGTTAGGGAAGCTAGGATCTGGAACCAACTTCCAAGGGATGTAGTAGGGTAGTGCTGGCTCCTACCCTGGGAGTCTTTAAGAAGAGGCTTGATGCCTACCTGGCTGGGATCATTTGAGCCCAGTTTCCTTCCTGCTCAGGCAGGGGGTCAGACCTGAAGACCTACAAGGTCCCTTCCAACCCTACTTCTATGATTCTATGACCCCGGCTAGGTGATTATCTAGCCTCCTTTTGAAGACCCCCAGGGTAGAAGCGAGTACCACTTCCTTTGGAAGTTGGTTTCAACTCCTAGTTGCCCTGACTGTGAAGTAGTGCCTCCTGCTATCTAGCCTGAATCTACTCTCAGTCAACTTCTGGCCGTTATTCCTCATTACTTCTTGTAGTGCTTGGGGGAACAGGGACTCTTCTATAGCCCGCTGGTTCCCCTTGGCCAGTTTGTAGAAGGCTACCAGATCCCCTTTCAGCCTTCTCTTGTGGAGGCTGAACAGGTTCAGGTCCCATAGCCTCCACCCATACGGCCTGCCTTGCTGCCCCCTGATCATGCGAGTGGCTCTCCTCTGGACCTTCCTGATGCTACCTACACAGTCAGATGGATCACTAACAGGCTGGAGGGCCACACCCAGAGAGTGGTGGTGGATGGGTCTTATTTGACCTGGAGGTATGTGGGCAGTAGGGTTCCGCAGGGCTCAGTCTTCAGGCCCACACCGTTCAACATCTTCATCAGTGACTTGGACAAGGGGGTAAAAAGTACCCAGTTCAAAATCGTGGATGACACTAAGATGTGGGGAGAAGTGGGCACGCTAGAGGAGAGGGACAGGCTACAATCAGATCTGGACAGGTTACAGGGGTGGGCGGATGGGAACAGAATGGGTTTTAACATTGACAAGTGCAAGGTACTGCACCTGGGGAGGAAGAACCAGCAGCAGACCTACAGGCTGGGGAATTCCCTTCTCATCAGTACAGAGGCAGAAAAGGATCTTGGAGTCATTATTGATGCCAAAATGAACATGGCCTGACAGTGTGGGGACGTGATCATGAAGGCCAACCATACCTTGTCATGCATCCACAGATGCATCTCAAGCAAGTCCAAGGAGGTGATCCTCCCCCTCTATGCAACACTGGTCAGGCCGCACTTAGAGTACTGTGTCCAGTTCTGGGCGCTGCACTTCAGGAGAAACGTGGACAGCATGGAGAGGGTCCAGAGGAGGGCCACTCACATGATCAGGGGTCAGCACAGCAGACCCTATGAGGAGTGGCTAAGGGACCTGAACCTGTTTAGACTCCACAGGAGAAGGCTGAGGGGGGATCTAGAGGCCTATTACAAGCTAGTCTAGAGGGACCAACAGGCATTGGGGGAGTTCCTGTTCCCTCGAGCACTACCAGGAGTGACTAGGAATAACAGCCACAAACTAGCAGCGGGTAGATTCAGACTAGACATCAGGAGGCACTACTTCACTGTCAGGGTGGCTAGGATCTGGAACCAACTTCCAAGTGAAGTGATGCTGGCTCTTACCCTGGGGGGGTCTTTAAGAGGAGGCTAGATGAACACCTTGCTGGGGTCATTTGACCCCAGTACTCTTTCCTGCCTTGGCAGGAGGTTGGATTTGATGATCTGCTCAGGTTCCTTCCGACCCTACCAATTATGAAACAGTGCGGGCCCAAGGACTGAGCCTCAGCGGACCCCACCTTCCCACATCTCTCCAAGTCGAAAATGACCTGTCCACCACCACTCTCTGGGTGCGACCCTCCAACCAATTTGCAACCCATCTGATTGTGTAGGCATCGATGCCTAATTTCTTAATGATAATAGGGTGAAAGACAGTGTCAAAGGCCTTCCTAAAGTCCAGAAAGACTACATGCACTGCGACAACTGCGTCCAAGGATTTTGTGACCTGATCAATAGAAGGACACCATGTTGGTCTGACAGGACCTGCCTCAAATGAACCCATGTTGTTTTCCCTAAGTATGATCCCCCCTGCTAGTCCCTCATAGATGTGCTCCTGGATAATTTTCACAAAGAGCTTCCCCAGCACCAAGGTAATACTAATGGGCCTGTAGTTTCCTGGGTCCTCCTTCCTCCCTTTTCTGAAAATGGTGACTACATTAGCCCTTTTCCAGTCCTCTGGCACCTCACCAGAGCACCATGAGTGCTCATAAAGCTGTGCCAGGGCTCCCGCAATGACCTCTGCTATTTACCTCAGAACTCTGGGGTGGAGATCATCAGGACCTGCTGATTTGAACACATCTAGTCCCACCAGAAGTTCCCTGACTAGGTCCTCACTGACCCTGGGCCTGGCAGCCCCTCCCCTGAGGTCCATCAGGGATCCCAGTGGGAGGGATGCCCTGGTCCCTGATCAAAAAGATGGAGGCAAAGAAATTGTTAAAGAGGTTAGCTTTGCCGTCTGGTGTGACCGCTAGATTTCCTAACGTATCCTGCAAAGGCCCTACATTACCCACTACCTTCTTTTTGCCCCCTATGTATTTAAAAAAGGACTTCCTGTTATCCTTGATCTGGGTCACTAGTCCCAGTTCCATCTCTGCCTTAGCCCTCCTAACAGTCCCCCTACAGTTCTGAGCAAAGGAGGTATAATCCTCCTTGGTGATGGCCCCTCCCTTCCACTGGGTGTATGCCTCTTTTTTGATTTTGAGACATTCCTGGATGCTTTTGGTGAGCCATGGGGTCTTTTGAGCACTCTTGCCCCATTTGATCCATGCTGGGATTGCTACCCTTTGGGCTTTGAGGATCATCTCCTTAAGGAACAACCACTCTTCCTGGACTCTCAACTCCCCTCCCCTTAAGCATCTCAGTGCCTCCTCGACTAGTCTCCTTACCTCACTGAAATCCACCCTCCCAAAGTCCAGGGCTGCTGCCTTGCTGCAGGCCTTCGACACCCTGCACTGGATGGTGAATTCCAGGAGGCGATGATCTCTATTGCCCAGGTGGTCAAGAACCTGCCGTCTCCTCACCAGGCCATTGCTTGTGGCCAGGACCAGGTCCAATAATGCATTTCCCCTGATGGAACTATTCACCTCTTGGGTTAGGTGGAGGTCCTGTAACTCAACTAGGAACCTACATGAGCGGTTAGATCTGGCTGACTGCTCTTCCCAGCAGATGTCTGGATAGTTCAGGTCACCCGTTATGACCATGTCCCTTGACTTACCTGCCTCCGCGAGCTGACCTGATTATTCCTGGTCCAGCTCTTCCCCCTGGTTGGGTGGCCTGTAGTAAACCCCTTCTGTTAAGTCCCTTTCTCCCCGACCCCCTTGTATATGGACCCAGAGCACTTCAGTCTGCCCCTCCTCTGACCCAGTGCTGTTTACTGAGGATGTATATTGCTCTTTGACATAGAGCGGCACACTCCCACCTTTCCTCCCTGTTCTATCCCCCCTGTATAGACTATAGTCCTTGATGTTTACTGTCCAATCATGCATTGGATCCCATCACGTTTTAGTGAGCCCCACTATTTCTGGGTTTGTGTTAGCTAGCAGGAGGGCAAGGTACTCCTGTTTGCTCCCCATGCTATGAGAATCAGTGTAGAGGCATTTACGGCCTCTTGGAGGTGTATGCACCACCCCCCTAATCCCAGGACTATCTAGGCCCCTTCCTCTTACCTGGGTATTTTCTTGTGTTTGTTGCCTGACTTGGCTTGGCTGTTCTTGTGGGTGGCTCTTTGTTCGGTGTTCTGTGGCTCCCTCTGTCCTCATCTTCCCCCTCCCCAACAAGCCTAGAATGATAAATATAGAATGATAAAGCTTGTTTATTCAGAGAACCTTGCTTACAGCTCTGCTGCTTCCTCTGCGATTCCTGGGCAAATATAACAAATTATAATTAGCACTCTTAAAGCTATCCACACTGGAACTCCATTGTTTGTAATCCTTCAACTATTTCTCAGATAGTAGACATTTTAGATCGGTACAGTAACTCCAGCTCAAGACAAATCATCGGATGAGTCACCACAGTCTATTATTTTATTAGTATTGTCTAATAGTACAACTAAGCATGCTCATCCTATGTGCCTAACCTTACTTTAAAGGAAATCACAGCAAATTTAAAACTTAATGTTCAAGGTGCTACTACTTGTCAATTGTGGCAGGAAATGGGGGGGTGATTAACCCTTAGATCCGAACAGGCCAGGGATGAAAGGGTTACGGAACCTTGTTTCTCCTTCTTTTATATTTCTTCCCATAAAAAAATAAATAAATAAACAGGAGATGTAACAAATAAACGCTTTACTCACACTTTCGTGCCGGCGGTTCCCTTTACAGCAGCTTCAAAACCAAACTTACGGGAACTTGAGAGCTCTAAACACATCTGAATGATATATTCGGTCGTGATGCGGGCGTCCGGGGGGTAGGATATCATGGACGCAGGATCTCTGGAAAGGGTGATCAGGCCTCTCCAGTGTTTGCGGATCCCTGCTGGTTCCAGAAATTTCTCCCCTTTTATAAGCTAGAGAGCCAATCAGAATGTGCCCCATGTGTCTGCTGACCTTCAGTCAGGAGACTGTGATTGCCGGCCATGCGGTCACACGCTTCATTAACACTGTGATTATAACTCCCTCACACTTTGAACATAATTCACTCTCATGTTTTACACCAGACTGGCGTTTGGTCACCTTTTATTTAGACATACTGGCATTTGGTCACCTTTTATTTAGACATCAATAAGCATAAAAATGTCAAAACCAGAACATATACGAACCACATAATATATGAGCACTTCATGAAATGAGGATGTGAAAAAGAATCTACCTTAATAACTTCTTTCAAATATATTACTTAGGAACACAAATGCAAAATTAATGCCTCCAAAGCACCTTCAATAGTCATGAATGCCTTTGGACTGTAATTTTGCAGTTTTACCTTAATTAAATGCTTAATCCTTCTGCATTTCTTTCTGAACAGTGACATTATTTTGCTGATTGCAAAACTCTTCATTTTTGGTACCTATGAGCTAAAAGATGTGTTTAGGAAAATGAATGTAACTGAAGCACGCATCAGACATTCTGATTCCTCTGCAATTACAAGCAAGGAAAGGCTCAAGGTTTCAAAAGTAAGTGTGTAATATATGGGTTTATATGTACATGGGTTTATAGGTACACTAATTTCATTTGGGGGTTGCCTGGACACAATGGATATTTCCTATATGGATCCAGTTACTGGCCCGGGATGTGAGTTGATATCCTTAAGCTAATAAAATTCATAACTTATCTTTCATAGGTTGGAGCATCAAAACACTCAGTAAAGGTAACATAAAAAGCTGTGAAATTTTGCCAGCTGTTTTGTTTAGACGCTGTTTCAACTTGTTTTGAGCTCAAAACGGCCAAATCAAAATGAAAGTAGTGTTAGTCAACGAAGGCATATCAGAAACAGAGGCATGTTGCAAGGGTAAGTGAGATCACCAAGAAACTGGGGAGATACTTGCTGTTGCTGGCCAGCCCTTCTCCTTAGTTAAATGACCAAGGTTCAGGGGCCTCCTACCCACATACACTCAAATGCCCACATACACCACCTTCAGCAAGACGGTGGTGCCCTCCCTGTATGAGGCATGCAGGAAGTATTTGAGGGAGGACCTTTGCAAGGCAGGTCTGCAGGTGGCCTGACACTTCACCTCAGACATCTGGAGCAGGCTGGGTGAAGATCATACCTACCTCTCCCTCACAGGGCACTGGTGTGACCAGTCAGGCTGTTGGTGGGCTCTCCTTCAATCCAAGGTGATGGATGAGTCTCACACAGCAACCAAGATCATGGAAGCCATGAACCGCTTGTTGCAGGAGTGGCTCACTGGATAAAGCGAGCTCACCTGTGAGTTCATGGTCACCAACAAAAGGGCCAATATGGTCAAGGCAGTCCATGATGCCAACTTTGTTGGCATGCACTATGTGGCACAGAAGTTACACCTCATTGTCAGGGGCATCTTGAAGGGGACAGGGCTGCCAGTGATGATGCCAGCACCAACAGCGAGTTCAATTTCAAATGCAGGAAGGTGGCAGGCTACTTCCACCAGAGTATCAAGGGGGCAAGATGCGGTGGGACAAACAAACAGAGCTGAACATCCCGCAGCACAAAATCATGCAGTATGTGGAGACTCAGTGAAACTCCACATACCTGATGCTTGAGACTGATGGAGCAACAGAAGGCATCCTTGAGATGGCCTTGCTTGGGGAGATTGAAATCACCAGCCCCCTGGAAAGAGCCAAGTGGGATACCATCTCCAAGATTTTGCTAGTTCTCAAGTTCTTCCTCAAGGCCACTGAGAGCCTCATTGTTGCTGATGCCCTCCTTAGCCAGGTGAACCCCATAGCAAGGGAACTTCAGAGCCACATGGAGAGCTTCCAGGTGATCAATATTCCTGGCTGGGGCAAGCCACAGTCACCAGATATCCAAGCACTGGTGATGCAGCTGAAGGAGGGCATCAGGAAATTACTTGATTCCTTGTGGGCCAGTATGGTCCATGTGCTGGATGCCATGTGTGACCCAAGGGTGAAGGGCAGCAGATGCAGCAGGGAAACCCTGAATCAGTGGATGGAGGTGCTGGTAAAGAAAGTCAGGGAGGCAGAACAGTGGAAGAAAGGGGACATGGAAGAGGGGGATCCACTGTTCCACATTAGCCCACTATCCACCAGCCAGTCTCCTCCTCCACCACAGGCGCTACCAAGATGGGCCAAGGGCATAGTTTTCATGGTGGGGCCCAGAGGCACCAGACCCTACCATAAAGCTAATAGCATGCTTTATGAGGACATGAAGTTGCTGTTGTGTGACTCCTTAGCCTACTGAGAAAGCCACAGCCAGATGTGTTCAGATTTGGCCACGGTTGCCCATAAACACCTGTCCTGTCCATTGACCAATGTTCTGAATGAGAGGGTGTTTAGCAGTGCTGGGAATGTAGTGACACCCCACCACACCTGCTTGCATTTTGGTTTTGTGGAGCAGCTGGTATTCCTGAAGTTGAACCTCCCACTGCTGGAGTTCCCCAAGCTCCACCAGCAGATGTACTGAGTGCCACCCTCCTCACTCTGTTTGCACCTATTTCCATTTTTGTTTTTAAAAGGCAAGTTAATACCCCACTCTCAGAAATGGAGGTTGCACTCACTGCATCACCAGCCACCAGGGGAAGAGCATGTCCCTGCTGAGCTTCCGTGCCAGAATGAACTTGGAGGTATGGACTGGGGCTGGGGGAAGAAGGAGACCCCAGGTCCCAGGCATAACCACTAAAACTACACTCTGCCAGGGTGAGGGAGGCCTGGTACAACTGCTGGTGATGCAGCAGCCTCAGGAAATGCCAGGACTGAGAATCCCCCTTGTGAAAGGTGGGTGGCAGGCACCATAACATCCAGCTACCACATGCATGACCAGAGTCCTGACTGGGGAAAGCCCAGACCTGTCACATCTTTGACAGGCCTGAGGTTTGTTGGTTGCAGTGGAGTTGTGAGGTTCCAGGTGAGCTCAGCTTAGCTGCCTGGGATGCCAACTTTTGAGTTGAAAGCCCTTTGTCAGGCTGAGGCTTCTTTATAGTCCTTCCATCCAGGAACAGCACACACACACACACCAATTGTAGGTGCTTCCTCAGCCTGATGAAGGGTTTTTCAACCCAAAAGCTTGCCAAGATATATTTCTGTAACTAACTATCATTCAGTTGGTCTGCCAAAACATACAAGATTAGATTGAACCAAAGGAAAGGACCTTGTCTGCCAGTGCCATGTCCTTAGACCAACACCCCTAGCACCTGACCAGAAGGATGCAGGGCACTGGGCACATCTAAGCCTCAGGTCTGGGGCTGGGAGAGAGAGTTCTCTGGCAGCTGCTGGAAAAGAAGCTCCTGCAGGAAAGGAAAGAAAGGCTCTAGTCTGTGATAGTTTGGCTGCCTGAGATGCTGCTGATGCTACTGTGCTGCCACTTACTAAGTTATTACCTGTTGTCATTTAAAGTGGTGGACTGAACTGAGGCTGTAGGAGAGGAGGAGACCTCATTGGGGCACTCTACCATGTCGTGTAGATGCCCCAGCACCAGTGCAGGCACACCTTCACATACACACACAGAGTTATACAGTGAGGGCACACCTTAACACACACACTGAAGAAGCAGCTCCTGCAGAAGAGGAAAGAAAGGTTCTGTCATAGTTTGACCACCCGAGATGCTGCTGGTGCTACTGTGCTGCTCATAAGTTATTGTTAGTATTACCTGTTGTTATTTAAAGTGGTGGACTGGACTGAGGCTGTAGGGGACAATGAGACCTCACTGGGGCACACTACCATGTTGTGTAGAGGCCCAACGCCAGCGACAGTGCACCTTAACACACACACAAAGTCACCCATGTCACCAGTTTTGTTGTCAGAAGCCTAAGGTGCAGTTTCCCAGAAATGCCTGCACCTATCTCCTTGAAAGCTGGCAGGCTTCATGGCCTCAGCAGAGCCTAGCACACCTGGAGTTTTCACCACACTGCACCTTAACACACACACAGTGTCACCGAAGTCAGGAGTTTTGCTTGTCAGCAGCCTAAGGTGCAGTTTCCCAGAAACCCCTGCACCTATCTTTTTGAAGCTTGGCAGGCATCATGGCCTCAGAAGGGACTAGTATCCCTGCAAGTTTCATCTGAATCAGGCAAGAAAGGAAAAAGTTATAGGCAGCTTTGTGCTTCTCCATTATAGCCTATGGGCAAAAAGTCAAAACTTAAACAGCAAAACAGTTTCAATGAAATGAAATGGAACAGCAGTTTCAAGATGAAATCAAACTCCAAATGAAACACTGTTCTGTCGAAACGTTGAAACGGAAGTCAAAACAGAACTGTTCCATTTCGCATAGCCCTAATCAAAACCTCACAAATGGCCATAAAAAACCTCTTAAATGGCCATAATTTAAAATGTCACCATTAAATCCAAGTGTCAATCACATGAAGAAGAGTAGGACACTTTACATCAGTATTAGTCAGATATCACTATTTTAGTTTATGCACTGAAAGCTGTCTTTGCCACTGAAAGAGATAATATTTTTAATGAAAAACACAAATAATGGAACAAGTGATAGCAGCTCCAAAGAATCCTACTCTTTGAATACCGGTAAAGCAGATGGGACTATTATTCCCTGAGGTTCTTGTTACAGAATGACTCAGATACCCTATGGAACAGACAGCTGGGGAGACTATACTCCCACTTGAATGCTGAGGGGATTTGATTTTAAATCCTCTCTCCTAACATCAATTTACCTCTATTTTCTCCAGGGAATTGTTTCCTACCGCTAGAAAACAAAGCATCTAGATTTGTTCTCCCTATCTGTGCTAGGCAACTCTTTCAGTGTCAAGAAGAGAATACTTACCACCTCCTGCCTTCTCCAAACAAGAGATTAAATACTGACTCTCTGATAAATGTGGAAATAAACTTTCCTAGTCATAGCCAAATATTTTGGAAGAAATCACAATACCTTCTCCTGCTGAGTCACCTTTACATGCAGGAGAAATGTTGGTCCAAATTATTGCAACACTAGCCTATGATATGGAACAGGTGCATTCTAATCAATCTCACTCATAGACCCCTAGTGTAATCTCAGATCTGACCTTTATCACCTCCTGTCTCACTTCCTAATCTATTACAATGGGGATAATGCAACTTCCATATCTCACAAGGCTGTGGTGAGACTGAGTACAGTAAGGATTGGGAGGAGCTCAGATGATTAATAGCAGAACATCGATTAAGATAAATTCTATGTGCATAGATGCAAGTCCACCTTTTCCCAGTGTTGTAATTCATAGCTTAATAGTTGGTCATTCATTAAGCATCTCATGGAGACAGCCCTTTCAAAAAGGTTTCTGCAGCTGTCTACCTTACCATGCAAAGTCTAGGCTGCAGCCAGCCCTAATATGTGAAGCGTTTCAAAAATGGAATATCTGAGACACAGAGAGATGTACATACAGCCTCTGGCCTTGCACCCCAGCTGGACCACTACAAACATCACCCTGGCTACATGTAGTGGGATGCTCCTCCAGTGACAGGATATGACAGGGGCTACTGTCTTGTAGTTCCATTCCCCTACATCCACTGGAGTAAGGGAGGCAAGAAGCAAGTGGAGCAAACTATCAGCAAGTGCTTTCCTGTGTGCTATAGCTTCACTCTTCCAGAGCAATCCCCAGTAAGAACTGGGGTGGGGGGGCAGTGTCCCCAGTGCTGAAAAGAAGTGCTCTGGTAGGGTAGAAGCAGAGTGCACAGGAGAGTGCTCACCCACTTTCTGCCCCATGTTTCCTATCCTTGGGGAGGCAAGGGAATAAAAAAGCACCGGAGGACACTGGAGGACCCAGCAAGTTGCAGATATAATGGGAAGTGCTTGCTGTTTTCTGCAGTTTTTTTTAATGCTTCCATCATTCTCAGCGTGCTTCAAACACCATGTAAAAGTTCTTTTCCTCTAGTACAGGGGTCTTACACATATGGCCTGTGGGCTGGATTTGGCCCACAAAACCACTTCACCCTGCCCACAGGGCACATAGAGGGGCTGGGGATTCAGCCTGTTGGGGCTATTATGGATGTGGAGGAGGTGGGCAAATGTGTGACAGCTGCATTAACCCCCACACTGCTATTCTCTCTGCTGCCACTGCCTTTCACTTCACTGCTGCAACAAGGTTAGGATCCAGCTCACAAGGCTCCTTGCAGACCAGATCTGGCTTGTGGCTCCATGGTCCAGATCCAGCCTGGGGAACTGGTACATTTGGCACCCCTATTTAGGAAATAAACCCTAAATGCTTGGAGGGGGCAGAGGTATGGCCTTTGTGTTCAGAACTTCCATTTTATCATTCCCCTGAACATCTACCCACCCTCAGCCCTGTTTGAAAAATCACAGTTCGCACATGTGTTAATAGAGTCTTTGTTGATTTTAGCAATTAAGTCCTTTGAAGAATCTGTTTTTGCCAACCACACTCTAGCCTTTAGTGGTTCCCCATGCTATCCAGATTGGAAATGGATACTCCAATCCCACAGAGGATTGGCTTGCTCCAGTTCAGGGGTAAAGGAGCAAAATCCAAAATTTCCTGTAATAACAGTTCCAGACTGGGATGAAATCAGACACTGGAACTGAAAGTGTTTTTCCTTCACAATCAGTGCTGTTACCTATCAGGATCTCCAGGGATGTGGTATTAAGGAGGGAAACAAGGAGTTTTTGGTACAAACTTCTATAGGAGGGTAAGATTTAAAGCAAGACCAGAAAAACAATTGAATCACAGAATTATAGAACTGAAGGACTGCAAGGGACCTGCAAGATCATCAAATACAGTCCCCTGCTTTGGGCAGGAAGCTATTGGGCTCAAACAAGCTCAACAAGCTGCCTATCCAGCCTCATCTTGAACACCTCCAAGGATGGCGACTGCACCACCTCTGCTGGGAGCGTGTTCAGATTCTGGTAACCTTTATAGAAAAAATAAATTCTTATGTCCAGCCTAAATTTTCCTTCTATTAGCTGTGTCCATTGGTCCTTGTCCTCCCTTGAGGTGCCTTCCTGAAGAATTGCTCCCCTAAATCTTGATACTTACCTCTAACGTACTTGTAGGCAGCTACCAAGGTACCTCTCCATCTTCTCGTACTCATACTGAACAGGCCCAGTTCCCAGAGTCTCTCCTCAAAGGGCCTATCCTCTAAGCTCCTAATCATATGGATGACCCTTCTTTGCACCCTCTTGAACTTATCCACATCCTTCCTGAAGTGCAGTGCCCAGAACTAGACACCATACTCCAGCTGTGGCCTCACCAAAGCCGTATAGATGGCAAAACACCTCCCTGGATCTATTGGCAACACATTGGCTGACACACACCAGAGTTCTATTTGCCCTGCTGGCAGCCTCATCGCACTGTTGACTCATATTCATCTTCTGGTTGATTGTGATCCCCAGATCCCATTTAGATGCCGTGCTAGCCAGTGGACCACTACCCATCATGTAGTTATAGTGAAGGTTCTTCCTACACAAATGAAGAACCCTGCACTTCTCCCTGTTAAAACTCATCTGATTCCATTCCGCCTATAAAACCAATCTGTCAAGGTCATCCTGGAGTTTCCCCACAGCTTTGCATCATCTGTGAACTTAATCATTGAGCTTTCCACCCCCTCACCCAAGTCTTTAATAAATATGCTAAATAGCATAGGACCACGCACCAATCCCTGGGAGACATCACTGGAGATAGGCCTCCAGGATAAGGTCATCCCATCGAATACAATTCTCTGGGATCAGCCTCTAAGCCAGTTGTCCACCCACCTCACTGTAGACTGGTCCAGCCCAGTACTCTCCAATTTAGTTGAGAGAATCTCATGGGAAAAAGAATCAAAGGCTTTACTGAAGTCCCAATAAATGACATCAACCTCATGTCCCTCAATCCAGTGGTTAGTCACCTGGTCATAGAAGGAAACCAAGTTTGTCAGGCATGATTTACCCTTGACAAAGCCAGGCTGGTTACTTCCTAATATTCTACCAGGTGCCAGCTTGTAATTGATAGCCTCCTTATTTTTCAAAAATATTTCCCAGGACCAAAGTCAAACTGGCTGGTCTGTAGTCTGACTTCAGGTCTTGGAAAAAAATTTTAAAATGCCATACATTCAAACTGTGTAGAATCATGGAAAGCTACAAGAACCTTTTCATATCTTGCGCTACTGGAATGTGTTTCGGGGTAGGGCATTTCCAAATCCCTAGTGCAGCTTCAAGTGCATTTCATTTTGCAACACACACACGGAGATCTCCACAGAACAGAGTCAGAGAGCATGCATATGCCTCAAGCCCCACCTCAAACCCCTTTAAGGTGGGGCAACAGACACGTGCGAGAACAAAAAAAAGGTTCCCCATACTGCATACTTGAAGCATGGGGAGATCCAGGGGTCTAAAAAAAAGTGAAGTTTAAAAAAGCTGGGCAAGGCATGGTCCCTAACTGTGCCCTGAGGCAACTGGAGGCTGGGTCCTCCATTGAGATGCTCTGGCTACCAGAGCATCTCTGTGGTTGCCCCTCGCTCTGGTGCTGAAACACGTGGCCCACCAGGCCACGTCTTCCAGCACCAGGGTTCCAGTGCTAGTGAGCAAGGAGTCGGGGGGGCTGGAGGAGGGGGGAAGGAAGAGTGGGGGGGACCCCCACCAGCTGCACCCTCTCCCCCAGCCCCCTAACCCCTGCCAGGAATGGCCACTTCCCCCACCAACCCCCTGAGCCCTGCTGTGGCCAGCAGCCCCCTCAAGCCCCCTGAGCCCTGCCAGGCCCCCAAGGCAGCAATCAGGGGGCTGGGGGGGCATGTGGGTCTTGCAGGGGGTAGCCTCTGTGGGGGCAATTTGGCCCCCATTGGGGGGCTGTACCCCTTGTGTGGGGCCCATACCCCTTGTGAGAGTGTCAAACACCCTGTTGGGGGTCTGAACCCCTTTTGGGGGGCTAAGCACTTTGTGTGGGGGACAACCCCCTGTTGGGGGGCTCAACCCCATTGGGGGGGTGTAGCCCATGTGTGAGAGCTGAACCCTCTGTTGGGAGGGCTGAACCCCTTGTGTAGGGGCTGAACCCCATGTTGGGGGGCTGTAGCCCTTGTGTGGGGGACCACCCCTTGTGTGGGGGCAGCAAAATATGTATTCATAGTTCATGAAATCTGTATTTATAGTTCACTTTATTATTATAAGAGACTTGCTTTAACACTGTAGATATATCAATAAAACATTGTCCAACTGATCACTGTCTCTATCTCACTCTCTCTTTATAGTAGTCTTTTGTTTTATTTGTGGATGAACCTGGACTTGGGGGTATATTAGAGCGTGATTTGGGGATTTTTTTTAATCAGGGATTTTTCAGTTTTCTAATAGGGAACACCAGAATTCCTGCTAGGGAGGCCGGTGGGAGGACCCTGCCTGCTTAGAGTTGGCACCTTGGACCCATCTGGCTGTGGCTGACCTCCTGGCCAGATGGGGCCAGGAAGACACACTTTGACAATTCAAAGCAGGCCGCTGCACCCAGAACAACTTCCAGGTGATAGCTGTCCAGATGGCCAGGCAGGGGGCACAAATGGCAATAGTGCGGCATAAAGGCCAACCCTGCAACCACAGTCCACTGGCAGCTGGCCCAGAGGGGCAGATGCCTTACTGGCTCTGCAGTCCCTATTCGAGCCTGGCAGGTGCACAGCGGTCATAGCCAGGTAGCAGCCCCCACTGCCAGACTGCTGCAGTGGGTAGAGGGTGCAGGGAACTCACAGAGCTGCTTTAACAGTCTAGCTGGCACATGGGGTAGTGTCCACAGGTACCAATTGCCTGGGCCCTAGAAGCTCCTGAGAGCTAGCAGCCTTGAGCTACTTGCCAGGGTGGCTTTTTATACTGCTGGGGACAGCACAGGTGCTGGCCCCAGGCTCTAGCTCCCTCTGGCTGAAGCTCTGTGAGGAGCCATACAGGGTTATTTTGCTCGTGGTGGCACAATTTGCACCATAACAAAATGCATGTCCGAGCACGAGCTGAGGCTCAAATCTGCACTGCTTCTATTTGAGCTGCTGGAAGTGTATGTGCTTGCATATGTGGACATGTCCAGAGACAGCAAAGCCCACCCTAACACCTGTTTGACAGTTAATACCAGAGGTACCAGAGGAGGGACTCCACATATGTTCTCTGTATGCCAGAGGTCCTTGTCACCACAAAGCATCTCACAGCATTGTTAAATGGCCATAGGAATGATTTTTTATGTATTTAAAAGAATAAAAGTGATAATACAGTGTGAAAATAAAAAGAAAACAGGTTGTCAGTTTCTCAACACTTTGGTAAAGAACAAAGTCTTTAGTTTCAGAATATATTTTCTTGGACTCCAGCCAGACTGCTCTGAAGGGAATTCAGGTGGAATAACCCTCACTAGCATTGTCAATTTGCTGCAGGTGGAACAAATATTATTAAAATCATGAAATATTCAAAGGGCTCCAACATCAATTGTGTCAATGGAAAGCTTCCCTACTTAAACAGGAGAGATAGCTATCATTCAGAACTTCATAGCATCCCAGGTCCCCACTTTCTGCTGCTCCACCCCCCCTTCCCCATGCTTCCTTGTGGCTGCCCATGCTGTCTGCCCCATGGGAGCAGCCAGGAAAAGGTTAACCCGCTTGCCCAGTTACAAGTAACCAGTGGGGAAGAGGCAGGGAGGGAGTCCCAAGGGGCAGGGGGAGACCAGCAGGAGCTGGAGGAGGACGGAGGGAGCTCCAGGGGGTAGGAGAAAAGAAGAAAGGGAGGGGGGGTTCTTACCTTTCAGTCCTCCGGGCCCCTGTGGCCTAAATTTGTGATTGCTCCATACTCGAGCTAGCGCTAATGCTGACCAGCATCTGTGCAACTCAGTGTAAGGACTAACAAGGCCCTGAGAAGCAGCAGGGTACGTCATTATGGATATGATAGTAATTGATACCAAAAAGTTCCTCTTTTTTTCCAGTGGGCACAAATCCAACAGGTAAAGTTTGTTAATTCAGCCATGATACTGCAGTGTTCTTGTGTAAGGCTGCATAAAGCCTCATGCACTTTTCTTCCCACATCACAGCAGCCCAGAGGGAATAGAGCAGAATGCTTACCAGCTGTTGACTTCCCACAGTTTACTTCTCAAATGGCTCTTAGCTGCTATGGCTAAGCGATCAAGCACTTGGTTCACCAAGAGCCTCACTTCAACACTCAAGGGCATCTCCTCGATAGCAGACTTCTCTAAGCTATGTTGTGCTCAAAGTAAGTTCCTTTGGCCAGAAAGGATCAGTAGGTCCAACCTGAATTCTTCAGCTTACCCAGCCTCTGGCTTTTCATATGGATCCATGGACTCACCATAAGGTTGATTGAATCCAGAGCTGTGGAAGGAACAGACAAAAAAAGCAGCAGCTGACAACAGAATTCCACACCCTGTGCAGTTAACTTCACATGTAGACCATAATCCACTATAGTGGGGGCCTGATTCTCCCGTTTTACACTTTGTGCAACAGTAGACATCTGTGCAAGCTGAGGGCAAGGCACTGTACAAACAGAATACTAGGATTTACAATAACTAGGTATCAATAACTAGAGACCTACTTAAGTTATGGTAAAACAAAGGGATTTATTTTCAGAGGCCATTCATGGCATGCAAAGACAATTTTGCAGTCTTGTTTGGTGAGCCCCACCACCACCACCACAGACTGGCTATGTGGCCCTTGCAACCCCACCCCTTGCTGCTGTTTAGCTAAGAGGCAAAAATTACCTAAATATCAAATACAACATTCTTATAAATCTAAATATTAAATTTAAATCCAAATTGAAATACATTATGAATATAAATTTATACACAATTGGAATTGTAATATCAACATAATTTATTAGTGTTCTATAAAAATGTTAGTAATACTAAATAATACTAACCTTGATAGAAACAATTCGTGTTAGTTGTTAAACACTAGCATGCAGCATCCACCAGCAGTTGCAGCTGACATCCTCTGTCTCTGCAGTGTGAACACGTGTCCATACACTGAGATATTGGTTGGAATGGTAAGGCAGAGTATTGCCAAGTTACAGATGTGGAAATTGACCAGAAACAGACTCCCAAAACACATTTACAGTCAAAGGCATCTGGTGTTCTTTGACAAAGTTCATGTAAACAGCATGTTTCTTGTTAGGCTCTTTCTGCTATCCAGGGATTGATTTCAGTAGCTGAGGGGCAAAAATAAGAAAAGGCGGTTGGCTGGGGTTTAAAAAAAAAAGGCAAACAGCACTAAAAAAAGGAGGCATCTGGTTGTTTAAACCACAGTGGTAGTGAATGATCATACTTGGTTTAACTTTGCAACTATTACCTGGAACAGTTTTTGTCTCCATTGGTTTTCATGCTGATAGTTTGAAAATGGTTGTGATGCAATGTCTTCAATGCAATTGGAGCCCAATTTATCAAATCCACCAGCTTGTTGTGTGCCTGGTGGATCAAAGCCTGTTGACTTGCAAACCATGTTACAAGCTCCATGAACTGTATCACATTTTCAGCCACAAACTTAACTTGATCTTCAAGGTCACTGTCTTAAGAAATCGCATAGTTTAAGCATGCACTGGATGCTGGGTGCGATTTCAATCTCCTCGCACACAAATTGCTGGTAGTACTTCATGTACTTTGCATGGTAACGAACTACATTAAACCACAAATTCCACCTTGTACGCTTGGTCTGGTGGAAGTGATACAGTCACATGTGGATCCCTACTTTCATTGGTGATGGACTCCCTGTATTGAAACTCATAGCCTGGATAATGTTTGAACACTTTTTAAAAAGAGAAAAACAGACTATCCACATCAGGGAAATGTACAAGTCAGATGTCACTTCTTTAAAAAAAGACAATTAAAAAAAATAAAGGATTGTGTGCATTGCAGGTGACATGAATTGCATTGGGCATCGTTCCATGGAGCACATCAGAGAAAGCTTTGCACATACACATTGCATTATCAGACAGAAATGCTGAGATCTTGTTAAATTCTAAGCTGTAGTTTACAACAGCCTCCACTACAGTTTATGCTGTGGTAGAAAAAATGACAGATGTGAGGTGAACCAGCTGTTTGAAAAACAGAAAGGTCGTGGTTTGTCCAGCTCCCAGGTATGAATAAAATGTGAAGACCATAGTTATATTGGGCAGCCGTAGCTTCCTCTGCTACAATCAAGATTGACTGACATTCCGCCAATGCAGATTTTATAGATTGAACACGTGAAGTAATTACTCCTGGTAGATAATTTTGACAAAGCTTGTTTGCACATGGGCAACTGCCAGCAATTGGCACGTTTTTTCAACTGGCCTCTTAAGTTAGAGTTATCTATTTTCTACAGAGGAACATCAGAGGCGGTGCATGCCTCTGCTAGCAAGAATGTAGCTTCTCTTCCTGTCAAGCTACTTTCAGTAGTTCTTTTAAAGATCAAGAACATAGTTGCTTGTTTCTTGCTCTGACTTTCAGCTCTGACCTTGCCACATCCTTTCACTTTATATGCGATTCAGACTCTAAATGCCAAGCAACATTGTTTTTCTGCAACACATCCAGAGTCAAGGTTGCACGATGAGCAATACAATTTACCACTATTTGCATGCAAAGTTTCTATAAGGAACTGCCTTACATCCTGAGCTGAAATGTATTTAGCTTTCTTGGACTTCTTTTCACTCATCATCTTCAGACTCCAGCACCGCTGCAGAATTGCATGTGGCTTCTTAAAAGATAGCACCAAAACCTTTTGCTTTCCTAACTGGAGCCTTCACTGAGTCTGTGTCACTAGCTCCGCCTCTCACTCAACTACATGCCCTATGGCTGCAGGGATTGCTTTCCTTGCTTTGTAGTCTATTTTTATTTTTTCAGGCAATTCTGTGCAAAATTCTGGAAAACACCATTTTTGTGGCAATTGTGGAAACCGCCATTTTTCATGGTTTCTGTGAAAATTGTGAAACTACAATTTAAGTAGGTCCCTGTCAAGAACTGTATGAGGTGCAAGATGAGGAGACTCAAACTCACTGCCCAGTTTCTACATGCAAATGCTGATTCCTGAAAGGCAAACAATGTACATACTCCATAATTCACTTGGTTTCTTTTCTTTATCAGCACCAACTAAAGAGCAAGTATTAATACACACTGCCAGTTCTGAATGGAAGTCATGGTATTTGTATTGAAAATTAAATAATAAAAATAAAGTAGCAAGCCTACAGGTTGTTTTTTTAAACTAAGATCATTTTTGCAAGCAGGAGCATAACTTGGAGTCAGCAAGTAGGGCACAAGTCTCAGGGGTAGATCAACAGCAAGCTGGGGAGCGCTGCTACCCTCTGGGGGTACTTACTGCAGCCTACATCAGTGCAGGCTGCGCATTGCCCTCCTGCTCTCTCAGCACTTTCCTGTTCCAGGAAGCCGCTGGCACAGCACAAGGTGTTCTGGAAACTGTAGTTTTGCAAACTAGCAATGAAGTTGCTTGCTGCCAGGGGAAAACTGATCTTGTTTTACCACCAAATACTGTACAGCACTTTTTGCCCCCTGGACATGGCTTTTGGTGGTAAAAAAAGTGGGGTGAAAGTTTCCCCCAGGCAGCAGCAAGCTACCACTGCCAGTTTAGAGAACTACACTTCCCATAACACCTTGCACCCTGTGACCCACGGCCTGGCACTCTACTCTGTTGCTGATTGAAAAGATGTGGAGGAGGTCAGGGAGGGATGGATGGAGGCCAGGGGTGGCTGTCCGGTGGCTCTTTTCAATGCTACACCTGTTTACAAGTTAAACATAGAGCTAGAATCCTGGAGTTAGCCTTAATCAGTCCTTGATCCCTAGAAGTAGACTCAAACATCCTGCAAACCTACATTTTAAACATTTCCATTGAATATGGCAAATATAGTGGGATTTACCCTTATAGCACAGAATTGCTATAACAGTCACAAAAACAATATATGATACCCTTTATAAATTATTTTTTAGATATGATGTCCCCAGCTATTTGTCTTTATTCATAGGGAAATAGGTAATTAAGAAGAATGTAGAACACTTTAAGAGGTGTGGACAAAATCCAGCCCAAGAGCTGGATCTGGCCTGTGGCAGACTCCATTTATCAGCAGGTCCTGTGGTGACAGCTCCTTCTGGCTGCCACCACTGGATCCATCCCTGCTGCACTGCACCCACTGCTGTGGTGGGACCCAAGCAGGCAGGGTGCACAGCCGGACTGGGGCTGTGGCCAGGAGCAAGACAGGCAGACAGGGCTGGAGAAACCCAGGATCTTGGGGCAGTGATAACATGGGGCCAGGGCTGGGGTGGGGGCAGGGCCAGGATCCACTGCCTGCCTGCCCCTGCAATGAACACGGGTTCTGCGGGCAGGGGCATGCATGGAGCAGACCATGGCTCAGCCCCAGCCTTATGCTGTCACCACCCCAAGATCCCAACCCTGGCCAGCTGTGCATCTCCCTGCCCAGCTCCCTGCCCAGCTGTGCATCCTGCCCGTGTAGCTCCTGGCTGTCTTCTATGGAAACACCAGGCTCACGGGGCTGTAACAGCACAGTGCCAAGGTAGAGTTGTGATACACTTCCTGAATGGCCCTGCCTGCAGAACCAGGGCTCAGGCCTAGCTCTAGCCCCATGCAGTCATGGTCTCAGTTTCCATGGAGACTGGCTGGGAGTTGGGCACATAGTTGGGCAAGGACCTGCTCCTGGCACAGGGCTGGGATCTTAGGGCAGTGACAGCACAGGGATGGGGCTAGGGTAGAGTCGCAATCCACCCCCTGTACACCCTGCCCATGGAACCCACCCTGTCACTGCCCCAACATCCCAGGGTCTCCCCAGTCTCACCTACCCATCTCACTCTTCCCCATGGCCCCATCTGGGCTGCCCAGTTGTGTGCTCTGCCTGTATAGGTCCTGTGTCCAACGGTGGATGTGGGCAGATAGGCTGGGGTGCCCGGGCAGTGAGGCTGGGTCCAGCACTGGGAACCAAAGGAGCCATCACTGCAAAGGCTGCCAGGAAATGGAGTCTGGCAATAGCCAGATCCACCATTTTGCCCACCCCTGCTTAAGATGCATGCAATGAACTAGAACTATCCAAAGTTCAGTGAAAGGAAAACAAGCAGTCTTCATCCAAAATAATAAGAGGTCTGGCTTGCTTAGGCCTTTTTTTCTTTAGGATCTTATCCAGCAAAGAGAGAGAGAGAGAGAATTTTTTCTCATTTGAGTCCTTCCATTGAACCTGATGGGAATATTGACATAAGCAAATTTATTGACATATGTAAGTATTTGCAAAGCCAGGGGCCTCCTATTTCTGACTGTGATTATAGAAATCCTTGGAAATGGAAGTGGGTATGGGCAAACCTACCTTAGAGCATGCATATGCAGCAAAGCCCGGTACCCAGAAAAATTAGTGTTATCACTGTTTGCTCTGCATCATCCCACAAGTCAAAATATTAAATGACCTAGTTAATGTTTTCTAGAGGACACACTGCTTTCATAATGCTTTTTAATGGTATAAATAGCAGAGCAAAGTGAAGGCCAGTAATGGTTACCATAGTGGAATCCTCGGAGTTTGCCGTAAGTAGACATTCTTCAATGGGGATTTCGTACATAGAATATCTGTATTGCATGCAATTCATTTCATCCCCTGATTTCATTCTTTGGTGGTGGTTTTTTTTTCCTGTTTCTGCAGTGAAATAGGTCTTCAACTTTTTCTAAAGACAAAATAATAAAATTTCATATTCAGATAGATAAGTCACAGATAGTATTCACATAGACATGTAATATCCACATAGAGCTTTTTTATGTTTAAAATACCATAAAGCAGTAACCAAGTAATGTTCATAACAGGGAAACAAGTATTATTACATGGTGTCAGTTTATTTAACAAGACTTTCCATGTAAACGTCTCATGTATACCTGTGTTAATCATCGGGGAAATCTCAGGCCCTATTAAAATCAATAGCAATTTTCCACTTGATTTCAATAGGGCCAGAATTTCTTCCTGGGTCTCAAGGTGTATGTCTTCTCAGAATGGAGCATTCCAGAATTGAAGAATCTTGTCATTTTTTTCCTTCAGTTGCAAACAATGTCTTGGAACTAACAGGGTAGGAGTACTGTAGCTGAAACAGTCCAGGAAACAGAGCAACAGGTTTATTTCTTCTTGGAACTCTGTATCAAGAGGGGAAGCAGCACCATCTGGTGAACAAGCTTGTGTATTTTCAGGGAGTGTTTTTGCATTGTGCTCACCTTCAAATCTTTCAAGCTTTCACCTTGTGTCATTTCAGATGGGAAGAACTTGTAAATGATGCAATGTTTATCCATTGCCATATAAGGCTTTACAAACAGGCACTTAAAACACTAGAGTCTGAAGGTTGTCTTCAGAAATGTGTTTATGAGCTGCAGTGAGAACTGTCATCTCTAGCCTGTGGAGGAATTGGCATTACCCAAGAAAGCAGTCAGTTCTGTTAGAATGATACATTTATCCCTGTCCTCCTGTTGGTTTACTAGTGGGATTTTGGCAAAGTGGCCTCACCTGCCCTAGAGTTTTTTGACTGGGAAAGTACAGACTGCCCTTCTGAATGGAGACACCACCACAAAGAGTGTCACAAAGGGTTTTCTTGTTTCTATAGGAAAGGCTACTTGGCAAAACCACCAACATGTTGTCATTGATTAGCATTTAATTAGTGGGAAAATAAAGCAGAGGTGTGATGTGATTGATTTCCCCAGGGTCACGCAGCCAGGCAGTGCATACCTAAAATCAGAACTCGGCAGCTCCTGACTCCCACTTCCAATGTCAGTATCTAATCCAAACTAGGCCTCTTAACAAAATGTCATGCTTTGAAGGACGTGGTCTGATGAGGTCAGAAAATGGGGATTATTTAAATTAGCCTTGTAAAACAGGGTGTTACTAAAGTGGCATCAGGTTCATTGCATTTGAATTTTTATAACATGCAAACAAGATTATTTGGTTAGAAAAACCTAACTCCTGAAATCTGTGTACTTTATAAAACATTCTTGTTTAAATAGTGTCTTTTGTTATTTATAATTATCTCATCTGCTGGCAAATGGCTAGACAAGTATGGCAGCCACACCAAGAACAGAGCAATGATTCCCAGCCTTACTAGGGAAAAGGGCTTTGAAAGTTTACAAGATAAAGATTTTATAATAAAAAAAAAATGTAATTAGATATTTCCTTAGGCCATGTAGCTTTCAAATCATACCCATGAATGCAATAAGTTGATGCAACCGAAGTATTTGCTTGGAAGCTAACATTCCTTTATGGGAAAAACTATAATATTTTAATTATTTTTGCTAACTGAAATCTAAATTCACTTTTACCACTACCTCCACACACTTGTTTCATGTCAAACTAATGAAGAATCAGAGCTAGTGGTTCTTGCAGCATCATTAGGTCTATGATATCGAACAGGTAATTTATAGTCTAATTATAAGTCATTATGCTCAAATATCTCTTTCTAATCCTAGTGATAAGTCCAAATGCCTGAAACATACACATTTAGAGGAAAGCCTAGACTTCATTTTAAATAACTGCAAATTTAAAGGAGCATAAAAAAACCCTAATACTTTAAAGTGTTTGACAAAGCCAGATACATGACACAATCACTAACTTCTAAGGTGAGGCTTGCACCAATCAACAGCCCTTATGAATTAATTTCACCATACAATTCAATTAGTCCCATTTTAACTAACTCTATTTGTGGGGGTAGGAAGATTGCCCAAGAACATCAGCTGTTATATAATCAACTCTCTCTTCAAGACATAGTGCTGAAAAGAATAAGAATTGACAAGTACCTTTTTCCTGTGGAAATGTCCCATGGAATATAAAAGATAATATTCTGTTCAGAAGCTTAAATATTTCTGTCAAAAACTTAGACACTGAGATTTGGAAATGCTCATGCAGTACCATGGAGAGATGTGCCATAAGACATGGAGAAACTGTCCTATACATCACATATCAGAGGGCTATTCCAATTGAAATATATCAATGGTTAGCTGAAATGTTTGTGTTGCATAAAATATTTCATTTTTCAAAGAAAATCAAAATCTTCAGTGGAAGGTTAAGCCCAAGTTTCACCAAAAAAAAATACATGGATGATGGAAATTGTATGCCGATGCTTCAATTTACACCTGGAGTTTCAATTTGTACCTTCCTATATTAATTTTAGTGAATCCACTCCAGACTCCCCTCAAAGGCTTTTATTTTGACTCTCAAATTGTCTAGCACACTTGCACCTGTGACCCTCCTGTTACGAATAACACTTCACTGCCAGAAACCATCTCCAGTTCCAGCAGAACTGCCACCATTCAGACTGGGCTCTGTGTCCATACTGAATAAAATGGCATCCATTGAATCCTCTTGGTGTCCTTTGACCAGAATTTGATAAATACAATCCTGAGTAACCTGCCTTGTTTTTATGGCAGTATCACTCTCAGTTAAATAGTCAGGTGGAGGCAGGAAGCTGAGAACACACAAGAGACTTGCAGGGGAGAATTAAAAACACCTGTAAAAGTTGGGGCACATGAACAAATGACAAGATCTCCCATTCCATAGAGATGAGAGATGGATTTTTACTACTCTGTTTAGAAACACTTGGTAACAGATTTTTTCTCCCCTCAGAATTGTTCTAAAGGAAGATGAAGCCAGCCTTCTATCTATGCGTGATGCTTGCTGGGCTCCACAGTGTTGCTCACTGTAGTCATGAGGATGGACATGATAATCATGATGCAAATTCTACTGAACATGATTCAAAACACAAAGGTGAAGCCATGGCCTGTCTCAAATTAGTTCCTAACAATGCTGACTTTGCATTTAGCTTGTACAAGGAGATTACATTAGAAGAACCTAATAAGAACATTTTTTTCTCTCCTGTGATTATCTCCACTGCCTTTGCAATGCTGGCATATGCTGCTAGATCAACCACTCAGACACAGATTCTGGAAGGTCTTGCCTTTAATCTGACAGAGATTGAGGAGAGAGAGATACATGAAGGTTTTCAGCATCTCATCTACATGTTGAACAATCCTAACAGCCAGCTCCAGCTCAATATGGGAAATGCCATATTTCTCATAGAAAAGCTGAAACCATTACAGGAGTTTTTAGAAGGTATCAAAAACTTGTATGATGCAGAAGCTTTTACTACCAACTTCAAGGACCCCACAGAAGCTGAGAAACAGATTAATACTTATGTTGAGAAGAAAACAAATGGGAAAATTGTTGACTTGGTCAAGGATCTTGATCCAGAAACTGTACTGATTCTGATTAGCTTTATTTACTTTAAAGGTAAGTTATGCTATACAAACAGATGTTTATTTAAAATGTAAGGCTCAGATAACTGGTTGTGATCTGGATCTTAGAATCGAAGACAAGGAAAATCCAGTTTGTTTTTTTATCTTGGTTTATTGTCCTGATATTATTTATAATATGTATTATATATAATTTTTATTTATAATATACAAAATAATATTATTAGTCCTGACCTATTGTCCTTGTAAACTGATCTAGCTGACCAGTTGTCTCATCAAATTATTCCATTGTGATCTAAAATAAGTTCTTGTTGATGCAGAAATAATTTTTTTAAACCAAAAAAATAAAAGGCCTAACTAACTGTCTGTTCAAATAGTTGTGAAGATTGCCTACTTTAATACAACAAAGAGCATATTCCATCAGCCAAACAGGCAACCAGTATCTTCCTTTATTTTGAATGCACATGGAGGTCCACATCCCTGCTCAAAACACATAGTTCATCTGGAACTAAAGCCTTCTTTTGAGAGTGCACTAATAAGCATATTCATGCACCACCATCCTCCTCATTTGCAGTTTAAGAATCCAGGCATGCTTATCCTACTTATCTGCTTCTTTAAACAGTTGCATGATTCAAGGCTGGACTAATTTACCTGAGGCTCCTTCTGTCTCTTTTACCATGGAATTGCAGACCATGGTAAATAGAACTGGAACAGACCTGTGGAGATCATCTTGCCCAATCCCCTGATCATAGCTGATAATCTCTGGCTAAACCATCTCAGACAAATAGTTGTCCACTTAAAAACTTTAAAGAATGGAGCTTGCACAAATTATTTCAAGACTGTTGTCAAATCCCCCCTTACTCTTTCATTCTCCAGACTAAATAATCCCAGTTCTTCATTTCTTCATAAATTATGTTTCCTACACCACTAATCATTTTGGTTGCTGTCTTCTAGACTCTTTTCAATTTTTTGCATTTCATTTTTGAAGTGAAGAGCCTCAAACAGGACACAGCATTCCAGGTTAGACTTCCCATTCTTGTCTACACTGATGAGAAAATTGCTTCTTGTGATTTGGAAGCAACACAGTTGTTGTTATATCCATTTGCTATTGTGGCTGCTTACAGATACAAACAAACAATCAAACTCGTGCTTTACTTTAAACTCTGTGTGCCTCTGTACCAAGCCAATACATGCCCAGAAGAGACATCGCATTTGTTAGATCTGGCTCACCCAATGTCTTTATAGATTGGATGCTTCAGCAGGGCTTTCCTGGCACTTTAATACTTGATTCAATCAGCTATTAGATAAAAGCACCACTGAAGCACACACACCATACAGGCACTGCAGAGAAGGGTCAAAGTAAAGCACTGCTGCTTCTGGTAAAGCACATTTTATTTTTTTCTCACATCTCTCGGTGCCCTATGTTTTTAACCAAAAATCCTACTCAATGTACAGTCCATTAGACTATAATGGTCCTTTTCTGCAGTAGTGCAGCCTACTGTATTTTGTTGTTCCTTCCCAAGCATAGTTCTATGCACTTGTCCTTGTATATCGTATTCTGCTAGAGTAATATGAAAGTTACATACATTAGTTTATCCATGTGCTGTAGCAGCTGAGGAAGGTTTTAAGGACTTGAAAGCTTAATGAATGAGGGGAGGATCTGAAAAGTTCTCCAAATCATTACAATAGCCACATTATAATTCAATCTTTAGATGTGTATCATTGCAACTAAATTCTACAAATATTAGTATTTACAGTAGAGTTTAGGTGCCCTGGTCATGGAGGTTCACCTCCTTGTGCTAGGCTCTGTACAGAGGCAAAAGCAAAAAGACAGTATGTACCTCCAAAAGTTGACAGTGCATCTTTCCTGTCATATGGCAATAAATTTGAAAAACATGAGTATTTTGTAGCTTTATCTAATAGATACCATGCTGCATAGGAAAGGAAAAAATAAATCATATTAATGTATCAAATTTCACACCAGCAAAATTACTACTTAAAAATTCTAATATTATAAGAGCCTAAGTCTGTCTGTCTGCCTGTAACGTTTTATTCGTGCTCTGACTGGCTGGCAGAAACAGCCAATCAGAGCACAAAGAAGTGCTCTGACAGAAGGCAGCTCACCACCATGATGGTGGGGACACGGGACGGGGGGTGGTGGTGCCCTGTCACGGAGGCAGCAGCAGCAACAGAGCAGATGGAAGAAGGGGGGGCAAGGCCAGCAGGGCCCCCCCACCCCCACCCTGCTCCCTGTAGGCAACACCGGGGCTGGGAGAGGGAGGCCTGGGACCAAGCAGGGGGGAAAGTGGGCCTGGCCCAATGTGGCTGTGGCAGAGGCTGGGAGAAGGAAAGAGTGGGCCTGTTCCAGTGAACACTGACATCAGTTACTGAAAAACCCCCTCTCTCCCTGGTGTTAACTTCAATAAACTTCAGATCAAACAGTATGGCCACAATCTAGCTAAAGGGATTTGTATGTAAAACACTGCATTTACCAATAAAGTATATATACAGTGAGTTCTCCAGAGCAAGAGGCAAATATGGACTGGGGATTTCAAATCTATATTACTCAAATAGAGTCAAAATAAAGCAGAAGGTGGACCAAAAATATAGGAAAATATCCATTTTAGAAAATTTGACCATTTATGGTCAAGTTACAACCCATTCCACAGAAGAACATGCTTATTTGTTTTTGGCAAAATGTGTTCCTATACATGTGCTCAGGGGTAGACGGGAGGGCATTTTAATTAGAGTGGTTCATGGAGAGCTGCTCTAATTAAAACACCACAACTTCAAATGTATTAAGTCCCTGCATGTTTGAAAACGGCCATGGGATGTTTTAACTAAAGCTCATTTGATAAGCTTTGGTTAAAGCACCCCAGAGGCCATTTTTAAACCTGCAGGGGTTTATACATGTGATGCTGCAACGATGCTAGAGCATTCTAATTAGAACACATTAAAGCATGTATATAGGCACCCACTGAGGCCAGGTTTTGCTCCCAGATTAGTGCACTATATATTGACTGTTGAAATTAATGGAAATTTAATGCATATAGTATGCCTGAATGAAAAATTTGTGCCTTACTAGGGGAGTCAAAAATAGCCTCTAATTATGTTTTACTTAAGTTGATCATTTAAAGAAAAAAAATCCTGTGCATTCATTGATGTGAAAGCACAGATTCACATACATGCCCATGAGTTAGGCAAAGAAATGCAAGGATAGAGACGTGAAGCAGCATTTTATAAAAGCAGCAAGGATTCATTGCTGACGGCTGAAATAAGAAAATGACTGATTTGGTATTAGAACATAAATAGCATAGCAGATGTTGACTATGAAACTCGTTCATGACTGTGCAAAACTATTTCCACTTTAGCAGTAGCAAAAATCTTTAACATGGTAACTTTGCTTTCTTCCCAATTACAGTTGTAATAAATGAAAAGGGTTGTATTTTTACCACTATACAAAAGTCTTTCTACATCATGGAGATTTTACTGTAATAAATGGAATAATAGTCTGTGATTAAGGGACAGAGGGATGAGGAGTCAGGAGGTCTGGGTTCGGCTGCTGACTTCTACTGATTTTTTGTGACACCTATAAGTGACTTAGATACTTTGTGCATCACTTGTCCCAATTATAAAAAAAATGTAATTAATATGACTACCTTACCTCAGCAGGACATTTTGCACTTCATCTAAGTTTCTGGGGTGTCCAACTACCATAATACAAATGAGCTTTTGTACTCACCTAAACACACCATGATATCGAGAGACACAAATTATAGTGATTGTATGAGTTATTTCTTATTTTCACAGAATTTCACCTACATTCTATTTTTTTCTTTAAGGAAAGTGGGAGAAGCCTTTTAAGTCAGAGTTCACTGAAGAAAGAGACTTCTATGTAGATGAGGAAACAACAGTTAAAGTTCCTATGATGCACAGAATAGGCATGTTTTACATGCATTTTGATCATGATCTGTCTTGCACTGTGTTAAGACTTCATTACAATGGAAGTGCTACAGCATTTTTCATTCTGCCTGAAAAAGGAAAAATGAAACAGTTGGAAGATGCTCTGGTGAAAGAAACAGTGTCCAGGTGGTCAGAGTCGCTCTTTCTACGGTAACCTTTTTTACAACTGATTATAGCAGATAGCCAGTTTGAAACGTGGCACTGGTAAACAGTAGTCCTGTGTAAAGTGGCAAGTATTCGATATGGATTCGGATTCAACTGATTCAAAGGGACGGTAATTAAATTCAGTGATTTGAATCACTGTCCCAATTTGATTCGGCCAATTTGGATCCAAAGATTCAGCGTTGATTCAGAGATTCCTCCATAAACTAAGCAGGCAGCAGTCCTCAAGGATGCTGGATACAGCTGCCTCCAGCTGATAAGTTTGCTGTGGAGGGGGGAGGGGAGGGCAGGGGCGTGAGGGGAGCACATCAATGACCACACAGTGAGGGAGGGACTGGGACAAGCTGCCCAACTGGGGCAGGGGGTACAGGACTTGGGGAGGGAGATTCCTGCCTCTGTGTGTCATCATGCACTGCCAGTCTGGGAGAGGGCATGGGAGCAGGCATGTGCCCCCGGATCTGTGTGGGGCAGGCTGGGCCAGGCTGCACTCTGGACAGGTGGTGAAAGGCACTGGGAGTGGGAGCTATGCCCTCCTACTGCTCACCTAGCCTCCCAGCGCCTCTTGGACAAGCCACGGCTTCGCCCTGGCTGAGCAAGCAGCGGTGGGGCATAGGGTGGGCACGTGACCCCAGATCGGGGTGGGGCTGATGGCAGGGGCTTTGGGGAGTTTTAGGGTGTCTATAGCCCCCTCCCCCATAGCCCCTGCTCCACTGTGCTCTTGCAGGGTGGGTAGAGCCAGGGCTGTGCTCTGGGCTGTAGCTGGGGCTAGCCACCTGGAGTGCAACCCTCGCTCCATCCACGCCATGGAGCTCAGCCTGATGGTGGGCAGCTGGGGCTAGACTCCTGGAGCACAGCCTGGCCCAGGCCGCCCTGCACAGCTCCGGAGTTACATGCCCACTCCCATGCCTTCCCAGACCAGCAGCGCACAGTGGTGGGAGCCTCCCTCCCTGAGTCCCGCGCCTCCTTGCCCTAGCTGGGCAGCTTGTCCCAGCTCCAGGCCCAACCCCAATCCTTCCCTCACTGCGGGGACATTGATCTGCCCCCCAACACCCCTTCCCTTCCCCCCTCTGCCCACCACAACAGACTTACTAGCTGGAGGCAGCTGTGTCCAGCATCCTTGAGGACTGCTGCCTGTTTAGTCTATGACCAAATCTCCAAATTGGCACCAAATCTTTTCCAAACTGATCTTTTGGAGGCTTCCGATTCAATTCGGAGGTTTTAATGGGTCTCCCAGTTCAATTTGGATTCAGAGATCTGGCCACCGAATCCGGCCAAATCTCCTCGGAATCAAACCGACTACCAAAGCTCTGCACAGTCCTAGTAAACAGAACTGCAGGCGTTCTGTTTTCACTAGCTCTCAGTGACACTGGATCAGAGCTGCTCAGTGTCACCATGCTTTTTTTTTTTTTTTTTTAAATACACATGCCAACCTGCAAAACCTACCCTGGGCTTCCATGACTTCTGTTGGGATAGTTTTAACTTAGGCATCCCAACCAATAACAATTCTACAAGTGACATATATTCAATCAGTCGGTTGATGGTGATGGAACCTAACTTACCCTCTCAGACCTGCATTAATTTAGCAGGGCAACTATGGCTCATGTAGAAAAGGTAAATTTAAGCTGCTGATCAGCTCAGATGAAAGAAAAGAACCATTGTTACAGTTACTTTTCAGGGCAGATTTGCACTTTGTTTACTATTAATGGCACATGCCTCTTTCCTAGAGAAGAACAGTAAAACAAAGTAAAAATTCAATCACATGCCTGCAGAACCCCAGGAAACTTATTCTCTAAATAAACTCTGATTTAGACGGTTTCAGAGGAAAGACAGAGGGGAATTGATACACATATCATGTTTTATTTACTCATTTTCATAATCTGATTAAATACTCCTCCTAAATTGGTATGTACATTGCAAAGCTCATTGCTCTGCAGGGGAGCTTTTGGGACACACTATAATGGTCCAAGGAAATTCTATTACCTCCCACCATTAGGAATGACACCAGCAAGGGCATTCCATTGCTACTACCTGCTTGAGAGAGAAGACATGCCAACACTGTTGAAGCGGCATTGCAGATAAAGCCAGATTGATGTGTTCCTAATTCATTGAAGCTCCCCACTGTTCCTGACCAACCATTTCACAACCTTTATTTTAGTAAAGTTTAAGTGTTGCATTTGACAAACTAGCTGCAATTTAGTAAAGCATTTTATACATGCTACAGCCATCTTAGTAAATGAGCTCAAATTGGTTTGTAACAGAGCACAGTCAAATGGAGGAATGTGTAAAGCGAATGAATACTGACTGGCTAAAGAAGAGTAGTTGAGGTATACTGCTAAAGAATAATATTGTCCTGGTGCAAAGATTATAGGAAGTTTCTTATTACCTGGGCTCTGGCTCAGGCTCAAATTCAAGATGAGAGGAGGAATACATTATAGTGAAATAAAGATCAGTATTACCACAGGTAGGATTTATCTGGTGTACTGATGTTCCAAGAGATCATTTGCTGGTGCTGGACTAGGCAGCTCTGACAGCAGAGGTTATTGGAATCAGTGACGACAGGGAAAAAATATAAAAGGGCTAAGGAGAATTCAGGGATATTGGGCAGCAAATTGGTTATGAGCCAGTAATTTGATACTGCAAAAAAGAAAGTCATTGTAATTCTTCGTGGTGCACTCAGAAATCTCCTAGATAACATGCAGCTTTGGCACAAGCTTCCCAACTAAAAACTGAATAAATAAGGGATTGAGAGAGATGATGGGCTAGAAGAACTGAAGGGCAATTTCAGGTAAATTGCATGAATTTCCTCTTTGTCTTGGGATTTTTTTTTATTTTTTTATTTTTTTAAGGAAAGAGGCTTTTACAACTGATAGTACACCAAGCAGGTTCAAAGTGCCAGTGTAATGTTGCCAAAGTCAGTGATGACAACTTAGACCCTATTGATCAAGTAGGCAGTGTAGCCTAGTGACAGGAGTAAGATGGATCAGAGGCCAATGTGACCAGACTAGCGCGGACCCACTTGGGTAAGGCAGATATGCAATTTCTGCTATGAGGGTCTCCCAGAGGATTTTCCAAATTGTACCTCTGCAGACAAATTTGATTTCAGAATCCCCACTAGGAATGTTGGGGTGATACACGTAGGATTGGTGTTGGTGCTGATGCTAGCCTTCCTCTCTGGCTCAACCTCCCCCTACCTGTGCTCCTCCTTTTGTCTGACTGGAAGGCACTGCAGCACATAGGTGCCATTTCTGATCCTACTGAATTCTGAGAGAGTACCAGCCTCCCCTGCTTTCATGTCTAACTACAGGTGGCCTTCCCTGCTCCCTAGCCCTGTCCCAGCCTCTCAGTCCCTTCTATGCCTTTCCTGGCCTGACTAATCCATCTATTCCTGGCCTTCCCCCAGCTGCCCTCTAAGTGGCTCACTAGGCTTCTGGTTCCACTCACCTATTCCCTGCCCATGATACCCAAACTGCCAACATCCATCTTGTCTGTCTGCTGTCTTCTCTTGCTCACATTGATACCTCTTGTGCTCATCCTTTGTTTCCCTACAGGGATTATCTGCATCAGTAATTGAAAGCACTAGCAATCAGAGTGATATTGAGTATTGTACATAAAGGACAGAGACTGTTTACTGGGATTTTGAAGCTGGTTTCCCTTGCTCTTACTTTCATGAAATACTTAAGCTTCTGCTTCATTGTTCTTTTTTAACAGCTCAGCATATCTGTACATCCCCAAATTCTCTATCTCTGGTACTTACCAAATAAAGAACCTCCTCATGAAAATGGGGATTACTGATGTGTTCACTAACAACGCTGACCTGTCTGGAATTACTGGGACACCCAACTTCAAGGTTTCCAAAGTAAGTATACAGCAGCAGAGGGTCTCTTTAACATCCCAGTAGAAAACATTGCAATTTTAAACTGAAGTGCAAATGCCATGTAAAATGCCTGGTTTAGCAAATCAGCCAGAAGGCAGGGTAGATTTTCACTTTATAGGCTAATTAAAACAGAGGTGTGGAGTATGAACTTTCATGATCCCGAGCTTACTTCTCCAGAAACAACTTGGATACACTGCTCTGTGCATGTTTATTCATAGCATCTGAAGAAGTGAGCTCAGGATCACAAAAGCTCATTTTCTACATCTGATTTAGTTGTCTATAAGGTGCAAATTGACCCTGGCTGCCTGACTTCCAACTAAGACAGCTAACTACTGCTTTCTGCTCATGGTTAGCAAATATAAACTGTCCTTAATTAGCAGTCACACTGGGCCAGGTTCATGTGGGTGCAACTCTCTTCAGGTCACCAGATTTATATCAGGGATGAATTTAGCCTACCAAGAACATGGGTTTGCAGATTAGTATATTAATCTTTAATAAACCAGTATTAAACGCATGGACTCTCTGGAGCATATATGGATTCCCCTGAAGGAGGAGGAGAGGCCAGGAAGCCTAATCCCCAAGAGAAGCTCCTAAACATATTTGGAACGTGCTTCTTATGTTCCTACTCCAGAAAAGCAGAAGTGGAAAGCTAGCAAGCTAGGACATCTCAGTGAGCTTAAAGGAGGTACAGATGGCATGTAAGGAACAATGTGGCTTCCTGCTTCCCACAATAATACAACTCAAAGGAGAAAAGAGACTAGGAAAAATTAAGTCCAGCAGAAAGAAGAAAAAAATCAAAGGGTTAAGGGAAGCAGTTCTGATAAACATCTCCTTTTTTTTAAATTGGGATTGGACACTTATAGTTGATGTTTGCTTGTTTTTCCCCAAATCATTTCTTTTTTTCTGTTCAGTGATCTCCATTTCTCCATGTGTGAGACTAATAAAAACAAGTTAGCACAGCACAAGTAAAGTCAGCACCTCTCTTCTGTTTATTGGCCTCAAGGACATGTGAGGTATTTAAGGCCATGTGCCAGTCCTTTTGGTTAGGTATCAGCTTCACCCATGATCCTTTAAAAAACATCCTTACAGAGATATGAGGGAGTGTGACTATTTTTCTGTGGATAGAAAGTGTTACTTTGAGAGACCCTCCTTCACAGGGCAAAGCACTGTGCATATCCATCCCAGTTTGCAGGTGATGTGACAATAAGCTGTGCATCCCATGGCTCTCTCTCAGTCCTGTCTTCCTTCTGCTCAGTTCCCCCAGAACAGATCTTCTGAATGTTGCTGGTTTAAAAGTGGTTTGGCTTACCTATGGTAAGCTCCTGTACTATGCCAGGAACTGCAGGGTATGTTTTATTTCCCCACAGGTTGTCCATAAGGCCATGGTGAATGTTGATGAGAGAGGCTCTGAGGCAGCAGCAGCAACAGCTGTTGAAGCTATACCTTTCTCTTCTCCCCTACACCTTGAATTCAGCAGCCCCTTCATAATGCTGATTTTTGATAGAGATACCAACAGCACACTCTTCATTGGAAAAATAATGAACCCTAATGAAAAATAAGTACAGAAGTACAGTTAACTCAACTACAAGTTCTGATTGCTCTGACTGAATAAAGGAACTTTGAAACATGAAATAACCAATTTGAAGTATTTCTTCTTTTTGTCGTTATGGAGCATAAAGTTCTTTCCTAGTAAACTCTGTTACTCAAACATACTATCGGTAGCTGTGGGTGCTGGAAAAAATATATTGACATAGGGAGCTCTGTTGGCAGATGTGGGAAGAAAAAGGTATTTTTAAATTAGGCCAGCAAAGGAAATTCTTTTCTGACCGCTCAGAATTAAGAAAAGATTTGCAAACTTCCTAGCACACAGATATTGCAATTGCATCATGTTACAACAGAATCCTCTGCTTTAATTTTCATTGTCAGTGAATGCTGTTTCAGATAAAGTGGGAACAGTCTTGCTAACATAGAAAGCCTTGCCCATACTGACCTGGTTCATTAGCAGAAGTTCCAAGAGCAGAAAGCCACCACCCAGCCATTGGAGTGGCAATACACAGCTCTACTGCAGTTGCTGAACTGGCAGAGAGCAAAGTGCACTCTAGGAAGTCACCAGCTAGTAAAGGGACTTCTACAGTGGGCAGAAACTGTAGTAGTGTCTGTGCCAACCCGCTGCCAACTACTGAACATGAGCAGAAGCCTTAATTTGCCTGGCACAATGGAAGGCTACCCAAAAAAAACATAGGAACACTGAGTGAAGACTCAGAACATTATAGTTTACATCAGGCTTGTTCCATCCTTGTTACAACATAGCAAGAACATGTTGACCTGGGAGTTAAAGGAGTATGGGGTTAGGGAAAGTGCAAGAGAAGAAAGGGAATTAAGGAGGCTGTGGTAACAGGGAATGGGACCACAGCGTATTGTACAAGTGTGTACACATGTATGCACTTAAAAATCTCTCCTACAACAAACCTTTTCCATTTATAGAGTTATTCCTGGTTCTTCCCTTTGGGTACAGATGAAAGTAGAACTAGAATTATTAATGCAGTATAAAAAAGGTGTTCACACAAGATTTCGAGCCAAATGTTTTAGATTCAATAGGTTTGAATTATTCAGGTGTGTATTTCAACTTTAATCCCATGAAAGATATGCCCATCACTAGGCAATATGAGGATATAGTTGATTGGCTTGTAATTATTCAGGGCCTGGGCCCAACTCATGCTGACACTCACAGAAAAGTTATATCATGAAATATATCACGTTTCACCTGTCCTTTTAAAGGAGTTAAAAGTAACGAGGATGTAGCAAACATCATCCGGAGTTCCTAGGCACAGCTAAGTGAATATCTGTGGCAACTTTAATACGTATTGATTGTTACTATCCTCCACTGGGAGAGGGTAAGATCTGGCAGCTAAAAAACAGCAGCTGTAGAAACCACAGTCACACACTTTCCCTGGCAACAGGCATGTTTCTGGGACGAGGTGGGAGTGCCCCACACAGGAGATTATCCCTTGCAGCGTACACACGCAATTGATTGGTGAAATCAGGGTTAACTCTGCTTTGCAAGACAACCTCAGAAAGGCCAAAAACATAGTCTGTGAGTTCGTGAGCAGGACAACAAGGTGACCTTTTCTATCTGGCACATGTAAAACAAAGAGTAACTGCTTTACCTTTCACAGTGCAGAAGAAAAGAATGCAAAACTTGGACACAAAAAGACTGGACTTGAAGTGACATTTCAGCTTTATGTTTTAATGAGACACAGAAGTTAATGTCTCATTTACAAGTGAACCATGTGTCTAACTATGCGTGTGTAATCTGTGGAGAGACAAAAGTATGAACATCCCTAACTGGGATTCCTGCCATTAACACTTACCATGATTACACATACGCTACATAGTGTTGTTGGCTCCTTCTCATACTCTCTCCCATCTGTTTCAAAGGCATTCAAACAAGGTTCATTTGCATTAAGTTTGCTTTACGAATGGCTGCTACATATGCCCATTTGCCATACCTCTTTGAAAAAAGCTGTTGATGATGCAACATTGATATCTTGGATAGTTTCTGCTACACTGTATCTATTGACAGCTCATTGCTAAAAATATGCTTTTCAGAGAAGCAAGAGACAGGAAGATGAGGAAGACCTATTTGTTCACTTAAAAAGTGATAGCTTAATTGAGCTAGATCATCAGCTATTTATTTCAGCATCACAGCCTCCTTGATTTCAACAGACCCAGACCAATTCACATCAACCAGGTATCTGGCTCAGCTCATTTCAGTGGGGTGACTCACATGGCTCCAGAGTATGTGAGATGGAAATCAGACCCCAATTCCTCTTTTTGTGGCATCCACAAAACTAATACTACAACCTCCATAAAAACTAGGATGGAGCGGTAACATCATAATGGGAGAAAGGGGCATTTAGAAGGGGGCATGAAGAACAACAATATCTGGCTTTATAAGTTAGGTACTGTAAATTTCACAATATTTTGATTACCGTAATTTTGTGCATATAGCCTGCACACGGATATAACTCGTACCCATGCATGCATAACCTGTAAAAAATTGCATTTTTGCAAAATTTTCTGTGCATAGCCCGCACCCTTGTATTCCCCACACCCACAGGCGAGGAGGAGACACGGCCCCCCAGCCCACCTGCGCCACTTCCCCCTGCCCAGCCCCTGCAGCAGCAGTGGTGCAGCCCACCCCGTCCCAGCCCTGCAGTGGCACAGCCTGGCCCACCCTGCCTCAGCCCCCATAGCAGCAGTGGCGCAGCCCGACCTGCCCTACTCCAGCCCCCGCAGCAGCCCCAGTGCCCCAGCCTACCCGCAGCATGGCCCCCTTTCAAAAAATAGTCCATTTATAGCCCACACTCATCTGCTTTTTTTTTGTAAAATCGTGTATAACCCGTGGGATATATGCACGAAAACATGGTAGTCATTTACTCTCCCACTTACAACATCCTGGTGTTCTGATCAATATAAGCCTCGCTCAAGGATGGAATCCAGAAATTCATTAAGAGTTTGTCTTACAGACCATAAGAACAAGTCTATATTTCTTTACAATGGGGACATCACTTTTATACCAAGAAAAGTTATGTAGGGATACAGGACTGTAAGGGCCTTGAGTCAATAAATCTGGACACTTGCTGTGATTTTGATTCTCATCCATGACTGCCTCTCTCCCAGAACTGGGGTTGAGTATTCAATGGACAGTCAGCTTTTCACCCTGCAGTGCCTTCACAGCAAAATGAATGTTACCAAGATTGGCATCGTCAGCCTTCAGTACACTGATGAAGGTGCTTATCACCACCTGGGATTCCCCCTTAACATTGGGAAGATTAAGGTCCTCCATCAGCCTGCCTCAACACAAGCTGCCCTCCTCCCCTCACAAATTACCATTGGTGGAGAACCCCTGGAAAATGTCAAGCATTTCTCATACCTTGGCAGTCACCTCTCCCAGTCAGGGAGAAATCGAACATAGGATTCACTATGCCAATGTATTCTTTGGAAAGCTGCTTCACCCTGTCTTTGGTGACCAAGATCTGCAGATGAAAACTAAGATCCTGGTCTACAATGCAGTGGTTATCCCCACGTTCCTCTATGCATGCAAGATGTGGGTGACACAAAGCCATCTTAAGCGCCTGAAATGATTCCATCATCATTGCCTCGGGAAGACCCTTCATATTAGGTGGGAAGACCACTGCACAAATGCCAGCATCCTCTATGCAGCTAACAGCCAGCACTGAGGCAATGATCATGAAACATCAACTCCACTGGGCTAACCACAGCGTGCCAATAGCTGACACTCGCATCTCCTGAAGCAAGCCCTCTTCTCTCAACTTAGTCATGGTAAGAGGACCCACAGAGGACAGAGGAAGCACTACAAGGACACCCTGAAAGCATACCTTAAGGGTGGCATCAACTCTACAAATTGGGAAGCGCTGGCTGGTATCAAGTCTCAATGGGGCCGCACCATACATCAAACTACAGCCCATTTTGAAGAGAACTGTCTTGCTCAGGAAGCCAAGAAACAACAGAGGAAGAAGGAAAGTGCACAACATCTTGGCCAATAGTTGTACACACTCGTCTTCCCCCAAGGCACCACTTGGATATCTGCGGAAATACTTGCTGAGCATGCATTGGACTCCTCAGCCACCTTAAAATTTACCAGTAATCCCTTTTGAGGGCTGGGGAGATACAGAAACAAGGCTGATTTAGGATTTCCAAGCTATGACTGAGCAATGGAGACAGTGTGGGGCCTGCTACAACACTGTCTGATTTTGAGAAACATCAGTATCAGAGTTAGGGAGAGAAGCCTGCCAGACTTATTTCATCAGGCAACAAATCCTGGTTTATTGACATCTTGCTTTTATTTTCCACTACAACATTCACTGGAGACAGGGTTGAACTGCAGACAGGCAACATATTTGGCACAAAAGCAGCACACAGCTTGCTTTCTGCCAGTGCTTGTGTGGTACCATGTGGTGTTCATTTATTCTGTTCTATTTGGTCTTTCTGCATCTATCTTTTTCTTGCTCCTCCCCCTTTCCCCCAACACTGCCTCTTAGCCCATTGATTCTTCCTGCAGCACCACAAAGCACACCTCTCACATGTGTTCTATGCATTTCTACTCTGCACTAGATCTTTTCACAGCCTCCCACTCCCACACACTAACATTTCTTTCGTCCCACCTGCATGATGCCACTTGTGCAGAAAGTGGATGCCGTCAGCTCTGCTGCTGCACAGCCTACATTAGTCACTGTGCTTGCACACACACCACTGTGGCGTGTACACCGGGAAGTCTGACTTGCCCAGCAAGTCAGACTGAGGCTGCAAAATATCTGATTGGCTCCCTCCACATCCCTTCCCTTTAAAGCACAGCACATTTACCCTATACAACTGAGAGCTAGGAGCACCATCAGGGCCTGAGAGTAAGGGCAGGGTTTCAGTCCAGGCTCTCCTCCAATCTATTTCAATTCACTAGCAATAGGCAGGACCTGGTTTTGAATTAACCTAAAGCTTGCAGTATCCTGGGGCAAGAGGGCTGTTAGACCCAGCTTTGAGCAGGAGGCAGGGAATAGCTGTGTCATCCAAGAAGGTAATCCAGGAAGGAGTGGAGGCTCAGGAAGGCACAGTTCCTTCCCAGCTCATCCTTTCTTTCTGGGACGGGATTAAGGCACTTTGCCCCTTTTTAGGGTCCAATTTACTCTCCTCAGATCTGGCCAGCCAGTCTAGGCCACACACAGGGGAGGTTTCTTGTTCCTTTTCCTGTTTCATTACAGCTGTTCTGCAAGGTGAAGTACTGGATTCAAGGGCAACTTCTCCATAGCCCAGAGCTTTTTAGAAAGAGATGGCATTGGTGGAAAACAATGTGCTTCTAACAATGATTTAAGTCCCTGCGTTAAGCCAACCAACTGACGTGACAAACATGACTGTTTCTAGCTGTTAGTCATCCATACTTATTGCAGAATTCATAAAAATTCAGGGATGCTTAGCATGGGCTTCTTAAGACTTTCCAGTTGAGAGAAAATGCAAATCTACCTAGTACTTCCATCGCATAGTTCAGAACTAAAACCAAGTGGTTTGAGAAGTTAAAAAAAAAAAATGTACTTACTGCTTCCAGATTTTCAGCCCAAATTTTTCTGGTTCCAGCTCAAAAGCCAAATTGCTGAAATTCTAGGAAGGAGAGATCAAGAATCCACAAACTGTAAAGCAACAAACTCTTTTTTGCTGGTTTGTTCTCCTGCAAGGTAGAAGTAGGAACGTTTCAGAACTGGCTAGCTATGTATCAAAGAACTAGTTGAGGACATCCATTAACATCTGTCAGTATGAAAATGCCCCCCACTTCTGCTCTGCCCATATTCCCAACATAGCCTGAATGACTTGTCTCAAACAAAATAAAAAAGACTTGGAGAAAGGGAGACCCTGGCTCAGAAAGTAGGAAGTATGTAAAACCCCTGGTGGGGGAAAGGACCCTAAGGATATGGTAGGCACATGCTATCCTGACACCAGAGGGAGATTCAGAGAGTCTCTACCATGAAAGGAAAGAAGTAAAGGGATGCTCAGAGTCTCTGGCAAGGGGAGGAGGATTTGGGGAACACAGACAGTATATATACAAAGGTCCTGGCATAAGTGAGGGGCAGTTGAGCTATGAATCCCTAAATTAAGGGTGGGGAGGCAGTGCATACAGATCTTCATGGGAATGGAAGAATAAGCAAGGATCCCATAGGGTGTGAAGCCAGCAAAAACCTACAGAAAGCATGAAGTGTGTGACCTTCTACTTCTCAAAAGGGGCTGCTTTTTCTCTCTGCAGTGGCTCACAGAATACCAACATATGGGCAAATTTCCTTATACTTATGGAGAGAGCAGGAACAGGATGTGCTCATGGTGTTTGTCCAGAACTCAAAGTGCCGTTCTGTTCTAGTACAACATGCATTCTAAATGCTGAAATACTGCAACTTCTGTAAAAGCCAAGATGCAAAGTGACCCTTTTGACTCTTAAGGGGGTCACTAATCACCATGTGCTTGGGTCCCTAGGGATTAGTTGCCTCCCTAAGCATGGGGGAAGAGCCAGGAAGTCACCAGAACTTGAAAAGGGAGAGTTTCAGGCAGGATAAAGTGCCCCCTTAAGGTTGCTGACATCCCTCTTTGACATTAGGAACACTTCCCCATGCCTTCCCTTTTGATAAGTCCCACTACCTTGCTTTCCAGTGCTGGATCACAACTCTTCTCTCTAGCCTGGAACCAGGAGGAGACGGGTATCAGTAACTGTGGGTAGAAATGAACAAGCATTGAGCCAGCAGTGTGTCAGAATGGAGAGAACTGGACTAGTAGGACCTGCAGCAGAAGGGAAGGTGTCTGCAAACACAAAATTCTATGCCTAGCAGTAGGTTAGGAAGGATCAATGCTTAGGACCTCACAGATCACTGGGGCATAGAAACAAAAGTAAAGCTGGCAAGAGTTGTCCTTCTGGAGCTAATGGAGCACAGCAGGGTCAGACCTTTCAGTGCAGCTATCCAGAGCTGAGGAGTCTCTCCCCATGCTCTTAAACTGGTCAAAAAGTAACTGATAAGAGGGGATGGGAGACTAGCATGCCGAGACCTTCACAGGAATGGAGGAAAGAGCAAGAAGCTCTTACGGTGTGATAATAGCAGAAACCTTCAGAAAGAATTAAATAAGATCACATGCTGAATGCCTAAGTCTGGCTTCTGGAGGAGTTCAAGCTATATAACATTAGAAAATGCCTGCAATCTGCATCTTTATCTTGGCAGATACTATCTGACAGCAAGTATTCTGTTTCTCAGTCGCTAGCTGTTTTGCAATTTGACTAAAGGAAACATTGAAAAAGCATGGCCAGCAGAACCAAGATTTCATAATAATTTATTCTGCTTTATCTTTGGTAAATGATGCTATCAGATTCAATTCAGTAGGTTTCAATGTTCCATTATGTTATAATATGGGAATATTCCAAGGAAAATATATGAAGCCAAAGCTAAAGATTACAATAGATAATTTATGTACAGACTTAAAAGCTCTTTCACATTCAAATAACTATAATTACAATAAATCCAATCCAATAAAACCTGTATGTGTGATTACTCATTCGCTTCTTCAATTCTGTCAAAATCTAGAAATTTGTAATTTTTTTTGTCTAGAAATAAAATCTCACCAACATTTTGAATTGATAACATTATTTGTAAACACTGAAGATACCTAAAACACTTCTAAACTGTTTGTTGGAACATGCATGCACATTCTTGGAAATGACAGGTCACTAATACAAATGAAATGTATATTTCTACCTCTCTCAAACAATGCTAACATTTATTTTTACGTAAGACCTGAATTAAAATCTAATTCTGTTCACAATTACTTATATTGGAGGATCACTTGGATTTTAAAGAAACCATTCACCTCTTAAATGAGACCACAGTGAAATAAATCTGAATATCATCAGCATTCAATTAGTTGGAAGTAGGATTAAACAACTAGCTTCAAAATGAGTGAAATGAATCATCAGCAAAGCTAACCGCACTTTTATCATGCATCACCAGATGCATGACAAATAGAACCAAGGAGGTGATACTTCCCCTCTATGCAGCATTGATCAGATCGCAGTTCAAGTACTGCATCCAGTTTGGGGCACTGTACTTCAAGAAGGATGTTGATAGACTCAAGAGGGTCCAGAGGAGCGCCACGTTCATGGTTAGGGGCTTACAGGACAAGCTCTATGAGGACAGATTGAGGGACCTGGACCTCTTCAGCCTCCACAAGAGAAGGCAGAGAAGTGATCTTGTGACCACCTACAAATTCATTAGGGAGACACAGCAAGGGATCAGAGATGCTCTGTTCACGAGGGCGCCTCTTAGAGTAACAAGGAACAATGGTCACAAACTGACAGAGAGCAGTTTTAGACTAGCTATCAGGAAAAACTTCATGGTAAGGGTGGTGAAAATTTGGAATGGGCTTCCAAGGGAGGTGGTGCTCTCCCCTACCTGGGAGTCTTTAAGAGAAGGCTGGATGAGCATCTCGCTGGGATCATCTGACCCCAGTACTCTTTCCTGCCTAGGCATGGGGTCAGACTCAATGATCTGTTGAGGTCCCTTCTGACCCTAGCATCTATGAATCTATGAACCATGTATCTAACTAAAGTACCATGTTGAAACACTATAATGTTACCAATAATAAACAAAACTATTCAGTATTCATAAAACCTTTTTAATTGTTAGATCTAAAAGCACTTTCCAAAAATAAGTAAAAGGGTTTATAAAACAAAGGGATTAATATTTGTATATTCCCTGTTCCTAAAATAAAACCAATTGGGTTCATAAAATAGGGAAAAATGAAATAATTCCAGAGTAATCTCTGTACAGTAAAAACCAACTCTCACACAAGACAGACTTCTGACACCATTCTCAGTAAAAAATATGGTCATGATTCAGTAAATTAAGTGGCACTGTGTGGTAGAGGGTAGATTTCAAACAGGGCTAAAATCTTAAAGTCACAAATACAATGAATCGATGATCACATTTATACTCAGAGTTTACATTCCAAGCCAAATGCCAGCATTTCATATTTTCCTTTCAGAGAAAACTCAACATTTCCAATTAATTTTAAAAAATTGGAAATAATGAAATAACTTAATCACAGCATTTCTGCTCAAGACAGTCAGTGTGTTTCATTTTGACTTTCTGGTTTGGATTATTATAAATAAGTGATGAATGACATCAGTATGATAGGGTTCTCTTACATCAGCTTGATTGCAAAGTACTTTAACAAAGATAGTCACTATCATATTCTGTTATACAGATAGGAAAACTGAGGCACAAGATCATCTGATCAACCAGTGGCAGAGCTGGAAAATTGTCAACCATCCCTTCCTTCCCTGCTCCCCCTAACCTCTCCCTGTCATATTTTATCAGTAGTTCCTAATACTAGTTGATCCCCAGCACAAAACCATGATATATGAGATTGCACATTTTCTCTGATGTAAGGAGTACTGTGTCATGGCATTTAATCATTAGCAGTGTGTTAAAGGACTCCTTGATGTCCCAGTGGTTTTTTTATTGGTGGTTTTTTGTTTTGTTTTGTTTTTAATACCAGTATTCTGGCAATATTGGTTTGACCTGCTACGCCAATAAGCCAACTGAACTGTATGCATTTCACTGAAGCACAAACCCTTCTGATCCCCTTTTTCCCAGTTCTTAGAGGGTATAGTGGCGCACATTGTACAAGCCGCCAACTGCCAAGAAGACTGGCGACCTGCAGTGGTGGTTGCTGCATGGCATCCTAGCCACTGGCACGTTTGCAGCCCACTTGGACCCAGCCGCCTCGATGGCCTGCCCCTTCTGCCCGGGGGGCATGGAGGAGGATCTCTTTTATGCCTTTCTGGACTGTCCTCACCTGCAGCCGCTCTTTGTCACCCTTGAGCTGCTGCTGCAAGCGCTGGGCAGGAGCTTCTCGGAGACCACCTACGTGTGCTCCTACCCGTACGGGGTGGCCGAGCAGGGCGCCATCTTCCTGGCCAACTTCTTGCTGGGCCAGGCTAAGGTGGCCGTCCTCAAGAGCCGCCGCAACCGGCTTGCCGGCACCGTCTCAGACGATGCCCTGCGGCTCTTCGGCCTCCTGGTGCAGGCACGCCTCTCGCTGGAGTTTGAGAATGCTGTGCTCCGGCGGGGGGTGCCCGCCTTCGAAGCCCTCTGGGCCCATGAGGGAGCACTGTGCCACGTGGAGGATGGCCGTCTCAAATACGCACTCTGATAGGTTTTTGCACGTGAGCCATGGGACAGGGAAGGGAGGAACTGTTTTTATAGATATGTGGGAGTCTGTGACTTTGGCATGTTAAACACGACGTGTATTACTGGGAAGGTGTTTGTCGCGGCGTGATGTTCTGTATGTCTTGGAATGGTTTCTCTTTGGTGTGGTTTGATGGGTTTTTTTGCTTTCTGTACCTGATCTTTTGTGAAATAAAGTTGTTAAAAAGTCAAAAGTCTCAGAGGGTATACATTAGGGCTGTGTGAAGCTTCAGTCCCTGATTCGATTCAGCAGATTCGGCCCAATTCAGTGACCGAATCTCAGAATCTGAATCAAATCAGAGGACTATTTTATTTCTCCAAATCAAACAGAACCCTCCAAATTGATTCAGAGAGATTCAGAAAGATTTGGAGATTCGGACATAGACACAGCTTTAAATGTTTTTTCTACATAGCACAAGGTACCAGGCAGGTCATGAATGCTACGATACTGGGGCACATGGAGTGTCCAACAGAAGCATAGGGGGGCTCCCCAGTGTGCTCGGCAGCAGACCCTGAAGCACTTCCGATCCACTTCTGGGTCTGCCAGTGAGCACACTGGGACCCCCCCCCCAGCTTGGCAAATGGTGCCTCCTTGGTCTGGGGGTCCCCCTGTGGCCAATTACCAAGCCGGGGGCAGGTGCTAGGGCCCCCCCCCCAGTGTGCTCCCCAGAAGACCCAGAAGTGGCCCGGAAGTACTTCTGGTCCACTTGCAGGTTTGTTGCCGAGCAGGCGGGCCCTCCCACTCCCATGGTCCTGTAGGACACGCCACTTGCCCCAGCATCTAAGTGTTCATGATACCCTGGTACCTTAGGGTACATAGAAAAAACATTTAAAGCTGTGTCTATGCCCAAATGGCTGATTCTCCGAATCAACATCAAATCTTCAGACTCGGACTCAACTGAACCAAATTGGGGACAGTGAATCAAATTATCTAATCACTGAGTTACTTAAAATTGCCAATAGCTCAAATTAAGAGTGAGACCTTAAAAAGGGAGATAAGGCAAAATGCCACATTTATTGATTACATGAAACAGATACATGAGCTTGGACACACCAGTCATACAAACAGACATACAGACAAAACCACTCCATTAAGATGTTATAGTTACCAGCAGATGTTACTCAATAATAGCATTGCATGGCCAGGTCCAGGTTTATTGAGGGTACTACCAGGGGTATACAGGCATGAATGCCTGTGCTCCATGAGGTTGCAGAGTGTGGATTCCCCATCTTGGCTTGCTGCAACTCACTTTTATAGGGATTTCAAATCTTTGTTCAGCATGGGGTTTTTCCATGTTCAGTCTTTAGGTCATTCTAGTGCATCTTCAATGAGGTCATTCCAGTCATTGTATATTTGGTATCTTTGCCTTGAAGAATTATGGTCTTGAAGCATTGTGTAGTTCAAATGGCAGGCAAGATATGCAGAATTCCTTCTTCTCACTATCTTCTTTGAACTTGATTGCAGACAAGTTCTTCAGCCATCCATTAATTAGCTTAATTAGTTTACTGTCTGGTAACTTGTACATCGGATCCTTGTTGCTTATACAATGTTAAATCTTCTTCTGTTTTCATGCAAACAGTTACCATTCTTTCACCATTCACCCTCTCACAGAGACACTCAGGTACACAGTGCATACAAAGTTCATCTATTCATGTCAAGGAAGGAACAAGCACAAAATGGAATTTTAGTTGTTCGTACAATCATAGAGGTTGATCAATTCAATACTAGTATCATTTAAATACAATAACTAATATGCAAAAATCCATACTACAACTGTCCCTGATCTGGGCCAATCAGAATCTGAATTGAATAGAGTCCATTTCACACACCCCTAGTACACATGCAGGGACAGAGCCAAGCTCTATCCTTTTTCTCAGAAAGTAGATGGTGGGCATTGGACATCTGTCCAGGGCTGAGGTCTAGAAAGCCTATGCTGGGTGTTTTATTTATTCTTATGGACCATACAGGCTGAGCCAAGGTCTGTTTCAATACAGAAGGGTCAGACTTAATTACACTAAAAAATTTTAACTCATGCAGGTTGATCATTTACAGTTCCAAGGCCTATAAAAATGATAAATAACTACCATTATTCCCATTGTATTGTGGAACACCACAGGCATGGGGAAGTTGAGAAATTTGCTGAAGATCACATAGCATGTCCACTACAGGACTGCAACCCAAATCATTTGAATCACTGACAATTAGGGTTGGGAGGGACCTCGGGAGGTCATATCTAGTCCAGCTCCCTGCTCAAAGCACAACCATCCCCAACTAGATCATTCCAGCTAGGACTTTGTCAAGGCAGCCCTTAAAAACCTCCAACGATGGAGATTCCACCACCTCTCTTGGTAACCTGTTCCAGTGCTTTACCACCCTCTCAGTGAAAAAGTTTCTCTTAATTTCCAGCCTAAATTTCCCTTGTTGCAGGTTGCTGCAAGTTCCCATTGCCCTTTGTTCTGTCATCTGCCACCACTGAGAAAAGTTTAGCTATATCCTCTTTGAAACCATCCTTTAGGAAGTTAAAGGCTGCTATTAAATCCCCACTCAGTCTTCTCTTCTGACTGTCATCGACTTGACTCTCATTTCTCTGCTTTGGCCATAGGAACCTTCTTTTTGCTTTTATTCGCTGTTTTTGAAACAAGAGCTTATAGCCCAGATATACGAAACCAAACCTCTCTCTCTCATTCATTTGACTAGTGACTTCCTGGAATTTTGGCCTCTTTCAACAAACCCTTTGGCTAGGGACAGAAGTTGCACATAAACTGATTTAAGTGATCAGAAATTGGTTTAAACCTGTAACAGAACAGAAGCTCAGTGCACACAAACCAGCTTCAAAATGGCTAAACCTGGTTTACAATAAACCTGGTTGAATGTAGTACCAGACTCAACTGTTTTGGGTCAAACCAGTTTATGAAACTTTTGTCCCAGACCCCTTCCTGGTTCAAGTTAAATCATAGCCCCCAACATCCCAGCATGCTTTATAGCCCTGGACTGAGCTATGCTGTCTGCTTCAGAGAGCAGAGCTGCCCCCCCCCCGCTCCTTGGCTGGAACAGTGAGAACTGGCTGAAAGGGGGAAAGGGGGGCAAGCCTGGTTGGGAATGCAGCCCAATCTGCAGGGTTGGGGGAACTGCTCTCCCCAGGCAAACTCCAACTGGGATCCAGGACCCCTTTCCCCACCCAAACTTACCGTTGGCTGTGACTGTAGACTACAAATCCCAGAGGCACCTGGAAGCAGGAAGAAGTGATAAGCAACCTTGCAGAGACCAGCTGCTGTGATTATTGACTGCAAATCCCAGAGACTTCAGCGGCAATAGGAAAACAAAGTGAACATACAGCCCTTGCTGGTCAGGTGCTAGAGAGCTGTGCTGTAACCAACCTGACCCACCCCCCAGCTTGAGCCACTGCGGGCATGTGGCTGCATTTCCTGAACCACAGCTAAACGTGTGTTCACTTGCATCTCAATTTAATCTTTAAATCTTCATCTAAACTGCAAAGACTGAATCAGTTCAGCCTCAGGCTTTTTTGCTGTCTATACTTAGTCTTTGTGTTTGCAGAGTTTTCAGCCCTTCTTATGAACACCAAGTCCAAACCAGCCTGTGCATTTGGTATCATTGCTAATGCCTCAGCATCTTCTCCTCTTGCACAAAATGAAGAGAAAAACCAGACTTATGTTAAGAGCAAAGGATTAGAAGGGGCTTCCTGAGCCATGGAGTTCAGTTTCCTGAGGTTAAAGGCAACCAGCAGTATAACTTGAGGTGGGGAGAAGAGAACTGAACTCAAAATAACACAGAACAGAAAAAATGTGGCTGTTAGTAACTTCAGCCAGGCTGCCCTCTCCTGCCAAGAGCAAGAGGAGAAAATGTTTTCTGAGCTGGTGTCTTGCTTGGTATTTTCCCTCAGCCCCATTTTGAGAAACACCTTTTGTTTAAATTGCAGTCAGACATACTGATCTTGGAGATCTTTCTGTTTTCCCCCATTTGTTTGATTTTGAAGTAGGAGATAGAACAGCTGAATTTAAGAAGAGCAAAAGATTTCATGGGTCACTAGAATAGTAAATCAGAGTTGTGAATAGTACTGCACCAATTCTGATTGAGCTTGGCCTCATTCAGGCCCTGATTCAGCAAAGAGCTTATGTACAAAGCTAATCTTATATCTCATTCAAAGACAAGCATGTCCTTTACTGAGTCAAGAGCTCAGTGAAGATCAAACCCCTTTCCTACGAACCAAACTTCCACAGATACTCACAAATACAGGCTGGACCCCAGACTACTTGTTCTGACAACTTGTGCCAAACTCAGCAGGTTATAGCCACTGTCATCCAGTTAAAATACTAGAACAAAACTCTTGTGTCTTAATTGCTCACTCTGAACAAGTGCAGCTGTTGATCACTGCATTTACTTGGTAGCTTGCAAGTATGAGTGAACATTAATTTTCAGATAATTTAAGCACAGATTTTCACTAGCCCCTGTGAGAAATATAATATAGTCAATACCTAGAGTTCTGCTCCCAGTTCTTCTACAAACTTCCTAGGTGAGGTTTGGCAAGTGGTTTAACTATTTTGGCCCGGGTGAGCAGCTGGTGTGAATCAGTTTAACACCATTTAAATCAATGGAATTAATCCAGCTGAGGATTTGGCCCTCTGCCCTGTACTACCCCAGTGCATAATACCTGTGAATGAGGGGGTTTTGGTAGGGAAAAAAAAACTTCCTTTTCTCCTGAATTCAGCTGGCCAAGTGTGTGAACCAATGATGCCGATACTTTCAAGTGCTACATTTTCCCCCTTCATTAATGAAGACTGATGTCTAATTTTCAAATAATGTCAAATCCATTTCAAATCTGGTGCTGAAATGTTATTTTCATGGGCAGAGCAAGAGACACAAACACAGACTGACCAACTCTAAGCTAAGCAGACAGGAGCAGCCAAACAATAACAGGTCTCGAACTCATTTCTCCCCCTCCCTCCTGCCTGTCTTCTAAACTGACTCAACGAATCAATTGCCTAAGACAACAATGAAGGACACAAGTCCAAAGAATGCAAAATTATACTTGCTTATTTGGGAAATAAGGATTGTGATGACACCTGCTGGCTCCATGAATAGCAAACAACCTCTGTTCCAGCACCTGAATTCTGCCTTTTATTGTAAAGAGGCAATTTATTTCATTACTACAAATACAATCATATGCCCAGTGAACCTTCCCAAAGAAACAATAAGTTGTTTTTACTAGCATAAAATGGCATTTTTTCCATGGGGACTGAGGTATTATCTATTTAACTATTTCTTCCACATAATCCAAACCTACAGTCTTGCTGTTCTATCCACTTCAAATAAGCAAGCACCATAATCCACAGTGCGCGTGTGCCACTGGATTTTGTATTTGAAAATACCTCTTTTGAAAAGAACCTGCAGGATATGATTGACCTTTAGTTAGTTTGGGTAATTGTATAACCCCAAAGCCTCTTAGAAACTGGAACCGTCTATAAGCAAGATACAATTAAGAATTTGTTTCCAGCTGTTTCCAAAGATTATGACTACCTGTTGAGAAGAAACAGCATCTACCTTGTAACTGATTAACTGGTTGAACGCTTTTACGAGATAGCAAAATTGAATATATGGGTCTATATTTCATATTAACATTTCAGAGAGAAAGCTTAGTTCCTTACAATCCATCCATATGCACCCACTAAATATTTCCCTCTGCTTTTGCGGTTTGTTTGGTCTAGGGAATGTGGCTCAGGCTTGACCATGGTTAACTAATACATGTTACCCAATCTCTTACTATTTTCCTAGGCTAACATTTAGCAGATCAAGATCAGTTCTAGGGAATCTTATGGCTGGCTTTGACCAGCTATATAAAGGTAAAAAATGTTAGCCTGCAACTTCACTAGGAAAACTCATTCAGGAACACCTGGTGATGACACAAGCCAGTAAATCACAAGTCAGAAAGGGAGTGGCCCTTGGTTGATTATGACAGGAAACATTGTTTGACATAGGTAAAGAACAGCGTTCTCCAAACCTTTCATCAGAACCCTGGCATAAGGGCAATTAAATGAGCCACAAGACTTTGACCCCACCCTTTGCATTTGGAATCACATACTCTCACAGTTATTTGAGGTTAGTCTATGACCATAGTTTCATAGTTTCATAGTAACTAGGGTCAGAAGGGGCCTAGAGCAGGCCATCTAGTCTGACCCCCTGCCAATGGCAGGAAACAAGTGCTGGGG
>JAGPOW010000304.1:25783605-25797728 GCA_030014935.1 Caiman crocodilus
TGTGCTGGGGGTTTCCTCTCCCCAGATGCATCACCCTGCACTTGTCCACGTTAAATCCCATCCTGTTTCTGTCCGCCCACTCCTGCAGCCAGCCCAGATTTCGCTGCAGCATCTCCCTCTCTTCTGACCAGATTGACAGAACAGACTTCTGCTGGCATTAGTGGCAATCTGGGGTACAAAAGGTATGAATTCATGAGCAACATACTCAGGGGCAGATCCAGAAGTGGAGTGGTACAATTTCACCCTCCTTTGTTTTCTGGTCCACTCAAAGTTTAAAACCAACTGCCTGGCAGTGGCAGCTGTAGGGGCAGCATTTCTATTCAGGCATCAGTGAGAAAGTTAACTGACTTGATGGCTTTTTATAAATTTACCTGATTCCCACTAAACTCTTTATTCCACAAGTGTTAATGACCCTCCATCCTTGTAAAATGATCTTTAATAGTCCCACTAATCAAGTTGTCCTTTCTTCTGCAATTCTGCTGTCTGTTAGCTGCTCCTGCTCACGTACCTATTTCACCATCCGGACACTGTTTTTAATTCTAGCTAGAAACATTAACTCTGCTATGGAAATTTTAACTCAAAGGAACATTAACTCATGTGGAAATCATTTTTAGTGAAGCACTGAATACACTGTCAAGATGTTCAAGAGGTTTGATTTTGTTTTATAAAGTTGAATGATGTACATTTAATTTTAACAGCTGCAAGATTAATGAAATAGCATATTTTGATTACTTTTTCGTAGGTTGTTGTGTCTTTATAGACAATATATGATATAGCAACTCAAAGCACCCTCCAATGAAACTGGGTTGGCTTTTTTGTTTGTTTTGTGGTTTTTTGTTTCAACCAAACTGAATAATATAATTCTAGGCCCCTATTGTATTAGTTTCTTTTTAACTGAAGAAAAAACATGTGTTGTGTTATAGATGATGATGTACCACAACACCTGCATCTCCCTTTCAAAATCCTAGCTCCACCCATGAACATAGCTGTGCAGGCAGACACCACCAGGTCACCAAGTACACCAGCAAGACTTTGCTTTCTGTCAGTGTAATTTGTTTTGCTCTTAGGGGTGGGATGCAGGAGGGAGACCTATACTGGTATAAAGTACAGTTTTGCCATTACTTTATGTGCCCATTATGAGACTTCTGCTAATGTAGGACTCTAATTGTCTATACCATGAAGCACTCCTGCTGAGGCAGCCTGTAAGAGTCTTGCCCATGTGCCATCTGGTACTTTATACCTTAAGAAGCTCCATCAAAATCAATTAAATCGATAGGGCTAATGAGATATAAGCACTACTCTGCATGGGGGAGGTACTACCAGAAAAGGAGTACTCAGCAGGAGGGAGAGAAATACAATGTGGCTTCATGAATGACTTTGGAGAAAGACAATTCTATTGAAACAAGCAGAAACAATACACTTAACAGCTGCCTATATTTTTCTGAGAAAACTGCCTGAAGTTCATATGGTCCAGAAAAGAGAAAGTTTACAGTTTTCCAACTCCCTTGAGAGATGCAAAGCCCCAGAGACCTTCTTTTGACCATAGCCATACCCTTGGCCTCTCAGTCTAAGCATTCAGTCTAAGTCCTCATTCAAGTCAAATTTCTACCAACACCAATGGAAGACAGAATTGTAGAGCAAGGGCAGGGTTCAAAGCTAAGAACAATGCTATTTTGGTTAAAGAGTGCTGAATGGAAGTTGTATGAGCCATTCCCTTTCCATTCCCATCATGACCGTATTCCTATTTACTGTAGTATACATGACAGCAACAGTATATACAACAGTAACTTTCCTTTACCTCCTATATTGGATGCAATTTGCTAGGGGTTGGAATATGTCTGGATCAGGCAGCAGGGGGAAAGAAGGGAAATAATATGCTTTCAAAATGGGTATTTTAAAAGTTTCTATGATGTGGTTACTTGCAACATTAGTAGACTGGATTCGATCCCCTCCTGTATCTTGGGTTTGTAACCTTATTCTTGGTATTTGTGGCTTGATTCTTTCAGGATCCTTTAGGAATTGGGGAGACAGAGAAAATATTTCTACCAATAATATTCTATCAACACAAAGTTCTATATTGACACATGCCCAAAGGTGCCACCATTTTGACAGGGCTGGACACGTCTGTACTCATTTCATGCCTAAGCCAAATAGGTATCCTCAACTAGGCATTTCCATGCCCTAGCTTTCCTGAGGGGCCTATTCACATTACTGCAATAAAACCCAGAAATCAGCTGTCAAGATAAGATCAGATTTGATCATTCGAGATCAATGGAAAGTACAAAACATTATTTTGTTTCTTTTAGATGAAACAAAATTAGGGACTGCCGTAACTACCAGTCCCTAGGCTATTTTAGGTAATGGCAGCGTCCATCTCTATTGTTGAAATTGCTTCAATGTGCAGAAGAGAATTCCAGGGAAACATTATTTTGTTTCTTTTAGATCAATAAGATGTTTACTGGAATATGCCTTTCCCTGATTTTACCATTTAAAGGAAATACATCTTCCACTGTGTACCAATCAGTTAATTTCTAACAGACAAAATAAGACCATTATACTTTGGAATAGCAAATATTTGTTGAAGACCATCACTGGACAGTCACCTTCAACTATATTTTTAAATGTGGTTGATTGAGAAGAGTAACTGAAGAGCTACTGGATTGGTAAGATGTAGTTATTTTAAAATTTAAATATATATCATGGGAAGGGGAGGTTTATAATGTCTGTAAAGTCTTAATATGATTTTGATTTAATGTTCTCTTAGGGAAAAGCTTTTAATATAAGCAGAAAGCAAGAACAAATTATTCTGCTACTATAGATTTGCTGCTCCTGTAAATCATTATTGTAAACAAGGAAAACAAAGTTTACACCCATTTTTTTTATTTTGCAGGGGGGGGAGTTATGAAATGTCTTTTTGATTCTGCAAAGTAAGTTATTTTTCCTTCCCAAAGGTTTAGCATTCAACTATGAAAATACAAGCCTTATCATTTAGAAAAATGGCAAGATTCTTTCTAACTCTTCTATTTTCCCATTAGTCCTGACTCATAACTTTTCTTTGTAATTCACCTTCTTTATACACATTATCAACTTGAAAGCACAAAAGGCCTTACAAGAGTCAGTCAACTCTTGGATCTCCTGGTCACCCTGATCAAACCATTCTTGGTGTTTCCTGGTACAGAATCCAAGTGTTTCTTTGCAGGCACTAAAGTGCTGCTGATATTCTCCCATTGTTGGTTCTTGATGTGCTGATGGAAGAGGTCTCTCTTGACTGGGTCCTCTCTTGATTAGGTCATTGACCTTCTGTAATAATTGTTTCTGCTTCAGCCATCATTTGGGAACCAATTTGAGTGACATAACTGAGTGGATGAGTTGGTGACTGGTCCAGCAATAATTACCTCCTACATAGGTCAAGTGATGTGGACCTTTGTGATTCAAGTACAGTAGAGCAAAACCAGATTTTCAAGTTTATGAAACTATTCGCGCTTGGTCTGGTTGTTGTTGACCTCACTGAATAAGGTCCTTTGTTTGGCTAGTGGTGTATGCTCCAAAAGGTAAATCTTGCTTAATCCTCACCGATCAGTTTTTCAGGACTAACTAGTCATGCCATAGTCATCAGGTTTGGTTCCCTGCATGAACACCGTATGCCCCTGGAGGCTGGGGTGGGGGCGCACAGTGAGCTCCTGCAGGTGGCTGTGGTGCTGTTAGTGGGGGGAGCAGAGGGGTGATGAGCACCGACCAGCATTCGGCAACCACCCGCAGATGCTGCCAGCAGTGTTGGTGGTGGCCAGTGGTGATCACAGACCACCCACAGATGCTGCTGGCAGTGTCGGCGGTGGGGGGAGGGGTTGAAGAGCGGCAACTCCCCTCAGGCACTGCTGGTAGTGTTGACAGAGCCTTTTTCCAGGGGGTGCACTGCTACACACAGGGGGTGCACATGCATCCATGTACACCCCCTATGTGTCACCAATGGTTCCCTGGAATCCAGGGAAGACCTTTGCATTTGGTGTATTTGTCCTTATTTCTCTGTCTCTCTAATTTTTGTCTTAGAATCATAGCAAAGTGAGGCTGGAAGGGACATCAGGAGATTTCATAAACATTAGGGTGGAAAGGACCTTGGAAAATCACTGAGGCCAGCCCCCTGCCCCAAGGGCAGGAAATCAGCAGGGATCATAGGATCCCAGCAAGATAAACATCCGGATGTCTTTTGAAGGAGTCCAGAGTAGGTGCTTGAACCACCCTCGGTGGCAATCTATTCCAAACCTTGGGGGCTTGGACAGTAAAGAAGTTCTTCCTTATGTCTAAACTGAAATGGTCATGGAGGAGTTTGTGACCATTTGACCTTGTCATCCCTTGGGGCACTCTGGTGAACAGATGTTCTCCCAGATCCTGGTGAGCACCCCTGATAAACTAATAGGTGGCCACCAGATCGCCCCTGATCCTGCGCTTTTCCAGCCTGAAGAGTCCCATGGCTCTCAGCCTGTTGTCGTAAGGTCTATTTTCCTGACATCTGATCATGCGTGTGGCTCTTCTCTGGACTCTCAAGCTTCTCTACATCTTTTCTGAATTGTGGAGCCCCAAACTGGATGCAGTACTCCAGCTGCGGCCTCACCAAGGCCAGGTACAACAGGAGGAGGATGTCCTGGGATTTACTTGAGAAGCATCTGTGGATGCAAGCAAGCGTTTTGCTTGCTTTTCTGGCAGCAGTATCACATTGCAGGGTCATATTAATCTTGTGGTCAATCATGACCCCCAAGTCCCTTTTCATCCGTAGTGCTAGCCAGCATAGCACCACCGAGCCTATAAGGATGTTGCAGGTTTTTCTTCCCAAGGTAGAGAACCTTGCATTTTTCAGTGTTAAACACCATCAGGTTCTTGTCTGCCCATTTCCTGAGCCTGTCAAAAGTCAGCCTGGGTCACCCTCCTGTCTTCAGGTGTGAACACTTTATCCCATAGTTTGGTGTCACCAGCAAACTTGGCCAGTCTGCTTATGATACCAATGTCCACATCATTAATGAAGATATTAAATAGTATAGGCCAAAGTACAGAGCCTTGGGGGACCCCACTGGTCACAGGGCACCACAACAATTGATTTCCGTCAACCACCACCCTCTGGGTCCTACCACGGAGCCAATTGCCCAGCCAGCAGATCGTGGTGTGATCAAGGCCACAGTTAGCCAGTTTTACTAAGAGGTGATCATGGGATACAAGACTGAACACTTTTTTAAAGTCAAGATATATGATATCAATCTCTTCTCCTTTGTCTAGGTGATATGTCATCTGGTTATAGAAGGAAATGGGATTGGTCAAGCAAGACCTACCTGCAACAAACCCATGCTGGCTATTCCTCAGGATGTTGCCATTGGCCAGCCTGTTAAGAATGGCCTGTTTGATAATCTTTTCTAAGACCTTCCCCAGGATAGAGGTCAGGCTGATGGACCTATACTTTGCTAGATCCACTTTCCTCCATTTCTTGAAGATAGGCACCACATTGTCCTTCTTCCAATCATCAGACACTTCACCAGAGCACCAGGAGTTCTCAAGGATCCATGCCAGTGGCTGGGCTATGATGCTAGCCAACTCCTTGAGTACACTGGGGTGTAAACTGTCAGGGCCATTTGACTTGAAAGTATCCAGCCTCTCAAGGTGTTTCTTCATGAGGTCAGCATCGACCGAAGGTAAGGAATCTCACTTGCCTGGGCTTCCCTGTCCCATACCAGGCAAGGACATCCCATTGGACTGATGCAAAGTACCAATTTAGCAAGTTGGCTTTTTCCTGGGAGTCAGTCATCAGTTGTCCCATCTGGTTTAGCAGGGGTCCAATGTTGCCCTTGCTTTTCCTCCAGCTCCCCACATATCTAAAAAAGGACTTTTTGTTGTCCTTGATGCTTGTAGCTAGTTGGAGTTCCATTGCAGCCTTGGCTTTCCTGGTTTGTTCCCTGCAGGTCCAGACCTGTGCCAGGTATTCCTCCTTGGTGGTGAATTCAGTCCTCCATCATTTGTAGGTCCGTCTTTTTAGATGCAAGAGGTCTGCTAGATCCCTGGAGAGCCAAGAGGCTGCTGTGCCCTTTTCATTCATAGATTATAGAGTCAGAAGGAACCCAATGGATCATCATGTCCAACCCCCTGCCCCTGGCAGGAAAGAGGACAGAGGTCAGACGACCTCAACCAGGTGACTGTCAAGCCTCTTCTTGAAGATCTCCAAGTTAGGTGATAGCACCACCTCTCTTGGAAGCCCATTCCAGACTCTGGCCACCCTTATTGTAAATAATTTCTTCCTAATGTCTAACCTAAATCTACTCTCCACTAGTTTGCACCCATTATTCCTAATTACTCCTTGGGGCGCTCTGGTAAAGAGCGCATACCTAATTCCCTGCTGTTCTCACCTGATATATTTATAGCAGCTACAAGTTCACCCCTCAGCTGTTTTTTATATAGCCTGAAGAGATCCAGATCTCTAAACCTCTCCTTGTAGGGTCTTTCAAGGAGACCACTAATCATGCGAGTGGCCCTCCTCTGAACCCTCTCCAGATCCTCCGTGTCCCTCTTGAAGCCCAAAACTGTACACAGTAACTGTGGCCTGACCAATGCCACATAGAGAGGGAGCATCACCTCCCCGATCTGTTGGTGATACATCTGCTAATTCACGACAAGATGTAATTGGCTTTGTTGATGGCCTCGTTACACTGCCGGCTCATGTTCATCTTGGAGTCCACTACGACTCCAAGATCTCTCTTAGCCTCTGAGCTGCTGAGGAGGACATCCCCCAACCTGTAGGTGTGCTGGGGATTCCTCCTTCCTAGGCGAAGTACCTTACATTTATCTTTGTTGAACTGCATCCTATTACGTTCTTCCCATTGATCTATCCTGTCCAGGTCAGTCTGTAACTGCTCCCTGCCCCCAAAGTGAATTCACTTTGTCCCATAATTTGGTATCATCCGTGAACTTGGAGAGGGTGCTCACCATACCCTCATCCAAATTGTTGATGAAGATATTAAATAACATTGGTCCAAGGACCGAACGCTGTGGGACCCCACTGCCCACCTCCTTCCAGGCCAAGAATGACCCATCAACCACCACTCTCTGGGTGCAGTCCCTAAGCCATTTAGTCACCCACCTGACTCTGTAGACATCCACTCCACAGCCCATTAGCTTCCCTAGAGAATAGGATGCAAAACTGTGTGAAGGCCTTCCTAAAATCCAGGTAGATGACACTGGCCTCTGCTCCTGTGTCAAGACAGTATGTGACCTGGTCATAAAAGGCTATAAGGCTTGCCAGGCAGGATCTCTCTCTGATGAACCCATGCTGATTTCCTCTCAGCATTGTTTCCCCTGCTGGGCTTTCACAAATACACTCTTTGATGACTTTTTTCTTGTATTTTCCCTGGGATAGAGGTAAGACTGATGGGCTTAAAGTTACCTGGCTCCTCCCTTCTCCCCCTCTTAAAAATGTGCACCACGTTGGCCTTTTTCCAGTCCTCAGAGACCTGTCAGGAGCACCATGAGAGCTCAAACCACTGTGCCAGCAGTTCAGCAATGACACAATTCCTTCAGCACCCGTGGATGGAGGTCATCCGGGCCATCTAACTTGTACCCATCCAGCCCTTCCAAGTGCTCTTAATTAAGTCAGCACTAACCTTTGGCAGTCTGGTGCCTTTTGGACATCTGTCTATGCTCAAGGTCAGGGGATTGTTTTGGTCAGTAATAAGGAATACTGAAGTGAAGAACTCATTGAAGAGCTCTGCATTTTTGTCTGCATTAACCACCAACTGCCCTGATTTGTCCTGCAGGGGCCCTGTGCTATTCTGCACCTTCTTTTTGCTTGCTATGTATCTGTTAAAGGACTCTTTATGGTCCTTGATTGTTGTAGCCAGCCTAAGCTCCAGTCCCGCCTTGGCCTGCCTAACCAACTCCCTGCAATAGCACGCCAGGGTGGTGGTATGCCTCCCTGGTGGCTGCCCCCTGCTTCCACTGCCTATACATCTCTTTCTTTGTCACCAGTCTTTCTTTGAGCTCCCTGTTAAGCCAAGGGTTTGGGGTTTTTTTATTCCCCTTAGTCCCTTTCCTGCATAAGGGAAAAGACTCCTTTTGTGCCCTAAGGATCACTCCCTTGAGAAACTTCCAACCCTCTTCGACCCCCATTAGCCTGATTCTCTTGAGTTCAGCCACCTCACTAACTAGGTTCCTAAGTTTACTAAAGCTGGCCCTTCTGAAGCCTAAAACTCTAGCATCACTGGATATTTTTCTTACCTTTCGCTGGATAGTGAACTCGACCAAGTGGTGGTCACTATCACCCAGGTTTCTGTATACCCACAGGTCCCCCACTAGATCATCCCTGTTGCTAAGACCAGGTCTAGCAAGGGGCTACCCCTGGTGGGACTGGACACCATCTGGGTTAGGTGGAGGTCCTGCACACAGTGTAAGAACCTCCTTGAGCAGCTTGTTTTGGCTGACTGTTCCCCCCAGATGATGTCTATACAACCCATACCCCTCAATGCCTACTGTCCTGTAGTGTGTAGAATCCCACCATGTTTTGGTTAAGCCAATTAGGTCATACTGTATGCTAGCAAGCAGGAGTCCAAGTTCCTCCTGCTTGTTCCCCATACTCCTAGCATTTGTGTAAAGACATTTAAGTCCCCCAGTGGGTGCTCTTGGTGTCCCTTTGCCTTGATGACATGTGTTCCCCTTAGTGCTTACCTGGTTAGGTCTGGTGCCTTGTTTGTGGCTTTCCAACCCTGGGTTCTCATCACCCACTGGCTCCCCATCCCCCGTTTAAACCTAGTTTAAAGCTCTCTGGAGATCAGCCAACCCGCGGAAGAACAGATGCTTACCTCTAGGAGAGAGAAAGAACATCCCATCCTAGGAAACCCTCTCCCTGGAAGTGCTGGCTGTGGTTGCAGAATCCAAATCCCTCCTGAAGATACCATCTCTGGAGCCGCCAGTTGACTTTCGTGATGTGGGCATCCTGGTGCCTTCGGCTGCTGCCAACTGGAAGGATGGAGGAGAATACCACCTGTGCCCCTGACTTTCTGAGGCTGACCTCCAGCTCATGGAAGTTCTTCATGATGCAGTCAGGACTCCTCTCAGCTGCATCACTAGTGCTCACGTGGACAAGGACCACTTTTGCTGCCTTTCCTCCAAGATGGGATAGACTTTGCTTGTGCTTCCAGGATCATACCTTTGAGGAGCAACCACTCATCCTGAACGCCCCTCCCCTTTGGGTTGTGGCCCTTTAAGGCCTCTCTGATGAGCCTCCTGAGCTTGTCAAAGTCAGTTTTCCTGAAGTCAAGGACTTCTGTATTGCCGACTAAAGTGCCAGCTTTATGGCAGATGGTGAAGGTGATCAACTCATGGTCACTGTCACCCAGCTTCCCTTTGATCATTAGGTTGCTGATTAGGTCATCCCCGGTTGCCAGAACCAGGTCAAGCAGCACTTTTCTTCTCATCAGCCCATCGACTTCTTGCATCAGACAGAGCTCATCTACAAATGAGAGAAAGCTTTGTGACCGCTTGGATTTGGCTGAGCGCTCCTCCCATGAGATGTCTGGGTAATGGAAGACTCCCATGACAACCATGCACCGGGACCATGAGCCCTCAGCTAATTGCCTGGTGAACTCCTGGTCAAGCTCTTGATCCTGTGTTGAAGGTCTATAGTAGACTCCCACCATTGTGCCCCCTGCACCATGTTCCTCATGGATTTTAACCCAGAAGGTCTCAAGTTGGCCACCCTGGGCGCCAATGTCAGCTTACAGAGACACGTAGCTTTCCTTGACATAGAGAGCTACACCCCCAGCCCTTTACTTCCACTCGACCTCTCCTGTACAGGGTATAGCTATCTATACCTGTGGTCCAGTCCTGGGTGAAGTCCTACCAGGTTTCCGTTATCCCTATGACATCATAGTTATTTGTGTTAAGCAGGAGGACAAGCTCTTCCTGTTTATTCCCAAGCTCCTGGCATTTGTATACAGGCAGGCAAGTGTCTCTTTGGGGGCCCTTGCCTTGCCCGCAGCTCGCTCCGGGGCTGGGGAAGAGGTGGGTTCCCTTAAGTATCTTGGCCTGTTAGCTTTGCAAGGGTTGCTCAGAGGGCCAGCGGTGACAGTATTTCCCCATCCCTTGGCGGGCTTACTTTAAAGCCCAGTGGAGCAGGTCAGCCAGTCTGGCTGAGAAAAGCCTCCTCCCCAGAGGAGAGAGGTAGAAGCCACCCCTTCCCAGCAGCTCACTGGCTCTCTCACCAAAGAGTGGACTGTGGTCATGGAAGACAACACCATGGGAGATCACCTACTCTAGTTCCCTGCACAGGGCAGGACCACCATTGTCTATACTATCTAAACTGTTCTTAAAGAGGTCCAAGGATGACTATTCTACAACCCCTCCAAAATACTGTTCCAATACATAACCACCCTCAGAGTTCATAAGTTTTAAACAGCAAATCTCACTACAAACAGAAACTTCACTCAAACTTCAGCCTTGTATCAACATAAAATTTTATGTGAATTTCAGTTTCAGTATGATAGTTCCAACCAGTCATTTGAATTCTAGTTGGAAACTGAACAGTTAGAGCATAATCATCAGTTCTGTACATGAACCTAGTTCCACCTCAGAGGACCTGCACAAAGATAACACAAGGCAGAAGTGGAGCACAAATTTTGAGTGCCGTTTAGAAAAGAGTGAATTGCAATCTTCCTTCTTAGATGGTGTAACTATATATCACTGCTATCACTTGAGTTAATGGAATTTTCTACCATAAGCACAGAAAATTATGGAATATAGAGCACTGAAGTGAGCATAAAAAGTAAAATAAGACCACACATGATGTGCAAGTAATAGCACGTATGTTGTTTAAATGTAAAATTAGATGATGTGTTCTGTTACCTAGTTCAGTGTTTCTCAACCCGTGGTACATGTACCCCTGGAGGTATGTGAGACATTGGTAGGGGTTACATGGATGCTGCATTTTGGGTTCGGCCTGCCTCCCCACCCACCAGGTTGGAGGCATTTTTGCTTGGTTGGGCCAAAAGTTCCAGTGACTGCACCTCCCACTGCGTCCGGTGCAGCGGGGCTTTCACTCCCCAGCATTAGTGTGCCAGGGGATAGGGAAGGAGACCCCATGCAGACTGCTTTGCCCTGGGCCAGGGTCCATGAGGAAAAAGGTGGACTCAGCTCAAGGTAGTGAAACTGGAAGTGCCACAGTGGGACTTCCATTTTCACTTTTGCTGCATCAGTCGGCAGGGTGTACATAAGCTACCAAAGGTTGAGAACCACTGACTAGTTCACTAAATTTTTGATCAACATAATTGTATATGGAAATAGATCATCCCTCCCTAAATTGGAGTTTCTGCTACTGGGACTGGTAGGAGCTGTAAGTGATGTGAAGACACACATGTAACCTAGACAGGAGGAGTAGGGTCACACCACAGTCCTGTTGGCCAGTGAAGCATACTCTGATGACTTTTCAAGAGAGCCATGGTGAACTCTCTCAGAATGGAAGGGAGATTTTACAGCACAATTCAGTATGAAGGGAAAAGGAGGAGGTGAATTCACATCCATCCTCTACTTCCAACCTCCAAAGCTCAGTGGTTACCTGACCTCAACAGCTAGCATGGTGTAATTCAATCTGGCAGTGAGATCCAACCAGTCTAAGTTTTTACTTATTTGGAACTTGGGTATGCTTAAAAAAGGATAAAATATCAGAGACTGTCCTGCCTCACTTTGAGCTTAGATTCAATAAGTGTATTATGGGCATGGAGACCACAAGATCAGGTGCAGACATTACACTTTTTCCAGTGTTGGTGGTCAGAAACTGGTCTAAACCCATAACAGAACAGAAGTACAGCACAGACAGACTGGTTTTAAAATGGTGGAACCTGATCTAAGATAGACCTGGATGGATCAAAACCACAGCTTTTCAACCTTTTTTAAGGAGTGTACCCCTTCTGGTGATGGTGACTGGGTGCTTTTGTTCAGTCTGAAGTTTGTACACAAGTTGTCCATTTCTATACAAAAGCATTCAGATGGCATCAATTTTTTTTGTCTTCCTAGCCATTCTAACATGGTTTTGAACATTGTAGTTCTAAGAAATTGCCTGCTGAACAAAAGAAAAAAGGAAATTGAAAACATTTTGATAAGGCAGGATTCTACCTTGTATAATATTGGTAATAATTAATATATTGCTTGTTATTTGGTGCATATAGCATCTTGAATTTGGAAACAGGAAAACTAGTTTTTGCAACAGTGTGGGAGAGCACAGCTTGTGCCTGCCACTTTAAGGGGTCTGAGCAGGCAATAATCAGCCTGTAGGTGGAAGCAGGTCCAATCAGGCAGTCGCATGTTAGGCAGGAAGCTGTCTGATTGGTGGAGAGGCTGGGAGTGTTGGTATAAGGCTAAGGCCCGAGTGCAGTGTTGGCAGTTGCTACAGGGGTCCAAAGGGGTCCAAACATCACCCAGCCGGAGAGCTGATGGCTCCCAGAACAGCTTAGAGACTCAGGGTAGGAACTATGGGGATGGAGGAGGTTCCTGGTCCTGAGGAATGACCTAAAACTGCTCCCTGCTGGGGAGAATGGTGTGGTGGGGCTGCTCGTGACAGGGTAGTCTTCAGGAAATGCCACACCTGTGCCTCCCCATTGAAAAGTGAATATGGGGAGCTGGAAAGCCTCAGCCCCCACTGTCTTGTGGGTGATCCTGTGGAGGGGAAAGGCTAAGGAAGCACACCCTGACAGAAAAGCAGACTGGGTAGGGCTTGATGTGGGGTCCAGGCTGGGAGAAGGGGGCCTGAGACAGGGCCCAGGCCCACTGAGTGAGGCATGAGGCCCAAGGGGCATTAGGCCCAGAAGCCCAGTGAGAGAGCCAGGTGTTAAGGCCCCAGAAGGCAGGGTATTGAAGCCCCAGTGTGGGGGCACAGGGGCCCAGGTAGGTCTGAGGATGCCTGAGGCCAAGTTTGGCCCAGCTAAGGGGCCAGGGGAGTATTAGCAGATACAAGTGTCAGCTACAACGGATGGAACATAGTATAAGGGACGGTTTCATAGTTGCTAGGGTCAGGAGGAACCTGAACAGATCATCTAGCCTGACCTCCTGCCACAGGCAGGAATGAATGCTGGGTTCACAAGACCCCAGATCGTCCAACCTCCTCTTGCATTTGCCCAAGGTAGGGGCGAGGACCACTTCCCTGGAAGTTGGTTCCAGATTTTGGCCACCCTAACTATAAAATATTGCCATCTGATCTCTAACCTAAACCTATTCTCCACCAGCTTACTGCCATTGTTCCTTGTCACCCCAGGTGGTACTGAGGAGAAAAGGGCTCTACCTATTTGCTGTTGATCTCCCCTGATGAGTTGGTAGGCAGCCATCAGGTCCCCCCCTCAGCCTCCTCTTGCTGAGGCTGAACAGGTTCAGGTCCCTCAGCGTCTTCTCACAGGGCCTGTCCTGCTGCCCTCTCACCAAGCAGGTGGCCCTCCTCTGAACCCTCTCCAGACTAGCTGCATCCCTTTTAAAGTGTGGCCTGACCAAAGTCACATAGAGGGGGAGTATCACTTCTCTGGACTAGCTTGAGATGCACCTTTGGATGCATGACAAGGTATGGCTGGCCTTGCTGGCTGCCGTCTGGCATTGGTGACTCGTGTTCATCTTAGAGTCAATAATGACTTCAAGATCCCTTTCTGCCTCTGCGCTTTCAGGAAGGGAACTCCCCAGCCTGTATGTATGCTGTGGATTCCCTCTCCCACGGTGCAGCACCCTGCATTTATCTATGTTGAACCACATCCTTTTCTCATCTGCTCACTTTTGTAGTCAGTGTAAATCTATTTGCAGCCTCTCTCCCTTCAAGTGTGTCCACCTCGCCCCACATCTTAGTGTCATCATAAGGAGTGCTTTGCACCCCCTTTGCCAAGTCGCTGATGAAGATGTTAAACAATGTGGGCCTGAGGACTGAGCCCTGGGGTACCCCACTGCTCACATCTCACCAGGTTGAGTACAACCCATCCACCACTACTCTCTGGGTGTACCCCATCAGCCAATTTTTTTACCCATCCAACTGTGCAGGCATCAATACCACAGGCGCTTAATTTATTGATGAGGATGGGGTAAGAGACAGTGTCAAAGGCCTTCTTAAAGTCTAGAAAGACTATGTCCAC
>JAGPOW010000304.1:25797828-25823103 GCA_030014935.1 Caiman crocodilus
CAAGGATTTAGTTACTTGGTCATAAAAAGGCAATCAGGTTGGTCAGGAAGGACCTGCTTTTCATGAGCCCATGTTAATTGCCCCTGAGCATGATCTCCCCTACAGGCCCCCCACAGATATGCTCCTTGATGATTCTCTCCATGATCTTCCCAAGCACTGAGGTGAGGTTTACAGGCCTATAGTTACTTGGGTCCTCCTTCCTTCCTTCCTTGAAAATTGGGACCACATTAGCCAGTTTCCTATCCCCCAGCACCTGGCCAGATGACCACGAATGCTCATACAGTTTGGCCAAGGGCTCCGCGATGACCCCTGCCAGCTCCCTCAACGCCCTTGGATGGAGGGCATCTGAACCTGCAGATTTAAAAATGTCTAGCCCTTCCAGAAGATCCCTAACTACATCTGCACTGACTGAAAGCCTGACAGAACTATCTTCGAGATTTGGATCCATGTATTCTGTCATTAGCATCAGTTTGATCAAATAGGCACCCACCCTCCTGGGAACAATTTAAATTACATCAAAGGCATGGCAGGCGACGCAGGTGGGCAGACTGCCCTAGACAAGTGGGTGGGCCAACTTGTGGAGCAGCCCTGGGTCGCCCACTTGTTACAAAGAATAAATGTGGATGCGGCCTTTTGAAAAATGTAACCTTATTATTCCAAGGCTGTAATGAACCAAGGAAACTTCTGCATGAATGTGCTTGGAAAGCAGTTTGTGAAAGAATATATTTTTTCTAAGTGTAATACAATGGTCTTGCACTCTGTTCACTTAATACTGAAACAAAAGGAATATTTTCACTCAGTTGATACCATTGATAAACCTGTCTCAGCATTTGCAGGGTCTTATAATAAACATATCATTATATCAGCAAAGTATGAAAGATCAGGAGATCACAATAGAGACTGAATAGGGATCCATCTGGAAGAATACACAGTCCAGTTCAGAAGGATAAAGAGTGAAATGGAATGAACAGCTGCAGATACTATATTACAGTGGCATTGTATTCCCCCACCCCACCAACCACCACCACCAAGGCTCAGTAGACACAAACAGAAATAAAGGTAAACTTTTAATTACTATCCCTTCCATTCTCTGCACAGCAGGATTTTCAAAGACAGTCTCCATCTGTTACCCCACACACAACTGTACCCTCCTTCATGTTTGTAGGAGTGAGTTCATCTACTGCTTCCACAAAAAGCATTACAAACTTCTCGTTCCTGCAAAGACAGCACTGCTGCTAACAGTGAAATGTGTCTAAAGATCATAAAGTCTACTCCAATATTAGAAAACACACACATCAAGTTACCTTTCTCTTGCCAAAACCCTGCTGCCCACCAATATAAAAGCATAACATTTTGTATGAGTGGTAAACAAGAAAGGAGGTAGTACTATATTTACTAGGAGGTAGTACTAGCATAATTAAAACCAAGTGTAATTTTTTTCTCCCTATTTCTACCTTCCCTGAATTTTTCCTTGTGTAAACACAGCTAGTGAAAGGATGATACTGACATAATGAATCAAGCAGTGAGTATGAAATGGCAAACCATTTTTCAGCATCAGCCTACTCCTAGCTGGAAAGGCTGTACTTTCTTAGCAAAATACCAGGTATGTATAAACACCATTGTAATAAGATCTCTAGAGATGAACACATGAACAGGTTAATACATGGAAAGTCAAGCTGTCCTGATTTTCAAAAAGTGTTGTGTCATCTGTTTCTCCCTATAACAGAAGTGGCCCTTCCCACTTTGCTCCTGGTTTTTCATTCATTTATCCGTGTCCCACTGCTACCCTACAACTGGATGCAAGACAGCCCATTCTTGAACAGTCATTACCATCATATTCTCACTTTTACTATTGTTACTCTGTCAATAAAACAAGGCTGTTTTCACTAGCTTGAAGAGCTGACTGGAAAACTGAAGGGGGGATTATTCTGCTTTGCCTTTACTCTCAGAATTTCTCCGCAATGGGACTAAAATTTCACGGTAATATTTTGACTAGTAGCAGGCTGAAACTGTTTTGATTTTTATATATATGCTTTATACATAATGTACAAACAACACCACGGTTAATCAGAAGCGATTTCTCTCTCTATTCCTTTTTCTAGATTTGTATTAGTCTTGGCAGTGCTCACTCACTTCAGGTAGAACTGTGTGCGCAAAGCACATCTGAAAATCAGACCCTGGACGTCAAATTTGAGCATCTCATTTGAAAACTTGAGCCTTTTGTGTTAAGTGTAGCGCATTTTTAATGCAGCATGGAAAGTTTCTTTGGGTAGATGTGGTATCTTTTATTAGACCAACTAAATCCTTGCAAAGAACAATCTTTCCAACTATTTACTTGGTCTAATAAAAGATATCACAGCTACACAAAATGGCTATAACCAACAACCCTAAAGCATGGAAAGTCAGGTATCTTTATAATGAACTTTAGGTAGCACAATAAGTGGATCCATGGAAAAAATCTGGATAGCTCTTGTATTCATTTTTTTAAGAATGGAAAATTCTTTCCTCCATTGATTTGATTTTGGTACTGACCATTCAGGCTTCACATTTTTGGCATGTATATGAGGGGTATGTAGATGCAAGTTACACGATTAAAAGAGCCTGAAACTATCTGACCTCTCTCTGTTGAACATTTGGTTAAAGGATATAATGAGCCCAGCAGTCCATACAGTCAGCATGATTACAATAATGCTGTTTCTGTAGCCAGAGGCACATAATGGAATAATGTGGCTGGGAACACATCTAGCTGCCTTTGACTCTCCAACCCAAATGACTCATAACTGGGTCAACTGTGGGCCATCTCTGGCACAAATCTGGAGCAGGGCTAAAACTCCTCTCTCTGGATTAGCAATGGAGATGCCTTCACTTCTCTGCCAATGTTCTCCAACCCTACCCCTCTAGATACAAAGCACTTTTAATTTTAAAAAAATGTAAGAAACTAATCTTTCTCCTTTTCACTTTCAGTCCTAGAAAGCAACTCACAGCTGGACTCCAACATGAAAACTGGAATTTATCTTCTTCTCTTATGGGAACTGTGCCTGGGAATGAACACATCTTCTGTCAAGACCAGAATGCCAGAGAAGAACAGAGAACATTTCTTGTCAAAGAAACAGAATTTCAGCATTTCTGAGGAACACTTTCACCATAAAAATATCCCAAAGCCATTTGAAGTGCAAGTCCAGTTAGAATCCACTGTTTACAATGTCACTGAAAAGAGCACAAATTTTGGATTCAATCTCTACAGAAAAATAGCCATGCAACATGATAACAATGTTCTTTTCTCCCCTCTCTCTCTGTCATTTCTCATGGCTGCCTTTATGCTTGGAACCAAAGGGGAAACAAACAACCAGATAGTTCAAGGTCTAAACCTCCACCTTTTGAAGGACAAAGAGAATCCTTATCACTTGCCAGCTTTGTTTAAACAACTGAAGGAGAACATCACAGCAAATGAAGAGTTTATTCTTCAGCAAGGTAGTTTTGCCTTTATCCAAAAGGACTTTCGTCTCAATGAATCTTTCCTCAATTTATCCAAGGAGTACTTTGACATGGAATTCCGGAGTTTGGATTTTAACAACTCTACACAGGCAAAGGAGGTCATAAACCAGAATGTTAACAAAATGACCAAAGGAAAAATCCAAAAGCTTTTTGAGGATTTTGACACACATGCTAAACTAGTTCTTGTGGATTACGTATTTTTTAAAGGTAAATATAGATTATATTTTAATCTATAAAATCACCATTTATGAAAAGACTAGAGGTCAGACTTTAATCTCAGTTACATTAGTGTAACTACTAAGACATTCCACTGAGATTTGTATCGCTACTCTATATTTGTAACTGAGATCTTAGACATATCAGATAAACTTGTCAGTGATACTGAGTTGGCTGCAAACTGGGTGAGTATGTATATCAGACACCCATTGCAACTGATATGATCATTCAAATACAAGGGTTTTGACTTTCAGGAAAAGGATTTTCAAAAAAATGCAATATTTTCCCCTTCTCTATACTCTATTTCCTCATCCTGTACTCCAGTAAATGATTTTTAACAGTAAGGCTAGGATCCTTGAACACTGTAGACCTCTATCCACACAACAGCTGCAGCAGAGGTAATGAAAACTTTTCAGCACAATGTTAATGTGTTTCAACCCTTTTCTGAAAGGTTGAATATGTTGTTCAGTCTCCGCTGAATCCAGTGTCTTCTTACCAGCACCTTCATTTAATACCCATTGTAATGATGGCTATGACATGGGCATGTACTTACCAGGGGCTAGGAAACCAATTAATCTCTCAGACAGCGCTTTGGCCAGGACACAGTACAGTTGCCAAAGACAGCATAGTGTTAAGAACCATTGCTAATCAGAAATATTGCTCACCCTTTTCAGAGTACGGGAGAAAGAAGTTACTAGAATCCTGAATTTCCTGTGCTTGATGAGAGTATTGCAGTCAATGAGCACAGTGCAGAGAGGCTCGTGGTCTGAGGGGAGATATATGCAAACCACAAACCAGCTCCAGACTGGAAGCTAGGGAGAGGCTGTCTCTGCAAAGATTTTTTTTCTCCACTCCAGAGAACGGGCCATCTTTTTACATAACAATCAATGCTGGATCTTACCGCCCAGATTAAATTGGTCCAGGATAAAAACCCATCTGTTTTCTTTAGTGTCACTAATCCAACAGAGGCCAACTGGGACTGAATTCTGAACCCTGCAGCTTCCCCTGACTTAGGTGCTCTTTCTGATGGTATACATCAGGCAAAGGAAGCTCCGTTTATGTTTTACCAGTCCCCTGAAGACACTTACAGCCAGGAGTAATCTCAAAGCTCTTTTTATGTGTGCCTGATGTCCAATCCTATATTTAGAGATCTCAGGATTATGGGATTGAAAAAGTGGCTTCAAAGGCTTCAACCATACACAATTCCACAGGAGAGCAGAAGACAGAGAACGCTCTCTTTCCCGGAAATCATCTCCTGAAAAAAGAATGAGATCCAAAGTAAAAGAGAAAGAAACAAACTGCAGGGCAGAAAACTCCAAGGCAGCAGTTCAAAGATTTCCACTTTCTGGCATGTTGAGGACAAGAGCCCAAAGAGAACTGCTTATCGATATAAAATCTATAAACTGCATCTCAGGCAATTTAGGCTTCAGTAGATAGAAAATAGCACAGTAAATTAATATTCTATGAACTACACAAGGCAGAGAATAACACATAATCCAGAGATGTCAAAGTAATTTGGCCTTTTGCATTGGATGAATCATGCAGAGCCAGCCCCTTGGGTCTGGCTGGACCCATGGACCCTCCCTCCCTGCAAGCCAGATGCAGAGCATGTGGCACCTACTCTAGCTGGTCCAGGATTGCTCCACATGTGGCCATTGCTGTGGCCAGTCTGGAACCAGTGCTGGATGCAGCACCCACACTGAACTGGCTGAAGGTGCTGCATACATTGTAGGTCCTGGACTGGCTGGGATGAAGGGGGCAACCTGTGTGGCATGCATCCAGGGCCTGTGTACAAGGCCAGTCCAATGTGCACCATATGCAGTGTGGGTCAACTCCAGACTCAGAGGCAGCGCAACAGAGGCCCTGCAAGCTGAGCCCTATCTGTCAAAGACCCCTGACAATCTGCAAGTCGGAACATTGTTTACAGTAGCTAGCACTTCCAAGTAGTTACGGGTAATCTAATTTAGGAACGTGACAGCCAAGTCTTGATTTGACAACATAGATAATCATGGCAACCTCTGGATTTTGAGAAGATATCAAGCAAGAATTGAAAGAAAACATCTTTGGCCACCATTGCTAACTCCAAAGACAAGAACAGAGACAAACCCAATTTGGACACAGACACTGGCAACCTCTATAGGAAATAAGCATCAACATATGCCTTCATTACTTTTCCTAATTTCTCCGAATACTTTCTCTATCATCAGACTTCCATGACATCTTACCTTAATTGAATTAAACTGAACCAGATTTCATACAGATCCCAGAGAGGATGATTCTGTCTAGATTAGAAATGAAATGTTGTGCTTGATATAATTGATAAAAATGATGTCACAGTCCACATCACAGCACTTCACAAGGTAGCCCTTGTCAATGATCCATGCATAAGAATTTATGGAGGTATAACTTTTAAAGAGTGCTGAATAGGTAGAGTTGTCTTCCAATGAAGATGGAAGAATCAAGGAACAGTTCCGCAAAGGATGTGAGATGACAGGGTTTAAATACAGGTAAAGGGATATTCGTTCATTTTGAAAAAGTGTGGGTTACTGACCACACTTAAAAAAAGGACAAATATTGCTTATTTTTCCCCCTTTCTTCAGGGAGTGAATCAGTTCAAATTGGGCATCAGTGCCCTTTGCTATAAAGAGTTTAAAAGTAGACTTGATAAAAAGTTGTCACCCATCCATTCCAAACACATAAGGCCCATGATCCTATGGGATGACGCAGCAACACATATAAAAAAACTTTTTAAGAATTTCTGAATTGTTACTATAAGCAATTTTAAGTGTAAATAATTATTTTCTTTTTTTGTCCCCTCAGGCAAATGGCTACACCCATTTAATGCTAGGCTCACAGAACCAGAGTTTTTCCACATAGATAAATATAGAAGTGTGCAGGTACCCATGATGTTCAAATCAGACAAAGTTGCCTCAACTTTCGATGAGAACTTAAGATGTACTGTGATAAAACTTCCCTACAAAGGAAGAGTACACATGCTGATTGCTGTGCCAGAAAAGGAGGGAGATTATGTTTCACTTGAAGACCACTTAACAGCAGAGCTTGTGGAGTTGTGGCTCAGAAACATGAAGACCAGGTATAGCTTTGAACAATTTGACATCTTGTTCATTGTCATTTCCTTTATATCTGCTGTGGGAAAAAAACAAGGTAAAGCAAAAATTATCTGGTTCCTTACCACTCACTAATGAATTAATTTCTGTGTGGAATTAATTGTATGTTCACAAAGGATGAGTCCTTTATAGCAAACCAGTCCCTGAAATGAAAACATTCATTAATCTATGAGTGAGAATGGTTTGAAAGATTAATTTAGGGCTCTGACTCACCTCCTGGCCTTCACAAAGAAATGCTCATTTCTGGCAAGTTACAAGCCAGCCTCTCCAAGTCCATGCCTTCCACAGTCCTGAATGTCAACTTAAATTTGACACTTCCCCCAAAGTAGAATGGTGAACCAAGAGTTTACTTGTGAATGGACTTCCAATCTAAGCCCTGCAGAGCTGTGTACATACAGAACTATGACATGGGTTGAATTATAACATTATTCTTATATTAAAACGAAGTTCAGTAGATGACACTGTTATTCTACAGCCATTCTAAATGCATTCATACCTAGTATTCAAGTTACTATGTGGCTTGAATTGTCCAGTGACTGATAAATACAGTGAAGTAGAGGTTCCAACCAATATGGCCCTGAGATTTTTCATGAGGAAAGGAGTTTGCCTTGATGCCATTGACAAATTAGGTAGGTTCAACATACCTAAATACAGATAAATTTCAACTTTCACCTTTTCTGTATCATGTTGCTGAATGCAATCCTAGAGTGGTTTTCCAGCAAAATTTGAAGTGCTCCTTACATATTCATATGTTCCTAGAATGACCATTTGTTAATTATTGTTACAGAAAAATAGATTTTTTCCTTCCGAAGTTCAAACTAGACCAGAACTACCAAATGCATAAACTCCTTCAAACTCTAGGAATTAAAAATCTCTTCACAAACCAGGCAGACCTGAGTCAACTCACAGATCAAATGTATGCCAGATTATCAAAGGTAAGTCTTACAAGTTCCTTTACCTTATGGGCATTATGTTGCTTCTTATAATTTGTATTATAAATTTCTAAAATGCACAGCCAAGATTAGGACCCCATTAGGCTACTTAACTATACAAACACATAGCTAGATCTAGTTAAAAGATCTAGGTGGAACTGAGGCACTGAAGTTCAATATTTTTATCTATAAAATCTTGCCCACTAACTCTCATCATAGTCAAATGGCACCTCCCTGCCTGACCTTAAATATTTTCTAGAGTTCTGCTTCTGTAAATGTCTCAGATTGAGGCAGTTCAGAGTCTAGTTCATGCCTAAGCTTAGCCAGAATCCACAAACAAGGTACCTGAGGGATCAAATCTGCTAGGCATACTCAGAGAACACCTAACGCACACTGACAAGATTGAGCACAAGAAATAAGTGGTTTTAATTAGTTTTAAGATGCAGAGGGTGCCAAAGGGGTGCCTGCCTTTTATATAATAAGATAGTTAGAACAGTGCTTGAGGCAGTGAGAGACCTCCTTAGCTTGAGAGGTTCAAATTACCTCTTGCCTTCCAGAAGAGTAGGAGTGTGCAAAGCAGGCCCTATTTGATTCAGATTCAGCCCAAATCAAGGACAGTGATTCTATTTGTTGATTTGGATCACTGTCCCTGATTCAATTTGGCCAAATCCAATTCTGAAAATTTGATGCTGATTTGGAGAATCAGCAATTCCAACAGACACAGCTTTAAATGTTTTTTCTACATACCTTGGGGTACCAGCACAGCTCGTGAACACTATGATGCTGGGGCACATGGAGCATTCCACTGGAGTGCGGGGCAAGGCCTCTACATGCTTGGCAGCGAACCTGGAAGTGGACTGGAAGTACTTCCAGTCCACTTCTGGGTCTGCCAGGGAGCACACTGGGAGGCCCCCCTGCACCTCCCCCTGGCTTGGCAATTGGCTGCAGGAGGACCCTAGGAGTCTCCCCCAGACCCAGGAGGCACCAGTTGTTAAGCCAAGGGGCCATGGGGGAACCCACCATGCACTCTCCTGTGGACCCAGAAGTGGACTGGAAGTGTTTCTGGTCCACTTCCGGGTCTCCTGCCGAGCACACTGGGAGCCTCCCGAGCTTCTGTGGAACACTCCATGTGCCCCAGCATCATAGTGTTCGTGAGCCGCCTGCTACCTAGAGGTATGTAGAAAATCTTTTAAAGCTGTGTCTATGTTTGAATCTCAGAATCTTTCCAAATCTCTCCTAATTGATTCAAAGGCTCTGATTCAAGTCGGAGAGATTAAAGGGTCCTCTGATTCAATTCAGATTTGGAGATTTGGCCACTGAATCAGGCTGAATCTCCGCAGAACTGAAATCAGGGCCAAAGCTTCACACAGCCCTACAGAAGAACACCTTACCCACCATAATACAGGACTAGATTGCTGTTAGGATACCCTCTGCCTTTCATGTTGATGCTAGGCCACTGTAGAGAGAAGTATTCAGGATTTAGTAGGTCAGAGAGAGGAAGCATGACATTAAGTTTAGTGTGTCAGAGCACTAATGCATGTACCTGCATCCAGGGCTTCTTCTATATCTTAGATTACACAGACACGGAGAATAAAAATGAAATAAAATGCCTTATTTTGGCTACTGTTACCCAAATCTTTAAGGAGGCAGCAATAGGAAGAGATTTCTTGCACCTTTATTGTTTACCTAGCCAGGGAACAACCAGAATCCAGTACCTGTTAGCACCATGAGACACTACAAAAGGTATTTCAAACCAGAACTGTAGGTCTTGGATGTAGTAACCTTCTAAAGGTCTTCATAGGTGTCTGCCCAAGGCTATTCAACATGCCTGTTTGGTAGGGTTAGAAGATAAGGAAGAAGATAAGAGCTGCTAAGCTCAGAAAAGGAAGAGACACTGGAGAGAGACTGAAATCTATTGAGGAACCAAGATGAGTCTGAAAATTGTGAGAGAACAAAAGGATGATATGCAGAGACCATGACAAACAGAAGAAAGAGGGCTAGTGATTCACACCAACAGCAGGAAGAGGCAGATGTGTGCGACTGCAGACTCCTCAAGAAGAATCAACAGACCTGTCACCAGTGCACATTCAAAGAGAAAGTGTGCTGTCTGCTAAGATCAAGGATATGATACATGAACCTGATGCTGGAAAAGAATCCTAATGGCCACTATGAAGAATCCATCATTCATCATCCAACTGTTGCCTTGGGTCCACCACAATCCGCTGGCTGGGAAATAGGCTCCGTGGTCAGACCCAGAATGTGGTAATTGACAGAAGTCAATTGTCATGGTGCCCTGTGACCAGTGGGGTCCCCCAAGGCTCTGTCTTTGGACCCATATCGTTCAACATCTTTATTAATGATGTGGACATTGGAATCAGAAGCAGGCTGGCCAAATTCGCCAATGACATCAAACTCTGGGGCAAAGCATCCACAACAGAAGACAGGAGGGTGATCCAGGTTGACCTGGACAGGCTCAGCAAATGGGCAGATGAGAACCTGATAGTGTTTAACACTGAAAAATGCAAGGTTCTCTACCTTGGGAGGAAAAATCTGCAGCATCCTTATAGGCTCGGCAGTGCTATGCTGGATAGCACTACGGAAAAAAGAGACTTAGGGGTCATCATCAACCACAAGATGAACATGAGCCTTCAATGCGATGCTGCAGAAAGTAAAGTGAGCAAAACACTGGCTTGCATCCATAGATGCTTCTCAAGCAAATGCCAGGATGACATTCTTCCCTTGTACTCAGCCTTGGTGAAGCCGCAGCTGGAGTACTGTGTCCAGTTTTGGGCCCCACAGTTCAAAAACGATGTAGAGAAGCTTGAGAGTCCAGAGAAGAGCCACGCGCATGATCAGAGGTCAGGAAAACAGACCTTACAATGACAGGCTTGGAGCTATGGGGCTCTTTAGCCTGGAAAAGCACAGGCTCAGGGATGATCTAATGGCCACCTATAAGTTAATCAGGGGTGACCACCAGTGTCTGGGACAGTTTGCTCACCAGAGCGCCCCAAGGGATGATGAGATGGAACAGCTATAAACTACTGCAAGACTGTTTCAGGCTGGACATAAGGATGAATTTCTTTACAGTCCAAGCCCCCAAGGTCTGGAATAGCCTGCCATCAGAGCTGGTTCAAGCACCTACATTGAACACCTTCAAGAGAAATTTGGATACTTATCTTGCTGGGATCCTATAACCTCAGCTGACTTCCTGCCCCTCAGGTAGGGGGCTGAACTTGATGATCTTCTGAGGTACCTTCCAGCCCTAATTTCTATGCAATCTATGAAATCCATATTAGAACAAAAAGCAGCAAAATTCAATAAAGGTGTTGTTGGTAGGTGTTGTACGGCTTTGAGGACCTCTTCATTGGTGTCTTGCCCCCATGACATCAGGGTGAAACATTATTCTGGTGTTGCTAGATGGTCTGGGCACTGCCCCTTTTCTCTCCTGCCACATCTTTGGTGTTATTGTTGGGGAGGCAGCTCTCTGTCGGGGGACCCAGAGGGGTCTCAACCCTATGGGTGTCTTTGTGGGACTCCAAAACTCCCTTTACCCCACCCTTACCACATCCTTGGCCTAGGTAGATGCTGATCCCTGCAGGTCTTCCCACACTGCCCGCCGTGATAGGGTTGGGTCTTTCTGGTTGTCAGTATTTAGGGGTCTGTCCCTGGTCTGAGTCAACTTCTCCTCTCCTGAAACACTAAACCTGCCCTGTTCGGGGTCAAACTGACTGAAGAAACTCAACTGAAAATGATTGGCTTCTGCCAGTGGGCTCCTGAAATTCCCTTTCGCTGGGCCCTCAGTTCCTTGGGGAAGACTTGTCTGTCCCCTTTATCTTAATAGCCATGTGTACAGGCAACCGCCCTGTGTCCAGCCTTTGCTGGCTCTTCTGCCGTCACCTCCCTGGGGCCCAGCTGAGCTGTGATCCCATTATTCTGGTCCCTCCAGCTGGCACCATCTACTTCCCGTCCTGGGGGCTTGTGATAGCTTATGCTCTGCCTGCTGTAGGTCTGTTTGGGGGTGCCTGTGGGCCTGAGCAGCTGTCCCTAGCTCTGGTGTCTGAGCTTCTGATCAGAGCCCCTCTGCTTCCTGGCAGCATCCCTTGAAGCTGCTGCCTCTCACTGGGGCTCCTTTGCCCGTCAGCCCCCGAGGCTGCCCTCTGCTTCACCTGCCTGGGTCCTCTAGCAGGCACCCGGCTCCTTCTCATGGTGGCTGAAGCTGGAGCCCCAGCTACCTTTTGAGCAGCCCATGCTGCTCAGGAGCCACACACCCAGCGCTCACTGATACGCAGGCTCAAGCAGCTGCAAAACTGCTGAGCCTGCATTTGTGTCAGCATTGGGTCTCTTTCCAGCTGCTACGTGTCTCTGTTCCTATGGTAAGTATCAGGGCATACTGATCAGGGTCTGGGCCACACTGTTGGGATGGGGAGGGCTCCTGCCTCCCCTCTCACAAAAGACTATATAGAAATAAGAAAGGACAGCATGGACAAAAGCAAATCTTTGTGGGTCTTTGGGAAAGAGAGGTGTTAATGAAGTGGTGGGGATATGAGGTGTTACTCAAAAAAAAATAAGCGGGAATTGTGCCAGAATGGGAGATTTTAACTACTAAGAGCTCTAACAGGTGCTCTGCAGACAGACCAGTGAGCTCAGAGAGTTCATTATGAATGCAGTGCACAAGCAAGGGATGTGCAACCATGCTGCTGCATCGCCCCTGGGTCTGCCCTTGCCCGAATACTTAAGCATTTCCCTGTACATTTAGATACAGAGGCTGCCTATATACAACCTGATTTGCATTCTAATTATAATGCTCCAGCATTGCCTCATCATCATCATATTAAGCCCCATACATTTTTAAATGGCCGCTTGGGCCTTTTGTTTAAATTTAATCTAATAAGGCTTAGATAAAGCATTCCATGGCCGTTTTAAATGTGTGGCGGGTATTGGAGCTTAATTGGAGTGGCTATCCATAAACCACTCTAATTAAACTCCCTCCCTCTTCCTCCCCACTCCTGAGCATGTGTACAGGCATCCAGAAATGAGTCAGCAGGAGCAGGAACTGAAGACATATTCAAACTTTTTGTAAAGAACATCTGAAGATTGTAAAGCACATTCTGGCCAATTTGAGCTAGGCATGAAATCAGGCAGGGGGGAGGGGCAGCTTTAAGTCCAAATCTTGACTTTTGGCTTGTTGAGGAAACAAGTGTCTTGCCATGTTATAAAAAAGTCATATTACAAATCCACAAAATGAAGACAAAAAAGCAAGATTACATAGTGATATCATCTTAGGCTTGTGTAAGAAACATCATCCCCAGGGGACTTAATGTTCCTTGTATCACTTAATTAATCCTTTAGTTAATACACACAAGTCCAGCACCACTGTACAAGAGAACCTCAGAAAAATGGGAGGGAAAATCTCCTTCACCTAATCTACGCTAACAGAAATCAACTTAAACAGAACCTACTTACTTACACTACTAAACTAAGAAATATAAAACTGGAGACATATTTTATCACTAGGCAACATACCTACACCTTCTACCAAAAACTCTGATGAAAGCTATCCAAAATAAGAGAAAGTGTAAGAGTTGATTCCAAAAAGGGCCACCAGCAACATGGGAGAACACCAAGACAGCACCATCCAGAACACCAATTATAAACCTATCACAAACGTCCTATCCCTTTAACTTTTGTTGAATTATCTGTGCTCTTCAAAGGCCTGAACTTCTGCCCAGAGAAACAATCTGACAAGGTACTGGTATGTCGAGAATTGGAAGAATTCTTCCACAGAATTTGCCTAAATATTCCTACAACCGGGACAAAAGAATTTAGGATTACCTTCCTACCACAACACAAGACAAACAACAACAAAAACCCAACTGGACACCTCTGAGCAGACAGAACCACATACTGCACTAGTAAATCAATTGAGCTAGTAAGAAAGCTAACAGCAAAATTCTCAACAAAAGCCAGGACCACCATAACCTTTCCCCATCAAAGAGAAAAGTCACAGTCCCTAAAATCCAACAAAAAAAGTAAACAAACCAGGACACAAAGGAAGAGCAACTATCATCCCCAACCATCAAGACTACATCAATGAGACTCTAAAGAACTCTCTCACATCAACTATTATAAAGAACTTAGGGAGGACATCACACAAGTATTCACTGTTGAACTAGAAATCATTATCAAATTTTTTGCATGCCAGCTTAAAAAAAACCTGTTTGTACTTCTCCCTCATTATCCCACTCCAAAAACATTTTATATGCTTCCAAAGTTTCACAAATGTTGGCAGACACATCATATTCAACTACAGTACCCTCACTGAAGAGCTATCAGGATTCATAGGAACCATCTTGAAACCTCCTATCATTCAATGGCCAAATTTTCTACAAGACACAACAGACTTCCTCAGCAAGATCCAGAACATCAAGCCCTTCCTCAAGAAGACTGTTTTTGCAATTCTGGACACCACCAGGTACAAAATAATACTGCACGGCCTAAAGTCATAATAACTGCTTGCCTGAAATGCCACACAGATTACACTCGGTTGCAATCACAACCTATTACACAAATCCACTTCATCCTCACCCACAACTTCACTATCAACAACCAACACTTCCTCCAAACCATGGGCACACCTATGGGCACAAAGATGCTCCACAATATGCCAACCTCTTCATGAGCCACCTGGGGGAATTTATAGAAAACTGCACCACCAAACCCTGCACTGCACCTGCTTTACATAGCTGCCATTTTCATCACCGGAACTGAACACATGGACTGGCTTACTGATTTTTTACCATTGGTTCAGTTGCTGCCACCACTCAGTCATTCTCCCTGCAATACTCCTATACTAACATCAACATCTATACTAGCATACCATGATCTACACAAAGATGGCACCCTACAAAACTATATGCAAAAAAAAAAAAAAAAAGCGCCATGGACCACCACACTTAATCCTCAAAACCTGCAATTGTACCAAACATACCAAAATAGCTATACTCTACAGTCAGCACACCTCAGACATCACCATGCTGACTTTGAAAATAGTTGTGCCATCTACCTCACCAAACTGAAAACTGATGAAATAGGCCATACCTTTGAAAGAGCCACCTCAAATGCCCGCCAGCAACCTGCTACAACACCCCCTTGCCCTCCCCGCATGCCCATGTTATTTACTGTCCCACACTTCAATGCATAAGAAGGATCATCAATTACAGCCTACACGTGAAAAGACAAGACCTTGAGAGAAACATGAGAGAAATATGCCCAGCCTAAGAACCAGGTATAAGACACAGTAGTTTTTTAAATCAATCTGCCTGACAGATGATAATGACCATCTTAAATGGTCTTGCTACAAACTACCCTCAGGTTACTGCTTTCTCATTGTCTTTTAGCCACCTGATAATCTCTCTTATGCCCTGATTTTATTCACATTGGAGTTGTACACAGGCCTTTACAGGGTTCTGTATCTTGTTTACTTTTGCTGTATCTGCATTTTTTAATCAGACCTAGGAAGGGCAGTGAGATCATCTGTGTCCCTCCCAACTATTTGGCCAGTCCAAACAAAAGATAATTGCCCACAAAAATCTTTGCCAAAGTACAAATGCTGAAGTTGTCCAACTACTTTCCAAAATATATGTAGAAAAGCTTCTGAGAATCTGATCTGACCGCTAATAAATTATGAGCAAAGTAGAGTATCTGTGCCGATTCATATTCAAGGCAATGATGCTCTTTGTAAGTACAAAAGATCTACCCAAAAAGCAACTCTGCAATGTCAGAGCCACATTGTGTACCTCAATTGATTCCTCTGGACTGAGGTTCACCACAGATTAGATGTTTGGCAATTTGAGAAACATTCTCCATGTTATAAAATGAGAAAACTAACAACATTATATTTGTATTTTAGGTTATCCAAAGAGCAGTAATTGAAGTGGATGAGAGAGGAACTGAAGCAGCAGCTGCTAGTGGGTCAGAAATAACTGCATACTCAGTGCCACCTACTATTAGAGTGAACAGACCATTCCTTTTCATGGTATTTGAAGAAACTTTTAAAACACTGATTTTCATGGGCAGGGTGGTTAACCCTACAGAACTGTGAATAAAGACAATGGTTTCTATCTATGTCATGCACCAAGTTTTATTTTTGTTTGCTTTAAACTATTACTTTGCATTAGTCAGAATTAATATTAAATATAGAAAATTAGATCAGAATAGCTTCCTATTTTGAACCAGCAGTAGGTCTTATTAAAGTATATTTTGTTAATGCCAGAGTGCCCAGATTACCTCATTGAATCAATAATTGTGACAGAGATCTGTTCAAAAGCTATGTTATTTAATACATTTCCCAACTATCTTCCAACAGCCATTCAATAGTAGACTTAAAATTGCTGATGGTACACTGAAATAATCAGTTAGAATCTTATGATTCTGTGAGCTAATCTAGCTATTTCTGTACTGATGCAAACTCAATAAAATGATTTCAGTTGAAAGATGCTGATATTTATTTAAATTTAATCTCCCACTGAACAAGAGAGCTGCCATTCTGCATAATTCATATTAAGGGGGGGAAGTATTTTCCATAGAAAACATCAAAATGAAAACAAAAATTCTTGTTTTAAAGTCAGTGTCAATACCCACATAAAGTACAACTAGGCTCTCAACCCCCAAAAAGGTCTTGTAGAACCACTATTAAAAGTTTCAGAAACTCAAGCCTGAATTCCCCAAATTCAACATTTTAATGGCAAAACTCTATTTAGAGGTAAACTTGAATCAAAATCTTCAATTCAGATATATCAAAACATCCAGGAAGTTTGCATCCAAACACTGCAGCCTGATCTTCTTGACTAATCATATTTTCAACTACGAGGAAACAAATTGGGACCTCACTTTCATTGATTTTAACAGAGATTTTACCATTTGCTTTAGTGGGAACAGTCAAATCCTAAGAATGGGATTTACAGGTTCTGCTCTGGAGAATTTTGTTTACATATTACTGTAATGGAAATAGCAAAAGTAAGACAAGAGTTTTTAGCTCAAGGTTTTATTTACCTTTATCAAATGCATCTCAGTTTCTCATGGCAAGTGTATGCAGTCAAATAAAAGCATATTAAAAACTGGACTTTCTATTTAAAAAAACATAATGTTCCCCCCAAAAAATCTCTCATTCTGTAGCTAGAAAAGCCAACTCTTTTGGTCATACTTTGTATCACCATCCTGGAATGACATTATCAGTATCATCTAGTTCTCATGGTGATGCACATGTTCAGGATATATCAAATCTGAGGAGTTCTCTAAATCTAGTAGAGGGCCTTTAAGTAAAAACTACAAACCTGTATAAGGGAAAATAACTCCATTCACAGACTAAAGACTGAAATCAGAAAAGATCATTTCAAATTGCTTTGCAAAGACCTTTTTCAATATATGGATCTTCTTGTGGACTAAATACACAAAATGACAACAACATACAATCTACATATAGAACATGATGTTTTACCAGTGGGCATGGAGTCACGTGTAGCTTCTCCCTGCTGCTTCACAGAATTCTCACACAGTTTACAAGTCTAAGCAGAACTCTTCTTGTTCAGATACTAAAAAATTGGCCAAGCAGGATATGAGGCCTCCCCAAGATCACTCAAATTACTGAGAGGTGAGCTAGAAAGGTACAGGCAGATACAGAGATAAATCCATAAACACAGCCAGAAACGAAGGAAGGAACGAGAGAGTAGTGCACACTTTTTTTTGACCACAGTGCAGGATAGATATACTGAAGCAAGCTTGAGTAGTGGTACTCGTGTACTCATAGTGGCATGGAGTTCAGCACAAGTTAGTAGTCCAAGTTTGAGGTGGGTTTTGTGCCCAAGTTTTACCCTGGTGTGTGACTGGTATTAGTAGCTTAGCTAGCCAGTATAAAGAGAAAGGAAAACAGGACTTTCCTGGTTTCCTGCCCTCCCTTACACCTGACCTTCCTGTTGAAAGAGCCACCAGTCTGAGCAGATCAAGAGAATGAAGCAGATGGCATCAATGACAGAATGTCACACAATAATCATGCCACTGCTGATCTCTGGATGTTATGATGTTTGTGTGGCTGCATCAATACACAACATTGGTACTATAAAACTCAGAACAATAGCTCAAGTCAGGCTGCAGAACAAATATTACAAACACAAACCACTAATGATTTATATACATGAAGTCCAAGTACTGTGCATAAATTATATTAAAAAAAGAAGAGACCAAGCTGAACAAAGTTCAGATTTAGTCTCTAACAAGCTAATTAATTTAGATATCACATGTGAGATGATTGGAAAGTCTTAATACGCATTTTAGGTACTTAATACAGGAGAACAGTAAATCTGGCTTTAGTGTTAATTTTTTAAATAAATAACTTCTATAGTTAAATGCCTTTATTTCTCTTTCATTATAAAATAAACATTGCGAAAAAATAACATTTTTTCACAAACATGCAAGTATTGCATTGTCCTAGGTTTTATTTTGAGTAAATTAATCATTCATTATTTTACACTGTAAAAAGTAATCACACACACATATGCATTCACAAATTAGATCATCTTTATCATACACCTAGATTTAAAAAACAGATATTTTCTGATATCAATATAGTTATGCTGATTGCATTTTGAAATAGAGAAGCTGACAATAGCTTCATACGGTATCTCTCAAGTATTGGCATAAATAGAACTTTTTTTTAAATAGAACTGCATGTTTTCACAGGCAAATTTTGCTAGAAACATTAGCATTAATACAAACAAATGCTGTTGACAGAGCTGAAGCATGATAGCCTGAATAAACAGCTAATTAAAAACTAGATTCATCATTTTAAAATTATTAGATAAAGTGAAAATACAATCTGAAATACTAAAAATTAAAGTATTTATACAACAAAACCATTTATATTAAAGAAAGCAAATAATTTTCATATTTAGAGGTATTTGCTCCTAAAATGTTTGGAAAACTTGTAAAGGATTTTTATAAACTTGTGTTAGAACTTGTAGCAAGACTACATTCAAATTTACAGCACAATCCTATTGCAGTTTATGCTTCAGAACAGCTGCTTATCATTGCTTCAAGATATTAGTATCAACTAAATTGAAGATTCTTTAAAATGTAAAGTCATTTCCTCATATGCAGAGCAATTTCACTTATTTTTAACATCTATCAACCAACAGATGTTAGGAACTGCTAAAACTGAATAAGTCCAATTAAATTGAGGAGACCTGTATCCTAAATTCAAGAATCTGAACTACAGAGGCATAATTGAAGAAAAGAAAAACCTGTCTCTTTAGCTGCAGTAATTAAAGCACATGGCTAAAGTTATATTTCATTAACATTTCACTACAACATTGGAATTCTGCAACCATTACATTATTTATGTGATGATATTTTACAACTTAGGAATTTTATTTAAACGATAAAAGGTTTTAACATTGCAAGATGCTTTAAATATCTCCTGTCCAGTTGTGGAGTCCCAGCCACTGCTCCTGCTTTGTCACACAATCACATTGCTTCTAGCAGTCTTTGGTTTCCTTCCTTTTTTGTCAGATGATCTATGGGTTTGATTTTCTGTTTTTTCTTTATACAAAAAAGAGGAGATGTATGTAAAAAATTTTTCTGATCTATTAAAAGTACTAAGTACTAATTCTTCATAGTAATGTGCTATTGCATGCAATATATTTTAATGGAATTATTAAGCAGCTCTACTTTGAAACACAACCATGTGGTGTGTGTGTGTGTGTGTCCGTATGCATATTTTATTTACACACACACACACACGCGCACACACACAGAGCAGGCTTCAGTGTAGTTGAGGAGCACAACATGAGAGAGACAGCTCTAAAAGAGCTATACGATAAGCTGAAAGCAGCTTAGCCAACAAAGAACTCAACATAGGTCACAAAACTTGTTGCCTGAAAATCATGACCAGGAATCATAAATTTTCTCCCTTAAAGGAGAAAATTGTGGATTTTCCCCTTTAAAGGAAAAAACCGCAGGAAACCAAGGGCTTATTCTCACAGGCTGGCAGCCTTCCAGCCTACAGGCACCCTGGCCTGGGGTTCCTGCACTGTGCCAAGTGGCCTGACCACAGCCTCACCCCCCTGCTTCCCATGCAGTGTGTTCTGGTGGCCCTGCCCTGCCCTGCCCTGGCCCTGACAGTATAGGCAGCAGCTCCTGGTGCCACCAGCCAGGCCACGTGGTTCCTCACCACCCCCAAAGTACCCCCACCTCCTTCCCCTACTGGAGGAGCAAGTGCCTCCAGGTGGACCCTGCTGGCAACAGCACAGAGATGGGCTTGCCAACAGCAGGGTAGGGGGGTCCAAAGCAGCACTCCAGCCAAGCCACGCAGTTCCAGCCAGGCCACACAGTTCCTCACCACCCCCTAAGTACCCCTACCTCCTTCCCCTACTGGAGGAGCAAGTGCCTCCAGGTGGACCCTGCTGGCAACAGCACAGAGATGGGCTTACCAGCAGCATGGAGTGCTGCCTTGGACCCCTCTACCCTGCTGCAGCCTTGGCACCTGGGCACCTTCCCCCAGAACTGTCAGCCACCTGCCACCCTCCCACCCCCTTCCACACACCCCTGTTACCCATACACACATGCCCCACACAGCCCCCTGGACAAATGTGGCCAAAACCAACTCCCACTAGCACAAGGAGCAGACTATTATTGACAGAAATCTGTATACAACTGAAGACCAAGCAGTATATTAGGGGCAGATCTGTGATCAGAATTCTGGTCTTAGCCTCAACAAACTAAGCAATGCAATTTGCTTTGAAAGTAGGAATGATACTACGGTCAAATATGGATGCAAAGCATTCTTATTACATGTAAATACATTTTTTGAAGACTGTAGGCATGCATCTCTCATCCCTAAATCACTTAAGTTAATCAGAGATTTAATTTAATTGGAAATTACCTCAACTGGAAGCAAAACAAATCAGACACTATGTGCATGACCACAGACTACAAAACAGCATCATTCTTAAACGCATTCTCTCTCTCTCGGGACTTTATTTTTATTGATTCCTCAACAAAGTATAGATACATTAGGTGTCTTATCTATATATGAATCAATTCCCAAGTTGTATTACATAGGAAACAAATTTTTTATGCTGGAAGAAAATTGCTTAACATCTTGAAAATGAGGTATCATATAAATGAAGAGAATAAAGCTAAACAACATAATAGTAGAGGATTAGATTCCTAGTGTTTATGATCCATGTCAATCTCTGTTCTAGGATGACTCATAATTTAACATTGCCTATTCCCTAGTAACAATCAGAGCTGCACATGCTTTTCTCTGAAAATTGATTTAAGTAAGGTACCTTGTGGGCTGAAGCACTTAACTGATGTTTTTGTGACTCTTCCACGGTTGAAAAATGTGTTTAAATTAAGTTCTTTATATTTTCTGTGATTCAGCCATGATAGTTACAAAAGAAGGCATCTTCAGCACAATTGATGACATTTACCTGCCTACAGGCCTAATCAAATCACATGGAAAGAAATGGCTGATTTTTTGCTAACTGCAGAGAGTGGAATGAAAATTTAAATGAGATACATTTTGGATGTCCATATTATTTTACAAAATTCAAGAGTATTTCATCTCTACATACACCTTTGATGTGGGACTAACAGGGAGCAAAATATGTTTGTACATGTTTCCTGTAAACTAGATATTCCAGCACACATTTTTGCACTCAAGCACCTTATGTGGATTTCATACTGTTCATGAAAAAAAAAAAAAAAAATGAAAGTTTTGCCTTCATCCCAGAGTAGGAAAATACTTGAAATTTTGAAGAGGTCAGGAAGAGGTGAAATCTGCTTCCTGCCTATCTCTGTCTCCGTGCCCTTGACAAATTAATTTATTTTCACACCTCCTCTGTGATACGGGTAAGTATTATTAACCCCAAGTTACAGATCAAGAACTAAGGTAGAGAGAGAGAGACAGAGATTAAAATCATTCACAAATTCTGAGTGCCTAGGATCTATTTTTTAAGTTAGCATTATACAGAGCTTTTTGTATTCAAAACAGTTTTCATTGACTTCAGTTACACTTATGAGCACTCAAGACCACTCAGTTGGTGACCACTTTGTCTCATTTGTTGAGAAAGTGAGTGAACCAGAGGCCATATAATTGGCATCACCTTAACACCCTCTTGGGTCATCAATAGTAACCACTGAAAAGACCTCTGTCAGCTACCCTCTTCAAATAAATGATATATTTTGGTATACCAGAGGATGGTAAACTTTACTAGTGGGTCTCATGGACACTTCTGCTGACAGATGAGGAAGGGTAAAACTTGAGGGGCATCTTTATACGTGCTCCAGGGTGGAGGAAGGAGTGAGTGGGAGAGGGGGTGAAGAACTTTAATTAGAGTGGCTCTCAAATTAAAGCAACTGCAGCTCCATGTGTATTTAGCATCCCACACTTAAAAATGGTGATGGGGGCATTTTAAGTAAAGCTCCTTCTATGAGCTTTAGTTAAAGCATCCCCCACTGTCACTCTAAAGCACAGGGACACTGAAAACATACTGCAGAGGCTGGTGGAGCGCACTAATTAGCACACTCCAACAGACACAAGTAATTGAGTCTGCTCCAACATATGTTAAGTATGGGTCGGAGAAGACCTCCAGCACCTGTGCCTGAGAACTTTGGGTGCTATCCCAGGTTCACAAGATGAGTGCTCTAACAGGCTTCTCTGTCCTGGTACCCTGGGTGAGAATCATTAGTAGCCCCTCAAACCAGATAGAAATATTGAAATACAAATTTAAGGTATAGTATGCAAGACCACAATACAATCTTTAAAAAGCATATGAAGGTCAAACATTTGCATATACCATCTCTCAGACCTAAGTTTGGGTATACACAAACATCTGAGCAAGAAAAACACAATGTGACCATATAGACAGAATTAATTCTGTTTTATAGACTGTGACAAATTCCCTTTGAAGAGTCACACTTAAGCATAGTCATAACTCTAGTCAAATCACTTACAAGCTCATCTTTCGTGACTGGCTATCTTTATTCCCATTGTTTTTTTGATCAACTGAGTTAACTGAATTGCGGGAGGAAGTTGCTAAGGGGGAACTGGAAGGAAAGGCAGCATTCCCAATATTGCTGGTGGAACGAGTCCGGAATGAATCATCTGTAAGAAAGAGACAGGAAATTAAACGTAAATAAAACATATTGTGGCTGGGTTTAATCGGTTTTGTACTGTGGTCTAACATAAAATCATTTCAGCTGTAAGTAAACTACTAATTAAACATTTCAATCAAGTGTTGCATTGTCTTTCCTTTATTAGTGTCAAAATACTAATGGCTTTGACACATTATATATTTTTGGGTAGATCCATGTGAAATGAATTAATTTCAAGGTCAAAATATATCTAGACGCTTCTTTTCAAAATTGGGCCTCCCTTTCTACATCCAAAAATATGAATACAAACACTTGAAAACACAATTTTAATCATTTCAATGACAAATTACTGTTGAAAAAAACCTCAGAGTCCAAATGCATGTTCAAGTATCTACTATGTTTTAAATATGACTGTTTTAGCAAATGTATAACACAAAGTAACTCAAACTAGAAAAATACACTAAGAACTAATCAAAGCAAAAATATGAAAATTTCTCTATTTACTGAGTATTAAAGTGTCTTTTTCTGGTTAATCTATAGGATTGCATACTGAATATTACTTGTGAAGTACTATTCAATTAGTTTAATTTTTTTCAAAGTTTAAAAATCAACGGACAACCAACAATTACAAAAGGTAACTTTAATGGTTTTGGATACTGAAACGACACGTTTAGCCACGGAACATATTTAGAATTGATAGTAGGAGTAAGAACTCATTCTTTCTGTTCACAGCAGCTGTTAGACAAAAGCAGACCAGCACACTTAATTTCCCTGCATTTCAGCAAAAGTTGTGACATTATGGCTGACAGAAAATGATTAGCCAAACTAGATAGGATGGGAACACTGCTGGAATCATAAAATAGGGAAGATGCTGGTTAAAATGAAAGAGAAAACAATGGGTCACACTGACAAGTGAATTGTCAGGTTGAAGATTGACTACTAGTGGTGACCCCCTCAGGGGTCAGTCTTGGGATCCATCCTGTTTTACAAGTTTATTAGTGACCATCAGGAAAGAATTAAATGTGTGCTCATGAAATGTGTGGGTGACAAACAATAATGACAATATGGAGGAGCGGAGTAACAGAAAGGTTACGTAACTTAATAGTATAAAGTGCTAACTCAGCAGCGGCCAATGTTTTTGGCAGCTGTACAAGGTCAAACCTGCAGCACTCTAATCCCTTTCCCCTGCCCAATCTGTTGCTCTGCTTTCTACTTCCTGTCTTATGCTTCTTGCCCAATCTATTGCTCTGATGTCTGCTCTCTGCCATATTTACTGCTATGTTCCCCACTCCCTCCTTCATCTCCTATGTTCCACACAGGGTGGCTACCTGTGCCACTTGTGGCCCATGTGCCCTGGGACTGGCTAGCCTTGCCTCATACTAAGTCATGCATTTAGGGCCCCTACATGGGCAAGGAAGAAATTCTCTTTTCTCTCCTTAAGTAAATTGCTTACTTTCTTCAAAGTGCCACAGTGGCCACAGCTAAAGGTGGCAGTTTTGACTTGGTTAAATTTGTTGCTCTTGCCAGTAGTACACAGAAACCTCTCATGTACCCAAATGAAGGGTTCTGTTCCTCTGCCCAGGGTCAAATAATCTTTCCTGAGACTAACCTTGCTAACTGGAATTATTATTTCTAGTATCCTGAGTCCACCGCTTACACAAGCCAACATCATCTGTTATCTGTTTCTCAATTAAGTTCTTCTGAACTTCATATCAATGGGAGACAATCTTTCTGTCAGGTGCAGGTATATCACAAATTAGCTCCAGACTGTCCCTGAGTGCCATTCCAGTCCCTTTCCCTTACACAATCTGCAGCTCAGCTTTCTATTTCCTGCCCAAGCTGCTGTTCTGTTTTCTTCTCCTTGCCTAACCTGATGCTGTTTTTTGCTCCCTGCCCTGTGTGTCATTGCATTCCCCAATCTGCCACATGCCATACACATAGGCTGCCCATACTACTTGCAGCATTGTAACAGGGCCCCTACCCCCTAGAAGAGAGAAAGGGTCTGGAGTGCTTGGTTCTATCCTCCTCTCTCAGTTTGTCCCCTTTTCTTTGTTGTTTTCCTTTTTTTTTTTCCCTTACTCATGCTTTCTTTATGCTGCTCGAGTCAAATTAACAGTCAGAACAACCTGAGACAAGACAGCCACAGAGTCCAGGTGCATGGAAGTGCCTGATTGCCCAGGGGTGGAAGTGGAGGGTCTGGTGACCCAGAAGACACTGGGAGAACCAGGTAAGTGATGGGGGCCGGGGCATTTTAGAGGCTAGGGGGTCAGTGGGCACAACCGTTGGAGGTCTCAATTGCCTCTACACTAATGCTAGAAGTATGGGGAAGAAGCAGGAGGAACTCGCCCTCC
>JAGPOW010000304.1:25823203-25858269 GCA_030014935.1 Caiman crocodilus
TCTGACCCCGGTGCTCTTTCCTGCCAAGGCAGGGGGTCGGACTAGATGATCTGCCCAGGTCCCTTCCGACTCTAGACACTATGACTATGACACTATGACTTTATAAGCCCAACCCTCAAGCTAGAGAGGCAGTCTGACTGTAAGAGCTACAGTGAGCAGAGCTCTAGAGCTGAGGGTCCAAGGGCTGAACCAGGGCTATGAGGGACTGACTCAGAAGAACAGCCTAAGAACCCTTACTTGGATTGAAATAAGTACTCTGAATCTTTTTCTATTTGGTTTTTGCAAGCACCACTGCAGAGTGAGGCAAACCCAGGCAGGGTGTTTTGTTTGAGTGAGGGCAGGCACCTGTGTGTATGGTTTTCCATTTCATCTGATGGTTGTGGCTGTAAGGGGAATGTGCAGAGGCAACTGAAAAGAGTGCCTGGGACACCCTGAATCTCAGACTTGGCATTACGAGGACAGAAGGCAGAGACTGGGGATAAGTAGAGTCCATCAGGTGCAAAGCCTGCTGGAGACAGTCAGGACTGGAATGTGTCCTGACTCATGTCCCCAAGACCTGTGTAAGAGTTTCATGGAGGCCAAAACCTGAAGTCATGAGTGCATGACTGAAGCTGAGCCAGAAGCTTGCAGTCCTGGGCAGTGGACTCCAAGCTAGAGGGCACAGCAACAGTAAAAATGGGATGAGCCCGGGGGAGCTGTGATCCAGACAAAGCTCTCTTCACCCTTAGGGCAGCCACTCTGTCAATTTACTGCATCAAGGCATGACAGGAGAGAGTACAAATACAAGAAAACTCTGAGGAGACAAGGGGCATTAACAGGTAGGGACCCCTTAAGGCAGCTGCACTACATTGGCACCAGTAGATGCTCTACAAGGATCCCATGCCACGGGCTGGCTGCCCACCGCTTTACATGATGCTACTCTTACATGCTTAGAACATACTCTGAACGTATGGACCCACATACACTTTAAGTGGCCTCAAAATGTGGGAAGCTGCTGCATGGAACTATGCAGCAGTTGTTACACTGTCACTTACAAGTGTATGATCATGTAGCAGTACAGGTGAGTTAAAAAGCACTAACTTTGACCTTAGATGATACAGGGTAAAAGCTAGAATGGTTTTGTGATAGACCTGACTAGGCTGGGTAACATTCCCCCTTCTAAAACCACTTTAGGTGTACATTTGTCCATACTCTGAGCATTAATCTGGACAGATGCTGCATTTTGAATCCATCCCAAAACTTATTTCCAGTGATGCTCCTATTACAAAGTGCCAATGATAGGCAAGTGGCTAATAGGCATTACTAATACCTATTTTTTTTTAATTATTATTATTTTGACCTGAAAACTTGAGAATTACCAGCTGCATTCCAAACGGCATGCTCTCATCCGTTTCTGCACAACAGAGAGCCCTGATCTTCATCAGAGCTTATAGGAACTACTGTAATACAAACAAACCAACAGTAGAATATTACTTACCACTAAATTGTAGTATAGAACCCTTTCCAATTCCTGATACAGAAGAGGAATATCCTGTTGCAGAACTTTTACTAAAATGATAATAATAAAAAAGATAAATTGCTTTGTATAGAGAGGAGTTTCTTTAAATTGTATATTCTGGTTTCATTGTAATATTTATGGTTCTAAACTTATGTCAATTAAATTTTACAGAAGGTAGTCTCTAAGGTGCCACCATGTCCTAAGTGGTTCAGAGGCATGAAATGTGTATGTAACAATCTACTACTTTAGCTAGGATCTGATAAAGTAGGTTGTTACCTATGAAAGTTCATGCCTCTCAAACAGTCTCTAAGAGTGACCGTACACAAGCACAGAGATAGCACGTTGGAGCAGACTCAATTAAGTCTGCTGCAGCGTGGTAATTATTGCGCTCCCGTAGCCTTCCACGTCTCATGTATCAGTGTATCTATGCTTCAAAATGGCAGCGGGGGCGCTTGAACTAAAGCTCGTTTTATATGCTTTAGTTCAAGCACCCCCACCACCAGTTTGAAACGCAAGGATGCTGCACCACTTTAATTAGAGCGGCTCTTGGAGCCACTCTAATTACAGCAGTGTCCCTCCCTCACCTCACCCCCAGAGCACATGTAAAAGGGCCCTAAGGTTCCACTCTGTCCAACCTGTCAGACTTCAGATTAACATAGCTAACCACCTCTATGCTTCATTAAATTTAAGAAATTGTTGCCTTTAAAAAAAATTAACTAGTTTGCAGGGAGCTATCAAAACTGAGGAAAAGGTTGTTTTGTTTTTTAAATACAGAACAGAAGATAAAGTACTTTAAATCAACCATAAGAATTTATAGACTCACATTTGCATTAAAATGATCTCTTTACTCAAATATAAAACTTTACTATTCAAATAAAACTTGCTGAGGCCATAATTCATCAAAATTAAACACGATTAATATTAAGCATATGAGCAGACTCATGTACTTAATTATCTTGCTTAAACATGACCATTACATATGAAGAGAAAGTCGACATGCAATCCACATAAGCATGTGTCACAATAACAGCAGATGGAGCATGTGCATAAAGTGGATAACTGCTGTACAACTGTTATCCCACTATCCTGGCTGGAAATAGCCAGAAGAGATCAGGTTAGAATAATGTAGGTACAAACCAGTATTAGGAGATAATGAATAAAAACAACCCCAAACCTGAAGGCTTATTTTGAGCTGTGAGATGAAATAGCTGATAAATATGGGAGACTTTCCTACACTGCATGGACATAGCACAGCACATGTACGCAAGGCAGTGGCTAACCAGATTTCAGGATATATATTTTGATGGGTGCTCTTTTTGGTTTTGGAGAACGCATGCATATTTACATCACAAGTAGCATGCATTTGATTTTGGGACTGAGATGTATTAGATAAGTAATTAAAAGTGAAGAAAGAAATACTTAGGACACTTGTCAATGTTGCCATATTTTGGATGCAATGCTTGAGTACTGAAAGACTGGCTTCGAACCAACTTGGATTTCTTGCCTTCTTTGCCTAAAACAAGTAACAAATATATTTTGAAAGGGAGATAATTATTGCACCTTTTAGGGAAGTTCTTTTTTGTGGGGGGGGCTAGTAGATAAGCACATCTTTTTAGTTTGAATCTTTCAGCATACTTTCACTGAAGGATCAGAACAGTAATACAGCAATAAATCCTAATTATTCTACCCATCATGAACTACCAAACAGAACAAACATTAATATATTCCATCTTAAGGGAAGAAAAAACATCCATTCTTCAACTGCATTACTTCTTTATGAGCACATGAAGCAAGATTCTGGCTCACCAAAGAAAACAGTAGCTTTGTCTGTTTTTTTACTTGCATAGGAAAGGTGGAAGCGTTCAACAAGAACTTTCTAAAGAATTGTTTCTTACTTGTTGATGGAGTTGAGCTTCCAGAAACAGAAAGAGGTATATTTTTTGCCAAAGCTGATGATGTTTTACTGTCTCTACCTAAAACAAAGTCTAGTGTAAGTACTCCATTTTGCTGTGCAGCTTTCTTTAAATAAAGAAGTAAAGCACCACACACAATGTTTTAAGGCTGGCAGCAGCTCTGGAATATGATAGGCAGATAATTAAGCTTCTTCAGGGGAGAATGTTGTGGTGTTTCCTTATTGGTATTAATCTATTTTGCATGACATGTGCCACCACCCTCTCAAAAAATAAAAGCAAAAAGGAACCCACAAAACAAACAAACAGCTTACGCTTCTTTTCGAACATTTTATCACTGATGTTGGCAGACCTTCCCTCATTCTGCTGCTTCTCTTTTTCTAATTGTTCCTATTACAAAAACAATGTTATTAATATAAGAATTCATACATCATATATGTTGGAAGCCTCCAGTAATGAATGTGCTTCCAACTTACTAATCTAGAAATTAATTTGTATCTCTTAATACTTTTAACTGAATCCTCTCTAATCAGTAGTACTTTCATAAATCTATTGATGAATAGCTTCTGGAGCCAATTAAACAGCACTGTGTAATCTGAGCATGCTTTTCCAGGAAAAGAGATCATACCCAAAAACAATGGTAATGCAACAAAGTTAATTACAAAGGATTCAGGATCTACGTCATTAAAGCTTGTTAAATAATATAAGCACAGTATGTCCTTTCAACTTTTCAAAGGACGTGTGAAATAGCAAAGCAAACATTCTTCATATATGCAAGCTAGGTGAGAGACATTTTAAAGTAAAGCTGCTTTTGAATGTAGGAAGCACAGCTAAGGTTCTGAAAAAATCTTAAGAGTGGAAAAATATTCGTTCAGATGCCAACAACATAACATTTAATACATTTTTATTAAACTCTCAGGAAGTTGCTTTCAGACTTTGATCAACCAAAAGAAATATTAACTAGAAGGGTTACTGTTTGAAGAAAGGATACGAGACAAAGCTGGTAGTGTAAAATAGAAAAACTGTACTTTATTGATTTTATGTTTCTTAAGATGTATAGAAAATGTAAGGTATGACTAATGCATGGTCCAAGGGTACATAATCAGAGATGGACAATATTTAATTTCAAAATCACACATTGTTATTTAAACTGCTGTATTTTCTCAAGCAACACACTGAGCATTTAACATTGAGAAGCTATTGTTGAACACAAGGCAACTGAACTAGGTATTATTACTTATATTTTGTGAAACTCAATTTTATGACTATAATACTAAATGGCTTTATAAAACACAGCTTATATAACTATATATCTATGCATCAATCAAGTTGATTTTTGGTCCAATTATTATTTCCATGTGCTCATTGGGCCTACTTGATGAATAAGTATGATCACTGCCACAAAGACTGCATAACATTAATTGTTTTGCTTCCTGTAGCACACTTCATAATGTGTCATCTGAACCTAGAAAATTGCATTTTTCCCTTTTAATTTGTATTATCATTACTATCAAACATAAAAAGTAAGTAAATACATTTTTTCATTAACTCAGGGTCAAGGTTGCTCAAGTGCAATACCCATTGAGTTAGTGAAATCAAGGAAATCAACTGTTTAGCCACCGCTAACAACTAGATTAGCTTATGCCTACATACTGCTTATAATGCTCATAGCCTTCTCAACTACACAGACCTGCTAACGTCCAGTTCTAGCACACATCCAGTTCCTCAAAATCACACTCAAGTATACTGCTTTAAATCCAAACTCAGACAGACCAAGAGTATGTCTACACTGTATACTGCAGTACAAAGTTAAAATAACCACTTAGCTCTAAATGGTTTGGGTACCAGAAACAGTCTAGCCATGATAGCATGCTTCTCAGCATGCAGTGTAACTGTGCCTAGAGACATTTTCCTCATCACTTCATTCTTTTATAATGGCAGCAGACAATGCACTACTTCTAACCAGAAGTGGCCAAATTAAGCTGGCAGCATGTGGAGTGTGTAGCTTTGGCTTGAGAACAACTTAAAATGACAGTTTGAACTTGGAGTGAGATTGCTGGGGAGCATTTCAAGCTTGATATGGCAAGAATTTAACAGGGGACATTCAGAAGATGAGGAAGTGTATAAAGGGGTTGGGACTCTGCAGAACACAGAGAGGCCTTGCCATGCAAGGGGAAAATGACAGGGCCATTTGGGCTCTGGATTTTGAATAAGTAGGAATTAGTCCCAATCCACTAAGCATCAATCCCCAGGCAGGTACTGCTCTGCCAAAGGGGTGAAAAATCAGTTCACTAGTAAGTCAAACAGGTCTCTGTGTCCTCCTAGCCAGGCACTGAGCCAATCTCTCCCCTTAACTGAGCTTGTTGAGAAGTCTGTCCACCTAAAAGACATCTGCCTGGAACAGATGAAATGCAGAGAAAGTTGAGCAGGGCAGAAAGACTATTTGGGTTGACAGGGAGATGAGAACAGCTACAGCTCAGCATAAGCAGCTCAGTGGGAATTGTGTGGGAGTTGTGAACTGTGTTGTAGGCAGAAGGTGATGTTTCCAGGCCACTGTTGAACCTGCCATGATTGACTGGAGGAAAATCTGATTACTGTAAATTAGGGCAGGTGTGCTAATATAGATACTCTTTCTTGTAAGTCTGTCAACCCCTCAGCTCTTCATACACCAGACAGATTAAGGATCAGCCTGCTCCTGAAGACCGAAGGTTGAAAATGGTTTGTTTGGTGTATGAGGATCCAGGTATGCAATAAACTAGGTAAGGGAGTGCCAACAGCAGGAGTTCCTGCCCTTGCTGACAGAGGCTGTGAATTGCAGCAATTTCAAACTGAAGAGGCAAGAAGCACTCATATTTCCCACCCTTCCCTTCTATAAGTGAACAACTCGTGAATACTTACTAGTTCTCACAATAAGCTTTCCCACTTTGGTGGGTGGCAGCTGTCATAGGCCTTAATTTTTTTTTTTTTTTTTAAACAGGGAAGCCTGCAGCAGAGAGAGCCTCCTTCAGCTTCCTTGGCACAAAAGAAAATGTGTGGCACTAGTGTCTTTGCATATTGAAGCTGTATTTGAAATGCTGGAATATCTAATTATTCATCTTCTTATGTTACCAAGGTCTGCCAAAACATGAGGTTCCCCTGGAATATGTTATAGAAGGGTGTTGTTAAAAGTGCTTAAAATTGTTTAAGCTACTGCTTTTGCAAGTGGAAAATTTCTTTAAGAAATACAGGTTTGTACTTCCAACTGACATGCTGTAATTTAGGTAATAATCAGGGAGAGGTTATTTTAAAGGTTTTCACCCTACTTTAGAGTGAAAAATGAAACTGAACCTTTACTATGAATCTACTAAGGCCAGGCCACTTCCATAATATACACTTCACTCACACCCTAAATTTTTCCCCTCAGTAGCATACAATATTTAGCCACTATATATTAAAGTAAAGCTGATATACTATGCTGAAAAACATACCATTTCCAAAAGAAGATGCTCTTCTCGCTCTTTTTCTTGATCCAACAAATCATTTTCATAAAACCTTTTCTGAAACTGGTTGAAGTTTAAAATAAATCAATAAAACATAAATAATAATGCCATGCCATATCTTGCAAGTAAAAAAAAATGAGTAGGTACTTACAGCATCCATAGAAATTTCCATTCTGTCCAGTTCTAACACTGTCTATAAAAATAAGGTCATTTGTTAGTCATTCTAAGCCAACCAATAACTTATGTAACATTGTTACTTCAAAATATCTGTCAATGTAGGAAAGCTTAATAATGACACTCAGAATTTTATTAGAAGGCCACTTTGGAATTCTTCCCCACCAAGGCCCACTCAGATTCACAAAATCTGACGGGCAAAATTGTGCACAGCCCAAAGTATACTATGCTTAACTAAAGAACCATCACAAAGACAGAAATAGAGACATAAGTATTAGAGTTTATTTATTACACTAAGGGGGAAGAAGTGGAGTATTTGAAATGATGATCCCCTCAGACCTTTAAAGGAATAATCCTATTCATTCTGTTATCTGGTACATAGCAGGAGACAGAACCATAGTTCTATCAACTCCCTGCCTATTTTTCCTTATAGGGTGCACCTAGCATGCACTCCTGCGTAGTCTTAATCACATAGTGACACAGACCAAGTACAGTATAAGTAAAGCAGTAAAAGTACAGAAAGGATGGGAATTATTACTTCCCTGTGTGGCTGTTGGGTTAAACTTCAATCAAGCCCTAAGAAACGTACCATGTTGCTAATGCACACAGTCTGCACAAATTTACAGTAGTATTTCACAAATACGAGAAATCCCCTATCTGCATATTATAAGAACACAAATAGAAACAGAACAGGAGATATACTGATACCTGTAGGATGCTTGCTTATTTTTATCAAAGTAAACCTTTTTCCTCATTTTATGCATACTGCTATTTGTGTAGCATGAGGTCTAGTGAGCAAGAAATTCTGACTCTGCTTTATTAACGGTACTAAAAGAAACCAAGTGAATATCTTCTGTTCTTAAATTCAGAAAGCACTATCTTGCAATGGGATATCTTTTACAGTTTTAACTGTTCAGATCTATAAAACTGATTCCTGGGAGTCTTTAACCTCCTACATCTACCCCAAAATAAAAACTGAAGCCATGAAATCAGTTGCCTTTAATATTCAGTAATAGCAACAACATTTAATGTTACTGGAAGACAAAAGTACTTACTCTTTTTACAATAGTCAGGACATCTTTATCTTTCTCCTGACACAGTAGTTTTCTTATACATAACTCTAACTGCTGTAGTAAATGTTTGTCTGTGGGAACCTTTAGAGTAGATTTCACTTTTGGCAACAAGTAACAAAGCTTCATTCTATAGGAAAAGGAATAAAGAATGTAACTTTTGATGCAGATCACAGGCAATGATTTCCTTCTATTGTTTAATAAGAGCTATAGCCAATTTGATTCCACATCATGCCTGCTTTTATTTTGCAGACTAACTCTTAACCTAGTTTCTATAAAGTCCTCTGAAAATTAAACAGGCTGTATTGTTAGCCATTATCAGGATTAAGAATGAAAACCAAAGCAGAACAGTAAAGCAAATGAATTGTAAATATTTCCCAGCCTAGAACAAAATATTCTAAAGTACCTCACTGAACAGCAGTGTAAGTCCTATTAGCAAAAATCACTAAGGACAGACTTTTAAAGGTGTTCAGTATGCAAGGAAGAAGCCAGGATTTACAAAATTGATTTGATGCTTTTGATTCCCTCGTGCACTTCAGTACTTTTAAAAATCAAGGCCTTAGGCACCTAGCAGGAAAAACAGACAGACAAACACATATCCTGATATAATTTGCACCAACTCTCTTTTAAAACAAACAAACAAAAACCCCTAGAATCAAGAATAGATACACACACAGTATGGGTGCAGACAGAAGTGACAATTTTCACCTGATCTGGCCACAAAAAGCAGTTTATAACTGTGACCAAACACAAGCGCAAGGCTGCAAACAGCTTAAAACAAGGCCAACTGGTCTTGCATGAGGTATCAGAAAAAGATGTTACAAAATGTAGCAAAGCAGCAGAGGGAGTTCATTTTGTGGGTTTTTCAGCCTCCCCTGGAGAGTGGGGCAAGTGTATTGCAGCCTCCCTCTCCACCCACCCAGAGGTGGTGCACACACCAATTCACCCACCCCACTTTTCAGCACCAACTGGGGAGCCTCAAGAATAAGTTCCCTTTGTACCTTTCCCCCTCCCATTCTGCAAACAGTGAGCACTGGCAGAGAACCTGGTTACTGCTTTGGGAACCTAGCTGCAGGCTCCCAGCCGCAGCTACACTCATTACCCTGCCCCCTGGAACGAACAGTGAACTTCTCTTTGGTCTGGGGTAACCTTGCAACTCAGATAGTTTTGAAAAAATATTTCTAAGTTACATCAGGGAGCTGCACTTCTCTCTTCCCCCTAAGTGACAGGAGAACAGATAGCAGCCTGTTTATCATTAGCGAACTTACCCTGGAGCAGACAAAACTTAAACTGATATAAATTTGCACTGGCTGCATCCAAACAAGCACTGACATTTGGTTCCTCAGGGCGAAGAAGCAGGAACACTGCTTCCTACTGCCTCTTGTCCCCAGAGAATGCCTGTGCCATACATGCTTGGGTGCACTGCAGGTCACCCCAGGTGAGGTGGGGGAGGCTGGGACCAGCAACTGTGCTGGCCCCAGAAGTTTTACCTGAGGTTCTGGGGGCTAGGGAAGCTGTGGCACTCCTGCAGCTGGAAGCCTGGCTGGCAGCCAGAGCACAGTTCCAAGAAACCAGGCTCCACACTGCTACCATGTGTGCTGCCCCGCTTTTTTTCAGAGTGGATCTGCTACAAGGTAGCAGTGCAGGAAACACCTGAATGTGTGGTGTGTTGCTTTAGACAGGCTGCAGTGCCACATACCCCATGACCATACTTGCCTGGATGTGGCCACAAAGTTTTATGTCTCAAACAACAGAAAAAGCGATCCCATTTCAAGGTTTTTGTTTTTCTATCCACTATATTTTCATGTGGTATAATTCTGATTACACCTGTATAAAAACACTTTAGTCTGTTCAGGACCTATAACTCACTGCAAGACAATGGGAGATAAGAGTCTTAACAGAATAATACAACAGACAGGAACATTTTCAGGCTGCGGGCCAGAACAAACCAGGTTGGAGGATGGTAAGACCCACTGTTGTTGCTGCTTCTTACCAACACAGCACAGAGAAAGCACCCACCACTGCCACTTCTCTCCACCACAGCATGAGAGGAAGTACCTACTGCCACCTCTCTTCCCTGCCACAGCATGGGAAGGAAGTGCTGGCTGCTGCTGCTTCTCCCTGCTGTGGCATGGGGGAAGCCCCTGTTGCCTGTTATCAGTGAAGCCACATATGTGGGCCAAATCCAATGGCTCTTTAAGCCATAAATTGCTGACCCCTGGCATAATCCATAAGGAAGCTACTGCAAATAAAGCTAGGGTATGAATTTAATGCACTATAGTTATCCCTGCACCTCCCCATGTGGATACTTAGGGCACCTATAAACAAGCAACACCACACTAGCATGCTGTAATTACAGCACATTGGAGTCTGCTGTAGCATGGTAATTACTGTGCTCCAGCAGATTCTAGAATCTCATGTATCAGCATCCCCACGCTGAAAAAAGGCAATGGGGGCATTTTAAAGTGGACTCTAACCACAGTTAAAGTGCCCCCACCGCCATTTTTCAGCGCAAGGATGCCGATACATGAGATGCTGGAAACTGCTACTCCTGGACCCACTTTAATTAAAGTGCCCTCTCCCCTACCACTGCCAGAGTACATGTATAAATGACCTTAATTCTGTACTTCCAAAGCACATTATACTAAATAATAAAAAGCATACTTAGTGCAGAATATGTATGTCCACACCAGAAATCAGTGAGGAATAATTAATTACTTCACAATAACTGTTTTGGGATATTTCCCTTTATAGACAAGTCCTTAGTCACTTTTGAAAGTTTTCCCCTTATGCTCGCTCTATATCATGCACAGCTGAAGACCTTTATACTGTGATACTATGGCTATGTCTATGTTCCTTCCCTCCAACCCCAGATCTGCCACTGAGTGTATTCCAGATCAGCAACTAGGGCGCATAAACAGCTTGGAATCAAGCTTAAGCTCTAGAGTGCCCTTCCTTCCAAGGGTGCAATTAGAGCTGCTGTCTTAACTGCTGGCCTCGGGTATGCTCCAAGAGTGGGAGAGAAAGGAAGGCACTTATTTTCTTGGTGGAGGAGGGAAGCAGTAAGCATTGCCTAACATCTATTCTAAACACACTTTGCCAGATTCACAGTCCCAAGAGTAGAGAGTAAAAAGAGAATTCAAAGGTAAAAGCCAAGGGAATAAAGATGAAGAGGATGAGAACCATACTGAAAACAGAATTCAAGATCATTCTTGATAGATAAGTGAAATGCTACTGCACTTCAGATGCTCTAATATTTAAGGTGCTTACCTGAGACAATCATATTATATGTTGAATAAAGCTGGTTGACACAACAGTAAAAAGTGAAATATTATATCTATTTAACATAATATTACAGAACACAATAATTATTATCAGTTATTATTTTCTATTTTATTCCATAGGCATTTTAACAGGTTCTCTTTTGCTGCAATTTGTACCTTAAGCAAAGGCCTTCAAATAAGCTGTCCACAATGACTCAGGTTTTGTTATTTTATTATCATCAGTGTAAGAGTAATTTAAAAAACAGTAATATTTATGAGTTCATATTATTCCTCCCAATGTGCATTATATTGTATTTGCCAACTCTAATTGCATCTATCATCATGCTGCCGCTTACTAGCGTTTTATCCTCTTCAATTAAACAATTTTGTCAGCCACTAATTTTGCCATGGCAAAATTCACCTTTTTACCCAGATCAATACACAACAAAGATTCATATATGGAATCTGGAGCCACTTTACTCTGAACCTTTTACCATGTTAAAAATTGGTAAATTATTCTACACAAGGACACCCCACAGGCCAGCCCTGCACTACTCATGTGGCTTGCAAGATCAAATGGCTGGGTGTCACTGACCTAGTAGACTAAACAGCCACAACTTTCCTTTACAGAAGCATGCTTTGGAGTCTCTAATTCTTTAAAATCAATGGAAGTCTTAGATTTATTACTCAACATAGTTAAAGAAGCCATTTCAAATTGCATTCATGTATGCCATGAAAATAAGACAGTTGCTCTTTTTCAATACAAGATATTTGTGCAATTGGTACAATACCTCACATTTGCTACTGGATCATGTGTAAGCTCAAGCACAGGTAGAAAGAAGTATTTACAGAAGAATGATTTGGAAAATAGTTCCATAATGAATTCACACGTATCTAAAAACCGAAGTCTATTCCAGTAACTTTTCCCTTGGCCCAGTTCTGGAAAATAAACAAACAATAAATGAAAGCATTACAAAAGATTAACTGTGAAGTTGTTGATCTAAGCTAGATGAATTTGAGAGCCTGAGTGAGAAAGTGATTTGATGGATCATTACAAAGTGAACAAATCTGTCACAAGCCCTGTTATAATCAAATTATCTCAAATCCAATCTCTAAACTGGCATCTGGACAACAGTTAGGTCAATGAGTATTCAACTCCAATGGGGCCAGAATTTTACCCTCTATGTTTGATTAGCCAATGTAAACATAGAAACTACTAACATAGTTGGTATATGAAACTGAGCCTCACATGCATTTTAGGCTATGTACCACATACCACAAGCTAGTTTCAAACAATATCATTAATAAGGTGCTTTCATCCTTCTAAACTACTTTTGAGGGTCTACAATACAGATCAGAAAGCCTTAGGCTGCTGCTTGTAAATTATTTAAATCCTCTATAAATTATTCATTTGAGAACCTGAAATTCATCACTCTTTAAATTGAAGCCTCTAGCATTCTACTTTCTGAAAGCAACCATACTTTGCATAAAGTTGCAGCTTCAGCAATGAAAATATTGGATCCCAGCAGTGTGGACTGCAGAATCTTTCAGTAGATTACAAATCGCCTGCGAAGTCTCAGCTGAGTACATTCCCAGAAATTTGATACATTTTGAGTAGTGCCTGGTCACAAAATTGATGGTCCTGTATTCCAAGTACTCTCATGGATGATATGGGATACAGTTTAACTTTATATTTGAATGAAAAGTGGATTATGATTATTTGATAGGCAAATTAAATAAGAGAAAATGATGACTTACGTTCAATTAATTTCTGAATGACCTCATGCCTCTGTTCCTGTTTGCGATTATAGCGTAAGTAAACACACAGAGTACGAGCAGCTGCTTTTTGAACGGGTAGCACATTCTTAAAAGAAAAAGGCAACACAGTTAAACGTCTTGAGTCAACTATCGGTATATCTGGACATACCATCATCTACAATGACAGAAAAATAAGTGAGAGGCAAGGAATTTGTTGCGATATATTTAATTGGACCAACTGTATAGGTGGAAGAAATACTGGCCAAGGTTTTGGGCAAAAGGCACCCTTCTTCAAGCTGCTTTGTGCCCAAAAACTCTTCCAACATCTCTCCCATCTAGATAGTTGGTCCACTGAAATACAGCATAAAAAACCCCTTTGTCCCGCTCACATTTTCTGGACCACCATAGCTATAACAACACTCCACACCACTAGAAAAAGGGGCATAATTTTTTTAAGCCACTGGAAAGCTTGCCATCCTCACTTTAGGACTGAAATGACCAAACATTAAATAGTCATTCCAGGAAAACAAAATACAGTCACACATGGTAAAGCAAATCAAGAAAAGAAAGCAAACCACAGAATCTTCGACAAACCTAAGTGATTTAAGCTTCTAAGTCCAATTTTCAAAGGGGAAGTAAGGCCCAGATCCACAAAAAACATAGTGCCTTACTTCTGTTGATTTTCAGTGGGAATCAGGTACCTAAATGTTTTTTCAGAATCTGGGTCTTAAGCATCTTTGACACTCAAACCTCCCTGATTATTTCTGCAAATAAGATTTGTGCACAAATGTCACCTGAAGAGTTGTGAAACTCTTAGCATATATACTCAGGCTTTCCTCTCATTAGGCTTTTTCTGAATGTGTGATGTTTAGCATTTGGCTTTATTTTCTTTCTTGTTCCCTTGCAGCATATTCCACTATGTGGAATCTACATTTTTTTTTCATTCTAAGATGAACAGCTGTTATGCATGCAGTTGAAATTCTTTGATGTCCCCTCAGAAAAAGTATACTTACAAACAGATTCTTTTAAAATTATACTGCTTTGTAATTCAAACATCCCTTTTCAGACTTCTGGAAATCGCACAATGTTTTTCAAATATTTTAGATCATGTTCTCCTGTTTTAAAAGTCTGAGGGTAGAAAGAGACATCAGCTAAACCCCCACAGCTGATCAGCATTACTGGATAAAGCATGGATTGCCTGCTGTCCCACAGTGAGCAGGGGTCCAGTGCAGGAAAATAGCCAGCGTGTTCCCCTTGCCTGGTAATTCCCTGCATCAGTCACTGATCTGCACATCCTTGCCAGGACTTGTGCCAACCTGTACCACATATGGAGGTGTGGATCAGTGCAGATCCTGGTGAGAAGACACAGGAGCCAGAGAATCCCAGGCATCCCATGTCTCCACACCAGAACCCACTGAAGCACAGGACCTGGCACAGGTCCTGGCATGGACAGAGGGGCTCCAGGAATTTCCCAGGTCCTATGTGACCATGTGCCTCCATGTCAGGACCTGTGCCAATCTGGAATTTACAAGGAAGTCCCAGCATGGAAGCAAGGGGCACTGGGAATTCCCCAGCTCCTGTACCATGCTGGGAGCTGTGCTGACATGTGCCTTCATATGCAGCTGAAGTCAGTAGTTTCCCTGCTTACCCAAATGTGCCCCCTGGGATCTCCAGGAATGCCTCTAGGTAAGTAGGGAAAGTCAGGGTTTCCACACTTACCTATAAGCATCCTTGGAGATCCTGGGAGCATGCCTGGGTAAGCTGGGAAACCCCAACTTTCCTTGCTTAGCTAGATGCATCTCTGGAGATCCTGAGGGCGTGTCTCAGCAAGCAAGCAAAATTGAGCAGGTGCTCCAAGGGCTTGAGGGGCCCAATTCTATTCTGGAATTCCTGGGGTGCACAGGAATTCCAAAGTAGTCAGCTGGAGATCACAAGCAGCTCCAGGCTATCTGCACTCTCCCACCACCAACAGGCCCCCACCACAATGAAGCGGCACAAAGTATTATTACCTTCTGTTATGGCCACCTATTTGGGCATTTGTAGCACAAAGAAAGCAAACAGATGGCCCTACCTCTTGCCATGCCACAATGTCTATGGTGGCAAGCAAGACGATGTCTGTTTCCACCCTTAGTGTTTTCATTCGCACCCTTGTGATTCTTTCAGCACATATAGACGATAAGGCTAGGGACAGACATTCAAAAAGTCTGAGCCTGAATTGATTCAATCTTTGCAGGTTAATCTAACCTGGCTGGCTAAACCAGTTCATAACCATTCAGACATCCCCTCTGGACTGAGGAAACTTGGGCACATGCTTGCAGTGGCTTAGACTAGAAACTGGGGGGTGCTAGAGCAGTCCCCACTTCCCTTCTACAGTGCTGAGCTGAAGGGGGTATGGCCAGGCCCCAGCAGGACACTCCAATTAGGGAGGGGTTCCCCTCCCTCTCCTTGATAACAGATAATTTATCAGATCTGTTATCAGCATTTATCACCCTATCAGAAAACACAGCCCCTCTCATTAGTTCAAGCTCTTCTTAAACGACTTTTTGCAAAGAAGAGAACATTCTAAGGAGGGACATTACCTGCTGATTAGCTCCAAAAAGCCCTACAGACACTGTCCTGTCTGCCTTACATAGACACCTCTCAGCATTAGATAGCATACCACACAGCTATTGTCCATGCTTTGAGAGGGAGGAGGGAGGGATCCCTACTTGAGCTGTGAGAAGAGGTGGGGAGAAGCAGGAGGAAGCCAGGCAGATGCTCTGTGCCTACAAGTCTCTGCTGGAGCTCCAGCAAGGGAGAACAGGGGAGGGGCCAGCCCTGCTGTGAAGCACAGATCCCCACCCAGTCCAGGGAGTATGCCAGGATGCTGGGGAGTCTGGTTTAACTTAAAACAGCAAGGGATCTGGGACAGACACTGCATAAACCGGTTTGATCCACATCAGTTAAGTCTGATACTACATTCAACCAGGTTTATGTCAAGCTGGTTTCAGCCATTTTCAAACTGGTTTATGTGCACTGAATGGCTATTCTGTTACAGGTTTAAACCAGATCACTGAAACTGGTTTATGTATAATGTCTGTCCCTAGCCTAACAGTCTATTGTGTTTTTAGTTTCTGTGAACAGATGCAAACCAAAATACTTCAATTAAAATATGAAACTGCAGTGACTTGTGGGAGTTGCACTTCAGTTGCCCCAAACCCTAGTTGATCTCTATGGTCTAAAAACTCCAACAAGATTTTATCATCAACAACACACCATGCCCACAGCACTCCCATGATGCACTTTTTCCTTAGACCAAAAGGGAAGGCCATAGGAAATGTAGTATCACTAAGAACTTTGACCTACAGAAGAGAGTGGGAGTACAGTAGGACATGAATCCTTTGTATCCAGGTGGTTCCATTCCACCTAATTTACAGTGGGATGCAAAACTAAGGATAAGCCACTCAGCTGCTTGTTGCAGCTATTACTTCAAAAGGAGTTGCTTCTACACTCAGTAGAACACAGCTATGGTCCTATATATCTTACAGGAGAAGTGATACCTCTGGAAAGAAAAGTTCCAGCAAACAGCTGGAGCACCTAGGCAGTCCCAAGGTATTTATGTTGCTACAGCATATATATATATATAATTTGCTGTGCATTTTTTTTTCTCGATTTCCTTTCTGATATTATTACTCAATGTCAATCTATGTCTGGGTAAATCAAAATATTCTTCTAAGATGTGCCTCTTCTTTTGCTTAACTCCTTAGCTCTTTTTCATATTGCATTTTGTTCTTTGTAACAGCACATTTAATTCTGTGGTAGCAATTTATGAAGTAACTAGATTACAGAGCTGTATATAGACATATATAAGAGAGAGATATGTATGTTCTCATAAATCCTTGGGGCACGTGTACACACACACACACACACACTTGTTACTCTCTTGCAAAGATGAAGGACTGTGAACTAGTTGGGGAGATATATATATCTCAAATTTTTCTAGTGGTGTGGCATGGTGTGTGTGTGTGTGTGTGTGTGTGTGTGTGTGTGTGTGTGTGTGTGTGTGTGTGTGTGTGTGTGTAAAATCACCCCAGCTAGTTCACAACCTTCATCTTTTCAGGAGAATAACAAACCTAACCCTGGAATAAATCCAGCTTCTAAATAATAATTAGACTACAACTTCCATAAGGCATTACAACAGCATATCCAAATCAAAACATCTTGGGCTCTGAAAATAATGAAAGGCCCCCACCTTCAGTTAATGCAACTTTTTATTAAAATCATAAACATCCATGTACCTCAAGTTTCACCCCCAGTAAAGCTGGATTCACTGTTATAGTATTTCAGTTTTACACCAACAAAACTACATTGAGATAAGGAGAGTCACAGTGGTGTAAAGCTGGAGCACTGAGGAATCAGAAACATAAAGTTTGACCACACTTTTCCTATAATGTTTATCTATAATCTCTACCTTCCCCATCATTATTTTTTTCCTCTTCAAGCTGCAGAAACAGTACTTCCATCTTTGGAAAGCACACAGTTATTACGGGTGCTGGCAAGAACAAACCACAATGAAAATGTTTTCTTTTATATTATGCAAACTCTTCCCCTTAAATACTACAATTCTGCAATCTAGTTAATTCATAAATTGCTACCACGGAATTAAATGTGCTGTTACAAAGAACAGAATGCAATACAAAAATATTTACGGAATCAAGCAACAGAAGAGCCACATCTCAGAACAACATTTTGATTTACCCAGAAACAGACTGACATTGAGTAATAATATCAGAAAGAAAAAAAAATTCATAGCAACTTCAAAATCTGGGTTTCCCCCCAAATGGTGGGGGATGCTCTCAGCAATTTCTTAGCATCCCATGAAAAAGAATTATTAATAGTTTCATTCAGTTGTATATAGAATATACAATATGGATTTCAAATAGAATACAATTTATATTCTGTGTATATATATGTACACACACTATGTGTGTATGTGCACACGCTATATTTATATTACATTAGTCATGTTCGTGTATCAAAAACAAATATGAAAACAAAATGAGCTTGAGGCTCACATTTGTCATAATGATTGTCAACATTCTGTGCAGAAAACGGTAATAAATCTGATCACTCGATATGATATGAGGCAGGCATGCATATTTTTGTAGTAACTTCTCATGAGTTCTCCACTTTAAAGAGGTTGCTGCTCTCTGTTCTGCTGTTGTTAGCGCTGGAATCAAGTCAGGGACAGTCAATAACTGAAATATAAAATAGAAATATTAGAAGAATTTAAAATCCTAAGTCACCAAGACATATAAATAATTGAAGCCTAAAATTAATTATACAAATCATGAAAACAGGGCTGGAAAGAACCCTATTCTTCTGCTCTGAGGCAGATTAAATATGCCTAGATCAACCTTGTGACAAGAAAGTTTTTCTTCGTAATATCTTTTATTGGACCAACTTTATAAATAGCAGAGTCGTCAGATAAGCTATGGGGAGCAAAGCTCCTTGCTGAGGTCTGAGAAAGGAGGAGACACAGCCTAAGGTAAATGCCAGGTAAAACAATGACATTGGTTTAACTCCATTACATAAAAACAGAGAGGGAGGTGGTTAGCCATGTTAATGTGAAGTCAGGCAGAAGGCCAGGCAGGGTGGCACTTCAGAGACTAATCAGTTGATAGGCATAAGCTTTCACAGGTAGCAGCCTACTTCAACAGATGCTAAAACTCATATGCTCTGAAATTCATGAGCTTCACAGCATCTGTTAAGTATGCTATCACTTTTGAAAGCTGATACTTCTTTGCACCAGTTGCTCTCAAAGGCGGCATTCTATCCTACCTAAATAAAAATAGTTGAAAGTAGAAGTAGGCTATAAAACTGTGAAGCAGAGACAAGTTATAGTTTTACACCATTTCCCAAGCCTAAAGGAGAGCAGGATAGTTACTTCCCTTGTCTTGCATTACTCTTGCTATGTGAATTTACAGTTTTTAAAAGTGACTTATTTATGAGTTTCTATTTATGTAAAATATATTCATCCGTTCATGGTCTTAGGTAGCCTCTGCCACTAGAGTACATATGTGCCTCAAAATATGAATAAATTTTCCTTCAGAACACTCTGCGAGTGGTTCCCCATCCTGTGAATGGGGAATCTCATGCATTGAAAGATTAAACTAATCGTATAAGGTGATCTTTTTACCTGGTGAGTCAGATGGGCAGTCTGCAGGCAGACCAGTTAGTGGCCCCAATCAAGCACCCAGGGTGGGTGGCAGCAGACACCATCTGGCCCCACAAGGGGAGAAGGGGGCATGGTTTGGCCCCAACCAAGCCCTACAAAGGAGAAGGGGACATAGCCTGGCCTCATGGGGGGAGGGAGGAGGGGGTGTATAACCTGGTTCCAGCCTGACGCACGGGGCTTGGGAATTTAGCAATGGGGAAGTGTGGCTATATTAATGGCCACTGCTCTCCCACTGCCAATTCTCTAATGTGCGGGGAGCCCCACATGCCAGATGGGATGGCTCCATGGGCTGCATTGGGACCATGGGCCACAGGCTAAGCACCCCTGGTTTAACACAGTGGTCCTCAACTGTTTTGGACTTGAGGCAACCCTTCATAAACTTTTGTGAATTGAGTGACACTTCATTTTAAAACCTAATGTATGTATTACAGTGCTTACCTCCTTGCAGAGAGACTGGGAAGTGAGGATGGGGAATCATCCAGGCACGGGAAAGTCTAAGTCTGTGTTTATCTACTTATCTCCTCACACATCATGGCTTACCCTTCAATGGATCTGGTAAGCACCCCAGAGAGAGATGGGTTGATTCCCAACCAGCAGCCTGGTTGGGAATCACTGGTCTAGGGTCACAGAAGGGGGGTCAGTGGTAAAACAAGGAACAGGACCCATTTGTCCCAAATCCTGGCTCAGTGATGTGACAAGCAAGAACCATCCTTTCACCTAAAAGCAGTTGTTTAAAAATGGCAGTTGTGTGCTGCCTTACTCATGTGCATATATATATCTCTATATATCTATATAGATATATAGATAGATAGATATCCAGTAGACATAAAGCCATTCTCTGAGTATGAAACCAACTGTTCCAAGATGCATGCACAACTATTGTTCAGATTAGTGACTTTGAAAATGTGATCCATTTTGTAAACAATATGGTATTTAGGCAAAAGATAAGTTTCTATTTTGTAGTGGACATAAGGGCTTTCAAATTTCTCTCTCAGAAAACATACATACAGGACTATATTCCAGACTTGCTCTACATATAAAAGGAGGGAAAGAAGAGAGAGCAAGAGTAATTAAACATACAAAAATGACAGGTTTCAGATTCAGCATAAAAAAGATCTGTTTCTGTGCCCTTCTACAGTCTATACATAGACTTTGGGATTCAAATGTGTATTGCATATGTAAAATAACTTTACAGGTTTATAACAGGGTTATTAACCCCATTTGTATTTAGATACTCACCTTGCTTTCTGATCCACTGTTTTCTCCACCAGTAGTCATAAGTTCAAGGATTTCAGGAAGGTGACCTATTAGTGCATCTAATACCTATTTGAAGAAATGCAAGGTAAATCACATTTGTACATCACCTGGCCTGGTCTTTCTCTCACACAGTTAAAAGCTAGTATGTCTCTACTGACTCCATGCTGTTACTGCTACATTACACCAGTATATAGCAAAGGAGAATCAAATCCACTTTTTTGTTTGTAGTGATATTAAAGTTCATGGGCAATATTATATATAAAATGGCTTAAGTTTCAAATTGAGAAAAATAAAACTATAACCTGGGATTGTACCTACATTATGGTCAGAATATTATTCAGAATACAAGATATTTAAACACTATTTTCCTCATGAAGCCCTGCATTTCATAGTTTTATAAGAATTTCAAATATAAAAAAGGATGACTACTTGAATACAAGATGAGGTCCCCCCACCCCGTTGAACATGTGGAAAGAGCCCCTGGTTTTTGATTTAAGTGCAAGACATCAGGAGGGGGAGGCAGCTGTTGCAGCTCTGACTCGAGGCTGGTGTTGAAACCAAAGCTGATGCCTGCTCCCTCCCACCTCTGCCTCCCCCCCTGCCAACACCCCAATCTCCCCATTTCCCCCCTGCCTGCCTCCTTTCACTGAATCACTACCCTCCATTTCTTGCAAGGCTGTGAACTCTCTCCAGCCAGCTGCAAAGCATAGTTGTTCTGGCCTCAGTCTGTCCTGGTAGCAGCAGTGGCAGGGGCAGCAGCTCTGATCCAGGCTCTGGTTCCAGAATTTGGCTAGAGGTGCTGCTGCCAGAACAACTGCTGCTGGGCTGGGGCCACAGCAACCACATACATGCTCTGCACCCTGGGCTGGAGTGCGGCCACAGCCCTGTCAGTTCCAGAGGGTAGGTGGTGGTAGGGGGACAGGAAAGGGGCCCTGTGCCCTCCCCTCCTCTAACAAATCAGCTGCACACTCTCCATTAGCGCAACTCCTATTACATGTACTATAGGGACAAATCCTAAAACAGGTCTAGACATCTTCATCCCCATCTCCATAGTCCAACTCCAACTTCTGTTACACAGTTAACCATAAATGCAATTGTTGGGTCTGAGACACTCTTTTGGGTGCCCAGCTTAACACACCATGAAAACCTGATTTTTTATGTTATGAGCACCTTCTTTGGAAAGGCAGATGCCTTTCAGATATCTTAACCTAGATATTCAAAAATTGAGCGCCCCCCCAATAACTCAGGGTCCTACATAAAACCTGAGCCTAGATGCTGAAATAAATCCAGAGAAGTCAATAGCACTTCCTGCTCACCACTGAGAACTGAAATTATTTAAGCACCCTACCAGACCAGGAGCCAAATCCATTACTTTTTCTCCCTGTAATCATTTGTCCATTTCAATATAAAACCATGTCTCCTGACACTCCTGCAATATGGTTAGAGTTTTCCTGTACATAAAGCCTAAGACAATAAAAAGCTTAGGTGATTTGCCTGAAGCTTCCAAGCTCTATTTCAAGTACTGTTTGGAACACAATGTTTTTAACCACTAAAATATAAAAATAAAATTTCCCTTTTACACAGAGAAATTTAAAGTGAAATGACTCCACCCTCTTGAAGCTTAGCATTGATACATTGCTTGTGTGGGGGCAGGGTACACGCTATACATCTCCACACATACGCATACACTATACATCCCGAACCAGAACTTTTTAAAATAAAATTCTGATAAACCTGATAAAAACAGGGTAGGGCTTACTTAATTTAAATATCATAGGTTTTCTCTCCTCCATATTTCCAATGATCAGCCTCTTCAAAAGTATCAAGTTAATGTCTATAATGGTTCCTTGGATCTTTACAAAGAATATGAGGTACGCCAAAAACTACATCCTTGGCATTCTTGGGCTATAACATTCTCAAACCATTCACTCCCATTTTTGCATACCAAATTTGAAAATAAGGTAGGAATTCACCCACTTTGGCCTCATCACCTCATTTCTAAGTTTGGTACAGTAAAATCTTTGTTATCTGACATCCCTGGGGTAAGGAGATTGCCGGTTATATAAAAATTCCGGTTATCTGAAATAACCTGGCAGGGGTTTTCAGATAATGCACAGGGGAGCATGGTGGTGGCATGCAGTGACAGTGCAGGGCGGTGGGTGGCAGCAGCCGCTGCCATCTGCGAGCTTTCCCCCACAGCCCCCTACCCCCATCCAGCTGATTGGCCAGAAATTCCGGTTAACGGAATTTTCGGTTGGTTAAATGCTGGGTAATGGAGATTTTACTGTACATGCATACAAGAGCAGTTAGAGCAGGATGACCTCATAAGTGACACCTCCAATTAACACCAAAGACATAGTATAGGCATAATGATGTGAAACGGAAGTAAAAGATAGCAATCTTTTCATGTATTTATTATCATGGTACATTACATTATACTGGCCTGAAGCATCAATATAAACAATGAAGGGAAGAGCAAATAAGAGTATGTTACCTCCAGTGACTCATCCTGTAATAGCGTTACTAGTTCTTTGTGTATTGCATACACACCCGAATTTAAAATCTTAGCAACCTAAAAAACCAGGATGCACAAACAAAAATACACTTCAGTCCGAAGGAACAACAGCAGTTAAATCAGGTATATTTTAACAAGGTTGGAATACATGAAGACAAGGATGCAAGGCAAATCCCTACTGACAACAATCAAGGAGGTATGTACTTTCTTACTGTTAGCATAAAGCACTGCTTATATATGCATCATATAAAAATGAACACCCAAGCTATTGTCTAACTGCAAAATATACCATTGAGATTGGATTAACAAGGGCTTTCTTTTCTAATTTCTGCATTCCAAAAATATTTTTAAAAGATCCTGCTGAAGCTACCCAGAAAAAAAGTTTCCTATACATTGCCATGGCAGCAGAATAGTCAGCCTGCTGACTTGAAATAAAAGTCAGTTTAAAGTTAACTGCAGCCCTCAGGCAGGCCTCTCTGACTTCTGCTCCTGGATTTTATCACTGCTTAATCTATATCTGTGAACTTTTTTTTATTAGAATTCATAAATCATATATACAGTTTTGCAAGAAGCCTGATGTCAATGTCAAAACAATTAATAATGTACTATAGAATAAGCCTGTGCAAAATGGCACCATTCTGTTTCGACTTCTGTTTCAATGTTTCGACAGAACAGCGCTCCATTTTGACTTCTGCTTCTATTCTAAGCCACTGTTCTAAGTTCTTTTTCGTTTAAACAGTTTCGCTGTTTCAACGCTGCTTTGACGTTTCACCTATAGGTATAATGGGGAAGCTCAAAACAGCCTTTAACTTTGTCATTAACGGCCTGATTTGGATGAAACTTGTAGGAATGGTAGACCCTTCTGAGGGTATGAAGCGTGCGAAGTTACAAGGAGATAGCTGCAGGGAGTTCGGGGAAACTGCACTCCAAGGTCTTCAAAGCACAACTCATGCCACGTGTACGTGTTAAGCTACAGTGGAATCAAAACTTACAGGCATGCGAGGCCCTGCAGAGGCCACAAAGCCTGCCAAGTTTCAAGGAGACAGGTGCAGGGGTTTGAGGGAAACTGTACCATAAGCTATAGACAAGCAAAACTCGTGACATGGGTGATACTGTGTGCGCTAAGGCACAGCAGGGTGAAAGCTGCAGGCCTGCTAGTCCCTGCTGTGGCCGCAAAGCCTGCCAGCTGTTAAGGAGATAGGTGAAGGGATTCTGGGTTCTGGTGAACTGCACCTCCTGACCACAGGCAGACAAAACATGGGTAGGTGACACTGTGTGTGTGTTCAGGTGTGTCCTTCCTGGAGCTGGGGCCTCTGCACAACATGGCAATGTGCCCCTGTGAGGCCTCCTCCTCCCCTACAGCAGGTTGTGGTTCAGGAAGCACTGCAAGACATCCATTCAGTTCTAGGGGAGATTATGGGATATTTGGTGTAACATAATATAATATTGAGAACAGGGGATTGACCTGACGGCGTTATTCATTGTGTACTTACTTTAAATACCCTGAAACTGTACAGGGATGTATCAATAAGGATGTGTGTATATACCAATATGCAGATAGTGTGTGTATGTAATACACACCATCATTAATACAGCGATCCTGTTACTATCTCTCTCTCTGTCTATACATGGAGATAGTGATATAAATATTCATGTATCCTCTTTGCATATAACAATATACTAATGTCTGTAGTTAGTACATATAGGTACAAGAACTCACGTCGCAAGTTTTGCCTGTCAGCAGCTAGGGGTGCAGAGCACCAGAACCCAGAATCCTTGAACTTATCTCAACAGCTGGCAGGCTTTGCGGCCACAGCAGGGACTAGCAGGCCTGCAGCTTTTACCCTTCTGTGCCTTAGCGCACACATTATCACCCATGTCACGAGTTTTGCTTGTCCACAGCTTACGGTACAGTTTCCCTCAAACCCCTGCACCTATCTCCTTGAAACTTGGCAGATTTTGTGGCCTCTGCAGGGACTTGCATGCCTGTAAGTTTTGACCTCTCTGTAGCTTAACACACGCATGTGACATGAATTTTGCTTTCAAGAATTTGGGGTGCAGTTTCCCTGAACCCCCTGCAGCTATCTCCTTGTAACTTCACAGGCTTCATGCCCTTAGAAGGGTCTACCATTCCTAAACGTTTCATCCAAATCAGGCCATTAATGACAAAGTTAAAGGCTGTTTTGAGCTTCCCCATTAGAGCCTATGGGAGAAATGTCAAAACTGTGTCAAAACGGCAAAACGTTTCAACTTGTCTCATTTTGTTTCAAGGCTGGTTTCAAAAATATCTGTTTCATTTCAATTTTGTTGTTTCAATCTCGAAATGAGCTGAAACAGCGTTGAAACAGAACTGGCGGCAAAATTTCACGCAGCCCTACTATAGAATAACAATGCAAGAGAAAGCCACAATGGATCTGATATCTCAGCCATGCGTATTATATCACAGCTTCCTTCAAAAATGGCACTTTGATTCATATTCAGACCAAGAGTTTAACTCCAGCTAAAAGGAAGGTTATTTACTTCCTCTAGGAAAAAGTTACACAGAATTAATCAAATATACGCCCAACTTGCAGTAACACCATAAATTACTTATAGCTGGCTGACCTATATTTCACTATTTATCGTGGTAATACAAGAACTTAACCAAAACTGAATATAGACAACATTTTACTAAAATTTCACCAGTTCCATCTACAGAGCTAAAACAATTTCCTTGGGTATATTCAATCATCCCTTTAAAATCATCTTAGAGTTGAAACATTCATATAGGATTTTGCTGAATTATAGTTTTAAGTCTAAAATAACAACTGCTAGCTTGGATTATTTCCTGTTAAAGCAACATTGTGAAAACAAGAGAACAACATACTGTGGTAGAATCTAAAGTAAAACTAAAGTAACATTTTCAACAAGGATAAGAATACAATTGTCCCTGAATAAGTTATACCTAAATTACTATTGTCCCTGAGTAAATTATACTTAAATTTATCCTGAAATAAAAATATCCAAGAATTAGCATGCACACACACTGTCCTTCTAATCAGGATTTTAGTGAGCAGCTGAATGCCATGCCACTTTTCTGCCATGGATTCAATCATACAGTCTTGGGATAACCGTACAGGTATACTTCACAATATTCTGGGATAAGCTATTACTGCCTTTTATCCAGGAAAGTTTCTTACACTTTGTCCTGGGGATAAATGTGACATCTGTTTGCAGTCCACATAACTTACACCCTCAGACTCACTGGACCATCAATTAAATGGTGATTACAGCAGCTAACACCTGGGTTGGTCTGAGACATATGTTTACAGTAAAGAATGTTGAGCTCTTTGAATGAATCCCCAATATGCAGATTTTTTTTTAAGGGAAAAAACGCAGGAGTATCTATAAGACTATAAACAGATACATATAATAAAACAATACAGTAGCTACCTGAATCCAAATGTATAATTAAAATGCACATACTTCCTTCATTTCTATACAGTTTTAAGTCTTGGCATCTTAAATTCAGACAATGTTTAGCTTAGGCCATTGCTTACAGATATTTTGGTCATTCTGCAAATTAATGCCATATCCTGTACAGCTCTAGAGAAAGGCATCAGCATTAAGCCAAAAGCAGCAGCATCTTTTCCCCATTCAAGGAGAAGAATGGAAAGTGAAGGAGACAAGTATTTATCTAAACTTCAACCAAGGATTTGTATCCCATATTACAAAAAAATAAAAACCAAATAATGCAAACACTTATCTTGATCCTAGTTATTTTTATTCCTGTCCTCCCAACATTTATCTCCAAAATTTTCGTACATACTGTTCACTGCTTGGGCTCACAGTCTTGAGCATTTCCTATTGCTGCACTCCTTTTTCCATACTCCAAAACTGTTCTCTATCAATATCAATAACCTTCTTTTAGCTAAATTTTAGGTCACTTCAAGTGTTTTAAATATACATAACAGGTAAAAATTATACATCAAAGAAGTTACAATGAACTAGCTAATTTTAGTATAACTTCTAAACCCTTCTCAACGAGGCACTGCAAAGCTAAAATACAACACATGAGAACTTAGGCAGAGTACCATTAAAGAAATGTAATATAAAAAAGCCAACTCATAATTGTAGTATTAACAAAGACACTTTCTAGACTTACTTCATAGAAGCCAACAGCCATAGTATATCTGACTGGCACTTCAGGGTCATGACAAAGACAGAAGAAGGTGGAGTATAGTTCCAAATGGAAATTTTTTGGATCCACAAAAACAATCATTGCCTATGGAACAAAAAGATATAATCTTTAACCCAGATGGATTAATAAGCCAAACTGTTTGGGATTTCAGCTAGCTCAGGGATCACTTCTCACCTACGTCCCAGCTGTGACACACATGCATGGCTGCAGAACACTTCTGAACTGGCTGACTGCACAACAAATTGACCCTCACCAAATAAGGGATCAGGAAAGGCAATCCACTTAGGAGCATTTTAGGGAGCTTGTATTCTCTAGGATCAATTTGTGCCACAATTGGGGCTGGGCTGATGCAACCCAACTGTGCCCCGGGGGCTGTCTTCTGGACGTGCTGCTTTTCTGAGGACATGAGCTAACCAGCAGTTCCCAAACTCTGACAGACTGCACATCACCAGTTTAAAATGGTATAGCCTTAAGTACCACCAGCAAAATTTTCAGGTCAACCTTAAATACAACCAGCAAATTTTTGTCATATAAAGTAATTATAATAAATCTGTTAAAACATGCCACTGACAGGTTGTCTGCATACCACTGGTGGTAATCGTACCACAGTCTGGGAACCACTGAGCTAAGTGATGCAGTGTACAGACATTTACTACTGGATAAAATTCAATAGTATTTTAGTATTTATTTTCTTCTTGCCTAAGAATGCCTAACAGTCCTATCACTATGTAGTGAGACGGTTACCATATGCAGTCTCCTGAGCCCCTCGTAAACATAGCATCACATGTAAATTTCTTAACTGCTTTATCTCAGGCAAGTGTAGACTGCATGATGAACTCGATGACTTAGGCTGCTTTAACATGCTTAGACTGCTTCCACAACTACATACCTATATGTGGCTACCAAGCACAGGGTCCCATTTCTCGTTTAATTCTACTATCCTGTGTAAAATTGTACACATCTTATTAATAAAGTTTTTAATGTTTCCATGAATTAGCTGAACTTTCCATATGAGTTTTAAAACAAACAAAATACTTATTTGGGAAGCAACAAAGCCAGTCTGAAACTGCAGACATTATACGGCTGTGCGAAACGGCTGTTTCGTTTTGGATTCGGCTGTTTCGGAGAATAGTAATTCGTTTTGGTGTTTCAGATCACTGTTCCATTTCGATTTGGCCAGATCTGTTTTGGAGTTTCAGCGCTGTTTTGGAACTGATTCAGAGATTCAGTTCAGCCACAGAGAAGCAGGCTGCGGGTTCTTCCATGGCTCCTGACTGGGCCTGCCTCTCCCTGGGCAGGGGGAACTATGGGAGAAGCCGCCAAGGCTGCCCTGCCTGGCCCCATCCCCTACCCAGCCTCAGCCTCCTGGCACTTAAAAAAACTCACCGCACTCACCAGCTGCAGCAGTGGCAATAAGGGCTTCTGAGGGCTCGTAGGCATAGCGCCTCTGTGCAGCACAGAGCGGGGGGGGGCAGCAGGGATCACCCATGCCTGGCACACATGTGGCAGCTGCCCCATGGTACAGGTGCAGCACAGCAGGGTGCTGCACGCTGTCTGGGAGCTAGGGCCACTGGAGTCTAGCACTGCTAGGTTCCAGCTGACACGTGGGGCCACCCCAGCTCCCAGACAGTGCACGACGCCCTGCTGAACAGCACTGCACTTGTGTGATATAACAGCTGCCATGTGGCTGCCAAGCAGGGGGGTGATTCCTGCTCCCCCCCCCGTTGCAGGGGGGGGGTTCTGCCATCAGCCCCCAGAGGCCCTGATCACCGCTGCTAGAGCCGGTGAGTGCAGGGCTGGGTTTTTTTGCTTTTTTTTTTTTTCAGCGTCAAGAAGCAGAGCTGGGAAGGGGATGGAGCCAGACTGGGCAGGGCAGCCATGGGAGCTTCTGCCATGGCTCCCACCACTCAGGGAGAGGCAGGCACAGCCAGAGGAGCCATGGGAGAAGACCCCATGACTGCCCTGCCAAGCCCCAGCTTCTCGGCACTTCAAAAAAATTTAAAACAAAAAAAAAGCCCTGCATTTACCAGCTATAGCAGCAGCAAACAGGGCCTCTGGGGGTTTGTGGCAGAGTCCCCCAACACAACACAAGGCAGCGGGGGCAGCAGGGATCACCCACCCCCCAGCACCTACACAGCAACTGTCACATTGAACAGGTACAGGGTGGCTTGGCAGGGCACCGTGTGCTGTCTGGAAGCTGGGACAGCTCCAGCACTCAGACAAAGCCCAGCAGCGCTCAGCCCCAGCTCCCAGACAGCATGCGCCTTGCCAGCTGCGCTGTACCCACACCAGTGAGCAGCTGCCCCACAGGTGCCAGGTGGAAGGGGCAGGGTGATCCCCGCTGCCCCACTCTGCGCTGTGCCGTGCAGGGAGGCTCTGCCATGAGCCCTGAGGCCTTGATTGTCACTGCTGCATCCAATGAGTGCGGGACTTTTTTTTTTTTTTTTTTTTAATGCTAGAAGGCTGGGGCCAGGTAGGGCAGCCATGAGAGCTTCTCCCACAGCTTGTCTGGCTGTGTCTTTCTCTGCCCCGGCAGGGGGAGTTGCAGGAGAAGCCCCCATGCCTGCCCTCCCTGGCCCCAGCCTCCTGGCACTTTAAAAGGAGGGCTGCAGGGCTGTGTTGGACTCTTCCTGGAGGTGCCTCCTAAACATTTCCAAAATGTTTCAGATGGTTTTGTTTCATTTTGGAGATGTTTTGGAGAGTTCCATTTCGGATTCAGTGTTTCAGGCACCGAAACGCCTCCAAAATGAAACAGCTGCCAAAATTCTGCACAACCCTAATAATTACATGTACAAAACTTGCATTTACTGATGTAAATCAAAAGATTACTTGCCACATCCCTTGGCACATTTTTAAAGCCAACATAAAAATAATTTGGTGATCATTTTAAGTACGAATACATTTTGCTTTAAATGCAAGTTCAATGATTCAAACTAGAAAGCAGGTTAACAGAAGCTGTAGTTTTAGGCATCAAGACCTTATTTATATATATATGGGTTTAACTTTTAATACATATGTATATCTTATGCAGGGGCGAATCCTGGAAAGTCAATTCTGCAGAACAGATGAAGGTCCCATTAACTGGAGACCCAACAAATACAGACTCTGTTCCGCAGCTGTTGTTTCACTGGCACTGTACAAGGGCTTTGAGGGAACAGTAAGGATGAGACCCATAGTTTCTTGGTCAAAATTAAGCAAGAATTTCTGTGTTTTAAAACATTAGGTATTCTTGCTTGCAGGTTTTTAAAGAGAAGCCCTGCTTTAAGCCAGTTTACTTGATTTTTTTTCACAGGGTTTATGTACGGGTAACTACGCACCCAATGTGATTCATAGAGAATAGCATTTAACTTACTGGAAAGTTGTAAGCACAATTCTTCCTCACTGATATATACTTCTTTTCCTGTTCTAATGTTTGAAATTGTATCTGATTATCATTGTGTCCATTTTCCTGCTGCAAACCCAGTGTGCAAAGTTTCTTATAAAATTCCAAAAATCGCAAATGTTGCTCTGGAGTAAAAATTCCTTAAAAAAAAAAAAATATTAATGCTTAAATCATCTCATTGCTCCAAAAACAATCTTATAACCCTTTGACTGTGAAATTAAATAATGAGCTCAAGCCTGCTGAACAGAACTTCAATGGTAACTATTTCCTCACTTCACATGCTAGAAATAAACAGCAATTAACAACAAGAAAAAGAAACTTGCCTCTTATTCTGCATTATATAATCATAAGTATTGAGTGCATTCAACAATGCTGTCAGGGTTCCCCGCTACTATACAGTTTCTCACTCATTGCATATAAAAATGGTTTTATTTCAAAACAGCCATTACTTCTGTAGATTTTTATACAGATCCAGTTCTAGAGAGAGACACTAAAGACATCTTCTTTGGAAGGATTGTAAATATCTTTAAAAAGTGTGAGGTACCCAGTTTGTTTCCATGCCTGCCTCAACAGTTTAGTTCAGTATCACTATTCTCTAAAAGGGGAAGGTTATTCTAGCATGCAATGCTTGAATAAAGTCCTCTGCATAAATGCAAGTTTTGGGAAGTTGAGGACTAAATTTTATGAAACAGCTTCCCCAGGCCAACTGTAGTACATCAACTTTTACCTTGCACTGAAAAACTAATTGGGCTGTTCCTACACATGGTAATCTACAGTTATATAGTAGGGCTGTGTGAAGCTCTGGAAACCAATTCGATTCAGTAGAGATTTGGCTGATTCGGCAGCTGAATTTCCAAATCTGAATTGAATCGAGAAACCCATTAAAAGGTCTGAATCGAATTGGAAGCCTCCAAATCAGTTTGGGGAGATTCAGAGATTCAGCCATAGACTACACAGGCAGTCCTCGACAACACTGGACACAACTACCTCCAGCTGAGAAGTCTGTTGTGGTAGGCATAGAAGGGAGGAAAGAGCATGGGGGTGGAGGGCAGATCAATGCCCCCACAGTGAGTAAGGGATTGGGGCTGGGGCAAGCTGCTCAGCCAGGTCAGTGGGGTGTGGGACTTGGGGAGGGAGCTTGAGCCACTGTGCACCACCGCATGAGAGCTGCTCTTCTGGTGGTCTGAGACAGCATGGGAATGTGTGTGTGCACTCAGATCTGTGCAAGTTGGGCTGGGCCAGGCTGCACTCCAGGAGGCTAGCCCCAGTCGCCCGTCACCAGGCTGTGCTCTGCAGGGGGAGGAGCCAGTGCTGAACTCAGGGAGGCTAGCCGCAGCTAGCAGCAGCTGGGGCTAGCCTCCCAGAGCACAGCCTGGCTCAGCTCACCTGGCACAGATCCAGGGGCAAACACTCACTCCCATGACTTTCCGGACCAGCAGAAATGCTGCTGAAACAGCCACCAGGGCACTGGGAGCTGCAAGCCCTTCTAGGGGGCGCAGACAGGAAAGCCCTGCCTTGCTCTCTGCAGTAGGCGCTGTACCTGGCTGCTCCACACAGGCCTGCAGGGCTGGAGTCACTGCCCAGGAGTGTGGGGATCCTGGCTCTGACCATGAGCAGGGCAGGAGGGGCCAGCGCCAATCCTGGGGTCAAGTCCCCCCTCGTGTCCAGCCACACACAACTCCCCACTTCTCCCAAGAGTCCGGGCAGCCTGGCAGCAAGCTGCTACAGCTGGGGGGAGGGGCGCAGCGCAGCCTGTCAGCCCCAGGGCTGCAGCAGGGAGCAAACTGGGGGGAGCTGTCAGTGGGTGTGGGGAGGCATGGCTCTTGCTGCTATGCACCTCCCCTGGAGGGCTGCATCAGGCTCTTCCCAGGGGGTGCATGCCCCTGGATCTGCGTGTAGGACAAGAGCAGGCTGTCGTTGCTAGCTGGAGCTGTCAGCAGCACAGGGCTCTTTCTGGTGCTCAGGAAAGGCAGCAGTCTGCTCATGTCCCATGTGCAGATCTGGGGCCATCTGCTCCCCAGGGAAGAGCCTAGTGCAGCTCCCCAGTCCGCAGCCCTCCCGGGGGGGGCACGTAACAGCAAGAGCCACCCCCTCTCCACCCCGTACCCACTGACAGCTCCCCACACATTGCTCCATGCTGCAGCCCCAGGAGTGGTTGGTGGGCTGTGCCACACCCCCACACCTTCACTAGTCCCTCCTTCCCTATTACTATTTTCCCTTATTTATATTTAGAAGATAAACCCTGAAAAAGTCCTGCAATTTTATTTTTTTTTTAATAAAAACTGAAAATGAGAAACACTTAATGGAGTAAGCAGCAGCACACTTGTGCTCACTCCTACAAGTATTCTAGGCTGCAACTGCAGGAGCAGAGAATCTAAGTACTATAAAACCTCATTTCTCTTGAAATGCAGGCCAGTAGAGAGGGAGATAAAGAACAGCACTTTCTTTCTAATATGACCTATTTTCAAAGGCTTCCAGTTTAACCATAGTGAGGTTATAGACAGATGCAACAATTGTACTGATATCAAAAGATAAAGATATAGAAAGTGTCACTGGCATCGTGATTCTCGTGATTCATCGTAAGTAGCAGCACAAGTGTAGCAAAACTGTTTCAACTTTAACTCTGTTTCACTCAGGGTCAAATCAGGGCAATTTAGCTAAACTTTTATAATTACAACATCTTGGCAATGGGACAGTTGGATCGTAACCCCTGATGTGCAATCGTGAGCAGCATCTTCCTTTTCTTCCCCTTCTCTTCCCCTTTTAAAACAGCTAGGTGTGCTTGTCCAAACCCTAACTCCACTTGCAGGAAAACTAGGTATCAAAATGCCACGATAAAGGTAGACAACTTCTACAAGGTAAAGAAATCTAACCTTTATGAATCTTTACGCATTACATGGCTTAAGAAGTTATTTGTATTAATTATCATTCCACTTGAACTATTTTAACTATCTAGGTTATATCACAATACTTAAAGTCCCTCTTATTTTTAAGATTTTTTTAGGCTCATACCATATAGTCCATTACACAGTTTCCCTAAATGGAAAGACAAAGAAACAAGAATAGATTCATCTGCTTTGAAGGATTTTTCACAGAATGATTTCACTAAGGGGAGCACAGTTTGACTCCTGTCATCTGAAAGACAAAACAAATTTTCAAAGTTAGCCATTCTCATTTAAATATCTAAAACACAGCACACACATTTTCCTGATAAAAATTGTAAATAACATCTTCTAAATTGTTTGGGATTGATATTTAACAGACAGACTTATTTTAGGAAAGTAACATAAATGGAATTATAAAAGTATTAGATTTTGTTTTTTTATTTAAAGAAAATATTTCACTTTGAAATTGACCAACATTCTTTAAGAAAATGGGCATGGACTTTTAAAATAGGTGAAAGGTTCAAAACCAAAGCAAAAGGTTTAGTGTTTAAATGTTTTAAGTCAAGCCAAAACATAAATATTGTCAGAAAAATAAGAACATATATTTCTTCATCAAGTTCAAAATATATATTTTTATTTGAAGACCTCTGGTATCTCCCTATATTCTAATGCTTTTCTAATACCCAATGACAATTGCAGAAATTATAAGTTAAAAGAAAAAAACAAAGTCTAAAGTTGACAGCAACACTTATTTTTGGACTGAAGAGACTTTACAACCTATTTTTATACTTAATAAAGGAAAGGCCAGGAAATCCAAGGCTGCAACTGAACTCCAACTAGCTTTGAGCATCAAGGACAATAAAAAGTCCTTTTTCAGATATGTGGGGAGCGGGAGGAAAAGCAAGGGCAACACTGGACCCCTGCTGAACCAGATGGTGCAAATGACAACTGACACCCAGGAAAAAGCCAACCTATTAAATAGGTACTTTGCGTCGGTCTTTCATCAGTCCTGTGGGATGCCCAGGCCCACTATGGGACAGGGAAGTCTGGGTGAGGGTGATCCCCTGCCTTCTATTAATGCTGACCTCGTGAAGGAACATCTTGAGAAGCTGGATACCTTCAAGTCAGCCACCCCTGACAATCTTCACCCCAGGGTACTCAAGGAGCTGGCGAGCATCACAGCCCAGCCTCTAGCATGGATCTTTGAAAACTCTTGGCGCTATAGTGTAGTGCCCGAAGCCTGGAAAAAGGCCAATGTGGTGCCTATCTTCAAGAAAGGGAGGAAAGTGGATCCAGCTAACTATAGGCCCATTAGCCTGACTTCTATCCCAGGGAAGATCTTGGAAAAGTTTGTTAAAGAGGCCATCCTTAATGGACTAGCCGACGCCAACATCTTAAGGGATAGCCAGCACGGGTTTGTTGCGGGTAGGTCTTGCTTGACCAATCTCATTTCCTTCTATGACCAGGTGACCTATCAC
>JAGPOW010000304.1:25862152-25874019 GCA_030014935.1 Caiman crocodilus
GGGCGCTGGTCAGACCACAGTTGGAGTACTGCATGCAATTCTGGGCACCGCACTTCAAGAGGGATGTGGATAACCTGGAGAGGGTCCAGAGAAGGGCCATTTGTATGGTTAAGGGCTTGCAGACCAAGCCCTACGAGGCGAGACTACAGAACCTGGACCTTTTTAGCCTCCGCAAGAGAAGGTTGAGAGGCGACCTTGTGGCTGCCTGTAAGTTCACCATGGGGGCAAAGAAGGGAATTGGTGAGGTTTTATTCACCAAGGCACCCCCGGGCGTTACAAGAAATAATGGACACAAGCTAGCAGAGAGCAGATTTAGATTGGACATTAGGAAGAACTTCTTCACAGTTAGAGTGGCCAAGGTCTGTAACGAGCTCCCAAGGGAGGTGGTGCTCTCCCCTACCCTGGGGGTCTTCAAGAGAAGGTTGGATATGAATCTAGCTGGGGTCATCTAGTCCCAGCACTCTTTCCTATCTATGCAGGGGGTTGGACTCGATGATCTATTGAGGTTCCTTCCGACCCTAACATCTATGAATCTATAAATGTCATCCACACTCACATTTTTTATGTCTTTATCATATACGCAATGGTGAGAAAGGAAGAGCACTGGAAGTTTAACCCTTTCTAAAGACAAACTTAAACAAGATAGACTCATAAACCTGTTCCCAATGTGATCAAAACCACTGTAGAGAAAGGGTCCAAGACTTGAGCAAAAACTGAAAAGTCTGGAGATGAAGATTAGCAAGTGACTTCTTATAAGTTCATATCACTTTGAGGCCCAGCTTCCTGAAGCAAGGTTGTTATGGTCAAGTTTGATTTTATTTTCTTTAATAATGACCACAAAGATAGGAGTTTGTATTGTGGAAGGAAAGCTCTTGCTGGCTTCAGCTAGAACTCTGTCATATCTGATAGGGTAAGAGGTGGTTATTTATTGATCACCAAATCTAGATGGGTAATTAAAGAGAAGATATATTTTAAGCTTTCCACTCTCTCCTGCTTGGATTTGCCTTTGATCAGCCAATTGTCAAGACAGGGGTACACATAGATGCCTGTTCTTCTAAAATGTGCTACTATCACTGTTGGGTTTTTTGTGAAGACCCTCAGTAAATGAAGGCTCCAAATGCAATATGGTGCATTGATAACGCAACTTAAGATGAATCTCAAATCTTTCCTGCTCAGCAGATTGAGCTGTAAAAGTATCTATCTGTAAAAGTATGCATTCTACAGGCTGAAATTCTTGAAACTGTCTTTAGTATGATGAAATAGGATGAAGAGAGGCAACGATCACCGTCCTGAATATGAAGCACCATATTTATTAGCTCAGTCTCCTCAAGTTTGAAACAGGATAAAGACCCCCTTTGTTCTTCAGAATAAAAAAAAACCCTAAGCCTATCACTTGTACACTTACGGTACTACTTTTATGACTCTCAAATGAAGCAATGAGGCCATTCCTTTTTGTGAAAAATTCAACGCAAGTCAGCTCATGTTTTAGAACAGTATAGACCAACAGTATAATTAAGGGTATGTAAGCAAGGCACAAGGTCCAGGCACCGACTTGGAGACAGCAACAGTAGGTAAGCTAGCGTGGGTTTTTATGTAAAGTCTAATTTAATGGTAGATTTGCAAAGACAGAAAAAAGAATCAACTAGTTGGGGTTTTTTTTAAGCTGAAAGTTAAAAATGATAATAGAGTATATGCTGGTTTGGACACAACTGATTTTTGTCTCACTACCAAAGGCAGTGAAAAGAGCTGAGGAAAACATGGTCACTCTGCCCTTTATGCCTATGTATAACAGCACAAAAGAAAAAGGGTATGATTTGGCCAATGGAAACTTCCACTGCAAAGACACTAATCTTGCGTGCATAAGGCACACGAGTTCCAACAGTTGGATTCACACTAATGTATACTTGAAGGCAGAATAAACAATTGTGTCAACATCTAGTCTACCATACTGTATTTGGTCTGCCATACTGCAAACCCAAATTTTTGCTGTCTTCATCTTCAGTGTTTGAACAATTCTGTCTGCATTTGACCTCCTCTTTCTACCCAAGTTTTTCTAACTGCTCTGTTAATGATCCTTCCAAGTCTTTTACCTTTACTTATTGGTTCTCCTTGCCAACCCTTATTTGCTGAATTAGTCCTGTTATAGTGCACTAAAGAATTTCCCTTACCTCATTCAAGTCCCTTCTAAAACAATTTATTCTGTAAATGACAGTACACTTATAACAAAACTGAAGTATGAACACACCATTTTGAGATCATTAACTGCAATACATATCAAGTGAGTACTGACTAGAGCCAGATGCTGATACCTTTACTCAGTGAGCTGTAGCATACTCTTAAATTCTTTCAGTGAAATCGATAGAAGCACTCAAGAAATAAATAAACCAATATGAGTAAGAGAATTTGAATATTAGCTCTTTGAAAAGGGACTCTGTAATACCCTATGTTCTATACAGAGTTGAACAGACTTATAGCATTACATAAAGAGTGATAACAATCCAACTTTCTTAACAAATGCAGAGTCATTTTGCTCAGCCAATTTATTCTCCACAACAGTATGTTAGAGTACGCTGTTTGACAGCTGGCTCACTCCCACTTGGAAGATGAAGCACATGAAGTCTCATAAGGCACATAACAGTCAAAAATAAAGAAAATGAAAAAAATATATAATAAAAAAAATCTTAATAGTGTGGATAGACCATAGAGATGTAAAAGCACAGTTGTAACCTCATTCATACAATAAAATTCAATTCTATAGTCCAGAAAAACTACAGCAAAACTGTGCGCAGCAGGTCTATCTATGAGCTTACCTGCATCAAACATTTCAAGCAAATTAACTAAAGTCTCGAATGCTGCAAGACGCACGCTGCTCCCTTCATCTCGTGCTAATTCTACTAATTCAGGAAGTACCACATTTTTTGTTAGTTCTGTCCTGAAAAGCAAGAAAAACATTAGGAAAGACGTAATACTGAACTGCATCTGTAATACTAAACACAACCTTCCCTCAAAATAACTCTCACCTGAAAGCGTATATTACAAAATAATCACTATTCATGACTAAGAAAATTGTATATATTATGCCATTTAGAAAAAAAAACAAAACCAAACACTTTAAAATATTACTTTGAACAGATATTCAGAAACTTCCCAGGTCAATAAAAAAGCACATTAAAATGAAAGCGATCACATGACCTCACCAGAGCAGATTGCTGCCCAAAGCTAGATCTCCATGGGAGAGATGGCACAATCCACAAACACAGCTGATCCCTGACCCCTAACTCCCAAAAATCATTTCCTCTGTTTGTAGAATGCATATCCCATGTACAGGGATCAATTTGAGAACTACTTCCCAGAAGAAACTCACTGGAAGATCCTTAATTCAGAACAAATCACAAGGTTTGCACAACCAAAGCTGGCTGCTGGACAAGGAAACAGAACATGCAATAGAAATTGACAGCAGGGTGACAGACCTGGAGATAAAGGTGGAGGGAAACCTGTAATCACCAGTAAATCTTCAAAATAAAATTAAGATGAATGGAAAAAAAAATAAAAGGACCTTGCAGAGAAAACAGATTACAGAAGATTGAGAAAGAAGAAATAGCAAATAAGAGGATTCCTAGAAACTGCAGAGAAGGGATATCCATCAGAATATAAAGCAGGTATTCCACTCCTTCCTACAGATGAAAACAAACGGCACTGACAAATGTGAGTTTGTTGCACAACTGGCCACTGTAAGTGCTCTACAGCCATGCACTGACAGAAGTGCATAGCTGCAAAGCTCTTTAAAAATGCCCAATCACATGACAATCTGAACCCTCATTACATGAGGTTTCAAGTGAACACACTGCAAAAGCCCACTCTGCTCCAGGCACTGTCTTTAGAATGGGAGGGAAGGGAAGGGAGGGTTCACCCAGGCAGTGATAGAAGGTGGGGCAGGTGAATTGGAGCCCCCCACCTCAGGGGGGGACCTCCAATCCACTGAACCCCCACTCCACAGCAGGCTAGGGAAACCTCAGAATGGACCTCCCTCCTCTGCCTGTCCCACCTTCTCATCCAGAGATAGCATGGGAGCTTGGAGAGAGGGGTGGGGCTAGGAGACAGAAGTTGTAGACATTCAGCCTCTCTCCCTGGATCAGTTTTGAAGTGGAACTCTATCACCCACTTTCTTGATCCAACAGTGAACATCTTTTGGGTCAGGAGAGTTGGTCTAACTCATGGCACTTTGAGAAGTGCTGTGAGTGAGATTGGGAAGCTGCATGTCTGTCAGCACCCAAAGGCAACACTGCTTGTAGACGCAGAGTAGAGCACAGGGCTTTCTATACTCCCTCCAGTTCAAACAAAGAGACATGCCACTATGTTTACTCCATTTTGAACAAAAGCAATAGATTCTGAAGATAGACTTCTAATCCTATTCTGAAAGGATATAAAATAAGTGGTTCACAACTTGTTATAGGCAACACTATGGAGAAGGAATTGAGTGAAATCACAGTCTCTCTCAGAGAAGTAAATTTATGATATAGATGGGTTTTCCTTTTAAACTTATCTTTAAACATCAAGAACAGCCATATGTTTTGAAGGAGAAAAAGATTATGTCAAAATCCTTGAAAAACTAAACTTAATGGAAAGCACCCTGGAATCTCAGCCTGAGAGCAATACAGACAATGAAAAGGAATGCCATAATACTGAATGGCAAACTGTTAAAGCTCAGGAGAAAGATGATACCAGAGTACAAGGGCAAGGAGACTTGAAGTTACAAATCTAGGGGTATTCAAGAGGACCCGAGTGAGACTGAATACTAGTATGCGGGAGAAGAAAATTAAACATGAAAGGGGAAACAGGACAAGGGAAAAAAAGGAGAGATAAAAAACCAGCAATTTTGTGACACAAAATACATTTGGAAAATGAGGAAATTCTAATGTTAAAAGGAAAGGGTAAAGGGGTGGTGGTGGAGTATACATAGTACAGCATGGGAAATGCCTGGGGAAGGCCTAAAATATGGCTCTGCATGACTACCTCTAGAAAACAGTATCTGATGAGCTATCATATAATACCATACTCCTCTAGGATGAGATTCAAGAATCTCAAAGCAGAGCTAGCCTTAGGGGGCAACCACCCAAGGTATCATGGTCAAGGGATTGCACACATACATTCACAGCAGTGCTCTTCACCTGCCTCATTCCAGCCAATTTTTGTCCCATGCAGGAAGAGCAGTGCCCAGCCCAGCCTGCACCCCGCCTCCAGCCTCTGCTCAGAAGGACCCAGGCCAGGCACATGTGGGTGGGCAGTGCCTGCTCTAGTCCACCCATCTTGCTCCTGCACAGCAGCAGCGGTGCCTGCCTGTGTGGCACACCATGCCAATCTACCTCCCTGCTGGACTGCACCCCATGCACCTAGCTGTTTGCCTCTGCCTGCAGCAGCACCACTGACTTAGGAGGGTGAGGTGGTGCCAAAACAGAAGTTTACACAGGGTGCCATTTTCCCTAAAGCCAACTCTGCTCCTGGTAAGGAGTTCACTACTCAGGTGTAGATGGATTAAATATTCTCTTCCATCTGAGGGACAGAGCGAATCTTCATATTTTATGAAAAGAGTAAAGGATAAAAAAAAAAATAAGGATCATTTGGGATCCAAAAAGGAAGGAAAACAGACTGGGTAAATACTGAGGGTGGGAAGAAGGTCAGGGAGACTAAAGGGTAAAGGGCATTTTAAAAAAAGGATAGTTTGAGGTAGAGGTGCACCAACATATTGGTTGCACATTAGATCAACACTGATAAAAGGAAAATTAACATTTTTAGCAACTTGCCTTTTTTGGTTGATAATGCCACTGATAAATGCCACGTGCATACATGCAGCCGCAGCATGCATGCGGCCAGGAACACAGCCCAGCAGCTTGGAGAGCAGTGTCTGGCTGGTAAGTCTGGGAGGAGAACGGGAGTGGGGGAAGGAAAGGGAATAGGGTGGGGGCCGATCAAGGCCCCCATAGTGAGGGAGGGAGTGGGGCAGAAGTGGGGCAGGGGCAGGCACTGCCCAGCCAGGGCAATGAATGCGACACCACCAGAAGTGGGACATAGCCATCGGTGGTTCGTCCAGGGGGTACAGAGTGGGGTGCAGCTCCCCGCTGCTGCAGGCACCCCCGGTGGAGGCATGGGAGCATGTGCCCCCCCAGATTTGGGGCAGGGGGGAGAGCAGGCTGCCCACCGAGGGCTCAGAGCCAGAGGCAGTGCTAGCCTCTTCCCGGTGGGAGCAGGGATGGGCTTATGGAAGGTGGAGGTGGCACTGGGAGTGGGGGCTACAGGGCGGGCCATAGCCAACCCAAAATTTGCCATAGCCCCCACTCCCAGCACTGCCACCACCCACCCTGAGCACAACCCCAGGCCAACCCCCGCACCACAAAGAGGCCGGTGCAGCCCCCGGCCCCAAACCCACAGCCCACCTCCGCCCCATGCACAAGCCAGGGGGCACAAGCTCCCATGCTTCTCTCAGGGATGTATGCAGCAGTGGGGAGCCCCCACCTCCTTCCCACCCCCTAAATGAGCCACCCACAGCTCCACCCTGCTCCTGGGGTTGCATTCTCCACCCTGGCTGGACAACGCCTGCCCCTGCCCCACTCCTTCCCTCACCATGGGCCTCAATCTGCCCCCCTCACACCTCTTCCCTCCCCTATACTCCTTCACCCCCACAGACTTACTAGCTGGATGCTGCTCTCCCAGCTGCCATACTGCATTCCTGTAAATCATCTATCAGATTGGTATTGGCCAATATGGCTGGTTAATTATCAGCCACTGGTATCAGCCAAGAAAATCTTTATTGGTGCACCCCTAGTTTGAGGAACCAAATAAAGAGAAATGGAGCTGGGTATAAAAAATGGTTGGGGAAGTGAGAGCTTTAGTGAATAAACTTAATTTTAAGGAAAGAACGCATCAAAGAAAACAAAGGGACCAAGACATTATTGCAGGCATAATAAATAGACCAAAGATAATCTAGATATGCATTATTTCTTATTTTCTTATATTATAAATAGGTGTAGGCAGTTCCAGCCAATAGATTTATATATCTACATACTTGTGTATATATGTATACACACACACACACGTACAGACACTTTCCTCAGCTAGTTAAGCCAGTGTCTCTAGCCAGAATGAATATGAATATTAATGTAAATAAATTTATCAGTATAGTGTTATAAGAATTGATGTATATTCTTTCCTTTGTAAATATGTAACAACTACAACCTCATGCAATTCCTGTGTATTATTTCAGTGTTGGAGTTCTGTTTCTGTATTAGCCTAAATAAAAACAATCTGTGACAGGTGGAAGCACTTGCAAATGACTTGGCCCTGAAAGTCATAGAGGAGCTGGTGCTGCAAGCTAGCATTATCCATAGGGAACAGCAAACTGACTTTCTGGCCCGATATTAAGTTGGTTTTTTTTCAAAGCCAGTTCTAAGAAGCGAGCAAAAAGATTCTTCTTTCCACTATCTATTTAAGGTAATCCTGGCAATATGAATCTAAATATCTACTGCATATCTACTATCAATCTTTCATTACCTTGGAGACTGAAGGGGAAAGATATATTCTCGGAATTGAATCACCTGTATAACAAAGTTGGGTTGGTCTGAGGAAGAGGTAGAAAAAAACCATTTCCCTGAACAATCAAATGATGCCCAGGTAGAGGTGTTGTCAGTAACGATTATTTGGTATTTTTTCAGGGCATATCTTGTCCCTGTCTATGACAGCAAAAAGGTCTCTTGAAATTGTATTAATACCTGGAGGGAGTGGAAGACAATCAGTGTTCCACCTTCTTTCCATGTCATGCTTACTTCTTCCAGATATTAAAACTTCCATATTTAGGCTTTTTATAATAATTAAGAGGGTTGAACTTAACAAGACCTAAACTTAATCCTCTTTTTGGGAGAGCTTTTGGTCTGATCTTTGGCTGATATGGACTGACACAAAAGGCGAACAAGTTTATGTCAGATAGAGATTCAGCTTTTTACATTTATGCAACACAAAAAGGGAGGCAACTTCAGGCAAATACTATGTTATAATTCAGAATCAAACCATGCGAGTGCTAACCAACAGGACAAGACCAAAATTATACAAGGATGCTTAGATAGTCTTTTTGTGTAAAGACAGTTTTTAGACTTGAAGGTGGTATAAATAAGTATTATAAGTGCCAGAGAAAAACAAAACATCATAGGGTAGCCATAATAAAAGGAACCAAAAAAAAAGACTCTCACTACACTAACTAAATATATGCAACTGAAGGTAGTTGTCCATTTGCATATCACTGAAAATCATTGTTTCAAAATGTTCAGATACAAGTACACGCAAGTGACACGAATCCAGCTACTACAGCTTATTGACACAATTCATAGCAACAAACCAAGCAGTATTTCAGTACCAGTCTGATTAAGTGATAATAACCAGCTAATCATTTCTATAAGATGACCAGGAAATACTGTTTGCGATTATGAAATGGGTATCACTAAATGGCAGAGAAACATAAGAAATTAATGCTGTTGTGCCCAGTTGCAATATTTGCATAAAAACGTGGATATTTCTTGCTGTTCACTTGCTTTATTTCACAATGAAACAAAGTTGTATTTTTCTAAATATCAACTATTGTACAGTTTTCTCTGTTAAATCACCTTTCTGAAGACTGCTAATGGTTTTGTTCTCCCTAGTCAATTGTCTTTGCACAATATGCAACCCTTGCTGAAAAAAATTCAATATTCTTTTTGTAATGTGTCTAATTTTGCTTAGGCTAAAGGTAACATCACCCAACAGGGTGAATTAATTCATTTTTTTCTGGAGTATGATTTAATAGCCCCAAAACACCTGTGCTAAGTCACCAAGTAAAAATGGATTCCTTTCTCCTCAGTCATGCTTCATTCACCAGCCTTGAACTGCATAAAATGAAAAAGTATAGGAAGTGGGAAAATAAATGTCCTTTTTGTCAGACCTGACATAACTACCTTAGATTTGAAGGAACGGGTACAAAACAAACTTCCTGACCCATCCAAATACTTTTCCCTGGCATCTTCACACTAACTACCTTGAGCCCCTCTCAGCCAGGCATTAGCAACTCTGATTTTTATGCCGTCTCTTATGGTTAATGCATGGAGAAGCGCATAAAATAGAGTCTGGAGACAGCTACTTGTGGTATCACACATTTTAAAACATAAAAAGCAGATTTCCCGTCACATGTTCACAGGTAACACCTTCACTGTATAGGAACACCACAAATTCAAAGCGTTACTCACATCACTAAATCATATTGCTGGACTTCCACCCCCAACAAAATAATATTTTACAGTAGTGTTGTAGCTTATTTTGAATGGTATATGTGTCAAGAGACTTGGTAAATAAAGTTTTAGAAAACAATGGAAATGCAGAGGTGCATTTCAAGTGAGAGAGAAGAAATGGAAATAAGGAATAAAGTGGATCAAGAAAAAATGAATATATGAGCTGGGATGCAGAAGGGGAAAACAGATTTCAAATAAAGATGCAAGAAGTTAGAATAGCAAATAAAAGGAAAACAGGTAATGAGGAACAGGAAAAATAGCTGAAACAGAAGAGACATTTTCAAACTGTGTGTTTGTGGTTTTTTGTTTTAGTGGCAAAATGATATATTTAGCTTGAAAAATGCTTTAAAGAAATGGGAATCAGAAAAAGTAAATAATAGTTTATATAGGTTTACTACTTCCTGAAGATAATGTGACCACCTATTTTTATTAATTCCTACATTTTCAATGCAATCATTTGCACTCTTAAAAACAAAAATACTTATGGTAAAAATGAAGTTTACCGAAACGCATCAACAAAGAGTGTGAAGTGAAGATTTCATAGTTAGTTCTATAGTTACCACAATTATTTTACTTCACTTTACTTTTTCACAGGCCCTAACACCCACTCTGCAAACACTAACCTGGAAATGCATCAGGGAAGTTGCTCTAGGGGTTGCCACTGCCATCAGTATTAAGATCTCCATCTCAGGAATGTTAAGAATACTAGTTTCCCAGACCAGTGATTCTCACTGATTTTTCAGATGATGCACAGCGCTCCTCAATATTAACACTATTAGGTGTGCAAACACCTGCATGATTTACAAGATAAACCCAGACATTGCAAACAAGAATCCAGAGTGTTAAAAACATTCTGACTTGTTGCAGCTTCTTGTGAGTTCTTTGCAATAGAAGAATTGCTCTATTATTTTTCCATTGTCAAAAAACAAGTGAAAAAGTTAAAAGCTGTAAATTCCTGAGGGTCACCTTGAGTCTACAAAGGTTGAGAACCACTGTTCCAGATACTCAAGACTGAGACAGTGTCCTGTAAGCTTTAACATGTTAGTTTCACAAAGCCTTCTCAAGTCCTACTGTCATATGCATAAAGAAACAGGGAAGGGTTTCAGGCTTAAAGAGTTCCTCCAGAATATAAATTTACTGGAAGTGGGATTTGTATCCAGTTTACAGTACTTTAACATTTACTACATGCCAGTGGAACCTTTCCATTGACTTGAAGCGGCTTTGGATCAGGTCCTTTTTCAGGAAAAAATAAACCTCTTTTTGTTTACATGATGGGTTCACTTTACTATAATTCACAAAAACAGCTTTGTAGTGGGGAATATCTACGAGAAATCTCTATGCAGGCTCAGAATCAAATTATTTAAATTGCAACTATCCATGTTTCAAGTTACAAAGCATTTTTATATTACCACTAACCACTTTAAGATATATATTTACATTCTGTAGCAGTATACAAATTCTGCTCACCCTATTCCTTGAGCTATATGTTCCAGTTGGCGACACATGCAGGACCGAACTTCATATTCTACATCCTGACAAAGTGATTTTACCAATGGAAGAATTTCCCTTTTAATACTAAAAATAAGAACAATTTAAATTAACATTAAGAAGAAAAACCCTGTAAAATCAATTTGGCTTACATAAATGATGCTAATGGTTCTCATAACTCAAAATTTTACTCTTTACATATTAGCCTTTAATATTTATCATCTTTAACAGGAAGTGTTTTGCTATAGCAAATAATAATATGAAGGAAAGGGCAATATAGAGAACAATTCTTATACTTATAATTATGACATTTTATAGCATTTTGGCTAAAGCAACATGCTGTAAGCTAACACAAAAATATTATTATCCACATTCACCATAACTTGCTAATACTTAAAAAGCTTTTCATATATTTTAAAAGTGCAACTTTTATTAAAAATACTTAATAACCAACTTCAGTGCAATTTTTGGACTGCTGGCATAAGAATGCATATGTGTAATTATATCCACTAAAATGCAAGTGTCAGTTATTTTTGACATCATGAAAGTGCTTGCTAACAACACAAAAATACAGGCATACGTGGCTGTTTTGTTAACTTAGAAATTTAGGCAAAAACAGTCCAATCCACTGAACCAGATATCAGACTGATCTATACAAGTGCCCACCAAATCACATAGGGCGCTTCAAAATCAGCATGTACACCCTGTGCTGTTAAACAGTCCTCTGTCACCTTCCTACTATGTGATGCAGGACCTGAAATTATTATAAACATAATCTGCGATACTTGAATAGACTCAAAAGCACAGAATGTTCAAATTGGAGGATGGGAATCACTGGAGCTTAGCCCTTATTTCATCTAAGTAGACAGGTACTTAAAGTTGCAGAGGCCACCAATTATTTTTGGGCGGCCATTGCACTGACAGTTGCCAATTACAGGCACTTCATGCTAGAGGCAAAATTTTTTTTGTTCCCCCTCATGCTGCTCATTGGCCAAGAGCCCAGCAGCATCTCCAGCCCTCACCAGTTTCCATTCCCCCCCCCACTCTCTCTCTCTCTCTCTCTCTCTCTCTCTC
>JAGPOW010000304.1:25874119-25892044 GCA_030014935.1 Caiman crocodilus
CCCCCCCCAAAACAGCAGCCACGGGTACATTCAGCAGTCAAAAGTGGATGCTGAAAAAGAAAAAAAAATCCTGCTAGGGGAAGGAGGCTTATCTGAAGCAGTGGGAGTCAACACTGGATCAGGAGCAGGAAGGGGGATGACTGTAGGACAGGCAACTGGTAGAGAACAAACACGAGGCTCCCAATTTCCCCTCATGCCCCCAGCTCCTGATTCCCCACCACCGCCCGTTCCAACCACCAGTTTAACCCTCCCAAGTTTGCACAGCCTGCTCCCATCTCCTTCTCCCACTGAGCATACCATGTTCCCCATGACCCCTGACTGGCTAAGTACTGCAGCCCTGCCTGACCTGCCACCATCTGCATGAAGAGTGCCTTGAGGGTAGTGCTTCACATAATCCACAGCAGAAATGTACATACTTTGCTCTGTAGACAGTCTTCCCATTCCTGCTGATGTTAAGTGCAGCAGCCAGCCTCAGTGTGCTGTGTGTACTGTCTCTCAACTTTCTGGTCTCCCGCTCTGCCCAGTGATTGGGCTAATCAGCATGCTGACTGGCTGAATGACTCAGCCTGGCAGAGAGATCCTGTACTTTCTCCAGGGCCCCTGTGCTGCAGGAGAAGGTTTCCTGTGCTTTCATGTGTTCCCCACTTGTTTTGAATCACCTCCAGTAAGTTTTTCACCCCCTTCCCCAGACTGGAAAGGTATTTTCCTGCTCTTCAGGAAAAGAGGGGAATTTCCTGCTTTCCCTGAAAAATACGATACAAGTAGATCCCTACTTATATTTTTTTTCCAGATTGCTCAATCCAAACTAAAGAGGCTCTTTAGCAGTTTGCCTAGCTGCAGAGTGGAAAATCATTAGCAAACCACTAATTTGTAAACATTATAGCCACTAAGATAAACTGAAGTTCTTTGCAGACATTTTTAAAAACCCCAAAAAACCAAAAATAGCATTTTACTTTAAACTCAGTGTGCTCCCACACCAAGCCCAACACATGCCTAAAAGAGGCAGCGCATTAGTTGAACCAGACTTGCTCAACGTCTGTATAAATCAGACACTTTGGGGGAGGGGCAGAGAGGAGGGGAGGCAGCTTGATGCTTTATCTAATAACTGACTGAATTACTTTTAGATTAAAGCACCAAAAACCCCTCTGAAGCACCCAATCTATAGAAATCAGGTCAAAGTAATGTGCTACTTCTTCCAGTAAAGCGCCCTTTTTTTTTTTTTTTTAAACATCTGCAAGCCATCTAAAAGTCTCTCTTGGGCGATCTACTAGGATTTAAAATAAGCAGAAGGAACAGTGCTTGAAATTAAATCTTTTACTTCCTTCACTTTTAAAGATAGGAAAGGCCACACTGAAACAGAGGGCAAGACACACTGGACTTGTACTGCAAGACTGATCTATGTAGCCCCTATGCTCTTTGGCTAGGGACAGACATTCAAAAAGCCTGAGCCTGAATTGATTCAATCTTTGCAGGTTAGTCTAACATGGCTAAGCTAAACCAGTTTGTAATTTCACAGACATCCCAGATGTGAAGGCACATGCCTGCAGTGGCTCAGGCTAGAAGCCGGAGGGGCACTAGAGCAGCCTTCCCTCTCTTCCAGAATGCTGAGCTGAGTGGGGTGTATCCAAGCCAGGGCAGGACACTGATTAGGGAGGGGTTCCCCCACCTCCTGACCAGCCCAGCAGAGAAATGATAACACAGTGTTTATGACCTCTAACTCAGTGTTTATCACCCCATTAAAAAAAGAGAGGGATAGTACCAGCTATCTGTTGGTTGTGCCTTTGTCCCGTCTGCACAGAAAAGCACAAAACATAGCCAGCATGTGGTCTGATAGCTAATGCTGTGCACCTGTGTAAGGCAGAGGGGAAAGGGGAATCCCTGCTTAGCAGGAAGTGGGAAGGGGGGCGGGGAGGTGAGGAAGCAGGGAAAAGTCAGGCAGATGCCTGCAATCTCTGCCAGAGCTGCAGCCAGAGAGCAGAAGGGAGGGTCCAGCTCTGCTGTGGAGCACAGCACCCTGCCCAGCTCAGAGACCATGCCAGGATGCTGGGGGACTCTGATTTAATTTAAACCAGCAAGGAGTCTGGGACAGACACTGCATAAACCAATTTCACCCAAATCAGTCAAGTCTGATTCAACCAGGTTTATCTCGAGTTGGTTTCAGCCATTTTTTCAAACTGATTTATGTACAGTGTACATCTGTTCTGCTACAGGTTTAAACCAGTTTCTGATCACTTAAACTAGTTTATGTGTAATATCTGTCCCTAGCCTTTGGAGTTTTAAAGTAGCATTCTGATAGATACATAAAAAGAAATCCTGTGTATATTCTAGATATCATTTAAGAGACCAAAAAATCTTCTTAGAAAGCAGGAGGAAAAGACACTTTCCGGCTGATATGGCAACTAGCACTATTTTGGGAAGAAAGTCTTGAAGATTAACTTATTTGTATGCAAGGTGGGGGACTACATCATCTTATGTTTTTGCAACAGAGCATCAATCCTGAATGATGCTACAGCAATATCAATAATAAAAGAAATTCAAAGAATGCAGCACAAGAATTTGTGGTAGTCCTATTCCTCTAGCAAGAATATGGATCCTGAAAAAAAGATGCTTTAAAATGGAAGGAAATAAAACAGAATAATGACACTGGAGTTTAGTACAGGTCAGAAAGAAAGGTCTGTTCCTAAGGAAAATGATCTCATCTGGTAAGTATTCCTGAATATTATATATTAAATATTTTTAATCTGGCTTTAATGATAACACTTATGATAAGCAGGTGGATCCATCTGCTGTGTTCTCTTCCACTGATCTAAATGTACTACTTTATATCCAAAGTATGTTTGTATTGAATTGTTCCCACAGTTTCAGAATTTAGCAATAAGAGTACCGGAAGACAGATCCCAATTCAAAATGTCTCAACCCAACAGAGCAAATTTAGCTTTGACAGGGTTTTAATGTGCACTGCCCTGATCAATTCCAATAGATGGTATGCCTTCCTACAGCAAATACTTGACCCTATGTCTCCAAGAATAAGAGAGAGCAAGCAATTTCTTGAAAGTTTTTCACTTCAAGAGATTGCTTTGAGAACAAGCTATCTTGAGAAAATTCTTAGCATCTAGTTGTCTAAACAGAGGATGATTTAACTGACCTTCTATCATAACCAAAACTTTGAAGCAATGGTTTATATACAAACACCCCAGAAACTAAAGGAGAAAGGGAAAATATGACTATGGTGACAGTACAATTTCGACAAGGAAAGCTGAAACCAGTCAGAAAAAAGAAATTAAGATAAGAATTAAAGCTATTGGATTGTGAAGACACACTTCCATAAGGTTTAATCCTGTATCTTACCATGGCTCCTGACTACAAGCCTGCTGGAAAGATCCCATTAGATGGAGACTGCTTCGGTGTCATACATTATACAGGTGTAACCCTTACAAGATTCTAAACTATAAAGCTGGGATCGAGGCTGATGTATTATTTCCCTAATTTTGTTTTCAGAATGGGTCTAGTAAAGGAAAGGGATCTTCAAGTCTACCAGTATTGGGAGGATTTCAAAAATATCTAATAACACACTGCTGATACTTCTATTAATCTGTTAATGAGTAGAAGGGTCTTAACGTTTCAGAGCATCCAGAAATCATGGTAAAAACTGTCAAGATTCCTGGATCTCATACTAACAGGTTTTTAAATGACCTGAAGCTTAACTTTAATTTGGGACAGACATCAAATTATGAGTAAGGATAGGCCCTCTACCAGAAGTATCCACTAGATAAAATGAACAGAAGCTAGAATTACAAGGTAATTGATTTGTACTGCTTTATCTGAACATGTGCAAATATTATAACTGGTGGTAATAATAAATGTATGGTAAATTTAGAATCGTGAGTCTCACTTCTCTACTCCTGCTTCCCTCAGTGCCCCCCCAAATGGAATCTAAGGTCCACATGCAGATAAGAGTATTATAGCCGTCTAATTAGTTTTTCTAAGAATTTTTATTTCCAAGACCCAAAATTTGAAGAATTTGAATATCTCTCTGAAATGCATGACCCCTAAATGCTTAGAATAAAGCGAAAGAGCATTTTTGTCCCATGTTGCAAAACCTTTTGACATTGGAAACCTGCTTCGTGGCTGCACCTAGTTTTCCAAAAGATTATCTTTAAGAAAATTAGCCAAAACTTAACAGAATATTTTTTTGCAAGTACACTGCAATCACTTGACTGATGCAAGAATGTGCATAGGGAGACTGATGAAAAACAGCAGGACGTGAACATGCTGACTTCTGTGGCCTACATGATAAACCTGGTTTATAACTAACTAGCAGCCCAGTAGATGCATTTATAAAAAGAAATTCATTCTATAGTTAAGCTTCATAGACATGCAAATCTATTTTTCTTTTTACTGACAAAATCCATTAAAAAAAGACATTATTTTTGTTAATTTTCATAAAATATAAAACATACATACAATCTACTTACATATGAGCTTCAAATTTGTTAGCTAATTTTCCCAATATTTTACAACTAACTAAGCGGGACTGAAGTGTTTGGGAAAGTTGTGCCTTGGAAACAAGTGGATTCAGGATCTAAAATGAAGAAAACGGGAAGACAAAAACTAATCAAATAGTAAATAATGTTTTTTTCTGTTAAAAAAAGTGTAGAAGTACATGCCACAACGGCCATTACTTTTCCCATGGAACAGGGTAGCTCCAACAATAAAACTACATATATCAACAGATTATTAAGAACTCTGTATTTTAATGTTTAGTACTAACTCAACTATATTACATTTGGATTCTGGTCCAAATTCTACTTTATGATTCACCCCACAGTTACAGTCATTCTAATTTTACATGTCTGCTTATGTTTTTATTTAGAGAATGAATTCTATAAGCATATTTATAGATACTTTCTATGTGAAAGTTCTGATATGAGGTTATAGCATTCCTTACAGGGACAAACACAGATTAGGGAAGGAAACCCTTTGACACTTCCTGGGGAGTTTTCCCCAGAACCACTATCTCTGCCACTGAATTTAAAGATACACTCGCCCTCTCATATACATTTTAGAAATGAATAGAGAAGGGGATCCACTTCTATGCGGAGCAGGGAAGTCACAGCACTTCTACTGAAATTTTGCTGACATTTGCTAAAAGATAACATGATTGCCTCCATGACCACGAAAGATTAATACAATGTGCCTGGTTGTTTTCTCTCTTGCCCATAAATCCCCACTAAGACATTCAGTTCCACTGCTCTGCCACAGTTTATGATCCAACGTTTCTTGGAAAGTCACAGTAGAAGATAACAAACAAATTAAGAAATGGTAGCAGTGCAGCAGAGGCAGCCATTTTGTTTCTCTTGCTGAAATAAACATTAAGATTAGTCTGATGCTTCCTTTTGAGACATTATGAGCAAATGAGCAGGGAATGATTGAGGTTAGAATTACCATAGAATATGTTTCCCATTACAATACCCTATCATGAAATAAGTTACATTTGAAACAAGTTGCAATAAATAAATATACTGTTTGTTAACTCAATGATCGTAGGTCCCATAACATGTCAACCAGCTTCAAAATACTTAGGAAAATACAGCCTTTTCACAATTGTTGTTGAAATCTAATACACTTACAAAAAATAAAAATTGAAATTGTTCTGCACAGGGGAGAGTGTTATAGCAGCGATTCATCTTTAAGTGTTTCATAAGGAAAAAAACAGAAAATAAACTAATATTTCCTTTAAGCAACATTTTAAATACTATTTTACACAAACACTTTGGGTTTGTTGGCCTTTCACCCTTTAAAAACGATTTTTTAAATAAAGAATTCAATTTAATAGAATACTTTTATGACTGCACAAATTATCATTTGATATAGTACACTGCTAATAAATGTATTACATGCAGTGAAAGACATTCTCTACCTCAAAGATTTTACATGTTATTAGCCATATTTTATCTATACAAAAACTGAGCTGGTTGAGCTGAATGTAAAGGAGCTTGATAAGGAACCAGGGAAAGAATTCACGTCTATCCCAGAGCCACACAGCATGGAGAACTAGGGTGTTTGCAGGGCTGACCTTTGTATTTGGCCCATGCAGAGGAACCCGAGCCCACAATAAATTTCCCTTATAGTATTTAGTGCAAATCAAGTTGTTTTAAGTTATTCATACAAAATGACTCTTATCTGTAAATGAGGAAGAATGTTCTGCCATCCTGAAAATTAGAAACACAGGCACTCCAAAAGTATACAGTTGAGAACAGCTAATTTTAAAATACTACAGCACACAGGATTTTTCCTTGCCCAAAGCTGAAAGTCTTAAGATGACCTGTCTAGCTATCCCTAGCATATTCACTTCATATACTTATGTGGACTGATTTTAACAGGTGCTGACTCATCATTAATCTTATGGAAGTAAATAGGACATACAGATATTCCACACTTCTGAAAAAATGAACATTATTTAAAAGAAAACATTTAATCTATTCTCCAATAATGCATCTTAAGGTAGGGGGAAGCATTACCTCATGTCTGATGGTTTCTTTTGGCAACGTTTCTATCACAGCAAGAAGAGTCTCCAGCCATGCATTGCTGACACCTGTGAGATGCAGACAGACTCAATATTATGTTATGCGTCAGTTTTATGAAACTACTTCTGGCATGATGCATTCATTTCTTCAATCAGCTATAAGTCTGATGTTACAACAACACTGAAAAAGACATACATTCTACCTGTTTGCATTTACTCATCTGAAAAGCATGTTTTGGCCAGAATTTTTTTGTAAGAAGGCAAGAGAATTATCCTATGATTTCTTTTAGGAAAAGAAGTGTCATTTCTTTACTTAATTTAACTTTTTTATTTTCGCTACAAAAGATTTTTTATTTTCCTGTATTATGTAAATAATATGTGTTTAAAAAATAGATTCCCTGAATCTTTACATTACTAGAGAAACACTGCAACCCTTTACACTCTGCTTACTAAGGCAGAGTTCACTTTATTCATCGGAAGTTCAGACTAAGCAAGAACTTCGGAATCTGGTTCTCCAAACAGAAAGGAAGATATTTGTTTACAGTAAAATGAAGGAAACTTTAAGCTATGTAAGTAATGCTCTATACTGAGAACCTTCCATATCCTATGTCATTTTAAAAACATTATCAATTAAACTCAAACTGGCAGTGATTGCATGCATTGCTTGAAATAGTACTGTACAGTCACTAAGGAAACATAATGCACATAGAACCAATCAGTCAGCAGCACAGAAACATGACCCTGACCTGAATCCCTGTGTTCCACATTCTGTAGAATGATGTGTAGGAAGGAGTGGGAGTAGGTATGAATGGACACTGACTCCTCTTGCAGAATAGTCAAAAATGAAATAGCAGCTGTTAACTGCATTTCCACCCCTGCAACATGCAGGACTTCCTGTATAATAAGAAATTATATTAATTTAAAAGGTAATGAGAAAATTCCAACATTTACCCAGGTCTTAGGAATCAGTATGTAAAGTTACTTTTGAAATAAATTGTTTGGAGATATTCTAAGCTCTTTTAAGCTACACTTTCAGTATCATGGAAATCATAACATGAAGATTTTAAAAACAATAGAGTAAATGCTTGACACTCAATTGTTAGGAAAATGGAACATAAATTACAATTTCACAAAGCTTTTTAGTTTTGTACGACTTGATCAGTTACTTCAGTGTTTAGGTATAGATGCTTCTTTTATGCTCAGAAAAAAGGTTTCAAAACAAGCCACCCAGATTTTTTTTCCAGTTGTTTGTATTAAGTTAAAGGGAAATAAATATATATTTGTTTTTACCTGGGTAATTATACTAAAATTGCAGGGATTAATTTAAAATTTCTTCCATTATCAAATGACAACAGGCAAATAAAATATACAATATATCAATACATTGTTGCTTTTTATTATGAAACGTATTTAATAAGTTCTGTGTTTATCAATACTTAACTTTATCAGGCACTAATCTGATTTACTAGATTTTGGTTCAGGGTACCTATTTGAGAGTTAATAATAATAATAATACTATGATAGCATAAATCTAAACAAGTGTTGGTTTGTAAACAGCGTTGAAAATTAAAATGAAAATAAAGGTCTAAATCCACCTAGGGATTTCAAATTTATACATATATAACATTGGGCTTGCTGTGCAAACCTTGAGTTATTACATTTAATGAGTATGTACTTTGATTCACAAAAAGAAAAAGAATGAAAAAGTGTTTGAATAGATCTCCAGTTACAAAGGATTTTAATGCATCATTCTGCTACTAAAACATTCTATACATATATTTCACTAATGAATCCAAACCCTAATATCTTTTCTCTCGCTAGACTGGTGATTCTCAACCAGGGTGTCCGAGGTGCCACAGAGCCTTTTGAAGGGTATTGTGAGCTGAGAGGAGATAAGTGAAGCATTAGGAGATAAACAACTGAACTAAGCAGATATACATAGGCTCAGGCTTAACCCTGCCTGGACAACCTCTCATTCCCACTGCCAGGCCAGTCTGCAAGAAATCAAGCATTGTAATCTATAACTTAGTTTTTGAAACTGGCTGCAACTCAATTCACATGAAATGGAAGGGTGCCTCGAGTTCAGTGAGGGGTGCCTCCAGTCCAAAAAGACTGAAAACCACTGCTCTAGTCTGCCAGCTCAATCTTCCAGTTGATTCTTTCACAGGTGCTTAATCTGTCTTTTAGCATACAGGCTGGGAGTCGAGCAATATCACCACCAGACTATATTTAATAGAACACCAAAAACAATCTGATTTTTCAGTTAGAAAAAGGAAAACATGAGACAAGATTTATGCTATAATAACCAATCAGTAATAAATTCTAATATTATAAAAGCCTAAGTCTGTCTCTCTGTCCATGATGTTTTATTCACGCTCTGATTGGCTGTCTCTGCAGAAGGAGATGACAGGGATTCCCCTCCCCTGCTCCTTGGAGGCAGAAGGGGACCACGAGAACTGAAGCACCACCATAATGGCAGTAACGGGGGGGCGGGAAAGGCCAACACTGCTGGCCTCTCCCTCCTCCTCCCGCAAGTCTTTTCCTTGGAGCCAGGGGCAGGCACCCCCCACCCCGCCAAATGAGAGCCAGCAGAGAGGGGAGGTGGCTGGCGGGAGACAGGGGAGGGATGGGAGCAGGAACCGGAACCGGGGGGGGGGGGAATCATGGCCCAAAGTAGCAGAAGGGACAGAGAGGGAATGACCCCCGTCCCCGGCTCAAGGCGGGGGGAAGGGATGCAGGTCTCTGTCCCTGCTCACCCCTTCCCCCCATCATTCTTGATGGGCGATTGGCTAGTACTTCAAAAAAGGAAAGATCCTGGATTATGATTATATGTCAGCTACCATATAATGAGGTAGTCCATTTTTCATTTAATTTTATGCAAGATAAAAAAAGTCAATCAGGTTGTATATACAAATGAGTATAGCTGACTTCAAGAGAAAAAAAACTTCATCTCTTGAGACTTGACTGTACGTGTTACAGCTATGGATGTTTCTACTAGGATGCCCACCATCCAAGTAAAATTAAACAGCACTGCTTACCAGGATAATAAAATATTTGTCTTCATTACTAAAGGCAGGCTGCACTCCTTTGTTATCACAATAGGCCCTATCACTGCCATAACCTGGAGTACTGCCAAAGAACCACATCAGTACAGCTAGGGACAGAAGTTACGCATAAACTGATCAGAAACTGGTTTAAACCCGCAACAGAACAGAAGTTCAGTGCATATAAATATCTTTCAAAATCACCAAAATTGATTGAAGATAAACCTAGTTGAATGTATCAAACTTAACTGATTTAGATCAAACCAGTTTATGGAACTTCTGTCTCAGACCCCTTCCTGGTTCAAGCTGATTCTCCATCACCCTGGGTAATACTGCCTGCTCCAGTGGAGCAGGGACTGCCTTTCCCTTCTGCTCATTAGCCTGCCTCCTGCCTGCATCCATCAGTCTATAGAGATGGACTGGGGGAAACAGGGAAGAGACCCCCAGATCCTCCTTGCCAGAGTCTACACAGCATATGGGGGGAAGGAAAACCCATGTGGTGGGGCCTTTTCCACCCTCAGCAGCCTTCTCCCTCCCCCTTCCCCATTGCTTATTGCTTCAGACGCTACCACAGGAGGTAGCAAGGAGTCCTCACCTGAGCTGGGTGCCTACCCGTGCAGCCCAACATAGGGGTCCCAGGGTGGGGTACCCTGCACCCCAGCCCGGGGAAGCTCCAGAGAGCTGAGGGGAATTCTCCCCCTCCCAGACCCCAGGGCTGCTTGCCTTAGCTGCAGGGGGTCTCAAAGATAGCTCGCGGCAGCCTTAGGGAACCAAGGGATATTCTCCTGCTCCTCTGAAGTGAGTTTTATCTGAGCTGGTGCAAGTCTGAGACAAAACTTTATGCAGGGGAGTGGAAAAATGTCCCTCCACTTTGTGGCTTCTGCAGACTGTCCCCGAGTCTCATAGCAGCTAAAGTGAGCAGCACTAGGGTTCAGGAGGGGAAGTAGTCCCCTCAGTTCCCTGGGAGACCCTGAGCTGGGGTGGGAAGAAGCCTCCCAAAGCAGGGGCTCCCCAGTGCCACCACACAGGGCTACATGGGCAGACACCCGGCTGGGAGGATTTCTTCTCTCTCCTTCCTGGGGCAGAGACTGAAGCAAACAGCCGCTGGGAAGGGGGATGAGGGGAGCTTCCCTCAGCTCCCTGGGCTGGGGAATCCAGGCTGGCAGAAATCTCGAGGGAGAGGCTCCCCACAAGGTGGACCAGCAACTGGACAGGGGCTCCTCAACTCCTTGTAGGGGGACAGCATGGGACTGGGAGCATATACTAGAGAAACAAATCTGGAATGCTCATCTGGCCTGGCAATGGCCAGAAGGCTAGGAGATGTGCTCTAGCACCTCCCTTGCTTACTTGCCTGGCTCAGTGCAAGCCTCCCTCTGTCTTTCTCAATTGCAAACTGAAAGTCAGTTCAGTTGGTTATCAGTTCAACCTACGCAGCTTAGAGGAAGCTGCCTAGATTGAATCAATTCTGCCTCAGTCTTTTTGAGTGTCTGTACTTAGCCTATATAACTTTGTAACAGCATGGTGCTGGGCTCAAAACCTCTTGGGGATCTCTCTCAACACTGTTCAAAAACCTGGAGCAAGAAAGAAACAAAATGGTGTCTATAAGGCTTAGAGAACGTGAATCAAAATACAATCTACAGAATAGATGAGTTCCTGGACAATGGGGTTTTTCAAAGTCAGTACAAATTATGCTCCTCTTAGAACTAATTTGGCAGATGCACATTTTATTTTTGGCCCCAATGGCAAGAATTAGGTAAAGTTAAGATTCTTAATCTATTCAATCATCCCAAGGAGAAATGAAAACAGTGCAGTATAGAACATCCTATTTTTGCTTTCATCTGACACACTTTCCACACTCAATATATTTATAATTGTGGAATAGACAATAACTGGGCTGACTCTGGCCTATGGGACTGTACAGTTTTGCAAACCTGAGAAACCAACATAGATTCTGTTAGAACAGAGAAGAAATTAATTCATTTTTAATGCATACACTGGACACATAATATAAACAAGGTTACTTACCAATAACTCAAGATTCCAAATAGATAATCTCCTCCACAGATCCATACCTTCTGGATAAGCATGTGTGAGAACACATTCTCTGGATGTGCCTCCTCATGGACCTCGGGAGACATTGAAATGTAAATTTCTAGACTGCTTAAACATGTGTCTGAATTGACGCCTGCACTGAGAACTGCAGAGTTCCACCTATGAAAATGTATTGGTCTTCCATCCCCACTTCAGTTCCACAGACTTCAAGTAGGAAATAAAAATGTAGGACACAAAGGTCAAAGATAAGCAAGTGTAGATCTGTAGAGGAGGATACCCATTTAGAGAATTATGGCTACTAGTAAGTAACTTTTTTTTTTTTCCTAGTCAAGGGATAGAGCCTAAGGTCACAAATTCACATTCTCTGAAAGAAAAAAAAAACACTGAGAGGGTGTATCTACATGTTCAGTTAATGCGACACAATAAATTCTGGAGCAGTTTGCACTGGAGTAAACTGCTCCCAGGTACAGCATCTACACGTGCGCCAAGGACAGCAGCAATTTGAGCCAGGGTGGAGCAAGCCCCAGCTGGCTGAGCTGAGTGGGAGCATCTTATGCCCGTGGTCAGCATCTACATGTGCATGTCAGCACAGTAAACTACTCTCCACTATAAAATAGTACTGTCCCAACAGTACTATCTTACAGCAGAATTAATTATTTTACTGAGGCTCAATACTGGCTCACATGTGTTGTTTTACTGTGGAGTTAATTAGTCCACTCCGCAGTAAAATGCATGTGTAGATGCACCCAGAGTGGCTTACAATACTCACTGGCTATGGTAAACTGCCCTAAACCTAAGGTCAACAACTTAAGTTCAGGCAGCAATAGAAGCAAAATGCAGAATGTACTGAAGATCTTTTTTTTTTTTTTTTAAAGGAAATGGGGGGGGGGAATCACCTGTAGTGAAATGTGCTTTATGTTCCTTAACAAAAGAATCATCTCAAAAGAATGTTATAAGTGGAAGTGACCTATAAACTGAACGTTGGTGTTGATTTGGCAAGACTTTTTGATTAAGAACCAAAAGAAACAAGATGGAGAAAAATTACAAAAGAATGGAAGTACAAATAATTTAAGATGGAGATTGAAGTCACATTAGAGAGCAAACAAGGGTTAAAACCAACCCCAGCACCTCTACCCCTCAAACTGTAAAAGTAAAACGTATCAATGCCAACTACAGATTACTAACTGACAGGCAAATGAGGTAAAAAAACAATTTAAAAAGGGAAATAATTATATTTTGAAATGACTTTAGAATGGATTAGAGGGGGACAAAAAGGTAAATGAAATACAACTCTGAAGCAGAACCTATGCCTACTCAAGCTTGTAAAAAACAAAATACTGTCAAACTTGATTATTTGGGGATTGATTTCTGAAGGAAGATACAGACCCTTAATTGTTAGGATAGGCGAAGTGAGTGGCTGTGGAGGTCTGAAACAAAACAAAACAAAACAAAAACAAAACAAAAAAAACAGCAAAATTTTATTCTACAACCACAGCATTAAGGAAAGGTTCAGCTAAATATACACTTTCAAACCCAACTAAACCAATAACAACAAAAGGCTCTTTCTGGTGATAAAGAGACCATGGAGATTAAACAGGAATTAGGCTGTCAGTGTCAAAATAAAAGGAACCATTTGCTGCACAGAATAAATACTGAGGAGTATGTCTAAACCTTCTCTTAATCTGCATTTCAATTATTACCAAGGTTCATGAGGAGGTGCATGCAGATATCCAGAAGGTGGGAATCTCCAGAGGAGAAACCCTTTACAAGATATCACCGCTTTTCAACTGTAGAGGATGCAAAAATATTTCATATGCATGCCTTGATGTTGAAATTTCCAACAATGCCTAACACTGTTGATTAAACAGACAGCATATAACACAGACACTCCAAATGCAACCATACTTTTTATCACTTAAACAAGATTAAATTGACCACATCCTTTAATATGTCAACCTTAAAATGCCTGTGGTTAATTTTTTTTTAAACTCAGTAAAAACAGATGTCAAAAGAAAAAAATTCGACTTGCATGAAAAATTCTAGAAATTATATATACAAGATTATCAGTTTCTGCCAGCCAGTGAAGATAATATTTTAAATATACAGCCAATCAAAAATTTTCTTCCTCAAATACTCTTTCCTCAGTTTGTTTTATCCATAGGATTCACAAAAATAATTTCTGAGAGTTCTGTGAAAACTGAAATACACAAAATGAGAAAACGAGTGTCCTGCACGATGAGAACGAAGCAATGAAGGCCAAGTACCTATTATTTAGTATTCATTGAATCTCATTCTTTTCATTTTTTTATCTGAATCTAAATGTATAAAAAGGTGCTTATGTCCCATTACCCTATTTTACAGATGTGAAATCAAGGAAAAGGGTGATAAATAAACCATTTAACTACCTTTGAAGTGAGAAGACTCACACTAATCTCAAATGGAATTGGATTACACTTTTGAAGATGATACACATTTCTGTGCACTTTTGAAGATGATACACATGATCAGCAGTGGTATTTCTTCAGCAGAAGAAAGACTAGGAAAATTAAAAAAATCTAAATAATAAATAGAAGCACTTGTCCATGCTAAAACTTTACTCTAAGACCACTGCATATCAAAACCCAAGAAAAAAAATGGGAAAAAAGGTTGTTTTATTTTGTTTGTATGTTAAGCAAAGTAAACCCAGTGGAACAAATAGGCCTTTAAAGAAAATGCATATACTAGAATCAACAGAAAATCAAAACATTCACATATATTTCACAGAGTTTAATTCATAAAGATTAAGGCCAAAAAGGGCCATAAGATCATCTAGACTGACACCCTGCATATCACAGTCCATTGAATCTCATTCATATCACTTGTTTGGTCAAAATATATCTTTCAGAGGAGAATTCAATCTTTAGACTTTGAAAGAGAAAAAGAGCGTGAGAAAATCTACCAATTCCTTTCATAGTTTGTTCCAAAGGCTAATCAATCGTGCTCACTGTTAAAAATGTGTACCTAATTTGTATTTTGATTTTGTTTGGCTTCATCGTTTAATCATTATCTCTCAGTATTTCTTTTTGTGAAAGTAAGTACCCTATAACAACCAGGATTTTCATCCCGTGAAGTTACTTTCACACTATAATCAAGTTCTCTCCCCATTTTCTTTTTTGATAAACTAAACAGATTGCTCTTTGAGAAGTCTCTCACTGCAAGGCATTTTCTCTGGTCCTTGAGTAATATGCATCTGTTCTTTGTCCTGTGCAATTTGTCAATGTTGTTTTAAAAATCCTACCACCAGAATTATAAACACTATTCCAATACCAGCATTATCAATGCCATATACAGAGGTAAACATCACCTCTCTACTCCTATTCACTAATCTCCTGTTTATATATCCAAGGATCACGTTGGCTTTTCTTGCTACAACGTTTAGGTCCTGTTCAGCTGTTTGTTCACTATGTTGCCTAAATTGGAAACAACAACATTTTGTTTTTGCCACATACAGGCCATGTCCAGACGAGCATGGATGTGCACAAGTTGCAATGCCATACATCAGACATGCAAGCATTCCCCATGCTGCTACCTTGCAGCGCAGGGCATTTTTTTTGACCCAGGAAAATTCTGGGGATAAAAAAAAAAACCCACACCAAAACAAGCGGGGCCACAAATGTGGCAGCAGCGCACACCGCCCTAAACTGGAGCCTAGTGGGTTGAAGCCAAAATCCAGCTGCCAGCCAGGATCCCAGCTGCAGAACAGCTGCAGCTACAGCTCCCCAAGGCCCCCAGGACCACAGGCAAGGTTGCTGGGGCCAGCACAGTTGTTCAGGGTAACCTGCCGTGCACCAGAGCACACTTGACATGGGTGCTTCCCAGGAAAAAGTAGCAGTGGTGCAAGGTGGTGTCGCTGTTACTTGTCCCCAGCGTAACAAATGGCCATGCTCATCTGGACACAGCCACGTAGGCACAGTAATTCAGAGAGTTAAGAAGCTAAAGGAATAGAAAATAAAAAAGCAATAACATTGAAGAGGTTGGTGCAAAGTAGCTGTGATTAAAACAAGAATCTCAACTGTATAATATCAAATTAAGAAAAAGAAAGGTGGTTGATTTGCATCACACCTTAATTTCAGAGGACCTCCTACTTTCAAAGCATATAATTGGATCAGGAATATCTCAGATCTTGGATTCAGTATTTCAAGAACAGATGTCAAAAACTGGGAAGTCATTAGGTTAGTTCAGAAGTGGGGGTGTAAAATGAGGCAGAAGTGTGCATGGCATTAACAGGAGAAACTGTGGTAAATGTACAGGCTTTTCTATTGCTTTGCATTCTCAAGTCATAATTTTCTGTCAAAGAAATTTTATCTAAAATGTTTATTAACCTGGCCTTACTACTAAACCTGATGCTGGAACCACTGACTCAGTGAGTCTTTAAACAGTTTGATAGCCTATTTTATTCCTCAGTTCTGAACATATCTGGTTTCAGTGGTCATTTGTTCAGCTCAGAATCAGAGAACGACAGTTCCTTCACACAGATCTAGGGAGAGAATACCTAAGGGGCAGACAGAAGTTCAGCTCCTACCCGCAACTCAGAACAACTTTTTGCAAAGTACTCCAAGTTACAGCATTACCCCAAACCAAACAGAAATTCACTGTTGGTTCCAGGGGGCTGGGGAATGTAGCTGGGGCTGGGAGCCTGCAGCCAGATTCCCAAAGCAACGGCTAGGCTCTCTGTCAGTGCTCACTGTTTTCGGAATGGGAGGGGGAAAGGCAGCAAAGGGAACTTGTTCTTGGGGCTCCCCAGATGGTGCTGAAGGGTGGGGTGGGTGAATTGGAGCACACACATACCCCCTCATCTTGGGGGGGGTCCAATTCACCCAACCCCACCCTCCAAGGGGGGAGTGAACACCCCCCCCTCAACTGAACTGCCCCCACTCCCTTTCCATCCTCAAAATTCTGAAAACAGCCAAGGAAGGAAGCTTGGCAGACAAGTTACAAAAGATGCTCTATTTTGAAACATCCTTATCTGATACCTCATGCGAGGAGGGGACAGATTTTCATGCTATTAACCCTTTTTGAAGCTGTTTGCAGCCATGCACTTGTGTTTGGTCACAGCTATAAACTGCTTTCTGTTGCCAGATTGGGCAAAAATTGTCACTTTTGTCAGCACCACTAGTTGACAGGTTATGCCCAGTATTTTATAGGCATCCCTGTAGATCCATAGATTTATACATGCTAGGGTCAGAAAAAGGACCTCAATAGATCAGAGTCCAGCCCCCTGCACAGGCAGGAAAGAGTGCTGGGTCTAGATGACCCCAGCTAGATGCTTATCTAACCTCCTCTTGAAGACCCCCAGGGTAGGGGAGAGAGCACCACCTCCCTTGGGAGCCGGTTCCAGACTTTGGCCACTCTAACTGTGAAGTTCTTCCTAATGTCTCGTCTAAATCTGCTCTCTGCTAGCTCATGGCCATTATTTCTTGTAACCCCCAGGGGCGCCTTGGTGAACAAAACCTCACCAATTCCCTTCTGTGCCCCTGTGATGAACTTATAGGCAGCCACAAGGTCACCTCTCAACTTTCTCTTGTGGAGGCTGAAGAGGTCCAGGTGCCCCAGTCTCTCTTCATAGGGCTTGGCCTGCAAGCCCTTAACCATACGAGTGGCCCTTCTCTGGACCCGCTCCAGGTTATCCACATCCCTCTTGAACTGTGACACCCAAAACTGCACGCAGTATTCCAACTGCGGTCTGACCAGCGCCCAATAGAGGGGAAGTATCACCTCCATGGATCTGTTCGTCATGCATCTGCTGATGCACAATAAAGTGCCATTAGCTTTTCTGATGGCTTCGTCACACTGCCGACCCATGTTCATCTTGGAGTCCACTAGGACTCCAAGATCCCTTTCCGCTTCTGTTTCACCAAGCAGGTCATTCTCTAGGCAGTAGGTATGCTGGACATTTTTCCTCTCTAGGTGCAGCACTTTGCATTCTCCACGTTGAATTCCATTCTGCTGTTTTCTGCCCACTTGTCCAACCTGTCCAGGTCTGCTTGTAGCTGTTCCCTGCCCTCTGGTGTGTCCACTACTCCCCACAGTTTTGTGACATCTGCAAACTTGGACAGAGTACACTTCACTCCCTCGTCCAAGTTGCTGATGAAGATATTGAAGAGTATCGGTCAAAGGACCGAGCCCTGCAGGACGCCACTGCCCACTGTGGCAGAAATGCCACCATGGGTGCCCCTCTCCAGAAACCTCTCTCTGTGCCAGCCTGAGAGGCTGCTGGTGAATCCCTCAGGGCGGGGATCTCATCCCTGTCTGCATGACAAAAGC
>JAGPOW010000304.1:25892144-25931000 GCA_030014935.1 Caiman crocodilus
CATCCAGTCGTGGGAAGAATCCCACCAGGTTTCAGATAGCCCTACTAAGTTGTAGGTGTTTTCTGCAAGCAGGAGAGTTAGTTCATCCTGCTTGTTCCCTATGCTCCTAGCATTAGTATATAGGCACTTGAGCCCTGTGACTGGTGCCTTTTTTGCCTCCCAGCTTCGATTCCCAAAGTACTATGGAATCAAATGCATTTCTGATTACAAACGTGCATTGGAGCATGCATTTATGTATATTAGAGGATAATGCTTGCCAACTAATCATGTTCTGGGCTGCATAAATTACAGAGCAAGAGTTTTGCTGATGTACTTGTTCTTGCTCTTTTAATATGTACACCTCACAATGAACTAGAGGGATCTGTGTCCCAGCAGCAAAGACTGAAATTACTATAAGCTCTGAGAGGCAAGGATTTCTTAGGGTGGTATTTTTTATTGGATCAACTATGGTAATTAGGATAGTTAGACAAGCTCTCCCAAAGTGCCTTACAGTTTAGTATACTAGAAAAAAGAATACATTATGACGCTATTTCCACAGGCAATTTGACCACTGCTTGTTGGTCTTTATTTTTTTTTTTTTAACATTGCAAGTATAAAACACCAGGCTTAAGGTGAGGTAAAGCTGAAGGGAGGGATATAAGCACAGCTTAAGCAGTTAGTCTCCACAGAAGTTCAATAATCAAAGGAGTAAAATACAGAAGATACATTATCACTTAATAAATAAAAAACACTGAAGACCATTTTTCTACTTTCTGATCGTCTCTTGAGGCTGCAGGATGCAGCAGCACCTTGGGATAACTTGAGATCCTTTCAAAGGTGTCAAGTGCCATTCAGTCTTAGTGCTGTTAGGTGTGCAAATGTGGTTCACAAGATAAACCTAGGGACTTCACACAGGAATCCATATTATCAAAAACTTTGACCTGTGGTGATCATTCAGAGTTCTTTACAACAGAAGAATTGCTCTATTATTTGTCTGTTGTCAAAAAAGGGTAAAAACTAAGAGCAGGTATTTAAAAAGGTTAAGAACCACCATCTTAAGGTAATAAAATCTATTCTGAATTGGTCAACTACTTCAAAAAGACAAAAGCACTCACACACTCTCTCTCTTCTTACCCCTTTCCCCAATATGCCCTTGGTGAATAGAAGACCATTTTATGAAAATATCAGAAGATATAAGTTCTACCATTCTATCCTCCTTGCTATATTACCGATTACCTTCAGCCCATCGCTGAGCATGTGATAATGGAAAATAGAGAGAAACAATTGTTTTTACTTAATTTCTAAAAAGGTTAACTACAAGACTATTAGGTGGATCAAAAGACTCCAAAGAGAATATACAACCCTTCTGTTCAGATTAGTATGTAGTTATTTCCATTTTTCCAAAATACATAATTTCAACCTATTTCTTAGTGAAGTGTTGCCTAAAATACACATAACACGAAGGCCACCACTACAAATGAAATTTGTCAACAAATTTCACTAAATTGAAATTAAAAAAAAAATTACGTACATGAAAAAGTGACTTCTGGTTTCTATAGAGTCCCCTTCAAATCATGGATAAACTTGCACTACCAAAGCAACATGAAAAGGTAATTTTTTTTCTCCCTGTTTACTAACTCATTCTGTGAATATACAACTTTAGTTGACAGGACCTTCAACCTGACAAATCTCATGCAACTTCTAGAACATGCATATTTGAAAAAAGGCCTTTGAAATTTATTCTCAAAATAAGGGTTAGTCACAAAATTACTACAAGTGTCCCAAATCAGATCTTCAATACTAAGTTTTCCAAGAGCAATTCTCAAGCCAGTGTTGTATTTTTCTCCGTCCAAAACAAACATACCTCCCTTCCGCCTTTCCAGTTCCTGACCAATTAAATCTGAATGTACTAGCAGACTTTATAACCGAGACAAAAGTGCTCTGCAGTATAGTCTCTATCACTTTTTGTTTCTTTTTTGGGGGGATATCTTTCACCATCAAGAAAACACTAGAACCATAGTGAAGTACAAATGACCTCTGCAATTTCACCCAACCTTCAACACTTTTGAATCCTCTGGAACTCAGTACTAGAATTCTGACATTCTAAAATGCCAGTGCTAAGTCATCAGCTTCTTCCTCTTAAAGTAATCTTTATTTGAGGGAAATTCTAGTAATAGAAGTGCCAAAGAAGTATAAGTTACACTAGAATTTACTCCTGATCAACCTACTTAACAGGAACTCTGGAAATCTTACTTCCATTAATTATAAATTTATTCCATGAGCAAAAATCTTATCATGAACAGGTTCTAAAAGTCAGTGTGCCCAGACAGATTGCTGAATATTAAAAAAAAAAAGTATCTCCACCTCAGAAGTTACTGATTAGGAATGTCTATCACGTTCAAAATCTCTGCAGCTTCAGATAGAGCAAAGAACATTTTCTACCTGCATTTCAATGGAAGCCTCAAAGAACCTGAGATTTAAGCGAGCTGAGTCCATAGCAGTGGCAACTCTTATACTCTTCACAAGATTAACGTATAAAAATCAATCAGTAGCATAGTTTTAGGTTGTTGCAAGAACTTATATCCATCACTGTTAAATCAGCTCCCTTTGACCTAACTTGAACATTTACTTAAGTATGAGACGCCAGGTGTCTAATTTATGTATTATCTAATCCAACGCTTAAAACAGTGAAAAGAAGCAACTAGTTATTGTTACACTTAAACACAGTATAGCAAATAATACAGTAAAATCTGTTTTTTTAAAAACAGATAACCCTATTTAAACTGCATGTTAGGGACCAAATTCAAATTAGAAAGCTGTGATTTTATTAAAAAGATTTAATTCAATTGCAAAAAAAACAAAGTAAAAAAGTTCCAGTTTGCTCTAGAATTCCATCAACAGAAATAGGAACCAATGAAAGATATGGCAAATATATCTAATGAACCAATGAAAGATACGGCAGATATATCCCATCATTAAAAACTCCTAGATATTGTTTTTATAGCTGATTCCATGGCATAATAGTCAGCCCTCTGGACCCTGAAACCTAAGTGCAAATCCCTGTGGAACCTGGTCCCACGTTCTACAGCCTGAATCCATTTTGGGGGTGGGACTAGAGGCCCTTTCAGGTCCTTTCCAGCTCTGGGAAGAAAAAAGACTGTGTTTCTCAAGTGGATTAGCTCAATTACCTCAAACTGATTGAAAAGGATTACAAGATGCAGAACAACATCTTTAAAGCTATGCTACCTGCCTGAACTGTAGCACATTGGGGCTTCAGACACACTAGCCTGCATCTTAACAGGTCTTTTCAACTGTGAAAGACTAACTGAAAAATGCACACTTTTTTTGTACATCAATATACATCCTTGCTACATATACAGTTATGTTGTTACAGTCACGATGGTTCAAGGACTCTGCAAGAAGTAAACTTTGTTTGGTGATGCCTTTTATTGGATTAACTATGTAATTGGGAGCATAAATACCTACTTTTATTCTTGCTGGGGGAGGGGGACGGACTAAGTTGATGGCTCCCACCCCCTCACCCCTTGGCAACACAGCCAGAGAAGAACCAAGTGGAGCCCACAGAGGGGAGAGGGGTGGGCTCACCATGGTGGTGTGGCTAGCACAGGACTCCCAAGGAGAGTGCAGCAGGACGGGCCTGCAGCCCATATCCACCCCCTCCCCAGACGCATGATGCTCTCTATGTCCCACTCCCTGAAACCTCTTGCAGGCTGGAACTCTGCCAGCTGGCAAAGGGAAACCTGCCATGTCCCATGTTTTTCCACAGCGAATGGAAAAGGTCTGGAAAAGACACAGATACAGCTCAACTGTATAACTTTCATTTATTCCTTACTTTGTTTATAGTCATGTTTGATAAGTCTTCTTTGCTCCACTGGTTTACTGCCCTCCTGCTTTTCATTAAGTGAGCATTTACATTTACACAATGGAGTTAAAACAAATCATTGTTTTACCTGGTATTTAACTTAGGCTGCATCTACTTCCAAGACCTGACAAAGGGCATTTTGTGCCCAAAAGCCTTTGTCCTACATATGTAATTAGTCCAATAAAAGAAACTCCTAAACAAACCTTGCTTCTCATGCATCCCTTTGCCATAACTAATTACATCTTATTAAAGCAGTATTTCTCAAGCTACGTTCTGCGAAACTGTGGGGTTCTGCAATAGGTCAGAGCTTCCAAAGAGGTTGGGGGCAGCAGTGGAGTGGGTCAGGAGGCCACTGCTGGACCAAGATGCCTGGCTCCATGTGCCTCATATGATAAGGGTAGGAGTTCCGCAGAAGTGATGTGAAAAGGTTCCATGACTTTAGGAAATTTCAAAACTACCATATTAAAGGATTTTGAGTGTGTCACATGATTCAGAAAGCTAACAGCAAAAAAAGTACAACTCTAAAGGGCAGCAGGAAAACTCTTGAGGTTTCTCTCACAGAAAATGAAACATGATTGAGGAAATTATGTATACCATTATGAACACATGGGCAAATATACCTCCAAAGGCTAGCTAACAATAGTAAACTTCACAGTAACCAGCTTTTTTACTGGTTAAAAAAGAATGCAGAATGGTTAAAATTTTACAAACATTTTCCTGAGGAAAAAAAGTCTACTAATTGTGATGACTGATGAGTAGCAAAAATCTACAATTCAATTATAATGCTAACTGCTAAAGAAAATCAATAAATGTCATTTTCTCCAAATTACCATTGCAGAAGCATAAACTTCACTGTTACTAAACCATGTTTCAGCTACTGTATTTACAGTATTAATTTATTGATTACAATAATTTTATTAACAAAAAAAATCTTGTTAATTCAAATCTTGATGCACGCCAACTTACTCTGATTTTTGGCAAAACTCTCCGAAGCGTCTCTGCAGGATTCTGTCGCATAAGGACTGGAAGATTTGCAACCACACTTGTTCCTTGGATATCTTGACCAGAGCTTACAAAAAAAAAAAAAAAGAACAAAACACATTCAGCTATTTTCTTGAAACTAAAAGAGGTAACATAATGGAAAGCTACGCTAAAGAATAACTTCCACTACAAGCATAAAAAAAAAAAAAAAAAAAAAATCAATATGTTGTATCTAGTATGGAATATCCTAAGTATATACTTCCAGAAAAAAACAGAAGTTATTTTAAATAAAAGATATTTCAAACTGGAATGTCAGGGCTGCTTCCTAATAGAGATGATGAGTTTGAGTGAGTTGCTTCTTAACATACCAGTGTGCACAGAATAAACCCAAAGGGCAGGCCCTCTGAGCTTGTTGTAGTATGTAGGCATGTTCAAGGTTATGGACCAGTTCCAAAAAGGACAGAGATGCCTAAAGTGAGATTTAGGCATAGAAAGTCAAATTTGTAATCCTCAATATCCTAGCTCATCCGTCATATAATCCTGGGGGGACTGATACTCCACAGGGAGCTCCCCAATTGACATTAATATTTTCCAGGTGACCACATTTTCAGAACTGTCCTGGTCTTTGCAGGGATGAGCAACTGGTGCCTAAGCTCATTTTGCATCCAGAAACAGTCACAAATCCCTGAGGACCTCAAATCACTGAACACATACCAACTGCTTCCAGTTCAGTTCTTTTTCTTAAAACAAGGCTGTACCCTGTGGAGTTTGCTGGGTGTTTTGGATCACATTTTGGGGGTGCCTAACTTGGAGAGAGAGAGATTATAAAGCCTAGACACTTAAAAGATTCTGGGCTCTACTCTTAGGGCCAGATGCCTAAAAGTTAAATGCTGCAAGCTCCTTCCTTTCAGGAGCCCAAGAAAGATGCATCTCAGAGTGTGCAGCTTTTTTTTGACCAGCAGCAGTCAGTAAGTTAGGAAGTTAGTGAGTTTGACAGTCTGTACATGCAGTAACATGAAAAGAAAATGTATCTAATGAGACAAATGGAATGTGTCATGATATTATTTTTAAGATTTCACAGATAAACAAGGAAGGACAAAAAACTGCATGTGTGCTGGAGAGACAGAAGACAATAGTGGAATATAGTACGGATGGAAAATACATTACATTCTATACATCATGATAGAAAATAATGTTTTTTTAAAGATTATTTCCATACAATAAACAAGGATTAAACAACAGCTAAATAGGAAAAGGTAGATTAAATTACACTGCTTAACTTCCATGACAGTAAAACACCTTCAAGAGATGCACAGAGTAGTATGGAGAACAACGCGGGGGGGGAAATAAGAGGAAAAAAAGTGAGGAAGGGGCATAGAAAACACATGGGCAAGGAAATAGAGTGATGACAGCAAGAAGAGGAAGCAGGGGTTAGAATAAAGATCTATCCAGCAACAGAGCTGCTGAAAAACTCCTAAAATACTGGACTCACCCGCCAAAGGAAAGCATGGATACCTAAGTACCCAATGAGAAACTAAAAGCCTTAACTCATGCTAACAATTTCTTATTCAAGGTTCTGCAATCTGTTTTCCTGAACAAATCAAAGAGAGTTTTAAATAACCAAAAAGCTCAGTCTCACCCAGGTGCACAAATAACCTAAACAGTTTTTTGGGGACATAACCACAAACAGTTTCCAACACCACATCATCAAATGCATAATATTACTGAACAAATATTTAAAATACAAGAGACAATGATTTTTTATGATGGTATCTTTTATTGGACTAAGTGTATAGTTGGGAGAAATTTGGAAAAGTTTTTGAATGCAAGACATTCAAAAAAGACCTGAAAAATGTCTTGTATTTGAAAACTTGTCTCTCTCCTAACTATAGTTGGTCCAATAAAACAATCACCCTAAGAAATCCTTGCCTCTCGCATAATTTCTGTACCATCATCACTACAACTTCCCTCTTACACCATCTTTCAAATTCATACCAAGTCTCAATAGTCTAAAATACTTCTCTATACTATATCCTATCCCAACAATCATTTTGGTAAGACTGCAAATTTATTTTAAAATATAGTAGGCAACCATCAATCCTCTGGATTATGGTGTATGTGTAAGATATCTAGTCAGCTCAATCTGCCCATATGGAGTCCTGTAACCATCACGCCAAGACCTTCTACACATACACCTAGGCAAAAGCATGGAGAAGTGGAGGCTGCTCAAGACCTACCATCTCCACTTTTAGACCACTGAGACAGAATCCAAAGGCCAGACCCAGTCCAGATGTTTAGCTAATGGTTGTAGCTTCTGCCAGAGAGCAACAAATAAGAACTGCTGCTGATTCCCTAACGCCACAGCAAGGGCACATTTTTATCAGGGTGATATCCCTTAGCCTTTCTCCAATCAAAAAGTACCCACAAGATAGTGGGAGCTAAGGGTTTTGAGATATCCTATATGCACCTTACTCTGGAGGTTGAAATCTTACAGTATTTTATAAGAGCTACACGCTTTGAGTAGCAGCCGCTGCCTGCCCAGCAGCAGCAAAGGGCACAACGCCATGCTGCCACCCCCACTCCTGCCGGGCACGCAGGGGGCACTTCATCATGGTGGCACAGGGCTTGCAGAAGCAAGGAGCTTCCCCACCCTGCTCGGCCCTGTTGTGCCATGCCAGGTCCTGCAAGCTGGGCAAGAGAGACCCCAGCGGGAGAGCAACAGGCTAGGGAGCCCGAGCTCACAGCAAGCAACCCATCCTTGCACAGATCCGTCAAGCATGTTTCCCTAGCTCCTGGACAAGGCATCTGCAGCTCCACTCTGCTCCCTGATGGGGCCCTGTGGCCACGCCTTCCAGGTCCCAAGCCCCACCACCAAGAAGCTAGCTGGGGTCAAAGGATCCTAGCAAGATAAGGGTCCAAACATTTCTTAGAAGTGTCCAGAGTAAATGCTTGCACCATTTCAGGAAGGAGTCTATTCCAGGTCTTGGGGGCTCAGAGACAGTAAAGAAGTGTTTCCTTATGTCCAACCTAAAACAATCTTGGAAGAGTTTATGACAGTTGGATCTTGTCATCCCTTGGGGTGCTCTGGTGAACAGGCATTCCCCCAGATCCTGATGCACACCCCTTATATACTTATAAACTCCTACCAGGTCACCCCTGAGCCTGCACTTTTCCAGGTTGAAGAGTCCCATGGCTCTTAGCCTCTTCATAAGACCTATTCTATTGCCCTTTGATCATGCATGTTGCTCTCCTCTGGACTCTCTCAAGCTTCTCCACAACATTCTTGAATTGTAGACCCCAAAATTGGATGCAGTACTCCAGCTGCGGCCTCACCAAGGCTGAGTACAGCAGAAGGATGACATCCTGAGATTTGCTTGAGAAGCATCTAGGAATGCAAGGCAGAGTTTTGTTCACTTTACCAGCTGAGACATTTCATTGGTGGCTCATGTTCATCTTGTGGTCAATCATGACCCCCAAGTCCCTTTTGGCCATGGTGCTAGTGAGCGTAGCACTGCCAAACCTATAAAAGTGTGATGGCGTTTCTTCCTCTCCCTTTCCCCCTCCCCAAAACAGAATACCTTGCATTTATCCGTACTGAATGCCATCAGGTTTTTATCCACCCACTGTCTATGCCTATCAAGGTCAGCCTGGATCACCAGCCTATCCTTGGGTGTGGATGCTCTACCCCAAAGTGTAGTGTCATCAGTGAACTTGGCCAGTCCACTTCTGACACCAGTGTGCACATCGTTTAAAACGATGTTAGAGAGTACAGGTCCAAGTACAGAGCCTTAAAGGACACCACTGGGCATGGAGTGCCATAATGATTCACTTCTGTCAACTACCACTCTCTGGGTCCAACCTTGGAGCCAATTCCCCAACCATTGGACTGTGACGTAGCCTAGGCCACAGCTGGCCAATTTTTTCACGAGGAGATCATAGGACACCAGATCAAAGGCTTCTTTAAAGTCCATATATATGACGTCAATCTCTTCTCCCTTGTCCAGATGACACATCACCTGGGCATAGAAAGAAATGTGATTGGTCAGGCAAGACCTACCCACCACAAACCTGTGCTGGCTATCCCTCAAAATGTTGCCATCCCTCAGCTTCTCTAGAATGGTCTCTTTAATAATTTTTTTTTCCAAAACCTCAATTAGGCACCATGTTGGCCTTCTTCCAATCTTTGGGTACTTCACCCGAGTCCCATGAGTGCTCAAATATCCTTGCTAGTGGATTGAGGTAAAGCTGATTGGCATGTAGTTCCCCAGATCTACTTTCCTCCCTTTCTTGAAGGTAGGCACCATGTTGGCCTTCTTCCAATCTTTAGGTACTTCACCTGAGTGCCATGAGTGCTCGAATATCCTTGCTAATGGCTGGGCTATGATGCCTGCCAGCTCTTTAAGTATTCTGGGGTGCAAGCTGTCAGGACCAGGTGACTTGAAGGTGTCCAGCCTCTCAAGGTGATGCTTTACAAGGTCTACACAGATGCTGGATATAAATCCACCTTCACCCTGGCCGTCCTGCATCATGTTAGGCAAGGTGGTTTCTTTTGGTTAGTGAAAAACCAATGCAAAGTACCCTTTAAGCAAGTTGGCTGTTTCCTGGGTGTTGGCTGTCACTTGTTCTAGTCCCCACTCCCTCATCCCTCTGCCTTCCCACCCCTCTCCTGCCTGGCCTGCCACCTTCTGGTTCCTGCTGGGCCACTGTGCAGCTTCCCTTCCTTGCCAGACTGTGCGCTGTCCCGAATTAAACAATAAGTGGTAAACTAGCTGCTTACCAGTTACATGATTAATCATTTAACATTTCACATTCCTAGCTGCTGGGAAGTGAAGTCAAGCTGCCATGCAGCCCTGCCCCACTATGCACCCAGGGCTGGCAGGACCGGTTGCACATGCCATGACCTAGGCAGCCCCTGGTGCCTGGGCCGGGTGAGGCCATGGGACCCACTGTGGGCCAGACAAGTCCACAGGCCATATTTTCTCCAACTCTGCGTTAATGCTTACTACAATTTGTATTTATAATCTAAATATAGATTGTAGTACTGCAAAGCCTTGAACTGGCTTGGGTGCAGTCCCAGGGCTGAGACCAAAAATCAGCTGATTCTCAGCCCTGGGACTGCAACGCAGCCAATTCCAGGCTCTAGTGTAGTGTGGAGGCTGGGAGCAACACCAGCTCAGTTTTAGACCCAAGATACATGGGAGCCACTTCAAAGCTCCAGAGCAGTGCTGGGGCTGGGAGTAACACCAGCACCTAACCCCCACAACACAATGAAGCCCGTCAGTGCCAGGGTTGGCACCAACTCCAGTGTGGTTCCAGGACTGGCAGTGGGACACGACAGCACAGGAGCCAGTCCCAGCCCTTGAACAGGCTCCTGTGCAATGCAGAAGCTGGGACCAGCCCCCATGCCATGCTAGTGAAACTCCTTGCAGCCTGCCTGTAGCCTTCATACTGCACTGGAGCCTTGAACTGGCAAGGCATCAGTGCAGTGGGAGTGGAGACAGGGAGAAAGAGTGGAAGATGATCAGGTTCCCACCCTTCCCCCACCACCTCAGAGTTCCCCAACAATATTAACTCTGTGGAGCAGTACAACATTAGCGCAAAAGATGTTAGGTAAAGGATCTGGAGATGCCTAACTTTACTATGCCATGATAGCAATTAACATGTGCTTCACTGCTTCAATGCTTGGACACTAGCAGTGTAAGTGCAATTATCATGTGCTAAGTTCAACATGTAACAGTACCCTAAAGTATGTGCTTAACTTTATTATTATATGTACTCCCACTAATTTCACAATAGATACCTGTGGGCGTAGAGTTAAATGTGTGTGTGAATGAACTTAAATAAAGTAACTGGTTTTAGAAAGTGCCAACCCTTTCATCTCCCTTTTCACTTCAATTAGCACCAACAGTATAAAATAATTAAAAACAACATTAAAATATTTAAAACCCTACTGTACCCTATGAATATCATATGCCATTGGTTCTCACCTGTGAAAACCTGCGAGGGGGCTCCAATACCAATATGGGGTGAAACTGCACATGCCTCTGTTTTCAGGAAATGCCCCAGAGGTCAACTAAGCAATGTCTACAGCAGAAAAGCCAAGTGCCTACATTACATTATGCAGGCAGGTTTCTACCACAGTTTGGCTCCAACATGCCTCATGCTCTGCCACCCAGTACTCATCTCCAGGTTCTGCCGCCATGGGGTAAAACTGTTTCACTTGTATCCAGAGTGCTGACAAATTCAGAAAAATTTAGGGAGGCAGAGCCTTGAATCTAAACAGTTTGAGAATCACTCTTCTAGTCAAAGGCAGTAGACAAATACTGGAAATGATATTCATCTGATGTATTTATTTTATAGTAAATAGTGAATACATTTTACATTTGTTGAGAACAGTAGCCGACATGAAACTAAAACTACTTACAGACAAAAATCAGGTAAAACGAGATATAGTTGTATGAGTGACAAGTCACAGGTGACCTTTTTTGTCAAGCATGGCTACTTCACATTTTCACATACTGTTTGTTGCTTCTTATTGAGACAGCCTGGTCTGAAGGAAGATCCTTTGGGTTGCAGGTCAGGAAATCCTGCCTTTAGTTCCCGTCCATAAGAATTACTTGATAAGTGGTCTTAATCCAAGTCGATACATTGTAGGATCATAGTTTTAGTCCTTCCATCTAACATCCTCATCATTAAAAATGGACATAATGGTTGCCTAACTGCTTCACAAGGTTACGGTCTGAATTAATTTGTACTGTACTTCAAATATATAAAAGCTTTACACAATTGTCCTTCTAGTTGCACAGAAGCATTGAATGAAAATGGGAACTGGCTGGCCACCAGCATGTTTCACTTTCATCATGGCAGCAATCTTAGAAACGTTAAGCACAATTTAAAACTTTATTTTATACAATTCAGATTTTTATCATCATCTGGGCATTCAGCCAACAACACTGAAATATTTACAAAATTCATAATACCAGAGTATTCTTATATAATAAAGGGCTTAGTCAATCTGTCCATCTATAACAATCTTGGAGTACTCTGGTCATTTCGGTAACCAATCAGCATGCTCCAAGAGTGTTACCGACAGGAGGTGGCAGTGGCAGCAGCAGCGTGCCACCATGATGGTGGGGACATAGAGAATGGAGTAGGGGGTGAGACCAGTGCTGCTGGCCTCACGTGTCCTCCCCCCCGCAAAGCATTAAGATGAATCTTACAGCTAATTATCATCATTTTAAATACCTAACCCTCCACTAGGACACCAACGTCTCAGCTGCAAATGTTTTCTGCAAACAAGTTGTCAGCCAGTTTTGAAAAGCCAAAGTTCTTTCAAACCCATTGTTAAAATCCATTCAAAATTTGTGAAAAGTAAATTAAAGAAGAGAAAGTTTAAAAAGGGAATGTTAATAAAGTTGGCCCCACAATGTTTGTAGAACAGATGTTTAAGCCCCTATTTAAAAACAAAGAACATCCAAAAAAATCTTTCAGCCCAATGAAAGGATGATATTAAATTGGCTATTGCAACTAGGTTTACTTGCTGATTAATAATGTTGTGCTGTTTACAGCTTGCTTTTTAAGTGATAGTTTCTTTATTTTAGTTAATAACACTTTATTCCTGTGCTCATCTTAGTATGTGTGTAAAATAGCTTTGTAGGCTTGTTAAAGTTTATCACACTAATGGCACAATTCCAAACAAGAGCATTACACAGCTGAAGGACAATGATTTGTCTTTTCAAATCCAATAGTCAAGCAGCCAATAATATGGGAAAATACAACCAGCTTTGTGAATTAGAAATTTATAGGAAAGCAGGACCTTCCCCTTTAAGTCAGAACTCCTCAGCTGTTTGGCTTACTGCCAATGTAGAATTTGAAGCAGCAGGCATTTCAACACCTACACAGCCTGTAATTTTCCAACACTGGAAGATTTTTCTTCTATTACTATTGAAGAAGCTGCTCTGTGCATTCTCATTTCTTTAAATATTCAGGTCTCTGGGACTGAACTGAAATATTGCTAAATGTTCAGATTAAAAGAGTTTTACCATTATATACTGTACCAAACTAAATACTAAATAGTTATTTCCTTCAGAAGTTACTGTAAGTTCACCATTACAGAGAAACTATTCCTTTATTAATAGCACTGAATACAGAAATGCTCTTCCAGAACCCTATACTTAAAAGCAATTCAATGTACTCTCTTTTGTGTGAGCAAAGGTTCATGCAGACATTATCATTTATGTATAAAAATTCAAAACTAAGTCATCTGGTATTTTTCCCATTTTTCTTCATCAGTTTGAACCCCATCCTGCACCCACATCACATGGAATTGCAGAAGGAAACAATGGGGATGGTTTGCAGGTTTGGACTCTTTGCTGAAGATAAGAGACTGGACAGCAGCCAATGCAAAAATTGTGAGCTTGGAAGTTCTTGGGAAATAAACATTATCTAAAGCAATTCAACACTGAAGGCAATTATGGAATCCTTGCTAATGCTGAATAATACTTAAAGAAAACCTGTGTGTTTAAAAACTTGCCATAAGAGGGAAACTAACCAAAGCAAAAAGAAACAGGGAGCACTTTAGCAGCAACAGAGGTTGATGATCAGCAGGGATCCAGGTTTTCCGTTCACCACAGAAAAACACAGTAAAATCCAGATTTTTGCTTTTAAGGAGAAAAACATGGGTAACAATGAGTTTCCCCTTGCAGGATGGTAGAGTTTCAGCCTGCAAGGGGTTGGGGCGATTGGGAGGAGGGCAGTCAGACACAGGGAGCCATGACCATGTATGCATGCACGTATGTGCACGGCCACCAGGCAATCTGGAAAGCAGCTCCTGCAAGTAAGTCAGGGGAAGGAGGGTATTGAGGCACGCATAGGAAGGGAGGGAATGGGGCAGGGCTGGGGCTAGGGCTACCGCTAGTGCCCAGCCAGGGAGGCTTGCAAGGCTTGGGGCCTGGGGCTGGAATGCATGGTCGCAGGGCTCAGGCAGGGAGTGAGAAGGGGCCATGGGCAGCTCGTCCAGGGGGCAGGGACGGGGAGGAGGACTGGCTCCTCACTCCTGCACACACTCCTGGTGGGGCATGGGGGGCATGTGCCCCCCAGACGTCTGCACAGCAGAAGCAGGCTGCCTACTATGGACTAAGGCTCCCTGCCCTGCTGCCCTCCCCCCGGAGCCTCTGGGGTGGGGCAGCTCAGTGCCACCACAGCAAAGTGTTCCCTACTTGCCTGGCAGCAGCAGGGGTGGCAGTGCCAAGTTGTATCCCTGGTTGCTGCTGGTTGGCAGGGGATGCTTGCCATGGCAGCAAGGGGCTTGTGCCAGCAGCACTCAGCTTCCTCTCCCCACTCCGCCCTCCTGCGCCAGGTTCCACCCACTGGGCCACAGAGGCCCCGGGGCAGCAGGGCAGGAAGCTCAAGCCCACAGGAGGCAGCCCACACTCCCCTCCTGCTCAGTAGGGTCTGCTCTGGCCATGCCACCTGTGGGGGAAGGGAAGCTGGGCTCTACTCCACCACAGCAGCTGCCACCTCCCACATGCAGCAGCAGAGGCTTGGGGGTTGCTGCAGGGGGTGGGAGCTGCAGACCCAGGTCCCTGGCTTCACAGCTCTGAAGGCCAGCAGGGCTCAGGGAGGCAGGGAGTGGTGTGTGACGAGTGAGGGGCAATGGCATGGGCAGAGCATTGACTTATCAGGGCTGCTCAGCAACACAAAGCAGTGTGGGAAAGACGGCCGCAGCTGGACCTGCGTCCTGGTAAACAAAGAGGGCAAGGGGAGCTCTGACTTTCCATGATAAAAGCTGAAAATCAAACACCAAAATGTAAAGGTATTTAGAATGTATTTATTATCATTACTGAGGCACTGGTAGGCTTCCAAATTGCTTTAAAATTGTAAGCATATCAATAAAACATCGTGTTCAACTGACACACACATATTTTAGATAGATAGATAGATATAGAGGCAATTAACTTTAATCACGAAAAAGTATAGATTTGCGGGTTTTAAAATCAGAGAATTTGCAGTTTTTAAAACCGAGAAAACCAGGGCCACTGAATTCATACGGATCTGGATTTTCTCTTTATGGTAAAACACACATTTTCTCCCTTTCAGGAGAAAAAACACACATTTTCATCTTTAAAGGAGAAAAACACAGGTAGTGGCAGGTTTCCCCTTGCAGACTGGCAGAGTTCCAGCTTGCATGGGGTTGAGGGAGTGGAAGGATGGCAGTGAAGCAGAGGGCACCACGTGCATGCACATACATGCACGTGGAAGCCAGGCAGCCTAGAGAGCAGCTCCTGCCGCTCCCCACAGTTAAATGTGGGGGGAGGGGGTTGGGGGGAAACTGAGGTCCCCATAGTGAGAGAGGGAGGGGAGTTGGGCAGGGCTGGGGCTGCTGCCCAGCTGGGGGGAGGGGGGGCGGTGAGTGTTCCATGGGGCTTTGGGCCCAGAGCCAGGAATGCACATCCACAGGGCCCAGCTACGGAGGGGGACGAAACCATGGACAGCTAGTCCAGGGGAGTGGGGATGCTGGCTCCCCACCTCTGCATGTACTCCTGCAGGGAGGAATGGGGGCACATGTCCCCCAGATCTGTCACAGGCAGATGCAAGCTGGTGGCTGTGAGCTCAGGACTCCACAGCTTGCTGCCCTCTCACCAGGGCCTCCACAGCCCAGCAGGTAGGACCCAGGGCAGAGCATAGTGGGGAGGCTCAGTACCACTGCCAGGAGGCACCCCCTGACTGCCCAGCAGCAGTGGGAGTGGAGCAGTCATGCCCTCTGGTACTGCTGGGTGGGTAGGGGGAGAGTCCTCATGGCAGCATGGTGCTCCCAGCCATGGAACCAAGCCTCCCTACCCCACTCTGCCCTGCTGGGGCCCACCTGCTAGGCTGAAAAGGCCTCAAAGGAGGGCAGTAGGACAGGGAACCCTGAATCCATTGCCACAAACCCACATCTGCCCTCCCCATGGGCTCTGCTCCAGCTGTGCAAGCTACAGGGGAGAGCTGAGATCTGTACTCTGCTCCAGCCACAGTAGCCACCGCCTCCCATAGGCAGCAACTGGGGTTCCAGCACTGCCAAAGGGAGCAGGAGGCTGAGGACCCAAGTGCTTAGCAGCTAGTCCTGGCAGCTGGGGGCCCCCTCTGACATGGTTGGGGGTGAGGAGCTATGGGTGGGAACTGAAGGGCAATGGCATATCAGGGTTGCTCAGCACCACAATGCATTTGGGGAGTGGGGGGCAGAGAGGGCAGCCACAGCTGGACCTGCATCCTGGTGAGTAAAGGGGCAGGGAGAGCTCTGGTTTTTCATGATAAAAAACCCCAAATCAAACACCAAAATTTATAGGTATTTATAATTTATTTTAATATAGTGATTGAGGCACTGATAGGCTTCCAAACTGCTTTAAAATGAAACATTGTATTCAAGTGATATATAGATATATGTATATAGATATAGCAATGTTTCATTTTAATCATAGAAAAACACTCGCTTTGGAGTTTTTAAATCAGATAATTTGCTTGCTTTTAAAAAATAAATAAATCGAGAAAACCAGGATCCCTGCTAACGATACTCTCCAAGTTCTTCAACACCGCCTATGTCAAATGTCAACAAACTAAGAGCAAGACATCTACTATATTAATCTGTTATGACTGAAACATCAGAACATAAACCAATAGTTAATTCACATTTGTCTTGTAAACCCCCAAATATGAATGTTAATTCAAAAGTTAAACACTCACTTACCAACTGCCAACTATAATTAAAGTTCTGTCAATTAGAATTTTCTTTGGGTCTCGACATTTTCTGTGCTGTCCATTCTGTGCACAATGCTATAAACCCTTCTTACTAAGCACACTGCTCTAACTGCAACCACAGAGAACAGCTGGTAGAAAGCATTCCCAGGTTTGGACCCTTACCATGCAATCAGCTCAGGGCAGGGATTATATGTTACATTGGGCACATTTACACGAGAGGTTTACTGGAGAGTAGACTGCTGATGTTTAACAAACAAAACCAACAAACTTGATTTCCTTTATAGTAAACATACCCTATGCTCCCACACACAGCCATACTCCCTTGAAAACCCCCCACTCCTCAACCACACCCCACCATACACCCCCCACCTCACCATACACAAATATAAAGGAGTGAGACTTTGAGTTATTATGCAATCCTTTCTATATACAGTACACAAATACAAATCATGATATAGTCTGTAATAAAACTAAAATATATTATAGTAGGTGTTTGGCTTTTAGTGTATGATTTGTTTTTTTCCTGGTTCTAAGATGCCCCCCTTTCCCCCTCAATAGTATGCAAGGAGGGGGGGAATGCAAGGGGAGGGACTTCTGGTAGCAAAGGTAAGGAGTCAGGAAGAGGGAGTTCCAGTCCTACCATGGCTACCAGGAAACAGGGCAACTGTCAAGGGGCATGCAGCCCTCAACAGTTGTTGAACAACTCAAAACTTTTTTTTGTTGAGCCCTCAAAACTTGTTAAACAGCCCTCTAGCCAAAATAATTGCTTGCCCCGACTTAAAACTACAGCTAGATGTCCCAAACAAGCCTAAAAGGTTTCCTAGGTGTTCACTGCTGAGTTAACCAGGTAAGTCCATTCTTTGGATACTTCACCTGTACAGGCTTAGGGGCACTAAAGGATGAAAGTTATAGCCTAGAATGGTGACTCAGCATTCTTCATGAAAGCCTTTTTTAGACAGATGGCTTTGAAGTCAAGTACTAGGTATTGCGGCTGCTTGGTGTCACAGGGCACTAAGGCATGCCTGCTCCTTTAAGGGCAGAAGCAGCCTAGACAGTGTGCCCTAGGAACTAGGCAGAGCTCCACAGTTGCAGATTGCCTGGGCAGCAGGTTAATGAGGGAGTTAGTTGGCACCTGTACACGATCAGCTGACCAGAAATAGGCAGGGTTCTGGGCACATATAAGCCCCGGGGCTGGGGCTAGCAAGGATTAGTTCTCCGGCAGTCGCCAGGGAAAGAAGCTCCTGCACAATAGAGCTGTCCAAAGACATTTATTTGGTTGCCTGATCTGCTGCTTGCAAAACTAATAGGGCTCCAGGAGCAAATAAGATACCCAGAGGCATACAATACTAGGAGAGAAGTTTGCTTCTTAAAGGGCAAAGAGGCCTCCATTATTATTGTTATGTTAGAGTCCAGGGACAGTTTACACTGTCATTTTCTCCATTGGTTTTGGGACACAGCTACAGAGGGCGGGAAGGCCAGTGCCAGAGAGGTGCAGCTACAGGGAATAAGAACCTGGTCCTAACATAGTGGGTTTAGGCCAGAAGGCCTAGCTACATAACAGGCACAGAGGCCAAGTAAGCTGAGGCCCCAACAAGAGAACAATATTCAAATACTGCTTGCAAGACATGGGGCATAGTAAAGCATGGGACTAGCCACACATCTAGTCCATAAGACTCTAGGTGTCCCATGAGGCACCAACTTGAGGTAAGACCCAGCAAGGGATCCAAGCACCCACAGGGTTTAGTGGGGTTCAACAAGACTGTGGTCTCACAGATGATTGTGGGTAGTTTCCCTGCTTATGATTTTTACCAGCAAGACATGGCAGGTGAGATTAGAAAGTGCCTGCAAGACATAGCTGGCACTGTCACAGAGCCCCAAGGGCTTCACAGCCATCCCTGGGGACCCGCACTGTAACACATTGGAAAAAATAAAACAAAAAGCAATGCTTTACTTCAAACTGGACATGCTCCCATGCCAAGCCCAGGACACGCCCAGAAGAGGCATCACGTTACTTGTACCTAGCTTTCCCAACATTTGTATGGATCTGGTGCTTTAGTAGGCCTTTTATCTAATAGCTGATTGAATCAGTTACAGAAAAGCACCAAAAAGACCCAATGAAGCATCTAATATACAGACGCTGCAGAGCTGGGTCAAAATAAAGTGCTGCTGTTTCTGGTAAAGCGTGTTTTGATTTGTTTTTCCCCACATCTGCCAGTGCCCTGCATGTCTTATTTAAATTGGATTCCTTGGATGTAAAGGAATTCAACTTTGGCAATCAATAGGCCAAGCCTATAAATTGCACAATGCTGTCACAATCAACTGTTTGCCAATTTGACACCATTCTTACAGGCTGAGTAGAATTCTACAAATCTCACAAATTAGCAATTATGTAGTCTACTAACTCTGAAATACCAATTCTTGTTCAAGGCAGAATGGTTTCTCAAAGGCACACCAGACATCTTAGCCTAACCTTATGGGGAGAAGAACATGAGAAGGCAAGACCAGAAACACCTAAAATTCACCAGCTCTCCAGGATACCAGCCTGTATATAGGAACAGGAATACAGATGGGGCCTTTCACCTAAATTGAGACGCTGGTCCCAAGAATTGAGACTTTCTAGCCAGGAAGTATGGCTAGAAAGTCAAGCCAAATTTCAGAAGAAAAAGGCAGCTATCCTTGGAAACCTATCCATAAAAGGCCATAAAAACATTTTCTATTACTTAAAACCATGGAGTCACTGCAGCTTTAAACTCTGTGGCAAGAAAAAAGCTGGGACAGCTCTGAAAGAGGGGGATCATGGTAGCGCCACCTGCTGTCTCAGCAGGAGCACAGCACTGGGCATGCACCAAGCTTTTATCAGGTTTTTGCGATGCTGAAGCATGCTAAAACTCCCAACCCTCTCTAGCAATGTGCTGTTCCTGGGTCCTTAAGTCAACCCCTACCACTAACAACTGTTGGCATTGAAGGTAGAAGGAGGGGGGGAGGCACTGTGGCCAGGATGGAGCTGAAGGCTTGGAGGGGAATAGGCAGTGGTGAGAATCTGTACTGGGACAGGGGGAGCAGGATGAATAGGGGATGCTTTTGGTGGTGGTAGCAGGGTAAAAAACCACTGATGCATTTAAATACAACTTCCAAACCAAGATTTTTTTTAAATGAAAGTAAAAAGCACACAAGTTAAAACATGTCAGTAAAAAAAACACAAAAAAAAACAATTTTCAACACTGGCTCTGATAGAGTACTCACGATCAGTACAGCGGTGCAAAACAGCACTGTTCCGTTTTGACTTGAGTTTTGAGGTTTAGCCAGAACAGTGTTTCATTTTGAATCTCACATTGAGTTGCAACTGCTGTTCCCTTTCATTTCGTTGAACCAGTGAGGCCGTTTCAACACTGTTTCAATGTTTTGCCAATATGCTATAATGGGAAAGCTTGAAATAGCCTCTCTCATCTGGCAGTGCCAGTTCTCTCAAGGTTGCGAGTCCCTGATCTGTCTGCTAGATGAAGGAGTGAAGCTGGGTGCTGCCACCTGGCCCCAGGGAGCTGGGGAAGGCAACTGAGCCGGATAGCTCAGTTCCCCTCCCCAACACCACAGTCAGGCTGGGGAAAGGAACTCAGCCCAAACCTAGCGCTGGAGAGGGGAATTCAGCTCAGCTGGGTTCCTTCCCCAGCCCAATCATAGCAATCTGGCTCAGTTCCCTTCCCCAACCCGATCACAGCGCTGGGAAGCGGAACTGACTCAAGGCTCAGTTCCTTTCCCCTGAGCTGTGATCAGCTTCCCAAAGCCCAGCCACAAGACACAGTGAGATCCAGGGCTGCGCTCCCTGACTAGCTGAGCCACATGGGGCTGCAGCCGCTGGGAGCACAGCCCTGGTTCTTCCCTGTCTCCCACCACCTGGCTGCTTTGAAACTTGAAACATTACAACTAGCCTTGTTTTATTTTGAGGTGGTCTCAAAGCCCTTTGTTTCGATTCAATTTCACTGTTTCGAGCTTGAAATGAGTCAAAACTGTGTCAAATCAAAAAAGCCAGTGAAATTTCGCACAGCCCTAATGATCAGTCACATGCCACACAGTCAGCTGTGTTTTTCAGTTGATTTTCCCCCTTTCCCCATAAGAAAGTCCACCTCTGGACACTGGTACAGAATGCTTAGAGACTAAAAAAAAAATCTTATTTTTAATAACTGTTCAGTATGAATGCAAAACAAGTTTGTGGGCTTAGTCAAATTCCTTTGTCCACTTAAAAAAAACAAAAGCAAATTCCTTACACTATCACAGCTGGTACCCCTTTTTAATTACTCTCACACTCCAGCTCAAAACACTGGTATTAAAGACTGAGTAAGTTTATACTCCCACTGTTTTTTTGTCAATATTTATGGCATTGTTTTTCCTGGCTTATATGTCACCTCCTTAAATGTTAATATTTGCATACAATTTCTTAACAAAATTCTACAAGATCACACATCACCAGAAGTGTCCAATTCAAGATCTTTCAAGTTGCCCCAAGTTAACCTAAATCTACAACTACTATAGTCAATATTATAAAAACCCTATACAGGGCCAACAGGGAGTGTTTTTGACGAGTCTAGCTTTTCTGAAGTTTACATACTTCTTGGCCACTGAAGTTCATTTTAAGTGGCTAGAACTGTGGTGATCTCTACATGCAGCTTTCATTCCAAGTTTATGTCCTGTGAAAAATCCTTATTTTTGTAATTCCTACTTTGTCCCACACATATAGACTTAAGGACCAACCCTGCTAAATGCTAAGCCTGTTACATTTCCATGCACATATATCAGTGGGAAGTAAAAGGGTTTAATATCTTACAAGATTCAGCCCTTAAAGGCATTGCTCAACAACAACTTCCTCTCCAAATTTTAAATTCTCGCTTTGTAATGTATACGGGTTGCCAAAGCAAACTAGAAATGCAGATTAATAGTGTCAACAGTAGGCAACCGCAGTCATCTCTTTTGGGTTGTATAAGGACTAGTTATTGGTTACCTTAAATCTACCCACGGTCTTATGCAGTCTTTGTTTACTACAAACTTCAAGAATCTGATTTTACTATGTATATTTACTATATAAGAGGAACATCATAACTTTAAAAATCATAAAATGGAACCTGCCATAGTATAAGTAATGCCTAACATTACTGTAACCACTCCAGAGAGTTGGGTTTTTTTCCAAGTCATACTTTTGAAAGCACTTTGTACTCAGTTTTCCCAGTTGTTTGCAATAGAAAAAAAAAGCTTTTAAAATGTAGGAACGTGCGTTTGTTAAACCAAAAATATTGACCGTTGTGGTACTTGAGACTATATTTACCTATTAAAAAAGGTACTATACATTTCCAGCTGAGTCTCCCTTTACTATAAGAGGAATTAGTATTTTCTGTTTTTTCCACCACTGCAATGCATATATGAAATACAGTAGTTCAGCTTTCATGTCAGGAAGTGTTAGCTCTGCTCAGATTTTAATTATAGCTCTATAAATATAGGTGATTATGTAACAACAGTAATAAGTGTCTGATAATTATTTAGCAGACAGATTATAATGAGCTTATTAGAAAAAAAAACTTGGTCCCATAGAAGGATCTATCATTTAAACTCATTTCTCTTAAAACTAAAACCCAAGCAAAGAATGAGAAACTTGAACAGAAGCAGAACTACAAATGGAGTTGCTGAAACTGGCATATGTATTAGCAAGATGGCTTTTCAGACAATACCGTTCCTGAAGGACACTAAATGTGCATGTTATACTCTATCATGTCTTTAGTTTCTTAATGTAACTTGTATTGACTGGAGCCAAAAATAGCATCCCAAAGTGTCTTCTCCAAGAATGTCTCCATAGGTTTTGAAATTGTGAAGGTATACATCAGATTTGGGGTAAGTTTTAAGACACCAGATATCAGTATATGTATTTACATTTCATAACTTTCTGGCACTAGGTAAGATATATGTTACAGGAATAAAAGTTGATCTCTTTCCAAATAAAACATGTAAAAATTTACAAATATCACACACACACTTATTAATGTCTGGACCTCTAGGCTGCAGCTTCCAAAGCAACATGGGGCATGGGAGTAAGAAAGAGAACATTGTAACACTGATTTCTGGCTGCTAGAACAGCTTGCTGCAGCCATAAGCAGCTGAATAAGAGCCCTTGTAGCTGCTTTGAACTGTTCTACAATAAAACGACCCATTCCTGCTTATATACATACTTAATTGTACTACTTGTGACTGTTCACATGTGCAACATTAAAATTATTCAAGCATCTCCAGAACTGGTATTCAGCAAGTTCTTTCTAATCTACAGGGAGGCAATTATTTCAGGCACTGAGCTGCCTACCAAGTTTTGGCAAGCTGCTGAGGGCCGCATGGGTAGCTCCAACCCTTGACGGGTGCCCATTGGTCACCATCTTAGGACCAAAAATTCCACCCCCTTAACACATGACCTTGGCCACCAGAAGTCCCTCCCCTTGCCTCTAAAAGTACTCCTTTGGGGAAGAAGGTTTGCCATAATATGGAAAAAGACCAAATGATATACTAAAAATTAAACACCTATAATAATACATTTTAATTTAATTTTAAAAACACATTTGTGTCCTGATTTGTGTGCGATTGTGCCGTATATGTAGAAGTGATTGCATAATAGCTCAAAATGCAGTCTTACTTGTATAATTGTGTGGGTTGGGCATGGGTGTCGGGGCATGAGTGGGTATGGTGGTTTATGGAGATGTCTGTGTGTGGGTATGGTATTATGGGTATGTGAGCCATGGGACGCAGAGCAGCTGGCGTGCAGGCAGCAAGTGGGAAAAGCAGTGGCAGGGGCTGGGGCGAGTGGAAGTGAGTGGGCAGTGGGAGCAGGACAGGGTACACAGAGGCAGTTGCCTCCCTCCTAGGGCTGCCCTGCTGCCTGTACACGACTGCTGGCCGCAGAAGCCACAGCCCAGTGGTTGGGAACCCCTGGTCTATGGAACCACACTGGGCTGTGCCAGCAAGATCAGAGGGGAGCTGGCCTGGCTTCACAGAGTTCCCGCTGCCCTGCTCTGGGCCCGGGAGACACCGGTGTGGGCCGCGTGCTTCCATCCGGCTACCATGTGCCCACGTCACTCCCGGTCCCCCCGCCCCAGCCCCACAGTACAGGCAGGGACAACCATAAGCAACCCCAACCCTGTGCATCCCACACTTGCGTGTCCGAGCTGAACAGCAGCAGCAGGGAACAAACTGTTGCTCAGCGCAAGGAAAAACGCACCCCCACCATACGGGGCCTGCCCTGCCTCTGTGCTGTCACCAGCGCATGAGGCAACAACAGAAATGGAGAGTAGGCACAGGCAGCCCCACATCAGCTCCAAGTGGCTGCTGCAGAGAGTGCTGGCAGCTGGGGAGGGGCACTTTTCTCCCCCGCTAAGCAGCAGTCTGTTCCCAGTCTGGGCACAAGCTACTGCTGGAACAGAGGAAAGCATCCCCCCACAATCACTAGGCAGCGTTTGCTGTGGCTGGTGCAGCTCCTTCACTGCCAGCTCTGTGCTGTCCAGCACAGCTGCTCCACATGGCCACTGCTGCCATGCTGGGCGGCTCACAAGTGGCCGGGGGGAACGCGACTTTTCTCTGCCCCATCAGCAGTTTGTGCCCAGCTGCTGCTGCTCAGCCCAATAGGCAACCCGGAGCCAGCATGGGGCCCAGGCTGGCAGCAGCAGTGGGAAAAACTGCTGCTCAGCAAGGGAGAAGAGAATACACCCCCCCACCGCCAGCACCCCCTGCAGCCACTTGGAGCCCATGCAGGACTGCCTGTACCTACTCTCCATTGCCACCACTGCCCCACAGGGCACTGGCAATGCAGTGGAGAGGCAGGACAGCCCCACATTGGCCCCAGCCAGCTGCAGCAGGGAGTGCAGGTGAGCAGGGGGTACTCTTCCCTGATGAGCAGCAGTTTGTCCCCACCTGCCACTGTTCAGCCTGGATGGGCAAGCATGGGCAGGGTATGCGATGTTGGGGCTGCTCACTGTCATCCCTGCCTGTACTGTGGTGCTGGGGTAGGTGGAGCTGGGAGTGAGCGGGCGTGCAGCACTTGGACAGGAGCACAGAGACCACACCAGCAGGGCCCAGAGAGGCAGAGGGAGCATGGGGTCCTGGCTGGTGGGGATTCTATGAAGCTGAGACAGCTCTCCTCTTTACCTGCTGGAGCAGCCCAGCCTGGCTCCATAGACCTCTGCCAGCCCACACCCAGCACTCCTTCCGCCCCACTCTGGGCCCTGCCGGCACTGGCCCTGGGGCACCGGTGTGGACTCCACATGCCTGCACACGTACACCATCCCCCACCCCCACTTTCCTGCTGGCCTCCCTCCCTTCCACCTTCCCCTTCCCACCTGAATTCCCCACACTGGCACAGAGAGGTACAAACAGCCCCATGGTCCCAGGACAGAAGCCCCTGCTAGGCAGAGGCAACCAGGGTGGGACTTGCTATTGCAGGAGCCTGCCGTGGCTTCCCCTGGGTCCTGTCATCTTTGACAGGCAGCTTCGGGCAGATAAATATTAAATTTTCTGAATTTTTTAGGGATTCCATAGTCAGGACAGAATGGCCTGGAGGGCTAGATCCAGCCCACAAGCCATATTTTGCCCACCCCTGATCTATCCACCCAGGTTTGATATGCTGCCAAAGTAGCATAAAGTCACCCTGCCTGTCAAGCCCCTGGTTCTGTAACAAGCGTCTCAACTGGAAAGAAAAAAAAAAAACATTTCTGTTTTTCCAAAAGCATTTTCTACTCTTTATCTTCTGTTTCTTTCACTAAATATGCCTGCAAGTTGTTTTATGTTGCATCATGATAAAATTTACATGAGCTTTCAAACTATGTAAAAATAACAATAAAATAAGTTTCAATACCCATCTTGCATTGCCAATTATGACCGGTCTGATTTGATTTGAACAAGACTGGAAACCACAACATAGCTATACAGTACTGTAGTTATGTATTCATAGTTACCCTGTTTACCAGGATTAGTTTGCTCAGTTGAAGTTTCTTATTCCTTTGTTTTCCAACTGATGAATTACCAAACAGAGAAAGGAATTCTAATTTAGACAAATGGCCATTCTTTGATCCTGCCAAAGTAAATGTACTACAGTAACCTCATTCTTCTTAAGAGTCATCAATTACCTTAACTAAGATTAAACATTAAATACTATAAGTAATATTAAAATAAACCCTGAATTTTAAGAAAAATCTTAGGTAGTATAAGATAAATTAGTTTAAAGGAACATTTCCTCCACTACAACTCAGTAATTCTATGGTGGCATAGAAGTCTCATAAAAGTCTTTGCTACTAACAAAGCAAAGTAGCTGCTTAGTCAATTTACAACATATTAATTGCTCTTTGTGGTGCTAGGTTTAAAAAAAAAAATCAACACAATATTTTTCACATTGACTACCATATTAGCATAAAAATAAAAATGAACTTATTCATTCCAAGATTAAAATTACTGCAATATCCAGGTGATGTGACAGCGATGTCAGCCTATTTATCCACTCTTCTCAATCCTCACTTGCTGAGATTTACCCGAAGCTTAATCATAATTTCCATTTTTGATGGGAAAAAGTATTGCTCATATATTATATACTAGGTATTACTAACACCTAAAAAAAGAAAAAGTACCAGCAACATGATTTGTCAACATGAAAAAATATGGTAAAATTAAAGGCTGGTAACCTCTCCATAGACACTAGCAAAATTATAAAGCTATAAGACTACACACACACACACACTCCTTTGCAATTTCATCTAGATACAAGCTCCTCCTCATTCCTTCTACTTATTCAAACTAATATCCTTCATTCCAAGAGGTGAAATTTCAGATGTAAATTAAAGAGACCCTTCTACGTAACTTACCCACTGTACAAGGCAGGGGTGTGCAAAATAAGTCCCACAGGCTTGATCCAGCCCACCAGCTTGCGGATGACACTAAGATGTGGGGAGAAGTGGGCATGCTAGAAGAGAGGAACAGGCTACAATCAGACTTAGACAGGTTACAGGGGTAGGCGGATGGGAACAGAACGGGTGTTAACACTGACAAATGCAAGGTGCTGCACCTGGGGACAAAGAACCAGCAGCAGACCTACAGGCTGGGGAACTCACTTCTTGTCAGTGCAGAGGCAGAAAAGGATCTTGGAGTCATTATTGATGCCAAAATGGACATGGGGCAACAGTGTGGGGACGCAGTCATGAAGGTCAACCATACCTTGTCCTGCATCCACAGATACATCTCAAGTAGGTCCAAGGTGATCCTTCCCCTCTATGCGACACTGGTCAGGCCGCAGTGGAGTACTGCGTCCAGTTCTGGGCACTGCACTTCAGGAGAGATGCAGACAGCATGGAGAGAGTCCAGAGGAAGGCCACCGCATGATCGGGAGCAGCATGGCAGGCCTTATGAGGAGAGGCTAAGGGACACAAACCTGTTCAGCCTCCATAAGAGATGGCTGAGGGGGGGATCTAGTGGCCGTTTACAAACTAGTCGGGGGACTAGCAGGCACTAGGGGATCCCTGTTCCCCCGAGCACTACCAGGAGTGATTAGAAATAATGGTCACAAGCTGGCAGAGGGTAGATTCAAGCTAGACATCAGAAGGTGCTACTTCACTGTTAGGGTAGCTAGGATCTGGAAGCAGCTTCCAAGAGAAGTGGTGCTAGCTCCTACCCTGGGAGTCTTTAAGAGGAGGCCAGATGAACATTTTGCTGGGGTCATTTGACCTCAGTATTCTTTCCTGCCATGGTTGGACTTGATGATCTGCTCAGGTCCCTTCCGACCCTACCAACTATGAAACTATGGATCCGGCCCACAGGCTGGCACCCACCAATTAACTGCATCTGGCTGCGCCAGCAGCTGTCCCTGCTGCATTCTGCATGGGGCCAAGTCCCATCTGCTCCTGCCTGGGGCAGTGTGTTGCACTTCTAGCCTCTGCCACCGGATGGCACCAGCCCCATCCACCAGGCACAGCTTCTGGGCAGGGCTGTCCCTGTTGCAGCTGCCCAGGGAACTGCTGGGCTACCTGAGCCTCCAGCAACTCCTCCTGTCTCTATCCTAAGGTAGGAAGGGGCAGCTGCGGTGTTGAGAGGAGCAGGAAGGGCTTTGCTTGGAATTGATTTTGTTCCCGTTCATGCGTCTCTGGACAGGGAAGTGTGTGGATAGAGGTGGGGTGTGAAGGAACTCAGCTGCTCCCAAAGCTGCAGTGGACAGGTACAGGACAGGCACGTGAGGTGGAAGCAGCAGCAGCAGGAACCAGAATGGGCTTCATTCAGTTCCACTGGGCAGGACAGGACAGGCAGATGGGGCGGGAGCAGCAGCAGGAGCCAGCGTGAGCTTGATGCAGCCCTGCCAAGCAGGAACATTGGACATAAGCAGCAGAAGCCAGCACAGGCTGGGCTGCAGTCCTCCCAGGCAGGTGTGGAACAGACGAAGGGTGCCAGGCTCAGCTCCCTGTCCCAGGCACTACAAGCCAGGCAGGCAGCACCAATCCCTCTTCCCCCCAGCTGTGGAGGGGCTAGGCTCAGCCATGTTACAGAGTGGGTAGGGAGGAAGCCCCCTACACACACATATCCAATCCATCCACACCCCAATCACACCACACACACATGCACCCTATCCCTTCACACACATCTACTCACACCCATGCTCACACAATAGCCACACACGCATTCAACACTGTCCCACACTCCTCAACCACACATCCCACACCTCTCCACACACCCCACCCACATCCCCCAACCATACATCCCCCCACAAACACCCTCTACCCCATCACACAATATACAAGCAAACCTCCCCCCTGACTTCCCCCTGCCAAGGAGTACTTCCTGGGCAAGGGAAAGATATTTCCAGTTGCAAAGGTCAAGGGTTAGGGGGAGGTACTTCCAGTCCTAAGATGGCAACCAGGGGGCAGGGCACCTGTCAAGGGTCAGGGCTACCCTTGTAGTCCTCAATGCCTCACCAAAATTCACTAAGTGGCCCTCCAGTCAAAATTATTGCCCATCCCTGGTATAAGATGCATTTTAGTGTCTTTTTCAATCCATGGTACTATACCAACATTATTTATTTGTGGGGTATGACGGAGGGTATATAGGGGGGGAAAGACTCCCAGGCAAGCAGGTCCTGGGACTCTGCAGGTAAGCATGGGTCAGGGCTCCCCTCCACTTCCAGCTGAGTCCCAGGACCTGTGCAGAATGGAGCGGCGAAGGCAGCTAGCTCCAGCGCAGAGCTTCCTCTGGTGCCACATGGGTATGGGAGCTGCAGGTGAGCAAGCTGTGCAGAGCCCCTGCAATAGAGGTGTTTCCCTCTCACCCCCACATGCAGTGCTAGGCAGAGCTGCGCATCACTGGATGCCAGCACGTGTACAGGGCACAAGCGCCCCACCTACTGCCTACTGCTGCTGCTGGCAGAAGGAGCTGCACACGGGGGGAGGGGGGGGGGAAGGCTCACACCCTGCCCAGCCAAGCTCCCACTGTCCCCTGGGCATGGGCTCTGTGCTGCCACCAGCCCCACATTCGCTGCCCCCACCCAGCTGCAGCTCCCCTGCCCCCACCACGTCTCTACCTGCTGTCTGGAGTGAGCAGGACACAAGGGGAGCCAAGCAGGCCCTCTGACAGCTGCTGCAAGTGGGGCCGGGCCCTTCCGCCCACAAGTGGGGAGCAACACACAATAGGGTATGTGCATGGAGGGCATATATGTAGGCACCTCACTCGCACCATCATAAATGGAAGGACTGGACAGGGTATCATTTGTTAATGGGTGCTCGTGGGCCATACTGAAGTGGCTGGCAAGCCAATCCAGCCCACGGGCCATATTTTGCCCACCCCGATCTAGTCCAACCCCTCCCCTCAAAGCATTCTTTCATTCATCCTAACTATAAGCAATTCCCTCACTATATCATCTCTACAGTCATTTTATTTTTCATTATGGGCCTAACTCAATGCCTATGGCAGTCAATGTGAGTCTTTCCAGAACCTTCTAGGGGCATTTAATTGGCGCTAGTCCCACCCATTTCAAATCTCAGGAGTTTCTTCAGTCAAATTCTATACAGTCGACTGATTTCATTGACAAACCTCGTTCCTCTGCAAACTATTAGAGCACCAGAGAAGGCTGAAGATCATTTATATCTTGGGCATTTTTGTCATATCTGCAGCAAGCATAGAATATAGTTTACATATGTACAGGTAACAGCTTTGTTTTAAAATTCATTTTACCACAGGACAAGAGTACTATTTTCATCTGAAAAACAGGTAGCCTGATAGTTAAAAGTTTTGTTAATTATGCAGGTGCAAAGTCATTAGTTGTGGATTTGATGATATTTGAAAGACAACTACTGGTAGAAGATATTCTGCTTTTTCCTCCTCATTGCTTAAACAAAGTGGTCTAATTCTAATCAGTCTACCATATTAGTATAATCAATCACATTTATTACTACAGATTTTAGGGAACAACAAGAATGATGGACTGTACAAATACTTAGTAGAAGAGCTCACAATCTAAATAGTTAAGATAGACACTGAATAAGAAAAAGGTTATAAACATACCAGAAGAATGAACAAATAAGATGACAGCAAATACCACGCTAGTATAACTGTTTTTGTCCATTTACGGCCTACTTTAAGGGACAGAATTCAAGTGATCCATTGCAACTGCTTCACCTGTCTGTTTTATCCCATCACGAGTCAAGCTAAGTTATAGGAAATTAACCCCAAATGAAACGGGAGGTAAATAATTTCAGTTTAGCTGCCACACAGGATTTTATAGGTCCTGGCACTGTAAAACCACGTGTGCTGCCAAGCTGGGAGCATAGAGGGATTTTACTCATCCTTCAACCCTGGGGATCCCAGAGTCCCCGTGCTCCAGGACCTGCAAAAGCATGTGTGCTGCTTAGCTAGAGCTGCCCCATGCTGGATGCTGACACTCAGCTCAGTGACAGGATCTGTCATGGACCAGCCCCAACTGGACACAGGTTAAACTTAAGTATGATACAGACAAGCCATAAAGTTGGTAAACATTTTATGCCGAATAACTTTGTGGCTCATTTAGACGTTACTGACTTGTGTGGGGGGAGCCAGGTTACTATTTAAGGCACGGCTAGCCTGTTAATTTCAGGGACCAAATACAAGAATATTTCCAGTTTTTTCAGCACATTTTGCAGTCTGTCCTTAGCTTTGTGCTGTCATAGCTACTACTATCAATACCTAAGCTAGCTAGTTTAAACTCTGTACACAAGATGCAGTTACTGCAGTGACTGTGTACTTGCAGCAAGTTATGCTTCCTTCATATTCTTCATTCTTAAGGCTAAATTTTCAGTCACAAAGCTAAGGAATATCTTTCATCTCTTAGAAATCAACACAGCATCACCCATCTTTTGCAAAGCCAAAGACAAGACTTAAGTTGCAACTGTGAAGAAGTCCATCATAGCACACTGTAAAGCTGTCCAACTTCTCAGTGACTAAAGGCCATATATCCCACAGGCCACACCAGTGGGAGCCACACACTGCAGGGGCTGCACTATTGAGGTCCATGGGCCCCCCAGGCTGCATGTCATGCACACATACAGGCAGGTGCTTCCTTATGCCCACTGCACTTTGCAGAGGCAGATGAGTCTTCCACCAACCCCTACTATAATGCATGCAGGCAGACACTCCCCTAACCTCACTGCAGCACTCCCAACTCCTACCCCTTTGCAGCACAGCACAGCACCCCATACCACTTGTGGCTCCCTGTGGCACCATATTTTACCCGCACTCCCACTGGCTAGCTCACTTGAGCAATGCTTCCCTACCCAGACCCTGAATCTGAGTCTGGCAGCAGAAGATATATGGCTGCGGAATATATGGCCTTCCATCACTGAGAAGTTGGACAGCCTCTGCAGTGTGCTATGATAAGTTGCAACGGTGAAAAAGTCTAAGTCTTTCTTGTCTTGGACTTTGCAAAAGATGGATGACACTGTGTTGAATCTCTAATAGCTAAAATATATTCCCTCGTGTTAACATGCAGCCATGGGCCCACCTTGGATAGTATACCCTGACTCTAAATGAAACCACAAAAGAAATGTATTTCGGTAGAGCAGTGGTCATCAACCAGTGGATCTCGGTCACTCAGCCCCCCCCAGAGATCTCAGAGGCTCTTGGAGTTCTGGGGTGGGGGGGCTGAGTGACTGCATGCATGCACACACGTGCCCCAGCCCAACAGGTCAGTCCCTGGGGGAGGGAATGAGTGGGGGCTAGATCAAGGCCCCTGCAGTGAAGGACACTGCTGCAGAGACAGGACCAGAGGTAAGTTGAGTGGGACTCCAGCCAGGTGGGACTTACCTGCTGGGGAGGTGTGCCCCCAAACAATTTTTTCTCCCTCTCCCATGATCTGCCTGCCCCTTCTTCCCTCCCCCCAGACTTACCTGCTGGGGGTGGAGGCGGAAGTGGCAGCAGCGCACAGTAGATCTTCCATTGCTTTTAAATGCCAAAGGTAATCTCCTACTTAAAAAGGTTGGAGACCACTGCTGTAGAGTATATATCATTATAAATTTAGCTACTGTCTCTGTACAAAGGCCTAAGCTGCTAATGATTATCCCATGCATGTATGGGAATAGGCTCCCAAGGGAGGTGGTGCTCTCCCCTACCCTGGGGATCTTTAAGAGAAGGCTGGATAGGCATCTGGCTGGGGTCATCTGACCCCAGCACTCATTCCTGTCTAGGCAGGGGGTCGGACTCGATGATCTGTTGAGGTCCCTTCTGACCCTAGCATCTATGAATCTATGTATCCGTTTGCCTTGATCTTCTTAAAAATGTCCCTAACTTGAACTAACTTTCTTCCAGTTCACATATGCAGTGAACAAAGGTCAAATTTTGATAATTGTCTAATGCCTAAAAAGGTTGAGAACCACAGTTTTAAACCAAAAAGGACTGGATGGGACTTGAGAAGTATTCCTAACCCAACATATTACCCAAGGCCTGTAGGCTAATATTCTGGACAGGTGAGGACTCAGAGGGATGCAGTCACACCTTCCACTAATTTCATGTCCACCCAGAATTTATAACCAACAGCAGGACAGTGGTAGCAACATTTCTATTCAGGTCACAGTGATGGAGTCAATTGACTTCATGGTTCATTATAGTCTACCCGATTCCTTATAAACTGTTCTTCCACAGATTTTACGGACCCTATCTTCTTTTTTAATGGTCTGGATGTTTCCCATAATCAAGTTATACTTCCTTTTGCAGTTCTGCTGTCTGTTAGCTGCTCCTCTTAATGTAACTCCTATTTCATAGCCCTGCACTTTTTTAACTCTGGCTAGAACATTAAATCAGGTGAGGAAATAACTTTCAGTGAAGCACTGGATGTACTGTCAAGATGCACAAGATTAGAATTAAATGTACATCTCTTTCAGATTCCTATAACAAAATCTAATGACAATGGAACTAAAGGAACAATACATTTTGATTATTTTTGCTGAGTTGGTTGTGGTTTATACATAATATATGATATACCAACTTATGCACATTCCAAAAAAGTTGGATTTGTTTTTGCTTCCATCCTAAACTGAATAATATGCTCAGGTCTTAGGGCTATATTAGTAAAGCCTCTAGTTTCTTTTTATCTGCAGAAAAACATGTATTATGTTGTATGCGATAATGAACCATGACATCTGCCCCCTCCTTTTCAAAATCCTAGATCTGCCCATGATGTTGGATCCCATTCTGCTCCCAGGACCAGATACCACAAAACTAAAAGGTCTGTAAATCTTGTGAAAAAAGTGGATGCTCCTTGTATAAAACTGCTTCCTGTGCTGTATGAAAGCAATACAAGTCTCAAGCCCTGTTTTTAAACAAACAAACTGTTTTGGCTTCCCATTTCAAGTTGAAGCGATTAGAACAGAAGTGGACAAAATGCAGCCCGCCAATTGATTTTATCCAGCTCACAGGCTGGCAATGACACAGCACAACAGGCCCTGGGTAAGCTGTGCTTGGGCCCCAGGCTCTGCTGGCAGGTGGCAGCTTCAGCCTCTGCTCACACTGCAGGGGACTCTGGACAAAAGAAGCCCCACCACCTGCCTGACACTGCACAGTGGCCTGGGAGATGCAGTTCAGCCCAACTGGAGACACCTGAGCAGAAACAGCCCTTGTCTGCTCAACCAGCACCACACAATGCCAGCAGAGGCCAGGGCCTGAGCTGCTGCTTATGCCCAGTATCCCGCATAATGCCTGGGAGATGCAATGCAGCCACAGGCCCTGGGTAAACTGTGCTCAGGCCTGGCCTCTGCTAGTGGGCAGTGTCCCAGGCCTGTGAGGCCAGACTGCATCTTCCAGGCACCACGGGAGACGCTGGGTGGAATCAGCCCTGCCTGCTGGCCTGGCACTGTGTAGCAGGCCCTGGAAGAACCGCACTTGGGCCCCAGCACCTCCAGGTCTACCCACTATGCAGTGCCAGGCAGACGGGCAGGGCTGCTCCTGCCCAGCCTCCCCTGCAGCACCAGCAGAGGCCAACCATTGCCTGTGGGGGATGGAGCCTGCCCACAGGTCTCCATGGTGTTCTGTCTTATCCACCTGGCAGTCAAGCACCATCTCTCCCCACCTAGCTGTGGATGCAACCAGCAGGTGCTGGCTCCAGGCAGGGTGGAGCCCCAGGTGGGCTACAGGGAGTGTGGGTGTGGCCCCAGGCCCAGGTGGGTTTAAGCTCCTGCTGCTGCTCTTGTGCCAGCCCCAGCCCAGCTGCAGGAAGTGAGAGAGTGAGGTTAAATGGCCCTCTGGCCCATCCCTGAATAGGAAGCACCCAACATACTGGGGGTGGGCAAAACACAGCCTGCAAGCCGTATCCTGCGCACAAGGCCATTCTATCCGGCCCACGGAGCCCCTAAAAAAAACAGCAGGGCCTGCCCAGCCCCGCCACCACCAGCTGGAAGTCCCAGCAGGGGCAGCTTCTGGCCTGGGACCGCATGACTGCCCCACGTCCGAACCTCACGCGGGGGGATGAGGGAGGGACCACTTCTCCGCACCTCGCTCAGCACCAGACTGTAACCTGCCTGGGCAGCCAGCCTGGGCCCTGCACTGACTCTGGGCTTGCCCGACAGGGCCGCGCATGGCAGCAGCAGCTGCAACTCCCCTGCCTGCCACACTGGGCAGCGTTTGCTGCTGCTGCCCAGGGCACAAGCTCCAGGTGGGCAGCAGCAGCAAACTGCCCAGTGCAGCAAGCAGGAGGGGCCACAGCTGCTGCTGCCTCATGCAGCCTCAGCGGGCAAGCCCGGCACCGCGCAGGGCCCAGGCTGACAGTGGGGGTGGGTTACAAGCTGGTGCTGAGCCCAGGAGGGGAAAAGTGGCCCCTCCCCTGCCCCGTGGCTGGCACTCCCCACTACAGCCACTTGCCACCCACCTGGGGCTGCCTGTGCCTGCTCAAGACAGCCCCACAAAGGCTGTGAGTGCCTGCAGCAGGGAACACGGGCCACAGGGCGGAAAAGGGGCCGTTTTTCCCCACACTCAGCACCAGCTCCTTCCCTACTGGCAAACAGGGGGTCGGGGCTGCACACTGCCCTCCCGCCAGTACCATGGGGCTGGAGGGGCACTGGGAGTGAATGGGTGAAGGAATATAGGGTCCCGGCTGGCAGGAGCTCTACGGAGCCAAGCCAGCTCCCTGCTCTCCCTGCTGGTGTGGCCCAGCCCAGCTCCACAGACTGCTGCCAACCTGTGCCCTGCTCTGGGCCCCACCAGTGCTGGCCCTAGGACATTGGTCCCAAGACACTGAGTCATTGGTCCCAAGATGGTGACCAGGGAGCAGGCCACCTGCCAAGAGGCAGGGCTACATGCAGCACTCAACAGCTTGCCACAGCTTGGTAAGCAGCCCTCTGCCCAAAATAATTTCCCACCCCTGCAATATGCTGTAGCGAGCAACTGACTACACTTATATTCCCTCATCCATCACAAGCCACTATGGATCAAGGATAGCCTTTCCCATAGCAAAGCGTGAATCACTTTAAATTACTTCCATATCCTGCTGCAAAAACATTCATACACTGTTCAAAAGTAAAGAGTTTTGCTTGATACATGCCCACATTAGAAATCAATGAAGTTCAGCTACTTATTTACTGTACATAAAATGAATTAACAGAAAAGGGCCTTATCCAAAGCCCAAGAAAGTTAATAGACTATTCATGACATCACCAGGGTTTAGACGAAAATCAGCATAACAACCAAACAAATTGGAATAAGTGTTTCAAAACTTCCCTCATCTCTCAAGGAACCTCACTTACAAATACCAAATAAAAATGGTTACAATTGCAATTTTTAGGCCTCAGCAGTAGCAGTTAAAGTCTATGCAAGATTCCTACAAATTTAAAGAGATTTTTGTCTTAATCATCTAAACTGTGATCTTTAATATTATTGATGTGTTTGGTGTGGATCATAAGTGGCCTTCTATAAAACTACTTTCCTCACACATACTCATTATTTTAAATTATTACTAAACAGTACCATTATCCCAAGAGGTGCAATAGAAAGAATAAATAAAGAACAGGCAGTTACACTCCACCCCCATATACTAAATTTAGTTTGGAATATTCTTTAATATCTTATTTAATTGGCTGTACCCTGATTAAGCTCTATTGGACAGGTCCTTCAATAAAACTACACCAATTTAAACCATTTGAAGATCTGGCTCACCCTTTTAGTGTGTCAAAATTAAAACTTTTTTTTTTTTTAATTGCTTTATCTTTCTGTAGAAAAAAGTCCAGTAACTGATACAACATGGAGCAGTTTTAGGACTGAAAAAGACATTGCAGAGATAACCTAAAATGCTATGACAATATATTATTAAAAGGTATGGGTCAGTTAATAGTCTAGGGCACTGTCAGGTTCTAAAAAAAAGAATTACAATCAGGTAGAATACCAGTACCTGTAATTTGGGACCCAATTTTATCTCTTTGCTAGTGAATTTTTAAAGGCAGAATTTAATTAAATAATCGAGTCTCCTTAAGTGCAGCAAAAGTGGAGGTGTCTCAACCACCTATGTACCAGAGCCGGATGTTCCAAGGAACTAATGAGGAAGAGGGCTTTAGCACTGGCTCAAGCACCTGTGGCACAGAGCCTCAGGCTATGCCAGTAGTCACCAACCCAGAGATCCTGATCGACAAGTCGATCCCAGAGCTTCTCTGGGTTGATCCTGGGCTGGGGGAGAGCTGGACGCACATGCATGTACACACACACACACACACCTTTGGGGAGGGGAAGGAAAGAGGGCCAGATCAAGGCCCCTGCGGTGAGCAACTAACTACATGGCCCAGCCAGGAGCAGGAGTGGGTTCCCAGCCCAACCAGGTGATGGAAGGATTGGAGCCTGGGAGGCTCCTCCAGGAGTGCAGGGTGGGGGGGGTCTCCCTCCCCATTTCTACAAGGGCAGAGGCAGCTGCCACTGTGCCTCAAATCCCGCTACAGCTGGCCATGTGCAGGTGTGGCTCAGTTCAGCAGCAGGGGACTCACATGGGGGCAGCCCTGGCCCAGCCAATCTGGGAAGATCCAGTGTAACTTCAGTACATATGGACTTCCTGAGTGCCATGAGTGGACGGAAGGACCACAGAATCTTTATTTGTGGTGCTACGGATATAAACAAGACCTGAGAGAGTGCTCAAGTAATATAACAGAAATTGATATTTTGCACTTGCATCATTCAAAGGGTCTTGAAGCTCTTTAAATATTTTTAATGAAGCAATCCTCCTAAAGCCATCATGTGGGAAAATGGAGTATGTATTTTACAGATGGGGAAACTGAGGTAGTTTAGAAACATGTAAATTCACTCAAGCTCAGAAAAATAATCGTCCAAATTACCAGGAATAAAGTCCAGGAATCCTAATATCAATTTTTTCTGCTTATGAATTAATTCCAAATAGTGGAAGTGTTACGTGATGGAACTGAAACAAGTTTTGTATCTGCCTATAACACTTTGTCCATGCCAAAACTCATCCAGTGATTATGAAATCATGTTATACAAGAAGAAAACACAAGTCCAACAAACACAATCTAAAAATGTACTCACACTGTACCTTTAAAAAGCAGTTACATATGTTTTGAAAAGCAAAATGGGAAACAGGGATCAATTAAACAGTTTGCAAAAGAAAGAGAATATATTTAGTTAGTCATCCTCCTTTTCCTCAGGTTTTTACGCAGGGCTGAGTGCTTGACGCAATCCAAATGGCAATAATAAAAAAGCCAAGTTCAACCTATTTCATACTCCAAAAAATAATCCCAGGTCCCTGAACACTATGCATTATAAAAGTATGTGTACCCCAAGCCAAAAAAGATTATTTAATAAAACTACAAAAAAGAGCTTTACTGTTTATAATTACTAGAATTTTAGTGCAAGCAGCACTGAGTCAGTGACGCATGCTTTGCTTTTTAATATGGTCATAAATCCTCCCCCTCAAGCTCAGCTACAGTATCAATAATGAAAGCAGCATCTTCTCTGCCTTTCTAGCTAAAGCCAGTGGTTTTTCCTACACACCCTTGCATGGCAACATAAGTAGTACTTAACAAGCTATATACATTAAAGTAGAAGCCCTTTGCTTTTTCCCTTTCAAATATATTTGCTGTCTGAGATTTCATTGTGAAAACAAAATGATAATGCTAAGTGTTAACAGTTTTAAAGCATTAAATAGCCAACACACATCATTTTCTATTTCTACCCAGTCTTTTAGCTGGGTAGCTTACCATGGTTTAGAAATATCCCTAGGAGTCAAAAAAGTTTCATCACCCTTTGACAGACAGGGAAATGGAGCCACTAAATTCTGCTTTAAGATTTTCAACGTGCTGATTCCAATGAAAACTAAATGATGCTGAGCGCATCTAAAACTTAGACAACAACCTAGGCTTTTTTGAAACTCCCATCTGGTACAAAAAGCTGATCATCCAGTTCTCCAGGCATAGTCACCTGCAAGCACAAAACAAACAAGCAAAATAAGGGGTCAAGTCTGAATATTTACATGATGATAAAATCCAAGGTAAGTTCACCTGGCATACAAATACAGGTGCCAAAAAAAAAAAAAGAGTCAGTGCTCATACTGCTCACTAGTTTTCAGCAAAAATGTCATTATGATCTATTAATACTATTGAAGGCCTTATTTATATGACGAACTGTGCATTTATTCCTTTGTAGATTTTTGGTTTCTCTTCCTAAAATCACAAAGGGCTAAAGCCATGCCCAAAGTCTAGATTAGGGGTAGGCAAAATACAGCCCATGGGCCAGATCCAGCCCGTGAGGCCATTCTATCCGACCCAAGAGGCCCCTAAAAA
>JAGPOW010000304.1:25931100-25943322 GCA_030014935.1 Caiman crocodilus
CTTTAGAAAATTAATATTTATCTGCCCTTGGTTCCTGTCAAAAATGACATACACCAAGGGCAGTAGGACCCAGGGGAAGCCCAGTGGGCTCCCACAACAGCAGGACCCACCCAGCCCTGCTACCCCAGCCAGAAGCCCATCATCCCTGGAACCTCAGGTAAGGGGGAAGGTGGGGGGTAAGGGGGAGGAGGGAAGGGGTGGGGAGGATCCCAGACAGGGAAGGAGCCCAGGGAAATGCTGAGCATGGGTGGTGGGAAAGCAGCCCTTCGCCCAGCCCATGGCTGGCACCTCGCACTGTAGCCACTCGCAGCCCGCATGGGGCTGCCTGTGCCTGCTCTGGACAGCCCCGTGGGCTGCAAGTAGCTGCAACAGGGAGCGCCGGCCACAGGGCAGGGGAGGGGCTGCTTCTCCCCCACCCACATTAAGCTTTTCCCCGATCTCAGCAAGGAGGAAGGAGGCCCCTCCCCTGCCCTGGGGCCAGCACCCCACGCTGCAACCACTCACAGCCCATGTGGGGCTGTCTGGAGCAGGCACAGGCAGCCCCAGGCAGGCTGCAAGTGGCTGCAGCAGGGGGCACCGGGTCAGGGTAGGCAATGGGCCACTTTCCCCACCCTCCACAACACCTTGTAACCCAGTCCCACTGCCAGCCTGGGCCTCACATCAGCTCCAACCTCACCTGTCAGAGCTGCGTGTGGCAATAGCAGATGTGACCCCTCTGCTTGCCACGCCGGGCAGCGTTTGCTACTGTCGCCTCTGGGCTGCCCAGTGGATGAGCTCCGGATGGGCAGCAGCAACCAACACTGCCCAGCACGGCAAGCAGGGGTGCTGCAGCTGCTGCCAATGCCAATGGGCGAGCCCGGAGCCAGCCTGGAGCCCAGGCTGGCAGCAGGGCCAGATTACAAGCTGGTGCTGAGCATGGGGAAAAGTGGCTCCTCGCTCGCCCCATGGCCAACACCCCGCATGGGGCTGCCTGCCTGCTCCAGACAGCCCCGCGTAGGCTGTGAGCACCTGCAGCAGGGACCACCAGCCATAAGGTGGGCAAAGGGACTCTTTTCCCCATGCTCAGCACCAGCTTCTTCCCTACCAGGGAGCAGGGGGTTGGGCCTGTGCACTGCCCCCCGCCTGTACCGCAGGGCTGGGTGGCACTGGGTGTGAGTGGGCGCGGGAGTACGAGGCCTACACCAGCGTCCCAGGGCTAGTGCCAGTGGGGCCCAGAGCAGGGTGGCAGAAGCACAGGGTCACAGCTGGCAGGGGCTCTATGAAGCCGGGCCAGCTTCCCCTGCCGGTGCAGCCCAGCCTGGCTCCACGGACCCCGCCAGCTTGTGCCCTGCTTTGGGCACCACCGATGCTGGCCCTGGGACATTAGTCCCAAGAGGGTGACCAGGGGGAAGGGCACCTGTCAGGGGGCAAGGCTACACATGCAGCCCTCAATAGCCTGCCAAAACTGGGTGAGTGGCCCTCTGCCCGAGATAATTGCCTGCCTCTGGTCTAGATCATCCCTAGTTCCTCAGGGAACAATTTATTATTCAAGCACAAAACAAAGCTATTCCCCTGACCAAAGTAAGCAGCAAAACTCAAAGGCATTGTACATGCATCACTCTCTCTCCCCCACCTCCAACACACAACTCCATGCTTTAAGGCATGCCCACTTACTTCTTGTACCTTCCCCCCACCCCCAACAACTTAATAACATTGTATAATCATTCCATTAGTCTCAGATTGGATGTAATCAATTAGTCACAGGCAAACCTGAGCCCGACTCCCCATTGGCTAGGGACAGACATTCAAAAACCCTGAGCCTGAATTGATTCAATCTTTGCAGGTTAATCTAACCTGCATAGCCTGAACCAAGAAGCAAACAAACAGATACTGCCTTCTGCACTGAGGAAATGCAGGCACATGCCTGCAGTGGCTCAGGCCAGGAGATGGGGGGGACCTCTACAACGCACCCTCAGCTGCAGGGAAGCTGTGCTGGGGGCATATGACCAGCCCTGGCAGTAGCCTGAAGTAAACTGGCTAGGGAGGGGGTTTAATTCCCCCTTCTGTGTCCTACGGACCTGAGCTGGGGTCCACCGGACACTTTCCCCTCACTGCTGCAGCAGCACACATGGGGGGCACAGCCAGACACCGGCCAGCATGCTCCCCCACCTTCCCTCAAGGCAGAGAGGGGATTTATTCCCCACTCTACTCCTAGGGTTTGCCAGCCCTGGCCACTACTGCCAATCACTCCCTAAGTGGGGCGAGCACCAGAATAAGCCCCCTTCCGCCAGATGCTGGAGGAAGGGGGGAAAATAACCCCCCCCTCCCTGACCCCTCAATGAAGCGGGCTCCGCCAACCAGCCTGCAGTAAGCAGCAGCAACTCCATTCATGCCTGCTTATACCCACACAGACCAGAAACTGACCTTTCCACCTCATCCAACTGGTAAGAACAGTAAACAAAGCTAAAACTGAACATAGAACCTTGTACAATATACTTTTTAATTTGGGGATTAAATCCATGTTGTACTATATGCTCCTACGAAAAGTCAAGACAAAGAATGCAATGACTAAGAAACCACGTATTCATTGTGACCAAAGGGTTCAGTTAGGCCAAGGTGTGCATTGTTATCCATTTACATTACAGGGATAAAGGACCAAAGAATCTTTAGTAATAGTTAATAAGTTTAGTAAAGCATAGCAATTTAATTTGCTCCTGTTGTGAACTGAGATAGCTGAGTCATTGCTTGTCAGTTAAGCTGCACATTACATGATCAGACTGCACAGCTATCCAATGTTAACAAATAAAGGAAAATTCCTGATACAACCATCATCAAGACAGCAGTGAGCTTTCTCAATATGTGGAATTTTTAAAATCCTTCTTAATATTAACCTTTAGCATGCTAAACTTTCTTTTAGGCAGAACCATTGGGCTGCATGAAATATTAGGTATTACTTGATGTAACAAAAGATCTTGCTTTTCTATGAACAGGACACCTTTTACCTAGGGGACTGGTTAGAAACACTCAAGTAGCACTTTTTGTCCTTGTCTTCACTATTTGCCTTACTCTAACTCATAAACAAAGTCATGCTTTCTCTTCATATAACAGGTTTTACCTGCATGTTCTAGCAGGAGTTACTATTCCATACGAAAGAAAGAGATGTTCTTAAAATGTACCTTCCACAAGGAAATTTCAATAGGGTAATTAAAGAGAAGAGCAATTTTAGGAACTCTGGCACTATGACAGCCACAAACAAGGAAGTTTACTTAAAAGATGGAGCCATAAAATTAAGTTAACCCATATTTCCAAATGGTGAGAAAGCTAGGTAGCAAAAGACACAGCTACATATCAAGACTGGCAAGTTCTGTTCAAAAGCTGTTTGGAAAAGATTGTGTACTAAAAAAAAAATTTGAAATGTAAATTTAGAATGCCACTGAAACATTAACTATTTAAAATGGCATGGAGTTTTATCCTATTACACATCTTGAGTGCTCGCATTCCTGTGATTTCTTGAAACCGTTTTTTCTATTTTCCAATTAATAAGGTATTTCATAAAGTCATCTTCTGATAAATTAGCCATATCTTTCAGTGTCCCAGCAACATAAATCTTAGGATTTTAAACGATTTTAATTTTCAACCTTGAGATTCTATAGTACCTTACAGTTTGACAGGGCATTTTTGCCACTATCTGGAATTCACCTGTTAATCCTAATAAATGACCTTGCAACAGAAATGCAAGGGCATGAAAAAAAAGTTTTATTTTCTTTCCTGACTTATATTTCTTTTTTTTTTTTTTTTCACAAAAAAAAACTTTGGATGAAAACCTAAGGTGGGGGTGGCTGTGTCATTGTTCCATTGCTCTACTTTCAATGTTGATGATTCCCTTACTCAATAAAGCAGTAAGTCTCAAGCAGCATACCATAGCAACCTGGGGTCCCTTGAGATCTTTTCAAGGGTGCCATGGGGTTCCACGAAGTGTTAACGCTATTAAGTACACAAATACCATTCATAAGGTCAGCCCAGAGATTTCAAATAGGAATCCATAGTGTTAAGAACATTTTGACCTGTTCCGTTCTGAGTTCTATGCAACAGAAAAATTGTTCTAATATTTTGCTGTAGTCAAAAAAAAAAAAAAGCCAGCATTTTTCAAGGTGTGCCTTGAGATATTATGGGGCACCTCGAATCTAAAAAGGTTGAGAACCACTGCACTAGACGAAGAACTGCCTGAGAAAAGGAACTTTATTATTCTTATCTTTGCATTCTTTCAAAGAAATTCTGAAACAAAGAAAAAGTGCACCAAATTTAAATAGGTCAACTGTATTATTCTAACTCACATTAAAAACTCTGTATAATGATTTATTATAAATAAATAAAACCACCGGCATGTACAAGAACCTCTACATGAATAAAGTCCAATAGAACTGATCAACTTCAAGAAAAATGTAAATTCCAGTAATGATTTCTCAAATCTTAGGATTTCTGTTTGACACTGAATTAAGTTTCAGAACTACAGCAAAAAAATTCAGGCCATAAGATTCGACAACTCTAATACCAGTATTTAAAGATGATGTTTAGAGATTATTATCTGGCAGATTAAATAAAAACTAGTAAAATTATTTCATGTCTCATTCCTAATTATTATTATATGCCTATGATTATTATATATCACGTCTTTGAATATCAGTTCCTGGAGCTGTGGGGTTATGTCATAATTGCAGCTCAATAAAGCAAACGCCTACCAGGACAATGAGGTCATGCTTGCAAAGTAAAGCTAGAAAATATGAATAAATCACAAAGAATCAGCAGAAATCCTAAAGCTATAGCTTAGAGGACTCATACATTCCTCTGTGCATCATGATAAATGGGGCATTAACTCCAAGACCACTGCTTGGACAACTTCATCTAACCTACCCAGTCAAGAAGATACCGATACATAGAAGAGTCCCTGCTGACACCTAGCTGAACTCAGACAGGGGGACAGGGTGGGGGGAATCTCATCTCTATCCACAGGTGCCTTGAGCCTCCCAAGTCAGGGGAGCACCAGATCCCCAATAGGGGGTCCCCCAGTGGCCAATTGCCAAGCCATCAGCGAAACCAAAAGTGCATTTCCAGTGGCACTTCCGGTTTCGCAGCTAGTGCTTCCAGGGGGCACATGGCCGATATCAGGGGGTGCACGTACACCCACGTGCACCCCCTACACATCACCAATGTCTCTATCCTACAACAGGGGATGGAAACGGGCCCAGTGCGATTGATGCCTGCCTTAGTGGCCCTTTTCCTGCCATCAGCTGGAATATGAGATGGGTCTTGGCACAGGAGACATCATGTGATGGTATGTATATCACTCCATATTGCCTTATGCTGGACCTGTTTTTTAATCCTCAATACCAAGAAAGTTTAAAAGAGTATAAACTAGGTGCTGCACAAATTGGCATTTATACCTCAAAAATGGATTTCCTTCTTCTCAGTCATTATGAAATACAATGTTAGCTGATAACATGCTAGTAGAAGTTCTTTCAGATTTGCCAAAACTGCAAAGCTTTGATCCACTCTTTGCAAAAGTAACAGTTCCTGCCCAAATTCCAACAAAGGTCATTATATTCTTTCTAAGCTCCCCTGGGAACATTCCATTAAATTTAATATTCTTTACTTCCTGTCAAATTCCTGAATAGTTCTTCTACTCATTACTTACGCAGAAGTGTTGTAAGAAGTACAACTAGACAGTGTTTCAAAATGCAAAAATATTATTTTTTTAAAGGTTTTATAGAAGTGGGAAATGAACCAGCAGTCTGTTTTTTATGGAAAATGATATTATTATTTATTTACAGTAGCATATGTATAAAATTGTATGTCCACTGAGCAGTCATCTCAGGATGAATTGTGCAACTGTTAAAAATATAACAAAGTGAACTTCAGAACCTAAACAAAAAACTGCATAGCAAAACCAACATAAGCCACCTAATTTATGCAGCTGAATAAATGGACCAGGAATTAAACTTTGATATCAAAGCAATTTACATGTGATCCCTGTGTGGATTCTGTTGTGTAGGGATGGGTATGAAGAATCTCCATGTGTATCTAATTAGAGTTTGCCATTAACAGTGCTTCTGTATGGCAGGCAGGTGTTCCATGTATTGGAACTGACCAAGTGCTCTTCCTCTAATCTCACAGATAGTCCAAGAGACTCAATGACCGGGGGGGGGGGCAGGCATCCATACCAAAACCTCAGATCCTCATGTAGAAGCGCCTCACAAAAAGCCATTTTACAATGCATACTACAACATATTCACCCCATTCTCAGGCAAATACAAGTGAAGGAAGAAGCTTCCACAGTTTTTCCTTTCCTTTCTCCTCAGTATTTAGTTGTTTCTCTAGAGCAGCATCCTGCCCTTCTCTCGGGATACTTGAAAAAAGTTTCTCTCAAAGATCTCAATCTCTCTTTCAGGGGCCAAAAAGTGAAAAAAACACTGTTACATTTTGTTACTACTGTATTTCTATTGGCTCCTCTGCTGCATTTTAAGAGTAGCAAAGGTAACTAAATTTTCACATATCTAGTTTTTAGGAAAAATAGCAGCTCAGAAGTAATTCGAGAGACATGCTCTATTTTTAGACTTTTTGTTTTGCTAACTTCTTATATAGGAATTAATTTGCATAACAACCAACATCGGCCACCTAATTTATGCATCCAAATAAATGAACCATCAGTTAAACTTTGATATCATTTATACTGCAATTTATAAAACAGGGGGAAAAATAAGCTACAAACACATATGTGCCTAAGAAAATAAAAGAGCAAAGAGAAAGAAGGTTTTTATAATGTTAATATTTGCTGTTCCCTGGTTAAGCTAAGAGGATATTTTGCTACCATGTTAAATGCTACAATTGACTCTTTCAAAATCCTGCGTAGGCACCATAGTCACAAGTTAGGAAGTCTAGATATTGCAGCAGTGTTGCCAGCCCTCTGGATTCCACTGCAAGTCTTGCAATATTTGGAACTTAACTCAAAAATCCAGCTTCTGTATTTAGATGCTTACATAAGAATTTCAGCTTTCATTTTAAAATAATAATTAGTTGCTAACCCTCACAAAGCAGGGAAAAGCTTGACATCATGAGGTCTAAAGGTTAAAAAGCAAGCAGGCAAATAAAAAATCCCAATTTCATTGTTTTAAAATCTTATTATTTTTTACAACTTATGGTCAGGCAAAACTCTGAAAGGATAAAAGCTGAGGAAAATTTGAGAATACTCCAAGTGATCTGAGATGACAACCTTAAAATTATAGCAATTATTGTGCTTATACAAACATACCAAGTTCTAAAAACTGTATTCTTTCTTATCTGTAAACAATGTTTTGCTTATTTTGCATACAATATTCTTCTGTGTTAAATACTTCAAGAAAATAATATTTCTTGCTTTTTTTTTTTTTTTTTTTTTTAAGGTGGTGCTTCCTGCTGCAAAGTATATTCCCAAAAGGGTGCATAATTAAATCATCCAACTTGATAACACATTTTTTCTCTGTAGTTTTGAATATGACAAAAATGTCAAGGCCTGGAAGCTTCCAAAACTAAGTAGCATAAACAAACAAAAGCAGCTGAATACAATACAATGCATGCAGTAACATAAGATAATTAGGAAAATATATCACTAAACACTTCAGAAAACAAGCCACAGACCAATGTGTATGCAGATGACTGATATCACCCCCCCATACCAAATCAAATTTATCTGGTACAAAGAACACAGCATTTTACTATTGGCATTAAGCCTTGGAGGAGTACATTACACTATTTACCGACCATTATAAGACCATTAATTAGTTGTGAACACCACTGTCAAACAGGCTTGCATTATCACTATTTTACAAATGTAGAAACAGCTTTCTGAATATTGGTACCTTCAAGGATCTGTGTCCTAGCCATTCACCACATTTCTTATTAGGTGTCTACATCACATTGATTTCAAAGTAAATTATGCTGCTAAATATCTTGAGTCAGTTGCCTAGGCCCAAGGGGCAATCTCTGTCAGAGATGATTGCCAGAGATTAACAACAACCTCATTTGCAGCCACAAGCTTACTCCATCAGGCCTTGCTGAACTTAAATTATCACTGTAAGCACAGGCAGAACCAGTTATTGAAGCTTGATTCTCCAAACCAGAGTGAGTGCTCAACCCCAGGCTGGAGAGCCAGGTCATCCAGCCCACGGGGCTCCCCACAGGTCCAGAAGTTTGTCAATGAGAGCAGTGACAATTAACAAACCCACTGCCCCTCCATCAAATTTCCAAGATCCACATGGCTAGATCAGGCCTTTGCCATTGCCCACCCAGACTGGGCTCACAGGCCAGATCCAGAGTTAGACATGGCACTGCTCATCCAGCCCACCAGATGAAAATGTTGGGCACTACTGCTCAAAACCAATGCTAAAATATCCTCCAAAAGTCAGAATTTTAATTTTCTACAGTGTGCATGTTCTCAGGAGCCATTTGCATAGTGATAACTTTACCTCCAATAACAAATAATATTTTTATAGCAGAAGTTGTCCTTCTGTAGAAGAAAACAGACACATGACAGTTTCAAATGATTAGTACCATTGGAGGTAAAGGAAAAAAAATGTTCATGTTCATTGCACCAAACTGTAATTACAATAAAGCAACATCCTCATGAAAGTAAAATGTTACCACAGCAATTTTATGTATATTTTCAGTAGTACCTTAAGACCACAGCCAGGGACTGAGGTTTTATTGTACCATGAGTTATACTCATATAATGAACAGACAGAACCACAGAGTTTATAAAACAAATACAAGATAATGGACAACTAGTGCAGAAAAATAAACAGATCAGGAGAGTGGGGGAGTGACAAACACACTAGATCTTCAGAAAAATGTTTTTACAAATTGTGACATCATGAAGGGAAGAATATGTTGTTAAATTTATGAGACCAAAGTGAATGGAACATCATCACAAACATAGTACAAGAAGAAACTCAATGACAGAAAATAAAGCAAGTTATGCATCAGAAACCCTCCAATTACTAAAAGGAAAGTATTACTTTTCCCAAGAAAAGTGACAATATAGTTAAATGTAAATTAGCGATCTGATACCAAATCTACTTTGGAGAAAGGACTCTGAAAATCAAAACTGCTCCTCTGAAACACAAAAATAAATCACACAGAAGATTATAAAGACTGTAAAATGTAAGAAGGATTGCAATGAGAAGATTCACTTACCACTCTCATTCTTAAAAATACTTATTAAGTATTCATATTGCTGTAGCACAATACTCCTCAGCCAGAAGCTGTACAAACACATTACCACTAAGGTGTATACCTTTTAGTACTAGTCTTTAGTTGCAGAATCAAGGTAAAAAAAAAACCAAGCATTCACAGCCATCATTAAACTGACTAATTTCTCATACATATCAGTGCCACTGAAGTAGATCTGAAGGTGAGAATTTTATGAGGAGGAAAAGGGTCTTTTAGATAAGCTAAGAAAGTATGTTTTATGCACTAGGGACAGTGTAGAATAAACCACAGACATCTGTGCAAGAAGCTGACAAATGGGAGAAGAAACCTTACAGCACTGGCAGAGAGGAGTAAGTGGGGGAAAGAATGTGACATAATAGATAAAAAATTGCAGAGAGAATACTGCTCCTAGTATAGACTGATCCCACTTCAGCTCTGGGGCTGATGGATTATATTCAGACAAAGAGGGGCAGTTTTTCCTACAGTACTGAATGGCAAAAGCTTCCACTGGAGTAACGCATATCCCTGAGAGTTTTATTGCAGAAAGTGATTTATCCTCTCACAAAAGCTTATCAAGTAGAAATTAAAGTAACTTTCAGGACTATGCCCAGGCAGATGCACAAACTTCGATGCAAGGAAAAGAATGTGTACTCAGAACAGCTATGCAGGTAGTAAGAAAGAAGATGAAAGAGTCAAGGAGAGTGCAAGCTTAGGCTGAGAAGCAATTACTGGCAGTATGATGAGAGATGCTCAGAGGAACCTCCTTCTTACCCTTTAACCAGGCAATGCTCCAGTACTGACATACTGTTGGAAACATGATCTTTAATCAGGAAAGAAACAAAGAAATTTGCCACAATGCAGTAAAGAAGGGAAAAGACTCTGCCAACTGATATAAGATAAAGAACTAAAACCCTAACTATTACTCTGGCTCCCATCCTGGTTCCACTGGGCTTCAACTAACGTTAAAAGGACTACTCATGTATGCAAGGACCATTTGCATTAGTACATATTTCAAGATCAGACCTTTAATAATCAAAAGACTGAAGTTTTAACAGATAAAAAAATATTATTTGAAGTAGAGGAGGTGGACAAAAGTGTTCTTCTAAAAATGCTGCCAACACAAAAAAAAAAAAACATTTTAAAAATCAAGACCAAGCACAGACTCATAAGAGAACTAAAAATAGGAGAATAGACCAATTGGAAAAAAGGTTGCAGCTGGCTCTCCAATTACTGAGTATTGTATAAAAATGTATATTCAACTCAAAATCCTACAGGACAGCTTCTCCTTCCAAAAATGAAAGAAATTACATCTGCAGCAAAGTCAAAAGAGATTCTAGGTTTTAAAATATAAGACATGTAACAGTGAATAGTCATCTATGGACCTAGAAAAAAGGGAGTGCAGTGAGAAATAAGAAAATGTTTAAACATTAAAATCACTATTACAGAGTCATGTCTTTGGACTGCAAAACTGATCTCTACAAGAGCTTCTTTCTTTATGGGTTCGGGACAGATGCAATCGATTCAGCTCAGCTTCCCCCTCAGTATACTCAATGCTCATGCTCTACAGCAAACCTGAGGACAGTGAAGGATTGCTCTCATTAAGACCAGCATCCAGTGACCCTGATAAAACCAGTGGCAGAAGGGGAAAAAATGAAGTGTAACTCAGTAGTGGTGAGGGCCATTTTAGGAAAGGTGCACTGGTTGGTCTGTAAAGGCATCCCTATCCACTGTCAATTGGTATAAGTGTAACAAAAAAAACACTGAGCAAGGATACAGATTTTTTCTCTTTTCTTAAGGTACCAACAAGAAAAATAAAACCATTTTACCAACAAAACAAAAAAAGAAAAAAAAAGACTGCCAAGCGAGGAGGATGAAGCCTAACAAAGATGGGATGCATGCGAGGTGGGCAGCCAGATTTCACGAGGCCAGTCAGGAAATACCTGAGCAGGTAAACAGCTCTCTCGATATCATTGAGTTCTTCGTCCACCGTCAGCCTCTCTATTTCTTCTGGGGTCTGCCAGGGGGAAACACAAGGCACAAGCTGACACGGCCTGGCTGCTACTGTCCTGCTTTCCGCTTCTTAGAACCCCCGCCCCCGTCCGCCCCAACCTCCCCAGGGCCGGCTGCCAGCGTTTCATAAAGGGCGAGACTGGACAGAGAAGCCGCGGCCGTCCCCAAGGGCCCGTAACCCCGCGCTCTGCTCTACCCTGCACCGCCCCCAGCCCGCTCCCTGCAGCGGCCGCCTTCCCCCGGCTCGGCACTACCTTGAGGCTCCTGCGCACGGGCCGCTCGATGATGGTCAGCTCCTGCAGGTCCTCGATATAGCCGAACAAGTTGCCGTGGGCCGGCTCCATGGCGGCGGCCCGGACAGAGAGCAGGAACGGGAGGAGGAGAAGGAGGATCGGCCGCAGGGAGCCGGCCCCACGCCGCGCCGAGCTGAGCCGCCCTCACATGGCGCGGGGGGCTGGGGCGTGCGCCGCCCCCGGCCGACGCGGCGCTGGGGAGGCGGGGGCTGAGCGAGCGGCGGCGCAAGGCGGCCCCGGCCCCGCACGGAAACTTTCTGGGCCGCCTCAGTGCGGGCGGCGCCTGCGAGGAGCGGCGGGCGCCAGCATCCCCTGCCCTAGCGCGGGGCCAGGGGCCATGTGTGGGCGCTGCCTCCAGTCCCGGTCCCAGGCGGCGCCGCCGGTTGTCAGGGCAACGCGGTGCTACAGCAGCCGCCGCAAGGCAAAAGACCTCCCCTCGCGCCGCAATTCCCGAACGCGCGGGCGGCTCGGCTCCGCTGCGCACCGCGCGGGGGCGGGGAGGGGGGGGCAGGGGCAGGAGGCGACACGCCCGGCCCAGGCAGCGTCGCCTCTGCTCTGCCAGTCTCCCGCGGGCACGCGCAGGCCGCGCTTCTCCAGCGCGCCGCGGTGCCGCCCCCTCAGGCGCGCGCGGCCGTGCGGCGCGCGCTCCCAGCCTGCATCGGCTCTGCAGGAGGCAGGAAGCGCCGGGCTGCCCCCTCCT
>JAGPOW010000304.1:25952744-25969562 GCA_030014935.1 Caiman crocodilus
GTAGGAACCAGCTCAATACACAGGACCTAGCTAATGTAGCTAGTTAATTGCCATCAGTTAGCACCTACAAAACCAGACTCAGGAGAGGGAAGAATCAATACTGACAGTCAACTGCCCCAAGACAGACACAGTCAGTCCCACAAGTGCCCATGGCACAAGTTTTGTTTGTCAGCAGTTAAGGGTGCAGGGCCCCAGAACCCCCCTGGCACCTATCTCCTCAACAGCTGGCAAGCTTCGTGGCTGCAGCAGGGGCCACCATCCCTGCAGCTTTCACCCTGCTGCACCTTAACACACACAGGGTCACCCATGTCATGAGCTTTGATTGTCTGCATCTTGAGGTGAAGTTTCCCCCAAGCCCCTGCACTGATCTTCTTGAAACTTAGCAGGCTTCGTGGCCTCAGTAAGAGGCCTGCAGTTTTGACCCCCCTGTGATGTAACACACAGACATGACAGAAGTTTTGCTTTCAACAATTTGGGGTACAGTTCCCTCAAACCCTTGCACCAATCTTCTTGAAACTTGGCAGGTTTCATGCTCTTAGCAAAGGCTACAATCCCTGCAAGTTTAATCCAAATCGGACAAAAAACCAACAAAGTTATAGATCTTTGATTGATTCCCCCATTATACCCTATGGCCGGATCTCCAAGGTGGCTCTGAAGCTTCAGAACTGCTTCGGCCAGATCAAGGCAGAAACCAAGTCTGGAGCTCTGGACTGGATCTCTGCCATTTGAAGTGGCTGGATCTGAAGCTGGATGAGATCGCTGCTGACTCATACATGCCTATCACATTCCTAGTTCCAGTCCCAAAGAAGTCTGACAAACATTGCAGGCTGCCACCTTACCTAAAAAAGAAAAAAAGAACCTCTCCCTTTCCTAGCACCCTGTATCTCTGGGCCAAAGCTTACTAAAAGGAAACACAAAAAAGGGAACCCCTTTAAGGGCACACCTTTCATGCCTAGCATCCAAGTATCTCTGGCTGGGCTGCTCCATTGTTGCCTGCCTTTCCTCCCTGACTCTCAGTTCTAAGCCACTGAAGTTCCTGGCACTCTGCAATATAAAAGACTTCCGTGTACCCTCATAGCTACCTAGAGTTCCTGCTCCCTGTCCAGGTAGACCTCTCCCTTCCTCCCCTCCTTTGCCTAGCTTCCACGGAGGCTTTTAACATGCCAAAGGGCACTCTCCACCTGTTGCCTGCTTTCTCTTAAAAAGGATAGTGTCCTGGATCACTCCCACAGGTCCTTGTTCTACCTTTCCAGCTCCTGCCTCTGTCCCTTTTCCACCCTTGGCTGTGTAACGGTTAGGGTCCCTGGTTTATACCATGTCAAAGCACAATTAATAGCCAACTGCCTTCACTCCTTGTTCCTTTAATCAAGTGGTTCTCAAGCTTTTCACACTCAAGGTAGCCTTGTTAGAATCAGGGCACTCCTCAGAAAATGCCAGTGAATGTATGACTATAGAAAAATAATACAGCAATTCTTCTGTTGCAAAGGTCACAGAAAGACCCACAACAGATCAGACTGGTTTTGACTCTACAGATTCCTAATTGAAATCTCTTAGCTTATCTTGTGAAGGTGTATGCAACCCTTAAAAGAATCTCAAGGCACCCCAGGCTGCCATAGCATCCTGGCTGAGAACCAGCAGCACACATCCATAAAAGAACACCAATGCAGGTACCTTGTCAGTTTCTGATGATAACTACTTACTCTAAGGCCAAGTACAGACATTACATTTGTCATGTTTCTGGTAATTTCATTCTTGCAGTGGCACAAACAGCAAGTATACTGACATGTACGGCACCTATAGCACTACAAAGGTAATGGGGGACAACAGACTGCCAGCAAAGAGGGTCAATAACAGGCTCCCTTCCCCCTCAGTAACAAGAGGAGCTGAGCCACAGAGCCAAACAATCTCCCATTGACCCCTAGCTGCTCCGTCAACCATTGAAGGCTTTCACTGTGAATTTTGTATTGTTCCAGCCAGGCAAATCTGCAGCCTATCCACACCTCAAAATGCTACATTTATTGTAGAGTTTTAAAGTACTGAGGCACTTGTAGCGCTATAAATGCACCTCCATCCATGGCTGAAAGGAGAGAGGCCACATCTCAAGAATTAAAAGGGGAATCATGTAAGTTACTATCATATGTTCTTGAATCAAATATAATTTTCTCCAACACTAGTATTACCTAACTAGATATTTGTCGGCACACCCTGATCTTCATCAGATAAAATGTTAGGACTCTTAATAAAGGACTCTGAATGCCAAACATATTAGAACAATAAGATCCCTAACAGTATTTTCCTCTAAAATTAGTCCTCTTGAACCTTACAGAAGCATTCTTAAATCAAATTGTAAAAATGTAATTCGTAAAATAATAGTCCCATTATATCATAATAACTCCCAAAGTCCCAGTGAGGGCTCTCCAAGCTATGTAGAAAAAGATAAGGTCTTTACACCAAGGATTTTAGAGTACTCTGAACAGGTCCCAATTCTAATAAGAATCGCTGAACACTATTATCATGCAAACAGTTAATAATATTATCTGTTTTTAGACACTGACATTTTTATCATGATTCTGCCTTTTTACTGGTTGCCATCCCAAGGGTTATTTGGCTCATTCAAGCCTGTTTCTCATTCACTGCTATATGACACAACTCAAGATCACACATCAAAAAACATTGATTTTTCAGACACTGCAATGACTAAGCTGATTCATCTCTGCTTTTAAAATTGGAAAGGTGTGAGCTATTAAAGGTATTCCTTCAAAACCTGCTTCTTAAAAAACTATAGGGAAAGATATCCATTAAAGAAGCAATAAGTTAAGACTGCAATCATTAATGATCCACATTTTCCTGAAATACACTTGGAGTCCCACTGAAGTCAGTGAAGTTTCTCAGGCGAAATATGTTGTCACAATCCAGCCCTAGTTCCCCTGACATACTGCCACCCTGTGATTATCAGTGAAGCCACAAGTAAGTTCTCAGTTCAATTAAATTACTCATATAAGTAAGGACTACCCCAAGTAAGGTTTGCAGAATTGAACCCTACCACCTTCAGATCAAATCCTGCTCACCTAATTCACTTGAGGACTCTCATTATGCCCAAATATATTATTCATATGGATAAGCAGGAAAAATATTCTGCAGAAAATGAACTGGAATACATTTCTGTGCATGAAAACAAATCCACCCGTATATTATAATGATTTACAGGCACTGAACATGTCCTTGAGACACTGAATTTGCTTCTCTTCTGTCTGGCCTTTGCCTTAATGCATGTTAGTATTTTAGTGTAGTATTTTAGTCCTTGTGCCATAACTCAGAAACACCTTCAGATACCACAGAGAGGAAATAATTATAATCATTGCAATAATTGTGCCTTCCTCCCTGGACCTGATCTCTCTCAACTAGAAACCTTCTGTTTTCCATTGCAGTCCCCATGTCTCATAGCAAAGGAAGCTGTTCAGACCATCTGACAATCTTCAAACAGAACTAAAAATCTTCCACTATTATAATAACATATAATTTATACAGTACTTTTTTCTTGCCAAGACCAAACTGCAAAGAGCACTTGATCACACAGGAGAAAATATCACGCTGTGACCTCTGCAGTATGCTTTTCATTTACAGCTATTTGTAACTTTTTTCCAACTCAGGTTACTTTTTGCCCACAACACTCAGTTTGGTAGAGAACAATGAGAGAAGAACAGAAGGATAGAAAAGTGAGCATGAATAACAAGGTTATATTGCAAAGAGGGGTTCTGGTGACATTTACACTCAGTTTGCCTGATTTTAAATACTGGACTTTGTGGAATCAGAAAAAAATAAATGCCTTAAACTTTGATCATATGAGTTATAAGATGACATAACCGCTTTGTGAGGAATTGCTGGCTCTGTATAGTAGAACAGATAAGGGAAAGTGTTTGTTCTTTGAAACTCCTCTGCAACTGCTTCACTCACCGTGGCCTTGAAGATAGCAGAAAAAAAAAAGTATATACAATTCTGATTTCCAGGTGCAAAAAGGTTCTCACTTTGTTTCCCCCATAGTTCCCATCCTGATAACAACCAAGCAGTAATGAGGTAGTGTTTATAGCTGCTTTTTTCTAGCAAACTTGACTATATGATCATGTGAGTTGTAGCAACTGTTAAAAAGTATACAAGCCTCCTGATTTTGCTCTTGGGGGGGAACCCCTTCCAAGTGCTTGGGAAATCCATGTCACTTTGGAGTCCCCCTACAGCTGTAGTTTAATTTGAATAAAAAGCTTCTGCTGACCTGACCCAAAAGTATGCTGTGTGTGTTTCCAAAACAACTTCAAGAGCCTTTATGAATGCCTTATTCATATTGCATGGAAGATTTTTTTATACACCTACTAGGTGGACTTTGAACATTTTTTTACAAAACAAAATCTTTGCTATAGATAAACAGATATAAATAAACATGTATTGCTCTCTTCTCTGTGTGGCAAGTGTGACGGGCTAGCTGGTAGTTATTTGGCCCAGGGGTTTTGAAAGGGTAAAAGATGAATGGAGGGCTTGGGATTCCCTTTCCTTACCAATCAAGCCAGAGACTCCCCGTCCATGTCACCTGACTGGCCCCTCAGGTCACTTTGGGGGGGAAAAAAGGGGCAGTGCAGCTGACTCAGGGAGACTAGCAAGGGACCACAAGGAGGGAGTTTCAAAGAGCTGGCCCAGGGGGGCAGGAGCAGTTGCCCCAGAAGAACCTGAAGGAGTGGGACCTGAAGGCAGTAGTTGGACCTTTAGCAGTGTGATATACAGCCAGCAGGAGAGGCTCCCTGCTGGGCTCCAGGATCCCCTATGAGAGGTTGCAGCCAGCAGGAGAGGTTCCCCAGCTCCAGCAAGAAGCCAAGCAGTGACCCGAGAGGTTCCTAGCTCTGTTTCCAGATCCTCCAGCGAGAAGCAGGGCAGCTTGACATGAGGTAGGGGCTCCTGGAAGGTCAAAACCCCTAGCAGCTTGAAGCAGTCTTAGTACTGGTAGCTGTGTGGTAGCATTTCTACCTACTATGTAGGATGTCTAAGTTCATGTCCTAGCTGGGTCAAGTAGGGGTGAGTGAAGTGACAGGGGAGAAATTCTTATCACAGTGGAAGGGGGTCATTGTATTTTTCCCTCTTTTCACCCCTCCAGCTACCTATGCCCTATATCTCTTGTTATTTGGTGTTTTTGTATTTTGTGCATTTTTATATTTTGCCAACCAGTATTGTTTGTTGTGCTGTTTGTGTTTTATACTTTGTTAAACCTGTCTTTTGCCAAGTGGATGACTATGTCTATGAATGTAAATGCCTAACCTTTATTGAACCTGCCCCCTCGGGACATTGTACTGTTCCCTATACCCCCACTACTGTTTTTCTCATTAAAAGGTATATGGTAAAGTCCCCAATGGCTTTCCTGTATAGGGGAATGAGGGTCCCTATACCTCCCATAGCTCTCATGCACCAGCTGTGATCCCTTCAATTGGAAAGGGGGTATGTCTTGAACTACTGCCTGGGTTACACAAGTTTTGCATCATATCCCCTGAGTCAGTGGTGCTCTCAACCTTTTGATTCTCTGGAATGGATGAGTGGTGCAGGGTCACTTCATGAGCCCAATCAGGTCCTGGACACCAGGATTTGGTCCTACACCACTCTGGCCCTGTGCTGCCAGATCAGGTCCAGTGTGCCTCTGCTTTTGTCCCATGCTGCCAGATGAGGCTCTGCACTGCTCCAGGCCTGCAGGTCTCTGTTCTGCCTTACGCTGCTGGATCAGGCCCCACACTGCCTTTGGCCAGTCCCTGTGCACATGGATGAGCCCTGCACTGCTTTGCCAACCCACAGGCCAAGACCAGGCCTGACACCACCTCCACTTGACTCCATGCTGCCTCTGGCCAGCCCCCGGACCCCAGGATTGTGCCCTGCATAACCCCAGCCCTGCATACCTGGACTGACCCCATGCACCCAATCTAGCCTACAGGATCACACTGTTTAGCCTGTGAGTCTAGAAAAGTAGCAGCAGGGAAGGGGCAATTAATGCTGCCACTACTCCCCCACCACAAAATTTTAGGACCCATGTAGATGGCTGCAAGTCAGATGACTCAGTTTTGTGGGCAGATTTGGCCTGCTGACCAGGGGTTCAGCACCCCAACACTAAGTTATTGTTTATGTGCATATGAATGCACAAAAGATACAGACTGCACTAGGTTGGAAAAACGTGTCTTCTTCAGGCTTCTTATTTAGCTTTTGTAGCAGGCTCACCTTTCAGAGCTTGGGTTGAGGCCCAGGCTTGAGATCCTGTTTTGATTGGTAGAGCCCATCCACCCATCAGGAGGCAGCAGGAGAAATAAAGTCACGCCCCTTTCCTGAGGGGAGGGGGAGAAGAGCTGCTCCAGACCTGATAAAAGACTGTAAACTGCCAGGTCTGGAAGACCTTGGGGTGGAGCTCTGGAGTGTATAAAAGGAGCTACGTACCCACCATGACTGGCAGATGTAGTGAGAGACTCAAGAAGAGTAGAGCTGAGAAAAGCTGGAGGAGCTCTCCCCCAGCAGGCAATAGGACAAGGTTCCTGAAGCCACCACTGGAGAAGCAGCCTTGGGAGCAGTGTGGGACTGCTCAGGCTGTTGATGGTGTGCAGGGACAGTGTGGGAAGACCTAGCCCCAGGAGCAGTATGAGACTATCCTTCACGGTGTGTGGTTTGAGGCTCCCAAAGCCTGGGCTCTGTGCACCAAGTGGTGGCTCAAGCCTGCATCCCTGGCCGGGCCAGCAGGCTGCACAGTGCATGGGGCAGCGCACGGGGCAAAGGCCTTGGGGCTGCAGTGAGGCAGCTCAGGCCCCATCTCCCGACAAGCAGCCAGGTCCCATGGTGCACAGGGCAGCACACGGGCCTGAGCCTTGGGAGCAGCAGCAGAGGCTTCTTGGGTTAGCCACCTAGCGTGAGGACAGATGGACGGATGGAGCCTGAAGGGCCTGGCCTATGCTAAGAGAGCCCTCAGTACTGAGCCAGGGCACGGGGAAATGGTAGTGCTGCAGCGTAAGACCCAGCACCCAGGGGCCAGCAGTGGTGGTGCAGCAGCTGAGAGGAACTGAGCCCTTGGTACCCAGAGCAAGGCACAAGGTAGGGAGGAGGCCAGCAGTGCAAGAGAGGCGCTTCAGCAGAGGAGACCCTATCAACCTGTGCCAACAACCACCATCTGAGGGAGCGTGAGTCATTGGGCCCTTGGGTCCCACAAGGGAAAGACATTTGGGGCAGGTAAACCCATAGAAGGGGCTGGGTGAGTAGTCTCCCACATAGTCAAGGCCTTAAGGGGAGGGGCCCCTGGTGCTTCCTGGACAGCCCCACCCAAGGGACCCAAATGGAAGGAGAACTATCTCTTGCCATAGGTCAGGGACTACATTAAGGAATAGGTGTTATTAAGATTGTTCGTGTCGTTGAGAGAGAAATTGAGCAGGATTGCTCTCCATTGCCCTCACTGTTGGACTTTGTTGATATTGTTGCTGTTCTGCTTTGTTGTTACAGTGGTATTGAGTGCTGATTGGGAACAGTGTTGGGACACAGTGCTGATTGAGACGCTGTTCCTAATAGTGCTGATTGTTGATGGTTGTTAATAATATATATCATTATCCCTCCTATTTGTGTTTGTATTATTGTTGCGTAAGCATGGGGTCAGGCTATTGATCTAGAGCTGGTGACAGCAAGCCCCCACCTCTTTCCCCAGGGCTGGTTCTGCCTTGCACTTGATTAAGCTCCTGCCTCAGACAGCAGGTTGCACTAGACACCTTCCACAGGGCCCTTCCGGCCCCTCTGCATGGTGCTGTCACTCCAGTCCCACAGCAGCCATAGTTACCTGCTTAACTCTAAGCGGCTCCTTCCCATGCTCCGCCCTTGCAACTGGAGAGAACCTGCCAAGCCTTGATCCCACACAGCATTGCCAGGACTTAAATATGAAATTATCATATTGGAAGCTCAAAACTATTGTATTTTCTGAAAAACTATCATACCCTGAAAAAAGTGTAGATAAGTATGTAAATAAGTCTTATTTACTTTACATTGCTCATTGTAAATAGCCAGCGAGGTGAGAACTGGGTCATCAAAGCAGAAGTATTTATTTCAAGGCAAGCAGTGAAAAAAGTCCCAAAAACTGGAATGGTGATGGGTGGGTGAGCACATGGTGTGAACTTTGTTCAACTTTCAAAATGTTTTGGTTTGCTACAGGCACTGTTCTCTCTCTCTCAGCATTTTTGAAAAAAACCAAACCAAACATGAAAGTTGATTAAGAGTCTGAGAGCAACTTGGGTTTTGCATATGCTGCATCAATTAGTCGCTTCAAAAGTTATTGGATATGCAGGTTGTAGCCGTATTGATCTCAAGGCAAAAGGAACTGAAGCTTGGGAAGATATATTTTATCAGACCAACTAGATACTTGCAAACAAAGTATTGTATTTATCTGAAAGCTTTTGGGCACACCCACCCTTCATCATTTTTTTTTTTTAATGAAAAGTTCATAATTTTACAAATAGGATGCATTTTATCATCTGAATTTTTAACAGGAGGCTCCTGCCATTGTTCGAGTGAATTTGCGTCTCCCAGAGCACAGGAACACTAGTACCTCAACACTTAAAACTCCTGCCTAGAAGAGCTTTCCGTTCTCCTCTGAACTATCAAACACACACCCTGAAGCAAACATGCCTCTACATCCAGCTTGCACCAGGCAGCTTTGAGGTGAAAAGGCTGTTTCACCTTTTCCCTGTGCCTCCCTGTACAACGTTAACTTTTCCAAGCAGGAGACTCCATCACACCTTCAGCTCTCCTGGGAAATACGAATTTCCATTTCTACCTAGGGCAACTTCGCCACTCTCTGCTCCCTCCTGCCCTGTGCAGTGAACGGGTGAGCGTGCCCGAAAGCTCGCAGATAAATGCACTCGTTTGTTTGCAAATAGCTAGTTGAGCTAATAAACGGTATCACCTCTTCAATGAGTTTCGACAACTTTAATATTAACTATCGTGCACGGGTTGAAAGGATGATACAAAGACAGTCATTACCCCGCGCTGGACAACACCGACCCCACAAGCACAGCTCGAAACCCCGCCTTACTCGGCAAGCTTCCGGTCCCTTTCACCCCGAGGCCGGACGTGATGTCACGACAGTGATGGCAGCCCCCAGCCCTAGGGCCACGTGGTAGGCGCTGGCGGAAATAGCAGTGAGTGTGGGGCGCGGGAAGAGGGGAGGTCCGGCCCGGCTCGGCCCGGCCCGGCGGGTGTCCCGGGGGCAGGAGAGCGGGGCGGGTACTGTGAGTGCAGGCGGAGCTACCGGAGACCGGCCCGGCGGCGGGACGCCGGGCCCGGCCGCAGCCGTTTGGCACCAGCGGCCCCGAGCAGCCTGGCGCGGTGAGAGAGGGGCTCCTGGCCCGCGGCGGCCTCTCGAGGTGCCCCCGAGAGCAGCTCTGAGGTTTGCAAACGTGGTTCGCAGGACAAGCGCAGAGACTGCCGCAGGAAGCAGAGTGTTCACTACGTTGTGACCTGCTCTGACCGTTCTGGGGGGGGAGGTTAGTTTGGGGTTTTTTGTGGCAGAAGATTGGGTCTGTTAGCTTTGCATACTAAAAAAAAAAAAAAAAAAGGTCAAAACCAGTATTGTCAACTCTTATGAGTCTGTGCTTTGGGAATGTGAACAATTTAGCTTTTTCTTTTATCTATATTTGTATATGATTTGTATAGTGTGTGTGAAAGAGACAAGTTTTTCACATTCCCAAAGCGTAGACTTTAAGAACAACACCAACAATCATGAGAGTTGGCAACACTGCAAAACTGAGAGCTGGCAGTTACCAAGGGGATGAGTGTAAGGAGGAGAAACGAGCTTAAAAAGCTGCTGGTTTAGAGTTGGCCCTGCCTGGTTACTTAGGTCCTGTCTATGGAAGCTCAGATTTTTTTTGTTGGTCTCCTAAAAGATATCTCTACTACAAGTCCTAATTAGTTTTTCCTTTAGACCAATGCACCTACAACTTGGATACCAGTGCTAACAGCAACTTTCAACCTGGCTGAAGACTCATCCATTTCATTGCAGTGAGTGGGAGATGAGCTGTAAAGAGCATGTACCCAATTACCATTTTGAGTAGTAATTTCTTTCTTGGTCCCTTCCTCCATGTTTAATGCTTAATTGCTACAGATTGAGGCAGCAAATCAGTGCTTTTCATGGGCATATGAACTACCCTGTTGTTATTTGTGCATGTCTCCTGGCTCTTCTTTCACCATGTTATGTATGTCATTTTGGGAGTTGAGCTGGCCAGTGTGTTTAGCATTAGCCAGCCTGCAGCTCCGGTGCTGCAGTTGGCTTAGGAGTGTACGGAGCCCACATAAGAGCCCAGTATAAAGCTGTAAATTCAAAGTTTCCTTCCCATGCTTCCAACAAAAGACCTTTCAGCACAAAGTGCTAAAGGGTCATGGTTAACAAAATGTTCAACAAAGCTACATGATGGTTTGTCATCAGGGTTTCTTTACTGCAGAGGTTTCCAGTGTCATTTTCAGCAAGAGGCTGATAAATGAGTAATTAAAGACTTTGTTTGTCAAATTGCATGCATGCATTTGGAGTCGCAGTTGTTCTTAAATGTGCAGATTCAAAACAAAGAGGGCTTAGTCAGTGGGAGCAGGACGAAGCCCATAGGCTAAACTTCAGAGAAAACTCTAGTTAAGACTTGTGTCCCATTATCTTTACACATAGATGGCATTATGCACCACCTGCAGTGCAGTGTTTATGCCATATGATATATGAATCCTAGATACCTTGTTCTGCTGATTTTTACAATGATTTCTTTTTCAATTGTTTTAGGTCATGATGAAGACAAAAAAGGGAAATAAGTTTAGAGCTTCCTTTAAATCAAAACAAAGGGGTATCAAAGTAGTAGGGAAATGGAAACCTGTCGAAATCGACCCAAATCTATTTGCTGATGAGCAGCTTGGAGATCTGGTGTGCTTTGAGGAGCTTACAGATTATAAATTAATAAATTCTTCTAAATCTGGAAAAGAAAAAGGCAAGAAGAGAAAATCTGATAGTGTCTCTGAAGAAGAGGATTCTCCCATCCAAAAAAAAAAGAGAAAGAAAGGCAAAGGTTTGGGAACTAGAACAAATAAAAATGATCATTCTGAGGAGAGAGATGACGTACTCGCTGATCAAGATGAACCTAACGATACCGTCACATTGACTGATTCTGAGGAAAATGAAAACAAAGCTGAAGCTGCTTCAAGCACAGAAAAAACTTTGAAGAAGAAGAAGAAAAAAAAGAAAGCATCTCTACCCCAGCAAGATCCTCCCCCAGCAAAATCTTCTAAGAAGCTTACAAATTGGACAACTCAAGTTTTATCTGCGTCATCTGATCAAACAGCTGATGTGTCTGCATGGAAAGACCTCTTTGTTCCAAAACCAGTTCTTCAGGCCTTGAGTTCTCTGGGATTTAGTGCTCCAACTCCTATTCAGGCATTAGCTCTGCCTTCTGCAATTCGAGATCATATGGATATTCTGGGCGCTGCAGAAACAGGTACAAATGCACACTGCTAGAACATTAAGTACATTGACTGTCACCTTTCTCTCTCTCTTTCTCAAAAATGCAGTGTATTGTCATAATTATAGTCACAGGATAAGAACCTGTAAGTTTCAGTCCATCCAGTGAACTAGGAAGGGAATGGCTGCAATACAGAAGGTTTTACTTTACAGATGAAATATACTGCATATGTTTTGCATACTAGCACGTTCACATGTACAAAGCTTTTAAATCCTCCATATAATTTTGTCTGGGGAATCAAATTATATTTGATGCACTTTTTTAAAACTAGGTCAGATCTCCCATTACTTCAAAATCAGAGATCTGTCAGAGCCTGAGGTTCCTTTGCAGGCTTTGCAGATCCACTTAAGGAAGTAAGGGCCAATCTCTTTCACTGGTATGCCACAAGTTAAGCCCTACACCCTCCCTGAGGTACCACTCTAGTCGCCTCCCCCTGCCCAATTTTTTGCCCTATTTTCTGCTCCTTGTCCTATCTGCCCCTGTGTTCCTTAGTCTCTCCCCAGTCTACCAAGTACTACATACATAGGCTGCCCATGCCACTTGTGGCATGCAACCTGCTATGAGTTGGCCACCCTGACCTAACCTGTTTGTTCTGAAGGATGCATGTGACTGTATCTGGTGCTTTGTTTACTACTACCATTTGGAGGTCATCCTAGTAGTTATAAAATGAAACAACACTGATTTGAATGAGTGATCATAATGCAGGTGTGGGCAGTACTCCAGCCTTGGTTTCCCAGTGCTGCCAAGCTCAGCAGCATCTCTGGTCTTAATTATTGGTGTCACTGTAGCACCTAGGAGCCCTCATCGCAGAGAAGGACCTCATTGTGGCATGTGTTTTTTGACCCCAGAACAAAAAAAGATGGCCTCTGCCCCAGAGAGCTGGGAATCTGAGCATAAGACAAGAGACAGCAGATGGTTTGAGGCAGGTGGGGGACAATAATAGAGAGCCTTGGCCAGCATGAGAGCTATAACCTCAGCATAACAGCAGTTTTGTACTGGATTTCTCTCGAAGACATGGATCATTATGAATCTGAATTATGCCAAACAACCTGTGTGTGTAAGATGGTCAAATTTTACTTTAGGAATTGGGGTGAGGCCAAACTATTGTATACTACCAGTAACATTTTAGTATACAAACCCGCCGGGCTCCATTACTTCTAGGACTGTGGTTCCTGCCCTATGGCTTGTGGGCAGCATATTGCCAGTGAAACCTGGCATTGCTTGCGGCCACAAAATCATTTTTTTCCACAGTTCCATGTTTGTCCAGTTTCCTGGAGGCAGCATAGAACAGTGCTGCCTGCAGTACATTACTTGGTCAGTACTGTTACAGCTCAGCAAAGATGGCAACCAGTGATGTTTCTTTATGAAAAGATATGACTGGATTGGCTCTTGGTACTAAAGTGAGATTTACAAGACCCCTAACTGCTTTTATAGGGCCACCAGCATATTTGTAAATTTCTCTTTGGTGCTTATGGGAAATGGCTCAAATGGGAGCAGTGTGGCTGAGAAGATGAATTGCAGAGAGAGACCAACTGTTCAGAGCAAGAAAAGGAAGCCAGAATTACCTAGCTGATACATATTAATTGAGTCTATGATCCATATTAATTGAGTCTAACTGGACACTACTGTTGTGACAGATATTTTTTTTGTCCTCTAAAGAGATTCAGTGATTACTGGTCAAAGTATTCCCCCAAATGACCATTGCATCTCAGATAAGACTATGAGTTGAATGCTCCACATTACAAATAAATCTACAGTGGTCCTCTGAAATTACATGTAGAGAAATATTTTTCTTATTCTCCATTTTTAAGGGACTGCTCTGTTCCAAGACAAATGTTTTGTTTTTAATGTAAAAAGATAAGCACATCTTTTGAAAACAAGGTATTGATATATCAAGGTATTACACATTTCTCATACGATCATAAGCACAGTCCTAAAAAGAAAAAATAGAAGTGAATCCTAGTATCTTTTAGTTTGTCCTTGGCCTCATTTGCTATTCCCTTATTTGGAGAACATTGATCAGAGTTGTCAATTAGGGCATGCTGTTCTCCTTAAGGGAATGCAGTTCCTTAAAAAGACCTTGGCTGCTATTGTGGCTTTTTAAACTACTTTTCCTAGCAGATTCACATTCTGCCTGCCCTGTTGAGGTTTTATAAAAAAAATAACCATTCCAAAGAAAAATTGTCTGCTTGAGGTCCCCAACTACATCTCATAGGAGCAGAATCAAAATGGTCTGATAGAATCAATAATGTGCACTTAAAATATTGAAATAAACAGTATGCATTGACTGTGCTTTGCTTATGGAACAGCTTGCGATGGGATGCTGCTTTATTGCGAACAATTGTAACACTCGTTTTTCTGTGTTTTTTAGGAAGTGGGAAGACACTGGCATTTGCAATTCCAATGATCCATGCTGTGCTAGAGTGGCAAAACTCAAAAAGCTTGCCAAGCAGAAGTGCCAGTACAGACCTGGTATGTGAAGATGGCCAAGAAACAAATTGGGAAAATGATAATAAAATGAAAGACCCAAGTCCTGAGCAGGGTGAAGAGGATAGCGAGAGCAATGAATCTGTCACGACAGGCTGCATGAAGGTGCTAGAAAATATAGACTTCGATTTTGATAACAGCAAACATGCTGTTGACTCAGATAAAAACAGACCTCTCTTAGGACTTGTTCTGGCTCCTACAAGAGAATTGGCAGTACAAGTAAAACACCATATTGATGCAGCAGCCAAATTTACAGGTAAGGCATAAGAGGAAAAAGCAGAAGAGCAGGGCCTTGTTGTTGGCCCTTTTATTCATTCCACCTGCCTTCCTTTTTAAAATGGAGATGTTACTCTTGTTACCCTGAATGGGTGAAAAGTGGCTGAGATCCTTGTGTGGGGTTCCCTCTCTTCATAATCTGCAGCACTCTTCATAATCTGTTGTTTGTAAGTGCATTCATGGTTCAATAAGAAATGCAAAACTGTAAAAGTCTTGGTTCAGAGATGATACCTTTTATTAGACCAACTAAGAAATAGCTAAAAAAATCTTTCTTTGTACTACTCTACAAATGAGTGTTGATCAACTCCTAGTTTAGAAACACAAAACCAGTACCAGAATAACTGACCTGCACCAAAAAATGGCTGCAGCCAGTGAAGTGCTGTCTCTTGTTAATAATGGTAGATATCTCCCTATGCAAATGACTGCATGGTTCTTAAAGACAGAAAGTACTGTTGGGTCATCTACCCTAACCTGCATGATAGGCCACAGCATTACATGCACTAACCCCTGCTTCAGGGTGATGCACTTAATATGTTCTAAACCTCACATCACCTTTCCTACTGGATGCTAAAATGGGGAATGAGCGTAGGTATGATATTTTTGAAATGCAGGAATGAGGTAATAGATATAATCTCTCCTCCTCCCTGTCCCTGCATTCTCTACCCTCTTCCCCAACCAAAGTAATGATTATATTTGTATTTATTAGTGTAATTACTCTACTCATTAGAAATATGCAACATAAATTGTTGTTTCTAAAGTATCTTCTTTTGCCCTTTCTCATATGCCTGTAGGCATCTAATTTCATCTCTAGCCCTCAAACAATGTGCTGACTTACTGCAGTACCAGTCTGTTAAAACGAGCACAGCAGTTGCTGTTCAGAATTTACCACATAGGTAGGAGTTGACAACTGTGTATTCAGGACAGATACTGAATTCTTCCCCTTGACTAAGGAGTCTTGACAGCAGCTGCACAGAAACAGACAGCACCTGTCACAGGAAGGAAACTTGCAGCGTAGCCTTTCTTCTTTAATGCAGTGTTTTCAAATAAATGGGCCATGGAGGTGGTGCTGCAGGGGGGACCAGGGATCAGGTACCCTTCCTCCTTCTCCCTAAACATTCCCATGGCACCAGCATTTTACTGAGACGCTGGAGTTGCTTCTTGTGACCTCCCAAACAGGAAGCAGCAAAGCTGCCTCTGTAACATTGCAGATGGGCTGTTTTGAGGACTGATGCTGAGTAGCTCAGAGACAATGTGGCACTCTGGAGCAAGCACACGCAGCACTACTTCAGGTATCTGGACTGTGCTCAGCAAGAGGACCATGATGAAAGCAGACAGTGGGACTATGCAAAAAGTTGGATAGAGGCTCACTTTGGGGAGCCAGGTTGTAGGGCATTGTTTGAATGAGGGGGGTCAAGTAAACCATATTTGGTCTTTGAACAAATCTTGACATGTTCATTTAGTCTTGTTGGATTCACTTGTTGCCAAGGTCACTGCTTTGTAATATGGGCAATTCAGGATCTAGTAGCAGGGTGGGCCTTCCTCAGGCAAGTTCATTCTGCACCCTGGAGATGGGACAAAGGGTCGTTTTACCTATTAGACATAGGACATTTATGTGGACATTTTTTTTTTTTACCAGTTAGGCGTTTTAGACATAGAAGCACGGTTATTCACCTAATGCCTAATGAACAGGCATGAACGAGTCCTTGAGGGACTATAGTGGACTGCCTTCTTGCTGGGAAATTGAGAAGCTGAAGAACACCTGCATTAACTATTGAAGACATAAATATTCCTTCCTGCTGTTTCAAAGCAAATTCAGTAAAAGGATTACTTTGTTTTTTGGCATCTTCCATCACCAACATTTCACTCTAATGCTGACTGTATTGCTGCATGCTCAATACTGTACTGAGAAGAAGAGACATGGGGTCTAGCCAAAGAACTTTAGTCTAGATCAGGACTTCTGAAATTACTTTTCAGCAGCATTGCCTAATAGTATGAATTGTGTCTATTTTGTTTCTAAAGAATGTTATTTCTCTTGGAAGTAACTCCAGTGATCCGTTGTTGTCTTTGTTTGACAACCTTTGTATGTTAGGCATTAGAACTGCAATCCTGGTTGGTGGTATGGCTCCTCAGAAACAGCAGAGAGTCTTGAATTGGAAGCCAGAAATTGTAATTGCAACCCCAGGCCGCCTGTGGGAACTAATTAAAGAGAAACACCCGCATCTCTCAAATCTCCGGCAGCTCAGGTAAGAATGGCTTTTAATCTAACTACTCAAAATCATTGTGATCAGGGAAGACTGCTTTGCATCAGGTTGTTGTTTACTGATTAAGTAATGTTCACTACCAGCTTTCATATTCATTACCTTTTGAGAATGGGAGGGTTGCAGCAAAACATGTTAACAAAAAATGAATGGTTGCTTTTGAATGGGCTGAGGTGGGGACACCAGAAGAGAGGGAGATGCTGCAGCGGGATCTGGGCCGACTGCAGGAGTGGGCGGACAGAAACAGGATGGGATTTAATGTG
>JAGPOW010000304.1:25988271-26004256 GCA_030014935.1 Caiman crocodilus
ATCTGGGCCTGCCGACTTGAAGACATCCAGCCCTTCTAGAAGCCCTTCCACTAGGTCAACCCTCACCCTCGGCCCAACAGCGATTCCCGAGTGGGAATAGTCCTCCAACGGGAGGGATGTCCCGGTCCCCTCTCAGGAAGACCGATGAAAGCCTGGTTTGCTTAATTCTTCCTTAACAAGAAAATTCCTCTCACCTGTCCACTATCTTCTCATCTGTTGGGAGAGACTCTTGAATGGCTGCTTTCCTGAGATATTTGGAGCATGCCCTGGCCTCAGGAATCAGCTTAGCTAACAATTTTTTTCCCTAATATTATAAAGTTAACTTTTGGAACTATACCCCTGTATCAGTAGTACCTGTAACACCTCATCTAAACACCTCTTGAATAAAGTCTCAAGAGTTACAGTGCCCTGGTACTCACAGGATCCTTTTATCTATATTTGTACAACTGACTCCCTTTTGTCAATATTTTGTGTCTCCTGCCCTCTCCTGGATGGAATGGCAGCCCTGCTAGCTGGGGTGGAGAGCAGGGCTCTGCATGAAGGTGGTTGGAATTTTTAAAGTTCAAAATAGTGGCAAAAAACTGGGAACTTTCCTGGAAATTGTCTTCCATTTATTCATCAGCTCTGCTTATGATGCTATTGCCTAGTGGCTGTAATTTAATATATGAGGTAAGTTCTAGCATAGGTTCGTAAGAATGAAAGTTTTATGGGTTACAGCTCATTTCTGAAAATACCAGTATTACTACCCACATTCCCTCCTACTTTGTACAATTAACTATTGTACTTGGGTTTGTTTCATCATACCGTTAAGTCTGAAGAGCCACCAATATTTCTGATTGAAAATTTAGATCCATCTGGTAGTATCAAAAATAGAACTGCAGGTACCATATCCACTATGCAGCTTTATCCTGAGTGAAACCATGTAGAATAATTAGCCTCTAACAGCTATCCTACAGGTCACTCACAGCATTAAAGATATTTCTACCTGTGTTGTACTCAAATCCAGCAGTCTTTAAGTTCTTTTTTTAGATTCCACCAGCAGTTTGTTGAATCTGAAGTGAGTTGGACGTCGTTTTTATCAGCACCTGAATGTTTTATTTACATTTTCCCTGAAAAAAACGTTAAACATCCACGCAAGGAAACCACCTCCTGAATCTGAGTAGCTGTGTAAAAGAAAAATCTCATTCTTCAAAATAAAATAATCTCTATTTTGAGATTTTTTTAATTGTAAAAATCTCTAAATGAGCTATGGCTATTAAAGAAAGTTTACAATGCCCAGTTGATATAGGCAAACATTGTCCCCATTGCACAAATCATGAATTTTGAAGAGGGCTAGTTCATATGTACCCTGGTGTATAATTGGATTAGCACAATCATTAATTCATTCCTCTATATTTATGACAACATGGGATTTTTCCAAAACCCACTCATGTCAAAGAATCACTGTGTTCATTTCCACGGTGTGAAGGGTAAGGTTCTAAGTAAGGGTAAAGTTATATGTTACACTTATTTCATGGATTAGTATGGTCTATTAAGTGGTGTTAAAGTTAGAAGATCCTGTGAGAAGTTGCATGTTAAGTGTTAATACTGCTTCTTGCCTTATCTCTGGAGCAAACTGAAGTTACCCTAAGGCAAGCTAGGTAGCGCAGCCCAGAACTAAACTTTGTTTGAAGTGGCATAACTTTCAGACTCTCCAAAGGCACTTCGCAGAAATTAACGAACTTCAAATGTGAGTATCCACATGTCAAAGTGCTTGTAGTATGGTTTAAGCATTATGTGTAACTACATCATAAGATTTAAAATATTTCCTCTCAAAATTCTGGTTGCTGGATTTTTCTAAGATTTATGGGAATAGGCAGCAGCCACAATCCTGCTGGGTAGAGCCTGGCTGGCAGTCACAGTGCAGCTTCAGGTGGCCCGGCTCTGCTTTTCAGTGGTGCGCATTGCCCGTGAGCATGCTGCTCGGGGTTTTTTCCCCATGGAAAAACCCTGGATTCAGGGGTCAAAAAACCCATGGCAAAAAAACCCAGAGCAGTGTGTGCACAGGCAGCACATCCTTGTAGTGTGGAGAACACCTGACTATGAAGTATGTGGTGGAGCATATGTGTTTGTGGCACCACACAACACACAGCCACACTCATCTGGACATGCCCTTAGTGTACAACTCACTTGGAAAAGGAAGTAGTAAAACAGTAAATCAGCTTCCACTTGATTTGCCTTAAGAATCACACAATGTCCATTTTCAACTCCTCCCTACTTTTTAATATGTCTTTGTGCCTCCCCCTGAAGATCTCAAAACACTTTACAAATATCAAGGCAGGTAGCCTCAGCACACCTGTGTGAGACAAGCAGTCTGCCCCCTTTTGTCAGAAGGAAAACTGCTGTGTATTGTTTTGTGAGAAATGGGATAAGAGATTATAGAAAAGAATATTGTTCTGTTGTGATTATTTCAATAGTGCTTTTTGTATAGTCCTTTGTTTTCCGTTAATCTTCTGAGGGTTCCTACACTGCAGCAAGAGAAGGAAAACATTAATCTGTGAAAGGCATCAAGGCTGTATATGGTACTTGTAACAATTTTAACTCTTTTTCTTTCAAATTATTTAGGTTTCAAATGATCAATCTATCTTTACATGACTTAAATAGCCAGGTTGACAAAAGAACAAAGTTCACGTGTTCAGATCCCCAGACCCATGTTTAAACCAGCTAAACCCATTTCGGCATCTCTCTGTGGTTACCATGAGCTGATATTTTGCCAGAGATGAAAAACAAACACTAGATGGCACAAGTGCATCAGCAAATCCATGATCTACCTAAGAAAGATGTCTCTCAGGATGATGGGAAGTAGACAGGTTGTGTATAAGGACCAGCTCGTTATGGTCCCCAATTCTGAGTGTGTAGGGCACCAAATTGTAGCAGACTTCCCTACTTGCCACCATGAGAGAAACTGGGGACTGTTAGATTGTATTCTTCAGAACTGAGGAGAGATCCCAAAAGCAGAGATCCTTAATGGCATTCTTGTTGTGTTTTTTTAACAGCAAGGTCACCCCAAATTTACAGCAAGGGACCCCATGCAGTTATGCTGCTGCCTTCCTTGTATTGCTATGTCATTCATCTCCTGTCTGAAAAGAGAGATGGGGCTTAAAATAAAACATACAATGGATTCAGTTTAGTCCTTAAAGTGTTCATTCTATTGTATTTAACACTGAGAAGGGATTAAGAAATGGAAACACACCACAAGACAGTGACAGTTCGAGATGAAGCATGATGTGAACATGCTGAAGAAAGTATCTGTAATACAGTTAATCATATAATACTGGTGTGAAATATGGCTTAATGGTGTTATGAATTTGCCAGACACTAGCACACACTTATCAAACCTCATCAATGAAACTTGCAAACTTTCAACACTTTGCTGGGCTCCACAGTAAGATTCTTAGTTTTATAAATTAGGAATTGTCCTTAGGATCAGTATCCAGCATCTAGTCCAGTATCCAGTCTCTGATGAGGACCAGAATCAGATACTTCATAAGAAGGTGTGGGAAACCTGATAGTCAACAAACATAGGCTAAATGGTCCTCCATGAAGGTCTGATTCTAATTCCTAATAATTAGAGATTGATTTAAGCCCTGAAACAGAAGTTTTCTTCCCCTTTCAATAGTCTGTCATTAGTCTTGACATTTGAGTTATCAACAGCCAGTGCTTCTTTGAAACTTACCAAATTCTTGGCATTGTAGCAATAAAGTCCACAATCAGATTACAACTTCACAACTGGATTACAGTTTACAACTTCACAATCAGATTACAACTTCACAATAAAATAGGCACAATTGCCTATCACAGGACTGGAAGGATCATTTAATTCAGCTCCTTAGTCCACATGGAGGATTTAGTGTTCCTAAACCATCCCAGAAATAGGACTCTCCAGCCTTTTCTTGAAAATCTCCAATGAAGGAGATTCCTATGCTTCTCTATGTTGCATGCTCCATTGTCCTCTTATTCATACACATAGGAAGGTTTCCCTGAAATGTAATCTAAATCTGCTTTACTGCAGATTAAACCCATTGTTTCATGCCCTGCATTCTGTGGCAAAGGGGAACTGTTTTTCTCCCACTTCTTCATGACGGCCATTCATATTTTCCCTTTTATTTCCTTTTGTGACTGAACTATTTAGCATAGTATGTATATTGTATTGATCTTCGGTGTTCTATAGCTAAGAAAACTGGCCATGATGATGATAGTAATGAATACTGAGAGCGAGATCATAGTGTCATAGGAAAGTAGAGCTGGAAGGGAACTCATAAGGTCATGATGTCCAGCCTTTTGGTCAAGGCAGGATCATTTCTGATTACACCATCCTATCCAAATATCTATCTAACCTGCTTTTGAAAGACTCCAAAGGTGGCAATTCTATAGCTTCTCTACGTCGCCTGTTCAAATGCATAACATCCTCATAGGAAGAAAATTTCTCCTAATCTCCAGCCTACATGTTCTCCTGCTACAGCTTTAGGCCATTGGACCTAAGATGTATCTTGGCAAGTCTTCTTAGGACTTAGGTAATAAAGAATGACAATTTAGAGCTAGTGTTAATTTAAAAATTCCAGTCCCCTGAACTTTTGGGCCCCAGTATTCCCATCTAAACCAAGCCACCAATAGAGAGAGAGAGACAGAGCATAAGACTAAGAGTCAGGAATGAGGTATGTATTTTTGGTCCTGCCTCTGACCTGTTTGTGTACTCTTGGCCAAATCACTTCACCTCTCTGGGTCTCTTTTTTCCTTTCCCACCATTTACTTTTCCTGTTTGGATGTTCCAATGCTAAGCACAGTACAATCCTCCAGGGATCACTAGGATACAAATAACAAGAACAAAAGTCTCAATTTAGTCTTCCAAGAATATTTATCTTTTTAGAGAATCACCACCTTAAGATTTCTGAGCAATGTCCATCCTACAGCTTGGTAGTCAGAGCATTTTGTTAGGAAGGGGGAGATGCAGGTTCAAACTCTACTGAGAGGTGCCAGAAGTTGGGTCTCGTTCCCTGGGCAAGTGTTATCGAGCTAAAAGGGAAGGTCTTCTTCCCTGTACTCGTGATGTTTTTACTGCAATTGAAATTTCAGGATTTAAGCACCATTACGTGCCTACCTGGACAATCCTAATTTACCTTAGAGCTCATGTTGCCAGAACAGAGTATTCTGAGCATGCCTAGAAAGGGAGAGAAAGGTAAGTGTAGCTATACAGGTAGACATAGAATTCAAATTAAGTGCCAGAAATTGCACTCACACAGCTGTGTAAGTGCCACTTAGGTGAAAGGGGTTTTAGCTCAAGAGACTTGGCCACAGTAACCTTGCTGTAAAGTCACGAAACTAACCCAGCCCTATGGTGTATTCAACCTCCCTTCGTCTGATTTCATGTAATACCTCCCAGGATATACATACTTAACCACCATTCATTGTGTTGCTTGGCTGAAAAGCCTCTGACTAACAGTTACTTAAAGCAATGTAAGATTAGTATACATAAACTAAATAGAAATTAGTGATCTTTTCCAAACAGAATCATAGCATTTCCTACAAAAATTGCTATTAAAATATGAAAAGATAGCTTACTTCTGTAATGTTTACTTCAGCATGACACTGCTGTACAATTCCTTTGGAGCTAGACTCTTTAAGAATAAATCCCTATAGCATGGGCTGCATTATACTCTCTTCATGTGAAGATTTCAGGTGGGAATAATATGACAAGCAGCTACTTTCTTCTTTATTTATTGTATTGTAACCACAGATACCAAAAACCAACCCCTCCAAAAAAAACAACACATAAAACACCAAAATAACAAAAATAAATAACTCTGGGCCCCTTCAACTCCAAGAAGAATGTACCTGATTACAGCAGATTAACTAAATATTGTACATCAAGTTCTCAAGTTGCCAGCCACCAAATTCTATCTCACTGTCTAATCTAGCTGCTTGACTAGCCCAAGCATTTCTAAAACCTATTTCTGTTTTCTGTTTCTGTCACCCTAAAGCTATGGAAAAAGCAGCCCCTGCAAAGTGATGTAAAGAAATGTTACCATAATAGCTATAAAATATCTGGAAATAAAAGTGATTTGAGTGGGTAACAGACCCTAAAAAAAGTAATAAAGAACACAACCCATCATGGTTAAAATATCTTCTGGCTGAGAAGATTTTATCAGAAATTATGGTTTATCACATTGAGACTGAGTGCACCTGCTTTTTTCTCTATTATGAGAAATATGAGTTTTAATCAATATGAAAAATCAAGACGGGTGCTCTGCTGAGTGAAATATCAATATAGCCTCTCAGTGCAGAGATGACCTCATTTTTTTCCCCAGTATGTACAGAATCAGTGATATGAATACCATCAAGAAATATCATGGTCAAATTCATCTAGATCCAGATAATGGCCTCACAGTATGCTTGCTTGGATAGAGGGTAAAGAAATTTACTGGAATGCACTGAAAGGCAATGGGATGCAACAACTGTATTAAAGACATGCTCAAGTCAGATCCTGAATAGAGACAAACTTAAGCATATGCGTTCATGAACTGCAGCACAGGTGAACTGATTAAACTGTCTCCTGCACATCTTCCCCTGAGACTGTTTCACTCTTAATCCTGAGCTTTACCCACTAGACAATGCTCCCTCCCATTTAGTAGGTGTAAGTCTGTTAATTCATATGGCTCCCATGTAAAGCTACTCTGATTTAAAGGAGTGAACCAATCACAGAATTACAGAAAAGTAGGTTTTGAAGGGACCTCAGGATGTCATGTGTCCAATGAGGCTTTACTATCATTAATATTTTGTCTAGCCCTTTGTTTTTTTCACTCTGAATGTGTCTACATGTGACACTATATTGCCGTGACAATGCGCTACGGTGATGTAGCATTGGTGGACAAAACCCGTGACACTGCAGTGATGTCACCATAGTGATGTACCCCCTCAATATAGTGTGTTGCTATGGGAACACAAGAGGCTAAAAATAAGCATGTGCCACATGGACGGCACAGTAGGGACTGTTTCTGTGCCATCATTTAGTACTTCCTTTTGGTAACACTAAATGACAGCACAGTAATAATGGCACAGTAGGAGCGCATATAGACGCACCCGCTGCTTCATAATTACTTGATGTGTCATCTCAGTGCTTTTTACTACAATTCTTTTAAATCAGTTTGTGAAAGAAAAATTTTAATGTCCTCAGTGTTCATTAGCTCCTTTCAGCCTCTGATAAGCAAGATGATTGCTCACTTGGCCCATTTCTCCTTCTGCTCAGATGGACTCTGGCAGACATCGTTTGCACCTGACACTCAAGGCCTGGGGCCAAGCGGCCGGCAGATTCTTAATTGCGGCAGCCATTTTAGAGCTCTGGCCACTCACAGAAGCAGGGCATTTTGCTGCTGGCTGGAGGAGCAGCAACACCGTCTGGCTGCTAGACTTCTTGGAAGACTTTGGAGGCAAGGGAGGAGCTGTAGGGGATGGTCAGGAAGCTCCTGGCTCTGGGCATGACCTAAAACTGCAACCTGCTATGAGTGGGTGGCTTGGTGGGGCTCTCAGTGGCACGGGAACCCCCAGGAAATGCCAGGCCAGTTACCACCCTGGTGAAAAGCAGGCCGGGGCGCCTTAACCCCAGCTCCCACAACCAGGTGGGTTACTCCCTTGTAGGGTCCGGAAGGTGGACTCCAGCGAGAGTGAGGCCATAGACTCAGAAACCTGACTTGACGTTCCCCGACTGGCCCGTGCTGGGGCCAGGACTGGAAGGGTCGAAAGGCCAGGGGCCCACTGCGAGGGATGCTCAGAGAGGAGGGCCTGGGGCTCCGACTGGCCTGGAGGTAAGACCGAGGCCAAAGGTCCTGGGGGACCCCACCCGTAAGGGGGAGCAGCTCGCGGAGCAATGCAGCCTAGAACGAAGGGGGAGTAGGCCGCCTGAGGGCAGGGATCCAGGTCAGGTTCAAATAGTAGGGTTCTGGGGCCCAGAGCGGGGCTGGTGATGTTGACAACAGAGAATGGCATCTACGAGGCATGGGCTGCAGTGTAGGGAAAGTGCCCCCTGGCATCAGGGTAAGAAAATGGGCAGCCTTCTGAGAAGGCCCCCTGTTACAGACTCATAACAGGATTTTATTGTACTGTGACTATATTCATGAAATAGGATGGGCACATTACACAAGATGTTTAATGCAGAGTTGACTAATTAGCTCTATGGTAAACATCTCAGTGGGCACATCTACACTAGACACTAAATGTGCAGGAGACTAATTCTACCATACATTAGCATGGCAGGCAAAAACCGTACTAATGCACAGTAGACTTAATCTACGTGTGCGCTGGCATGTACTGACACTACTGCATGGTAGCACCAATTATGCCATATTAAGATAATACTTGTTATTACAAGTACTAAATTTAATGCACCATAATTATAGTGCAATAATGAACGTGTAGATATGCTCAGTGTCTACATGTGTAGTGCTATTAGGATGGAGTAAACTACTTAACTCCGCCACAGGTTGGTACTTCGAAATACAAGTGCTATCCTACAGTGAAGTTTTTACTCTGCAGCAGTGTGCACGTAGATGCTGACAGAGCTGGCTGAGGCACAAGAGTGCTTCAGTGAGAGGGCTGCCTGCTGGCTAACTGCAGTAGAGCACCCTTGTGCCCCAGCCAGCCTCTCCCATAACACGTAGAGCTGGATTAGAGCAGCCCCGGGCTGGCATGCCAGGGCTGCTCCAACCCGGCTCAACATGCTGCAGCCTCCAGCTCACATGTAAACACAGTGTCTGGACACAATGAACTCTGGGGTGATATGCACTGCAGTTTATTGCTGCACATTTATAGCACATATAGATATGTCCAATGACTGCAACTAACACGTCTTTCCAGTGTTTTCATCTTCTCAACCAACATTGTCCAAGTGATAACATATCTCAAGCTTTCTGTGCAAACTGTTATAATTAGGAAAGATGAACCAAAGCCAAATCCTAGGTGTGAACACCCAAAATCTTTGAGTGAAGTATTAATATAAATTTAATCCAAATAAGATGGTATCAAAACCTACTTGTCTCTGCTTCATTGTGTCATTCATAACCTCTATGAATTCACAACATAAACATTCTGTTAATTATATATGCTTTCTTAATAATCTCTTTAACTGCTGTCTTTTCTAGAGAGCGCCTAAAACCTAGAGAAGGCCTGCCCATCAAAATGGATAGTAGACACTTTAGCTCTATATAAAATGTGGACACATCTGGAAGTATGCTCAGCTATGTAGGAGAGAAAAAGAGATCTACACAACATTAAACCAAACTTTCTACATATAACTTCAGCTTTCTCTTGAGACATATATTAAAAACAAAAAATCAATTTTGTTGAAGCATGGAAAATCCATATTTCTTCTTTTAAATTGGTCCTCTCATAGAACCACTTCAGATTTTACCATTTATGAGTTTCAGCCAATAATCCATGAAAGGAGAAACAATCTTTTTAATGGTGGATAAAAAGCTGAATGTAAGAGAGATCTTGAATGAGCCTAAACTGAAGAATAAGATATAGGTCAACCTTCACAAGTCAAATTACTAGCCTACTTTGGTCTGTCATCCCTGATGTACTTCACTTCCAGAAGATATAGGCTGGAGTTGCAAAATGCCAATGCTGATCAAAATTTTGAGTGCCCTACAGAGTTTTAGGGCATAGTCTATAGCTTTACATATCTGGCTTGGACCATTAGAGATCATAAAGGGTCATAAAGGGATTAAGGGCTCCCTCTGGATACTGAACCTCCTCTGCAAAAACAGACCCTTGGATACTCTGTTTCTGCTCTGCTTCTACTCTTCTCCGCAAGTCTGATGGCTGTAACCAAAAGAAAAATATTAAACACAAGCAGCATGTGACTACATTAACCAAAAATGATTTGGGGAAAGGACTGGTTCTCTCTGGTCTGGAAGCCCCTATTTTAGAGGCCATAAAACTTCTCCAATAAAATCTCCCCTACAAAAGGTTTTCTAAGGGGTGTAGAGATGCCAGCCTAATTCAATGTCACCTTCTATAGGCCCTTGCTGCCTGGCCTGGCAGATTAAGTGCTCAAAGTCTGTAGCAGTGAGATCACAATTTAGTTAAACACTAAGGAAGCCATCTACTCCATTCTTTGGGATTCATCAACAAAACAACGAATGGAAAACCAGTGGACAACTAGGGTATTATTTTTATTTATTATAATAATATGTTTTTAATTGGTGATCTCTTCACAGCAAGTGGGTAAAGGAAAATAAGTTGTCATTGTTGCTATAATTACTAATGCAGCAGCGTTGTTTAATTAATAAAATTAATAGAATAAAGCAGTAATAGTAGTAATAAGAGTTACCTATTTGGTAAGCACCTACAAATTACTGAAGCAGTGGCAGTAGTGTGACTCAAATGTATATTCCAGGCCTTGCTATTGTTCTAAATTAACTATTAAATAGCAAGACAGTTAGGCTTTCTCCATTGATTTTTATAACCTCAAAAGAGGAAAGGCTTGGGAAGCATTTACAAGAGTAATAAAACAAAAGCCTTGACAAATCCAGTGCAATTTCACTTTGAGTTCATGGTTCACAAGAAACAAGTGCATCAAAAATAAGTAAAGACAAGGTTCTTTAGGTAAATATGATTATCTTTTATTAGACCAACTCAAACCGTTGGAAAAAAAATCTTCTTAGCAAGCTTTCGGGTTTAAATAGCATTCATCAAGCTGAGGAAGCATCTGCAGTTGGTGTACTCTTAGGCCTGAGCTGGGCAGTTGGTCTGACTTGGAAGTCATGGAAAGAGGACCTCCTGAGCAGAAGGGCTGCAGCAAGGCTCTTAAATAACACCTAAGCTGGGGTAGGTAAGACTGGTGGTTTAGGGGTTGAGACTATAGGGGTGGTGGATGTCTCAGCTGGCCTGGGAGTGGGGCCAGAGCCTGAGAGAGAGGGATCAAAACTGAGGAGCAGGGCCATAGCTGCAGGATGATGAGAGCAGGCAGGGTCAGGGACCCACAGGCTGTGAGGGGTGAAAACTAGGGTCTAGGACCTGTAGCCCAGGAGGGGCAGAATTGGCTAGAGGCAGAGGCTTGAGCCCAGGAGGGGCAGAGGATGCAGGCTTAAACCTAAGAGGGGTTGAGATTTTTTGAGGTACAAAAGACCAGGAGAGGCTGGGATGGTTAAAGGTACTGGGGCTGGAGTCTCCAACAGTGATGGAGACTGTTTTGTATGGACTGGAGATGACACGGGCTGAAAGCCTATGGAGGAGAGATTGACAATGGGGCTTAATGCCCAGTGACAATGAGTGATTGGTAACATCTGCAAGGCTTGGGCATGGTTAAAAGGGGAGATGAGAAGGCCATGTAATTAGCCGTTAAGGGATGAGTAGTAACACCTGTCTTCATGAATATGAACCTCCTTTTTTTTTTTTTCCTAAAAGCATAATTACATTGAGTGGGCAACTTGGGGTTGTGTTGTGGTCAATAAGTTTTGGTTTTATTTTGCTGTGTATCTTGTTTGTGCTGTATATTTAGCTTCCTCTAGGACTGGAAAGGACTGCTCCCCCCCCTTTAATGTGTCCAGACCTCTTGTTTTTCTCCAAGGAACCTGTGGAGCCAGTTTAGTGACTCTGGCTACTTCACTGGAGGGTTGCTGACCACTCTTTAAAAGATTGGTCTGCAGTACCAGTGTTCAAGTAATGCCTTTTTCTGGTTGGGACCACATGATGAAGTCAGAAGAGTTATTTAAGGGTCAGGCCACCTGGTCTGGGTTCTCTTCTTCCTCCTGGCACTGCTGAAGCCTGAATGCTGATTTGGGAGACAGAAAAGCCTGCTTCCCATATCTCTTCCCTCCCTTGCTCTTCACTGATGGAGCAAACGGAAGCTATGTGAAGGGAAAGCATCAGAATCAGGGAAAGAAAATCTGTCTCAGAGTTTGAGACCTCTGTTCTCTCCCTCTCCTTTCACCTTTTGTTTTCTGGGTTTTGTGTGGGATGATGCCACGTGGGGCGGGTATCAATCCCTGCAGCAAACTGGCCAGGGTTGGAGCACAGCAGTTCTGCTGGTGCTCTCTGGGCTAGGCCTGAGAGCCTGGCATGTTTTAGTTGCTGTTGCAACTTCTTTTGGGTTCAGCACAGTGGTGTTGCTGAACTCCAGCTATGTGTCTTGCTGGCAGTTTTGGCCATGCAGGCCTTGAATGGGAGTTTACTGTCATCATTCCCTAGTGCAGGCTGTCCTGCACAGGATGCTGGCAGCTACTGGCCTTACAGGCCTTGAGTGGGAAGATACTGTGAGAGTATCATTCCCGGAGACTGACCAGGAAACAGGGTCCTGGCAGTCACTGTGTTGGGTATTGTAGTGTCTCAGTGGGCTGGTATAGCTGAGACTATAAGTCCAGGCTGCAGCCATAAACCTGGGCCCTTTTTGCTATTTTACAGATGCTGCATTTTGGCCCATCAGCATTGGGTTGAACCCCAGCCATATGTTGGTTGACAGATTTGGGCCAGAGTGAAGCCATGGCACTTGTTGTTTATCCAGGCCTCAGTGCTGTATGGGCCTGGTTGGCTTTTTACTGCCTGGTCTAGGCCTAGTGAAATAGGTTGAGGGCTTCTTTTGTCCCTTTTGTAGTTTATGCCCCAACCAAGTGCTGTGATTTGACACAAGTTCTGGTTCAGGCCCAAGCCAAAATAGCGCCCTTTTGTTTCACAGCTGTTAGGTCTCTGCCTAGCAGTGTAGCTAAGACTATATGTCCAGGCTGCAGCCATGTAGACCTGATGCTCTCTTGTTGTATGTTCAGGCCTGAGTCCCCTTTTGTATTGTTCTACAGCTGTTGTGTCTCGGCACGGCTGTATTGCTGAGCCCTGCTGTACACTTGTATGCTGAATATCTGGGCCTGGCATGTTTTGCACTTGACACGTATTGCTTCTGTCCTGAGCAATTTTTGTCCTGACCAATTTTTTTTGCTCTGTCTTGACCAAGTGGCGTGGTCAGTGCTGGTTGCAGTTCAGGCTGTTTGGCTGGCTTTTCTCTGAGTTCTCTTGCAGTTCCTGCCCCAGCAGATCTGGGATTTAGGACTAAACACTTTGGAGTGTGATATGCTGATGAAAACTGCAATTAACCCCTCAAATCCATAATGCGGAAGTGAGGATCAGCACTACAGTTTTGCAGGGAGCAACAAGGGACCCCTTGCACCACAGAAAGACCTATGCAGTCTAGCAGCTCCCTATGGCACAGTGCACCCATGGAGCAGGTCATAGGACTCTCCGGTGTGGGCCTCCCTCTCCAGCCCACTGCTGAAGGGCAGGTGTATGGGTGCAGGCCCCTGGAGCTACCCATTGGGGAGTCCCAAGTCCCAGACTGCCTGGGTGTGGGTAAAGACCCCCCCCAACCCTGAGAGGGTCTAACCTCCCAACTTTGTTTTGTAGTTTTATATTGTTTTAAATTTATAGTTGGTGTTTATGTTTTCTTTGTTTTGTAATAAATTTGAATTTTGGTTTTGTACTGCTTGCGAGAAAGGGGGTGTTGGTTTTATTGTATTCCCTAGTGATTTATTTAGTGTTTCCCAGGTGGTCTGGGTGGGTGCTCAAGCCAAAGTAAAATATACTTAGTACCCCAGACTTGAAGCTGGCCCTTGTTGCTGCTGACAGGTGCTCAGCAGAAGGGTTAAAATGACAAGAGCTGAGCGGGATACTCCAGGAGTGTCCCCTAGTGCAGGACTCCTGTTTCATATTTGGTAGGGTTGGAAGGGACCTGAGTAGATCAAGTCCAACCCCCTGCCATGGGCAGGAAAGAGTATTGGGGTCAAATGACCATGGCTAGGTGGTTATCTAGCCTCCTTTTGAAGACCCCCAGGGTAGAAGTGAGCACCACTTCACTTGGAAGTTGGTCCCAGATCCTAGCCACCCTGACTGTGAAGTAGTGCCTCCTGATGTCTAGCTTGAATCTACTCTCAGTCAACTTGTGGCCGTTATTCCGGGAGTGCTTGGGGGAACAAGGTCTCTCCTATTCCTTGCTGGTCCCCCTTGGTGCATTTATAGATGGCCACCAGATCCCATCTCAGCCTTCTCTTGTGGAGAAGGTTCAGGTTCAGGTTCAGGTTCAGGTCCCTGTTACACTTCCCTATTCACATGGAAAAGGAAATCAAATTGAAAACAGTTCTTAAGTATCCCAAAGGCCACTTTTGTGTCCAGAAAGCTGCTGTTTAGGTGCACCAAAGGGTAAGGGAGTTCCACCCTAAATGTTTCTGAATTGGAGCTAGTCCTAATATTTGTTTATCTGACAGTTACATTCAGTGAAAAGGGAAATAAATAGGAAGGAAGATGTGGTAGAGAGCAGAATGAGACAAAAAGTATGAATCATAATTCTCATTTAGGAAAAAAAATAAATATTTAGAGTGGAAAATATTTTGAAGATGAAAAAAAGTTTTGTTTTGTGGAGAATGTCATAGGAAAATGTGCTCTTTGGCAAAAAAAGTGTGGTGTGTCCCCCCCAAAGTTTAGTTAAAATCTTGAGATTTATTTTTTCCACCAAAAACCATCTCAGTAGCAAATTTTGCAGCCAGCCGTATTTTGCATGATTTAAACAAGGAGTGATGTACTGCAGCTTTCTCAGCTAAATGATGCCCCATTAATTTTCTCATCTATAAAACTCCCTGTGAGAAATATGGACAGCGTAATGCACAAATGAAACTCATAGCATCTGCATATACTGGAAAAGAGAATAAAGAGGAGGCCTGAATGACCAAGGTGTATTGAGTTGCCTCAGCATTTGTTTGGATATAGCTCATTGCATCAGTTAATTCTAGTAAATGAAGCCCCACAAAACTTTCATGTGCTTGGCTGCCCTTCTTATAAGGTATGTTGCCCCATGAGTTCCTGACCTTGGCAGAACCACTGTTTTTCATGGATAAACTATTTCTGAGTCATGTCTCTAAATACATCAATCAATAAAAATGCTTCAATTCTTCCCTCTGCTCTTTCCATCCTTTTCATTCTTTCATAGACTCATTGTATGGACTCTATTTGCCTTCCTCATGTCCCTCTGACAACACCCAGGGGCAGTCACTCAGTAGAGCCTGTGGCTCAACCAATGCCAAAGCCTTTGTGCAGATATTACTGGGATAAGCCTAATCCCTACCTTTTAAAAGGTAGGAGTGGTGGAGAAACCAAGGCACAAAGAGATAACAAGACCCATAGTCCAAGAAGACAAACAACAGATGAAGGGTAGGAGGGATAAACACACAATTGCAAAGTAATAATTAAATCCTTATGTGAGTCATGAAGGTCTTGCAGGGGAGCTGAATGTCTGCCACGAAACTGATATTCTACTTGGAACCAAGTCAAAGGCCAAGAATGTTTAAGGCTAATATTGAATTTCTGTTTATCTACCTTTAGGGCCTCTAGATTTGTAGACTCTATTTCTACCTTTCTCATGGACACACCCCTATTAGAAGGAAATTCATTACCATTTCTTCCTTATAGGATGAATGCTGTGTAGAAATCTTGGGCTTCCCCGGTAGTCAAATAGCATAAAACAATAAAGCAATAGCATAAAACAAATGCTAAGGGATGTTAAGTGCTTCTTTTCTAATTTGGTAGAGCTTTACATCTACTCTGTACCAGCAGAGATATCTACATAAAGTACAAGGCAACAGGGAACTGAATATGCCTTGTTATAACTTCAAAAATCATCAACCAGATCTGCAGCTGCTATGAAGTAGTGTAGCTGAGAACTCATTCCCCGGTGTCATTTCAAATAATCACACACAGAAAACCATTGAAGCATGGTAATAATTTGCAATTACATAGTTAATTGCAGTGGAGGACCAAACTATGTTTTACAAGCAATGAATTAATTAACATCACAGGCTATATATCATTTCCAGAGACAAATGAAATATAGCAACAAATTTTTAATCATATCATAGATGTACATATATTTATCCTATGTATCTGTACATGTAGCAGTAACAGTGTGGTGCTGCTGCTG
>JAGPOW010000304.1:26004356-26042430 GCA_030014935.1 Caiman crocodilus
TGCTGCTGCTGGTCATTTATAACATACTTCATTTATTTTTCAGCATGTTTCCTTTGACTTTAGACCTACCGTCCAATGACCGTTCCCCCGTGCCAAACATCCACGTGCATGGAAGAAAAATGAAAGCAGCGGAAAGGAGCTATTTACATTAAGAAAAGTTAAGAAGCCTGATACTTAATCTTCCAGATTTCATCTGTTCTGTTGTTTTGGAAACCACAGTGCATAGTTTAAAGGTGTCACACTGATACTTTCCACTTGTTTTTAGGAGTTTGTATTATGCCACCACTGCCAGCTGGAACTTGGCTTTGTGACTTCACCTTGGTTCCTCCTATTTTTCTGTGCTGTGTTTTGCTCCTGGGACTAGACTGCAACATTTTGGATCCATCAGTCCGTGTTGCTAACTGCTCAATTTGCATTTTTTCTAGAATGTATTCCTGGTAACAGGAAAAAAAGAAGCCTCTTCAATACAGACACTCACTATGATAGAACCTCCTAGTGCAGCACTTATTCCCTCTGAGTGGGAAGTGGCAAGTACCTAAGCACACGATTAGGGCTACAAGATTAGACCCAGTGATCCAATTCAGCACAGAACATGAGTACCATACATTTAGGTACCACATACCTAACTTTTAAGCCTGTAAATATTCTCAGTGAAGTAATTTGTAATGATGTTTATGCTTAGGACATTCTGCATACAAATAAATTACTAACCCAACTAGACTGTAAGGGTATGTATCCAATGTAAAGTAGTGGAAACAACACTTACAATCTATCTATATCTAACATGCTAAGATGTTTCTGGTGGAACACTTCACTTGTTATATGGTCAAATCTCTACATTGCAATGCACAGTGTATAGCATCAAGTGCCATTCTTACAACCAGGACTAAACGGGAAGGAGAGGACAGGCAGTAGAATGGCCAGGGACAGCCCTGGCCAGTGACCAAGATCCTGAGACCCTGAGAGGACGTGCAGGATGCAGGTCCTACTTCCTTTGCCTGAGTGGATTGAAAACATCCTCTGGAACATAGTCTCAGTAATCACTCACTGAGCACCTGATACCACAACCCACATATGTATGGCAAACCCACTGAAGTTAGGGTTACCATATTTCCAGGTCCAAAAAAGAGGACACCTGTCATGGGGGTGGGGGGAAATATGATGGAGGAGAGGGGCAGTGACAGCCTGCTGTTGCTGCTCCCACTGACAAGTCTGGGCCTCCACTGTCTTATGTTTAAAAAAAGAGGAATTATTCTGTTAACCTACTTTAATAAAAGCCTTTGGGGCAGAAACATGAAAAAGCACTTCAAGTATTACTGGAAAAATCATCACGGTTCTCACTTTCTAGCAAAGTCCATATTGAGATAAACAGTCTCCATAAGGATTGATTTACTCTAGCTGACTAAGTCCTAAAGCTTCCTTCTGTGACAATCTCCTCCATGGGCCTATGTTCCCAGAGGGCCAAGTCTTAGAAAGATCTGCTTTGAAGAACATGTTCTGACATTGCTCAGCCAAGAACTACAAGTCTCCCTGTCCTGCCTTTATATACTGTCTGCAATCAGATACTCAAAGGGGTCTAGTCTGTTGATAAGAATGTTACAGTCTGGCAGCAAGATGAGACTAGGACTCTTCCATAATTACTTTGCACATCTATTATCAATAATGATACTATTTAGCTCCTCTAGAATACCTTATATCCTGTGATCTCAACTGTTTTACATGTGTTATTTGATTAAACTTCAGAGGACACTTCAGTGGTGGGAAAACATTATGATTTCAATTTTATAAATGGGGAAACTGAAGCACAAGGACATTAAAAGGCTTGCCGAAAGTGAAATTATAAGTCCTTGGCACAATCAGAACAGAACTCAGATCTTCCAAGTCTCAGTTCCACATTCTGAGAGAGAGGCTCCGTCTCCCACTGTCTATGTAAGTAACCTTTACATACGTTGCTAGTTCACACAGGCGCTGCATTTGCTGAAAGGCTCCAAAGTATACAGCCACAGTCAACTGAAGAAGACATTAGAATTTCTTGGATTTTAGTTGTCCAGAAAAATCTGCACACCCTTAGAAGCAGCCATTGTACTCTCTGTAGTAGTTTGTTTTTAATCCTGCAACAGTTTGGCAACTTACTTGGATCATATCCAGCTTTGACAACAATTCCATTTCTTGTAAGCGACCATAGTGCGGCATGTAGCACTGCTCACCCAAATTAGAGATAGCTAACCACAGGCTGCCTAGTTCTTGACTCTGCAATGGTATAGAAGACATGAATGAATTTTGCCCCACAAAGCATTTTGCATAAACCTGGAGTTATTGCCACATGAAGAGGGAATTCCACTCAAGGTTAGAGGATTTCAGCTCTGTAACAATCCTAGTGTGATCCAGCTTCTTCTCCAAATGTGCTGCTACTTTCTTTCTGTCCTGATTTCCCCCACTATGACTTGGTCCTGCTGTGCTGCTCCAGCTTCAGGTTTCCCTTCTGATTTTGGCTCTTGCATGTACAAGGTGTAAACCCTCAGACTCAGTAACTGCAAATACCTCCATCTTGCCCATAGTAATCCCCCTTCCAACCATTGTTTTCCCTTTCCCCAAAATATCCTCTCCTCTGGGAATGGTGAGATAGGGGTCACTTCACTGTTGTTACTTGCAAGCCCCTGCCACCGCTGCCTATGTTTTTTGAGCCCACGAGCCTGCTGAGCATAGCTCCCTCCTGTCATCTTGGCTGATTCTTTTGAACGTGAGAGAAAACAGCACTAGTTAAAGATGAGAACTATGCCATATATCAGCTGAGGCAGGGAAAAACCACACTGTAGACAAGGTGCAGATTCTCCAGCAGCTGAAGGGTTGGAGAGAAGGGAAAATTTAGGAAATGCTTTGGGAATGGCAAAACTGTAAGGAAATTAGGTTGAAGAGCAGAAGCTGAAGGGCTAGTGAGGGAAATACGACAGCAAATCAAAAGGGAGGAGGTCAACAAAGGGAAAGCTGCACAGCAACTCAAGCCAGGTCTACTCAACAAAGGGCCTTGTTACACATTACACTCCGAGCTGCTCAAATGTTGATCAGTACTGGCGATAGCTTGGCTTTGAAGTAGCTGCTCAAGCCAGCAGGGGCCTTAAGGACTTAAAGGTAAGAATCCCACCCCTACCTCCCCTCTCTTCCCTTTCTGGGTTTGTACCTGCCCATTGCCATACCAAAGTTCCCCCTGTTCCCCTGTACTCTGGGGCTGCCCCTAGCCCCTTGTGGTTCCTCTCTACACCCCTTGGGCTTCTCTCTAGCCCTCCCCATCCCCCAGAGTTTCCCCTGTGCCCCTCCACCTCGGCCCTTACGGCTCATCTGAACTCCCTTGACTTACCTGCCCAGCCCAGAGACCGGCAGCGGGGGCAGTGGCCAGGCAGGCAAGTGTCCATTCCCTGTCTGCTCTCCTAGGATAATGTAAGCCAGGAGGGAGCTGGAGGGGGGAGGGGTGAGAGGGAATCTGGGGCTGGGGTGCAGTAGGCTGATCAGGACTGATGGCGGACAGGGGCAAGGGAAAGTGATCTGATGGGGGGCAGGGAGGGGGGGAGGGAAAGAGGAGGGCAATGGGCCTGATCTGGGCCAGCAGAGGATGGGGGTGGGTGAGGTGTTCACAATAGCCTAGAGTGGCTACACATTAAGGTTACACAAGCTAGGTTACACAGATCAGAGCACTGGTGACGTATAGGGGGTGCATGTGCATCCCCTGACTGGCCACACTTGCCACTTAAGTGACAGGCATGGGGGGCAGGTGGGAGCACTGGTGACCCTCCCCACCCTCCGGTCAGCGAGATTGGCTGCAGGGGAGAGTCCAACCCCCACAGTTGGTGGGATCAGCTGTGGGGGAGCCCCTCCAGTCACTGACTGGTCACGTGTGCCCCCCTGACTAAGGCGGCACCAGTCGCCCATGGATCAGAGAGAGAGCTAGGCTGAGGTGGCATAACTTTAACCCAACCAAGAGTGTGTAAAACTAGTTTAATGTGTTAATGTGTAGAAAATCCAGGAGCTAAGAGCTCTAGGACCCACCTAAAATTAACATGTAAGAAAAGTCAAAGTTTTACTGCCATAGTTAAGTAAGCTAAGCGTGTGAACAGTTCCCCCTGTAACACTCTGCCACTGAAACCCCTCATCAGGATGCAGCTATGTCAAGAAAAGAAAGCTTCAGGAGGCATATGTCTTCTGTGCCTTTACTAGAAGACTCTTCCACCACAGCTATGCCAGAACAAAAGCAGCAGCAAATGTTCTATGATGCCATCAGATAAAGAAGCCATCAGATATGTTAGAGAAGGAAGAGAGACCATTGTTCAGGAGCTGGAATGAAAGTGTCTGTCCAGGTGTCAGGTGGGTGATTGTGTGTGGTGAGGGAGAAGAGGATGTCAAAGGCATTCTCTAAACTGAGGATTTCAGCCACTCTGAGTACCCATGATCACCAGCACAAACCCCTAGCATAAACAGCCAAGCCACTACTTTAGATGGGGCAGGCCATTGGTGTTTAAAAAAGGCCTATACTGCACTTGCCAGCTACCACAACTTTTCTATACTTGGGATCTGCAGACGTGCAGCAACACTAGTGGCTGGTGACAGCTGGTTTTAACTGTGGCAATTTTTTAGTGTAGATAAGGCCTGCAGCCTCCTCCTTGAAAAGTGCTGAGGATTTTGCAATACAGACAAGCCCTATGAACAATGGCAAAGGTCAGCAGCCTACAGCCTCCGGGCTGCATCCCACCCCTGAATAGGCTGGATCCTAACTGTGGCAGCTCAGGAAATCAGCTGCATGCTCCAGCCACAGTAGCGCAGGAGGCATCCTGAAGGTCCTATTGCTTGCCATGTCCAGTTTTTTCTCTCTACTGCAGCTTGAGAGACATCCCCAGCATACCGGCTCCTGCCCTTTTTCTATCTATTCCCTTTGCAGCATCTGCTGATTGTCAGGAGGTACAGGAGCAGGTGCAGGCCTACAATGGGGCTGGGTCACAAGCAGTGGCCTATGGTGGCAAAAGGTGCCCAACCTCTAAACTATGGTAAAGATAGCAAATGCCACACCTGCTTCTCTTGCAAGTGAACTCAGGGGCAGCTGCCCCACTTGACTTCAGCAGAAAGAGATGCAGAGCTTTATTGTCTGTTTGTGATCTTCCTTGTGTCCCAGCCAAGTTACTGAGTTTCCCTGTCACTATCACGAAGGGTGTTTGGAAATGTCACTGCTGCACATTCCCAGCATCTCATTTTCAGAACTGTATCTTAGCCAATGTGTTTTGAAACCTCACAAAATTAGAACTTACACTGAAAACATTACGTAGTCTAGTAACAAGCCACTGTGCTCTTGCGGTAGGGACAAAAGCTGCACAGGATTTTCATTTGCAATTTTCAATATCCCAGCTCCATTTTATCTGCAGTTCATATTTTGCCAAAAGTAATGGAAAGAGCATCTAGCAAACTTACCTGGTATCTGAAGTACCCTTTATTATTCCTAATATTCAATTCCAGCTGTTTATTTTTCTCCTGTATTCCGTGGCTCTTTATCTGAAGTTCAGAGAGTTCACTAATCAGCATCTGGGTAAAGAAAACAAGAATGTGCATTATGGATGTTCTTCACCTAATATCTTTCATCTACATACTGGTGTTCAGCTGAACAGATCACAAAGCACTTTACAAAGTATGTATTATGCTAACAACAGAGTCATATTTAGAGGGGAGTTTTCTCCTGTCTCTGGAGCTTCACTCAGGAAAGTACAATCTAGACCTGTCAACAAGAGTTGTAAAAGCCAGCAGTTTTGCCAGCATTGCTACATGGGCATTCACTCTCCTAGCCAATAAGTCTATTCTGGGAAACCTTGGAATAGTAGACTGTGGCTATACATTGTGGTTCTTACTCTTCCTCCTTCTCTTCCCTGTGGGGATCTTGATCAGCCCCTACAAAATGGATAAGACCTATTACATTCAATTTAAATCATTAAAACTAAAATGCCCAGAGAAACTTTTCTACAGAAGAAATCTGCTTTAGCAGCAACAGTTTGTAAGCACACGTCAAAGCTGCGTTCTGAGATTCATACTAGGGATTGCTACTGTACACCTCTTACATTCAGTCCCCACCCAGGAACCCATCTGACAGCCTTAGGGAATTTATAATGGAGGATAAAGTGGAGAATGCGCTGCAGAGATTGACACTGCTATCTGAGAATTTGTCCTGCTTCACATGACAGGAGTGTTCTTTGTGTATCTGATCTGCAGTATTTCAAATATCTCTGTCCTGCCCAGCCATGATAGATGGATTCCATATTACCCAACAGCACCACAGGGTGTAGCTCAGCACTTCGCTGTATCAGGCTATTAAGTGCCTTAACTACTTTGGATCAAGCCCCACTCTGTATACTGTAAATAAAATACTCAAAACATTACAAGTTTTCTGGTGTCGTGTTCCCGTTGCAAGGCTTCAAGGTCATGCTGGCCTTTTTCATAGTCATCTGACAAGGCGATCAAGTTTTTTATCAAGCTCTGATTTGTAGTTGACAGTGTCTCATGCCTCCTGATGATAGCTCTTACCAGAGACTCTTCACCATATTCCAGGTAGTCTGTAGAAGGAAAATACCTCACAAAAAGGGTACAGAAGTACCTTATCGCTCATGTATAAGAATTTCCCCTCCTTTACCAGTTATGAGCCTGATCCTTTATGGTACTTTGTATATTGGCAACTTTTACACTTCCCAAGATATGGCAGTACCTTGCAGGTTCCTTGTAGGGCCAGGTCCTGTGCATAAGCTAATATTTCATTGCAGTAACATCTTTTTTCCAAGGAAACAGACTCCAAATTTGCCAACTAGAAGCTTCCAAATCAAATGATTCAGAACACATATGCCCCCTACCCCTCCAAGATCATGAGAATAACTCACAAAATCAAGCAATATTAAAAAATACATTTGGAATTCTTTTCATTCACATTTTCATGTTTTTCAGTCACAATGGCTTTATTTAAATTACCTTTTTTTAATGCAAGCTGAGACTGTTACATAATCAGCTGATTACAAGAATTGTGGTTTTAGGACAAGGAGAAAAAAGCATGAGAAGATAAAATTGTGAGAGTTGGCAACATTGTAATGGTTATATCACAGAAAAGCACAAAACTCACTTCCTCTTTCAGAATGTATAGTATAGTAGAGTACAGTATAATGTAGTGTGAGAAAATTAAATGGCTTTAGTGATTTTTTTCCATAAAGGTGTTTCAAGGTTTTGAACAACTGTTGCGATGATGCAGTGCATTTCAAGGAAGGTGTAATGGGATTTCATAGATTTCATAGACATTAGGGCCGGATGGGACCTCAGAAGATCATTGAGTCCAACCCCATGCCCCAGGGGCAGGAAGTCAGTTGGCATCACAGGATCCCAGCAAGATAAACTAATTGACTCTTAAAGGAAACCAGAGTAGGTGCTTGCACCACTTCTGGTGGCAGTCTGTTCCAGGCCTTGGGAGCTTGAAATTCTTCTTTACGTCCAGCCTGAAACGGTCTTGGAGAAGTTTGTAACCATTTGACCTTGTCATCCCTAGGGGTGCTCTGGTGAACAGGCGTTCTCCCAGATCCTGATGCACACCCCTTATATACTTATAGGCAGCTACCAGGTCACCCCTGAGCCTGTGCTTTTCCAGGCTGAAGTCCCATAGCTCTCAGCATCTCATCGTAAGGCCTGTTTTCCTGCCCTCTGATCATAGGCGTGACTCTCATATGGACTCTCTCAAGCTTCTCCACATCCTTTTTAAATTGTGCAGCCCAGATTTGGATGCCGTACTCCAGCTGCAGCTTCACCACGGCTGAGTACAAAGGGAAGATAACATCCTGGGATTTGCTGGAGAAGCATCCATGGATGCAAGCCAGGGTTTTGCTCGCTTTCCCGGCTGCAAATCACATTGGTGGTTCATATTCATCTTGTGGTCAATCATGACCCCCAAGTCCCTTTTGGCCGTGGTGCCAGCAAGCGTAGCACTGCCAAGCTATAAACGTGCTGCAGGTTTTTCCTCCCACAGTGGAGAACCTTGCATTTTTCAGTGTTGAAGGCCATCAGGTTTTCATCCACCCATTTTCCAAGCCTGTCAAGGTTGGCTTGGATCACAATCCTGTCCTTGGGTGTGGATGCTTTACCCCAAATTTTGGTGTCATCAGCGAACTTCACCAGTTCACTTCTGACACCAATGTCCACATCATTAATGAAGATGTAGCTTCACTACTCCATAACTAGGTGTCATTGACTCCATTGCTCAGAGGCTTCTGGGATGTTTAGTGACACAACAAGCTCAGGCAGGATGTTACAGACCTGAGTATTATTACCATATATCAATAAGAAGCAATGTGAGTACAGACTTAGAAGGATCAAGGGCATCATCAGTATCATATTACATTTTAAACCAAATGTGAGGTAGATGAGTCTGCTTAAAAGAATCACTTTGTCATGAATTCTGGTTCTTTCAAGGAGGTAAGTCCTTAAGAAAATTTAACCTCATTGTGATTAGGGACCAACAACTTTTTATGGCCCAGAGCCTCAATGTCACTAAAGATTCATAGATTGTAAAGCCAGAAGGGACCTCAGAAGATCATTGGGTCCAGGCCTTTGCACCAAGCAGGAAAGATAACTGGGGGTCAGGTGACCCCAGCGAGCTGACTGTCTAGTCTTCTATTGAAGATTTCCAGGGCAGGTAATTGTAAACCTCTGGAGGGACCTTATTTCACATTCTGGACATCCTGACTGTGAAGAAGTTTTTCCTAATGTTGAACCTGAATCGGTCTTCCAGGAGATTGTGGCCTTTATTCCTGGTTTTCCCCTCATGTGCCCTAGTGAACAGTTGCTCACCGAGCCCTTGATGTACTCCCATAGTGTAGCGGTAAGCTGCTCCCAGTTCTTTCAGTCTTCTTTTCCTCAGGCTGAAGAGTCCCAGATCCCTCAGCCTTTCCTCACATGGCTTGCCTTTTAAGACTCTAATCATACGGGTGACTCTTTGGACTCTCTCAAGCTTGTCCACGTCCTTGTCATAGTACAGTGCCCAGAACTGGACACAGTACTCTAGCTGCGGTCTCACCGGTGCTGAGCAGAGCGGAAGAATCACCTCCTTGGGTTTGCTGGAGATGCATCGATTGATGTATGCCAGAGTATTATTTGCCCTACTAGCTACAGCATCACACTGCTGGCTCATATTCATACTGCGGTCTATTATTACCCAGGATCGTTTCATTCATGGTGCTGTCAGTTTGGTGGCACCAAGCCTATAGTGTGTTGGGGGTTGCTCATCCTGAGGTGGAGCACTTTACATTCCTCAACATTGAACTTCATCAAATTCCAATCTGCCCAACTTGCTAGCCCTAGGTCCACCTGTATCCATAGCCTATTTTCAAATGTGACCACGCTCCCTCATAACCTGGTGTCATCTGAGAACCTGGTCAGTGAGCTCTACACCCCCACATCCAAATTATTACTAAAGATGTTGAAAAGTACTGGACTGAGCACCAACCTCTGCAGGACACTGCTACCCACTTCTCGCCAAGATGACACAGATCCATTCAATATGATGAATCATTTACAGGCTTAACATCTGATTAGGTGTTAAGCAGCTGGCAGGAGAGATCTTTGTGACAAACCAATTACCTTTAAACGTACAATTATCAGGAAGGGTGGTTGTTCCTAAAGGAAGTGATCTTTCGGGCACAAAAGGAGACAGTCCCATTGTATATGAAACAGGGCAGAGGGGCCAAGAAACCCTCTTGGCTGAATAGGGAAATCCAGGAAAGCCTAGGGGCAAAAAAAGAGGCATATAGTATGTGGAAACAGGGGGTAGCTACCAGGGAGGAGTATACTTACTTGGCTTGTACTTGCAAGGAGTCAGTTAGAAAAGCTAAAATGGAACTTAGGCTGGCAACAAACACTAAAGACAACAAAAAGTCCTTCTACAGGTATACAGCGAGCAAAAAGAAGGTGCAGAGCAACACAGGATCCCTACAGGGCAGACTAGGGAAATTGGTGACAGATATGAGGGACAAAGCTGAGCTCTTCAGTGAGATTTTTGCTTCCATATTCCTGAACACGGATAAGGACAAATCTCCCAAATGGAGACTATAGACAAGCACAGGAGGGAAACCAGCCTACCAACTGTTGATGCTGACTTAGTGAAAGGACACTTGGAGGGGCTGGATGTGTTTAAGTCAGCAGGCCCGGCTGATCTTCATCCAAGGATGAATGTTGCATATGTGTCATAGCAGAACCACTGGCACGGTTGTTTGAGTACTCTTGGCACTCAGGTCAGGTCCCGGAGGATTGGAAAAGGGCCAGCATGGTCTCTATTTTCAAGAAGGGGAGGAAGGAGGATCCAGGTAACTATAGGCCAGTTAGCCTCACCTCTATCCTTGGGAAAACCTTTGAAAAAATTATTAAGGATCGCATTTGTGGGAGTCCAGCATGAAAAATAATGCTGATGGGCAACCAGCACAGGTTCATAGCAGGTAGATCGGCTTGACTAACTTTGTTTCTTTTTATGACCAGGTCACAAAATGCTTAGATAAAGGGGATGAGGTAGATGTAATCTACCTGGGTTTTAAGAAAGCCTTTGATACAGCATCTCATCCTATTCTCATAAATAAACTGAGTGGCTGTGACGTAGATGATTACATGGTCAGGCGGGTGGCTAATTGGCTAATTGGCACCCGAAGAGTGGTGGTGGATGGGTCAGTAGCAACCTGGAAAGATGAGATCAGTGAAGTTCCCCTAGGTTCAGTCCTTGGACCAGCGCTGTTCAAAGTCTTCATCAGTGACTTGGATGGGGGCGTGGAGAACACTCTGTCCAAATTTGCAGATGACACAAAATTATGGGGCAAAGTAAATACAGTAATGGGCAGGGAATAAATCCAGCCAGTTCTGGACAAATTGGGTAAGTGGGCAGAGCAGAATAGGATGCAATTCAACAAGGACAAATGCAAAGTTTTGTACCAAGAGAGAAGGAATCACCAGCACACTTACAGGCTGGGGGATGACCCTCTCAGCAGCAGTGGATCTTGGAGTCACAGTTGACTCCAAGATGAACATGAGTCATCAATGTGATGAAATGATCAGTAAAGCTAACCACACTTGATTATGCATTAGCAGGTGCATCACGAACAGGTCTAGGGAGGTGATACTTCCCCTCTATGTGGCATTGGTGAGGCTTCAGCTGGAGTATTGCATCCAGTTTTGGGTGCTACGCTTCAAGAGTGTTGTGGATAATCTTGAGAGGGTCCAGAGGAGGGCCACTCGTATAGTTAGGGGCCTGCAGGATAGGTGCTACGAGGAGAGGTCGAGGGACCTGAAATCTCTTCAGCCTCTGCAAGAGAAGGCTGAGAGGTGATCTTGTGGCTGTCTACAAATTCATCGGTGGGGGACAGCAAGGGATAGGAGATGCTTGGTTACTGGGGCACCCCTTGGAGTAACTAGAAATAATGGCCACAAACTGACAAAGAGCAGATTCAGGTTAGACATCAGGAAGCACTTCTTTACATTAAGGGCTGCCAGAATCTGGAATGGGTTTCCAAGGGAGGTGGTGCTCTCCCCTACCTTGGGGGTCTTTTAAGAGGAGATTAGATAAGCACCAGGCTGGGGTTGTCTGACCCCCGCATTCTTTCCTGCTTAGGGAAGGGGGTCAGACTCGATGTTCTGCTGAGGTTCCTTCCAACCCTATTATCTATGAATCTATGAATCAGTTCAGAATGGAGTATGGGCTAAAACATCAAGACCTGAAATAACTGGCTTAGCTGGAATTGTTTATACATTTATGAAGATGCATTCAATACATTTTCTTTTGCAAGTAATATGCAGTTAACAAAGCAGGGTTTGAAATTTTGAAAAATGATCAATTAGCAGCTAACTGCTTTATGTGATATGCAAATCACAGGCTTTATGGAATTTACTTATATGGCTGGTAGCCACCAAAATATCACTTTTGTGAGATAGAAGAGTTGTTTCTCAATCCTTTCAGGTTGACTCCTTTTGCAATAGCAAAAATGTTCATGACACCATCACATTGAGTAAAAAAAAGAAAAGGAAAGGTTCCAAGGCCTACAAATTTGTGTGTTTTGATAGTGCTTGAAAAACAAGACTGTACAAAGAGTGGGGCAGTAACACTGTATTTGCTTTATAGTGTAATAGTATTTTCAGCACCTCACAGCTGCCCCAAATATCTTTCATGACTCTCCTGGGTGCTACAAACTGCCAGTTGAGAAATGCTTGAGCATCTACTACTGTAACACTGCTTCCCTAATACAATAGGGGACGATTGGTAGGTGAGCCTCAAATTAGTTCTGCACCCTCCCTGAGTGCCACTAGGATTCCTTTCTTCTGCCTAATCTGCTGCTCTGCTTTCTGCCCAACCTGTAGCTTTGCTTTCTATTTCCTGCTTTGTGCTGCTCTGTTTTATGCCTCCAACGCTCTCTGCTGGTGTGCTACCTGTTCTGTCCCTGATCTGCCACATGCCACACAGAGCCTTCACATACCACTTCTGGCACAAGTGCCACAGGTTGACTACCCCTGCTCTAATACATAAGGAGAGTGATACAGACTGGGCTGAGGATGCCCCAAAGCATCCCTCAAATTCTGTCAGGGTCATCCCTCAATCACTCCTCTACTTCTCAGGTGCAGTGCATCTGCCTCATATAGGGACAGTACTTCTGGGTGCATCCCCGTGAGCGGAAGTGTGCATTCCTCAGGGACAACCAGCAGTCCCACATATGGGACTTGGGGAATGCCTCTGCATGCATGCTTTGATGTATAGCAAGTTGCTCTGGATGGGGTGGGGGGGCTGATCCCAGCACCTGGGCTGGCCACAGGAGCCTTACCTGGGGTCCTGGGGGCCTCCAGCAGTGGCAATCCAGGCTCACAGAGCATGGCCAACAGCCAAAGTGTGGCTCTCACTTACCAGGCTCAGGTTTTGGGTGGCACATGCTGCAGCCATTTGTACCATGCCACTTTTGTCTAGTGTGGGTTTTTTGACACAGGCAAAAAGTGGGCACCTCTAAGTGTCAAAAAAGACTGCCATGCTGCAAATTAGCAGCATGGTGAATGTCTGCATGTGTAGCACATGCAGTTTACAGCACCACAGACAAGTCTGCGTCATGGCAAACTGCTTGTGGATGCACCCTATCTGTGCAGGAAACAGGGCTTCCTTGGGGACCATAGTCCAACAAGATCTACCCAGAACCTGGAACATTTTCTTCCCCGTATAAGGTGCACATTACTGACTTTTGCTTCAATAGCAAACAAGCACTGCATGGTAAAGGCAGAATATAAATGTACACAATAAGTGAAACAACAAAAAACCTGCACCCCAGGCTGCCTCACAGTTGGGCGAGACTTAATCAGTATGTTCTTGTAGGGAAAGAGCAGTTGAATTATGCTAACCTTCTAGTGCCAAGAAGACCAAAACAACATTACAACCTTTTCTTCTCCTACAAGGAAGACTAATTCACCCAGTATGCTGATCTTTATACTGCCTACCCAATAAAACAGCATGGGTCACAACAATACGGATCTAACCCACTGCCCTGTCTCAAGTGTGTCTCTCTGATGGTCAGTGTCCTGCTTAATAGAGAGGAAATGGTTGTGAAACAGTAGCTGGCAGAAGGTCTGTCACACATGGATTGCCTTTATTTTTAAAGACACACACCGCTGCTGATGACTAGATGTCTTGGCAAGGATACAGTGAAAAGGAGTCAGTGAAAATTACTATTATTACAGTAAAAGAACCAGCAGCACTTACTGTCAGGCAACTTATCTGTTATTTTCAGTAGGAAATCCTCATACACTTTGTATTTTTCCACTTTCTTCTGCAGTTTCTGTTGTCTGTAAAAATAAGCAAAGATATTTAAGAAAGTTCAAATAAAACAAATGAGAACATGGAGTGCTAGTTATGTTAATACTTTATGTCAAATAAGCATTTTGTTGCAAACTGCCACAGGAAAAGTATTCCTATAACAACATGAATATTGATTTGGCTTATACATGACATAGCATTTTTCCTCTAAGGATCCAAAAGTGCTCAAATGTTCAGCTTCCCAACATTTCTCTGAATATTTATTAGTACCACCACTACTAATGGAGAAATATTTCCAAAAGACAGGGAAGTAGTAATATCATTGTACAAAGCACTTTTAAAAAGTGAAAATGTAGCAGATGGAGAGAAGGGCTACTAGGATGATTAAGGGAGCTGACAGCCAGGAAACTAAGGCTATATGCAGACAGTCAAAAAGCCTGAGGCTGAATCAATTCAAACTTTGCAGGTTACTCTAAACTGCATAGATTGAACCAATAACCAAGTGAACAGACATTCATTTTTGAATCCAGAAATGCAGCCACATACCTGCAGTGGTCTAGACTAGAAGCCAGAAGAGTGGAGGGGTCCTAGAGTATACCTCCCTGGTAATCTGAAGCAGACATCTTGGGCCAGGGCTATCTGCCCACCCTGCAAAGGGGGGTGGGAAGGCAAGGCATCCTGGTATGAGGGGGCACTATGAGTTAACTTGAATCTGGAGGGGATCTGGGACAGAAGTTGAATAAACTGGTTTAATTTAAATCAGTTAAATCTGATACTACATCCATCCAGGTTTATCTTAAATCAGCTTTGGACATTCTGCAAGGGGTTTATGTGCAAAGAACTTCTGTTGCATTACAGATTTGAACCAGTTTCCAATCTCTTATACCAGTTTATGTATAAATTCTGTCCCTAGCCCAAGAGACCCAGGCTTGTTTAGCATAGCTACTAGGCCCTACCAAAATAATGGCTGTGAGGAGACAAAATAGCTCTCTAGAAATACATTAGTAATATAAACAACAGGAAGGGAGAAGAGATCTTTAAGCTAAAGAGTAATGTTGGCACAAGAATATCTGGCTATAAACTGACCATAAAAAATGTAGGCTGGTAATTAGAGAAAGATTTCCAAGAGCTGGAGGAGTGAAGTTCTGAAATACCCTTCCAATAGCAGCAGTTGTAAGACACAGTAAGGTCTCAGGCAACAAAAGGAGTCTTTTGCCATCCAGAAAACCCCTGCCACCTAACCCCTTAGATTTCTTAACTTACTAGATGTCTCCACGTTGGACTCTGAAGTTCTCTAGGTGCCTCAAGTTTTGCTTCTGCACGTGCTCACAAGTGTCGAAGTTTGAGCTGCTCAGCACCAACCTTCTACACTCAGTTGGGGTCTAGGTACTAAGTGACCTACTATTAAAGTTCCCTGAGATCTGGGTACTAAGTTATCTACTGTTAAAGTTCCCTGAGGGCCCATTCCAGTACGTGTTCTCACAGCGTATCTACCACACACTGGCAGGTTTGTGCCCCTCACAAAAGACAGGTTTAGCCACTTTATTTCAAATCATGGCTGACTTGAGAACAAAGAGGTAGGGTTGGTGGTACAGCTACCACCACTCTGCTTTACAGTAATTTAGAGCACTGCCCAAGGAAGTGAAGGATCCAGGACTCTTTCTATATTTCATCACTGAATGTAAAATGAAGAAATAGTATGTAGAGCTGGAGTCAGAATGCAGGGCACCCCCTTGCCAGCCCAGTGCCTTAAACGGGCTGCTGCTTATGCTCACGCCTTGTGCACCAGACCATGATTCTGACAGTCTTTGCAACACAGACCCATGCAGAGTGTCCCTTTTCTTTTCACCACTCCAAGATGCCCTGCAGCCTATTTATGCGTTTACCAGATGCATGTGCCACCTTCACAAAAAAGGCTCAGGGAGGCTTACAATAACTAACAGAATGCAATATTAAAATAAGATAGTATAAAACCCCACAGACTCACCAAAAAATGTTCCCAAATTCAAACTAAGTCTATCCTACCTCACCCACCCCTGCTCTCCTGCCTGACTTAGTAGCATGTCCCCTGCCCAACCCAACCTTACTTCCCAGCCCCCATTCATTACCTCAGGAATAAAAAAAACCCATAAACAATGTGTTCTCCCCATACCCCTTCCCACCTCTACCCACTTCTCTGCCTCACATCCAGGGGAGTCCACCACTTGTATTAATGTCCCTCCCAAACCCATACCTCCTCTCTCTCACAGGAGGGCCGAAGCTGTCCCTAAAACCTACTGATTGCCCTCTCCACTTCCCGACAATTCATAGAAACACATTATTCAGTTTAGGCAGACAAGGTTCCTTGGGTGAATTTGATATCTTTTATTAGACCAACCCAATAAAAGATATCAAATTCACCCAAGGAACCTTGTCTGCCTATGTCCTTAGACCAACACGGCTACAACCTACACCCCTGCATTATTCAGTTTAAATGCTTTTACAAAGAAATATGATAATACTTCCCACCCCATCCCCACCAAAGATTAATGCCAAAGGACACCAGCCCCAAGGTGTCCTTCAGTCCCTATAAAGCCCATAAACTGTCTAGGCCCATCCCCTTTGCAGGTAGTGACCCTGGAAGGTAGGGTACCCTGGAAGGTGGGGGTCTGACCCATCTCAGGTCAAAGAGAACAGAGAACTTGGGCCTCCCACTTCCTGGTGAACTGATCTGACCACAAGACCCTTTGCTAAAAGGTAGGCACTACTAACACCATTTTGAAAGAAAATAGCAAGCTGTGCTTAGTTCTTGCAAAGAACAGGTGTAAGTGCCCACCCTTTGGGAAGGATTCAAGGTTCTGGATCCTGTGTGGACAAAGATGCCTGTTTGCTTGCCCTCCTGACGCAGGCACATAAGGTGCAGAGGGAGGGGAGTTCAGACACACCCACGCTCTTAGTGTTTCCTATTAGTTAGCTCCTGGGTTCTCTTCCCTCAGCATTGGGGTGCTTTGCAGTACTATTTTGAGGCACATCATTCTCATGCACTGTATAGAGAGCTTAGATAACTAACTCTGGAGGCCAAAGACCTGGAAATTAGACATTGCAGCACCTACATTCTAGATATATAAATCCTCTATTGGGTTGATCCTGATCATGTTAACTCATTTTGAGAAGGAATCTGAGACATTTTGAATATGAGTTTAATCCTGTGTCAGTCCACAGTAACTTAAATCCTGCTTAATCCTGTGCAACGAAATGACTGCCTGGTTGTATAACTAAGTAAATAATATGTTATGCAAATTCCTGCAAGCAGAATTTTTTTCCTACCCAGTTCTACCAATCCAACACAATTTATTTTTCCTAACTCCAGCAGTCTATCACTGGGTCTTGTGGAACCAGGCAGTAATTCTGGAGCACTTCCATTTTTATTAACAAGGGAGGTTCCTGATGTGGTTTATTTTGATAGAACTTGGAGATATCCCCTTGTTTTCAGCTCCCAACAGGAACCTTTGGGGCTTCAGAACCTGCATGCATAAACTTTAAAACTTCTCAAGCTTATAGTGCGAAGAGCTCTCTTTTTGTTCTGTATTTGTATAGCACCCAGAACAATGAAGTCTGTCCATGACTGGAGCTCCTAGGTGCTACAGCAATACAAATAATTAGCAATATTCAGAACAATGTTTACACATCCATAAATAATTTCTGACTGGCATATTTATTTGCTATTCTTAATTGTTGAAGCAGTATTTATTAAAAACAGTTTCCAGCCCATGGGTTTGTTGCTAAGTGGTTCCTAGAAGTACTCCAAGTACACCATACAACATTCAAGCTCTTTGTTTAGTCACCTAAGTCACACAGTATTCCTTCTGTTCCCTGGTTGGAAGACATAATCATTATGGACTGCCTCCTATTTCCACTATCACTCACAAGCTAATGAGAGGGATATTAATTTTTCAAACTGCTCACAAATAGTTGCCTAAGTTCACAATAGTTGCCTGTCCAATAGCTGCAGTTTCGGTTTAGGGTGGAACATGGCAAAACCAGCTCACAGGATAAAATTACAGACTGCAAGGAAGGAAATGTTGACCAAAGGGCCCATGGAAAATCTGGGTCTTATGAAAAGTGCTATTTGATTATGACTGCTGAATATCACCATTAAGAAAAATTGTACCAACCTACAACATTCTGGACTTTCAGATCCAGCTTTCAGCAATGTGACAGTGTTTGAAAGGGAGGGCTTGTCCTGAGTTTAGCTCTATTTTTACAGTATACTGGTATACTGCATGGATTTCAAATTACCTACCTGAGAAGGATGAGAAACTGAACTGCTTTTGTTACTATTTGAGCCTGCAGAGACAAGCTACTGTACTGCAAACATGAAAGTTAGATTTCTAAGCCACAAACATTTACATGTCAGAAAAACCCATGCAAAATAATGCAGCAGAACGCTATAAATGGACAGTTGAAAGCAAAATCTGTAGCTTAGCTCAGATGATCTGTCACTTACCTGACTCTCAGCTTTTCAAGTTCTGCAACCAATTTATTTATTTCTCTCTCTTTCATTTCATTCAGCTTTGCTTCTGCTTGATATTTCTGGACTGTACACCGCCTCTTCACAGCAGTGTCCTTAAGAAACTTGTCAAATTTAAGAGCCTGAGTTCTGCACTGGGAAAAAAAAAATGAGATGGCACATTTAACAAACTGATGTTACACCCTATCAGGGGAGCGACCTATGAAAATCAGTGAAAAGTCTGCATAAATGCAGCTTGATGGATTCATTTTCATTATGCTCATAAACTTTTAGCCAATCTACCAAGCCTCTAGTTTGTTCCATGTGTTGCTTTTAGATAGAGAATCAGGTGTCCAGAGTATAATGGACACCAGCACCCATGTCACTTCTGTAGCCAGCCCTATTTCTTTTACAGCATACGCAGGAAGGGGAGCAGTTGGAGGCTTTACTGCTGATAGAGCAATACAAAAAACACTCCTGTCCCTGTGGTTAGGATCAGAGTGTACTGTGTCCCCTTGGAGGAATATCAGATTGCAGACTGTCCAGTGCTCAGATATACCACTGCTTACACCACACCCACAGGCAGGTTTGCAAAAGAAACAACTGGAAGAGAGGCCTGGGTATTAGAAAGGAAGAGGTTTCACGGTTTCTTTCTCATAATATAGATGGGAAATGATGCTTACATCCTGTTGCTTTTTGGTGAACTCTGCTCTCCGTCGGGCCACAGCTTCCATCCTCTCTTTAAACTCTTGCCTCTTAGCAATAAGCTCTGCTGTGACATGATCAACTTCAATCTCTTTCTTGAGAACCAAGGTTTTTTGCAGGGTGTTTGCATCAGTCTCCAGAATCTTGCTGGGGGCCTAAAAAGTGAACTGACTTATCAAGGCAGCACACTTGAAATGTCCATGGGTCTTGCATTAAAAAAAATAAAACAAAACTCCATGCAGTGTTACTTTTGGTCTTCAAATTTTGACCATAATCAAACTTACCATCTCTTTACCCTTGAGGCACAGATTTAAATATTAAAGCAATGACTGAAATGGAGATATGCTACAATTTGCAAGGCAAATCCTGATCCTGTTGAAACAAAGGACAAAGCTCTCCTTTACATTACAACTAAAATATCAACCAGTGCTCCTAACCTGCCACAATGTGGGGAAAGAATCACTTTGCAGGCAGGAACAAATTTAAGGCTGCCTATCCAAGTGCTTGGTGGTGTTCTAATTAGAACACATCGGAGGAGACTTGATTAATTTAGCCCACTCCACATGCTAATTAGAACGCACTAGCATTGCCTCACCATCTCGTGTATTAAGCCCCCACTTGTTTTAAAATGCTTACAGGGGCACTTTAACTAAACTCTGTCAAATGAGAAAGAGTCCTGTATCCATTTTTAAACATGCGGTGGTTTAATGCATGTGATAGTGAGGCGTTTTAATTAAAGTGAATCTCTGGGAACCACTCTAATAAAAATGTGCTCCCCAACCCCTGAGCACATGTATAGGCAGTCTAAGCATCAGTGAATGGGGTTTTACATATCAGATGGCTTGTATTTATTTCCTTCTAAATAATAATTTCAAGTACTCACTCTTGCTTGCGAAACAATATATTTAATGTTTAGTTTTCACCTTCTTACTCAGGCAAAAGATGGAATAATTCCATTGAGATGAGTGGAGTTAGGCTGGTATAAATGAGAGAAGAATCAGAATTCTTGTTCATGTTGGACCAATGAATCCAAGAACTGGGGAAAAGTCAGCCAATTAGTCGGTGTTGCATATACAATATTTCTGATTAAAATATCAGTAAGAAGTGAGCCAACACTTCCATGCAGTGCATGGGGCTAGATATGGATCTGCAATGTAGGATTGTCATTACAGTGAAAACTAAAAGGAAAATACAGTTCTGTGCAGATGTTAGAGTATGAAAGAAAATCCCAATCACAAGTAAGTGGAAGGCTGAGGTAGAAAATGAGGAGTGTCACTACACTCTTAAGAGATCATTATTGCACTTAAGAACACTTTCTCAGACCAGTCTGGAAGCCCTTACTAAAAAACCTGATTCTCTCTCTAGTGAAATCAACAGCAAGATTCACATTCAGTTTAGCACTGGTCTTTCATAACTGGAGATGACATTATTGGGCCCACTATTGTTGAAGGCTTGAAACTGAAATTTATTTCTTTAATCATAATATATATTGTTTCTTTGTGCCATCTCTATTTTTTACTGTAGTGCTGTTCATGGGAAACATGCCCTCTGGCATTTATGTATACGAAAAAGTCCACCAAGTTTTTTTTTGCCAAAGTCCCCTACATATAGAACTGCATGACTTGGCTTTCTCAGGGCTGATAATGTTACATTTGAACAGACACTCTGGGTTGACTGTGTGCAGCATCCCTTTAAGTGCTTTTCTTGAGCTTTGTTATTACAATACCTCAGTCACTAAGACACAGAACTGCGGTAATTCCCTTGTAGTAAAAGGGTGTAAGTGCTCTTGTAGGTGTAGGGTATAATCACCCTTGTAGAAAAAGGGTGGGCGCTTACACCTGCCAGGGTCTCAGCTCACAGAGCTACCAAACTAGAAGCATGAGGGCTATCAAAAAAAATTGTTTGTGTGCCCAGACAGCACACAAGGGAATGATATGGCTAGCATCACATCCAGCTACCTCGGACTCTCCAGTCTGAATGGCCAGGTACCTAAAGGATTTTACATTGGCAAAAGTCCAGAGAGAATCTCTAACTCACTTCTCCAGAGCTATAGCAACATGTCTTAACTCTGATGAGGTCTGTACACCGAACATACAGGTGGAAACAGTTGTTATAAGCTTGGATGACACAGACCAAGCATCCTGTTGGCAATACCTGGTTTATGAATTAAGACATAGCTCTCAAATGAGGAGATAATTATACTCCCTGTGATATTCTGAGACACAAAGTAATAGGCACTAAGGACATAACCAACCTCATTGATGATGGGGATATAAGTGACATCTTTATCCTCTTCTTCCCTGGGAAAATAAATGATAGGCTTAATCAGGACTCTCCATAGCTCAGCACAAGGAATATCACACACACACACACACACACACACACACACACACACACACACACACACACACACACACACAGAGTATTGATCAAATCCTGAGATTTTTACTCAGTTTTCACATTGCCATGTTGTACAAAGCATCTTTTGGCTTTCAGTTTTGCTTGAACAAGAACTACATTAATTGGCTTTCTGTTCATAAAGCCATTTGGAAGCAATCTCCCCTGTTGTCTTTCCCTACAGCAGAGGGACTAATCGCTGGTGCTTCAAATACCACCTGCAGTCTAAAGGCAGTATTGCAGGGCTTTTACTTGTCCTTGGTGTGCCTTTTTCCTGGTTGAGGATGACTGAACTGCTAATGACTGCACCAATATTGTTCCATGCTTGTGTGAGTCAGGACGTTATTCAACTGCTGCCTTTAAAAAAAACAACATATTGGTAAAAAAAGACTGATACTCCAGGCACAGTTCCCAGCCTTCAGGTTTATTCTGATCTTTTCAATAGTGGGTACCTATTGACTTTAGACTGAGATATTAAAAATAAGAAATATCTTTGTAATTTTTGTGTCCACAATGGACAGGACAAGAAGTAATGGGCTGATATCACAACACACAAGATTTAGGTTACTGTTAGGTAGAACTTTCTAACTAAGCCCTGGAACAGACGACCTGGAGAGGTTGTATGGAACCTGTCATGGCAAGTTTTCAAGCATATGTTAGACAAACCTTTGGCTGGGATGGTTTAGGCAGAGGTGATTCTGCCTACAGCGGGGACTCAATGACCTCCTGAGTCCTCCCTAATAGCGTTATTTTACCATTATTCTATGACTGTAGCTAACCATGTGAGAACTTGAATAACCTTCCATCTTGGTTAGCTGATATGAATCTAGTATGAATCCACTGAACTCATGAAGCTATACTCATGTCCAATCACCCCCTTGCCCGTATTAAACTCCTAATAAAGGTTTAAAAGTGGATGGCTTAAACAGTGTTTCTAAATATGGAAATTAACGATGACACAAGTTTAACTGATTTTTATAATGATGTTTGCAACTGTTTAGAACACTTTCTGGAGGATTCAGAAGTTTTTTAATATAAATATTTCTATTAAATCTGGGATTAATTTGAATGCAAGAACACAAAATTGATACATTTTATCTATTTCTGTTCATTTGACTTAAGAAAAGCAGGCCTAATGTTTAAAAATAAATAAAGAATATGCTCCTAGATTCAAACCTTGTTTGGGAAGTTTTGGACAGAAGGTGAATTTTTCCTATTAAATTCCTTCTTTGAAAATACGGATTTGAAACTCTACTGCCTACAGTGCAGTTGTACTATCCTTGCTGAGTATACACTATCACAATTTCTTCTAGTGGGTAGTAACAATAAAGGTTAGAAGCTGCTGTGCTGTGATAGTGGACAGTATTGTTATTCAGGCAGTGATGGACTGTACCCACTTTTTTGGCTAGCCACTCTTTATATATGTATGTATGTGTATACATGCATATGCGTGTGTGTGTGTGTATATGCATATACACACCCATACATGCACATGTATGGGTATGCATATACATATATACATTCACACATATGCACACACACACATACACACATATATACACATGTACTAATATTTTACACGTAAGATATATATAAGCCATATGGCACATGTACATACTTTATGTGTAAAATATCAGTTAAAAACCATCTATCTATCTAGATGGCTTTCGACTGATACTTTATATTTATAGCATGCATATGTGCCATATACTCATTATGCAGTTAACAGTTTAGTTCAGCTTCAGTCCAGTTTAAGTTTAAAATACCTAATTTTTCTAAATCCACAGATTTGAATTCAAATAGATTTTCATCCTTTTATAGTAGATGATTGAGTTCAGAGATATTTAGAGTGTGAGGGCCCTTGAATGATACTTAATGTGTGTGGAAGCTAAAGGTTTCTGGGCACTTTTCTAAACAGTGTTCTCTTTAGTGTCCCCAATCAAACACTGTAAAAAATATTAACTTAATGCTCCTCACAATCATTTTATAGAAAACAAAAGTATTATTAGTTCCTTGAATCCATCCAGTTGGTTGGATAGATGCATAGGACTCTTGTTTTACGAGCAGAAAAAATGAGACATGGCCCAGTTAACTGACTTTCCCATGGCCAGAATGAGTCAGACAGATTTGGGCTGAAAATGTAGGTTTCTATTACAGAATTAATCCTACTGTAAGTGCCACAAGTTTCATTTTCCATGTTGTTCTGTTTGGGGTCATAAATCTTAGACATCTTGAGTCCTGTTTTACTGGGACTGGAATCTTTGAGTACAGAGTAATAGACATGGCCCTGAACTAGAACTAATAGGCATGTCTGGCATGTTGTAATTCTTTCGAAAGGGTTTGTTGTAAGAAAGAAATTGCTGCCAAAAACATGAGACCTTTTATGCTCTTTCAGATAGCCAGTAAGTCAGAGATATGATAGGTAGGGGATTATGGAACAAAAATTGCTAAGATAAAACAGGTATGTCAAAACTACACTATGATGGCAGATACCACAACGATGGGCACGTTACGAAGAGTTGGACAGCAGGATTAGGGAGACACATCTATATGCAGCAGCTGCATGTATTCCATTTCCCAGCTCTGCCTTAGACGTTTCCAGGGCAGAGTCAACCAGTTGTGCATTTGTGTCACATTATGCACGGTAGGTTTTTTGATAGGCTCCATATTATCGTCTATAACTTCTGAGTTTAGGTGACAACCCATCGTACTGACTTCTGCAGCACAGATCCAAACACAGTAAATGTAGAGATCTGCTAAGGGGCAGCAAAGCAACTTTTAGGGTTGAGAAAGACAGCTTCAGTCTGACCAACCCATCTGGCTTCAAAGCATCCTCCCAGAGACTTTCTCAGTTTCTGGAAGTCCAGGCTGAATACAGCTTCATTGCACAAGCACAGGCCTGGGAGTTACTCCGACGGGTTTATCTTAAACAAAGCACCCGGTTCACTTCCTCGCCCTGAACTGCCTAGCAACAGGCAGGTCGGGAGAATCCCGGTTCTGACAATCAGCAGCTTCACCTCAGACACCCTTTTTGGACTTCAGACTAGAGGGCATACAACGTGGGTGCCAGTGAGCTCCCTTACCTGTGCTCCCCGAGCTGGGTCACAAAAACATTCCTCCTCCTGTTTTCCAGCTGCAAGAAGTACCTGGAATCCCCCTCATCCCTCAGCATCGCCAGGGCTTCCCGCCTGGGAGCCCAGCAGCACCCCTCCTCCTTGCAGTGCCTCGGCCACGTGCGCTGCAGTGACTCCCTCCCGCCCCGCAGCCGGTTGCACGCGGGGCAGCTGGAGCCGCGGGCAGGGAGCGGAGCCGGGCGCTGCAGTGCCCCCGTGCCCGCCGCGTTCCGCGTTGCCCCGGCAACCCCGGGCCGCGCTCCGAAAGAGAAGACGGGCCTGGAGCCCGGCCCGGCGCGAGCAGCCCGGGGGTGGCCGGCTCCCCCCGCCGCGGTCTAGGGCACGGTTAGCCGCTGGGCAATCTCGCTGACAGTCGCCATCGCAGTAAAGCACAATAAAATCAAACACAAGCCCGGGACTAAGCATAACGAGCGGGCTGGGAGGTGGATGGATGTGCTGCGCCATGTGTTTTTGGAAGCTGCTTGGCTTGCCTGGCTCTGTGTTTCGGCCCCTTTTGCAAAACCAAACATCATATCAGGAGCAGGCTGATGGAGAGAAGAGGCTCTGGCCAGGGCCGGATAAAGCTTTTAGTGGGCCCTAGGCAGGGCCAGACACAGGCGTGGGTGAACTGGGCAGGTGCCCAGGGCCTGGACAGAAAGGGGGCCTGAAAATGGTGACAATAATGATGATGACGATTATAATTTTATTATTAAATTATGATTATTATTATCATTAGCTCTGGCAAAAGGGGGGGGGGAGGGCTCACCCAAGGCTGCCATAAGTACGGTGCTGGCCGTAGGCAAACAAGCTTGTGAATATTTACTTTCTACTGTATATATACTATTTTTTTTCACTCAATAGCTATAATACATAAAATAAGCACAACTGAGCCCCTCTAGATGTGTTAATCTGGCCCTGGCTGTGGCTGTGCAAACTGGGAGAAAACACCCACATGAATACATGGGATTCACTGTCTGTGATTTACCATGAGTGTGTGGCATGTTTCTGAGATGTCTAGAATAGTTCTCATTATAATAGTGACTTTTGTCATTGGCAATGCCTATCCAGTAGGTACTAGTCTGTAAATCAAAGATATGCCCACACCCACTCAGAAGGATGATTCCTTCTGTTCTATCAAACTACGCCCTCTAATAGCAGTGCGATTAAGTCCTAACTGGCTGCAGACATATGAGCAGTCAGTGTTAACAAAAGAGCCACAGCATACATCTACACTTCCAAATGAACAGTGGTGGACAGTGCAGTGCAGCCGAAGAACAGCAGCACATTATTTAATATTCTTAGACAGAACATTGCATTATTCACAACTGCACAAAAACAACACGCCCAGTGCATGCAGTACAGAAAACAACACCTCTGCAAGATTGTCTGCGAAAAGCTGCAGGTGGTATGTTAATGAGCCACTTATAGTCAAGAACTGTAGCCTGAGTATGCACTTGTACCAGCATGCATTATCCTGAAACATACAGAAGTCTTTCATCTGTCTTAAGTTTTCCCTATTCCTTTTTTTCCTTTACACTGGAAGCAAAGTTTTAGTCTGGAAGCTTAAAAATACAAAGAAAGTGTCACTCAATCTTCATTTGAAAAGCTATCCTACAGCAATTGTATTATATATTTTTTAAGACTTAAATATATTGTCAAACGCCTTTGACAGACTCCATATGAATTCCTTTGAAAAACCTTATGTGCCCAGGCAATATAAGCAAGAACTTCAGCTGGGGTAAATGAACAGAGTTCCACTGAAACCTGGGAGACACATTGAGCTTAGAGCATAGAACTGGCCCAAACACTTCTAATGGCAAAAGGATGCATTCTCTCATCCACTAGCTCCACTTTGCACCACAATATGAAAGGAAATGCCAAATCCAGTTAAACCATGTCGACACAGCTACTATGACAGTTCTCGATATGAAGGCGAATTCTCCACCAGAAAGATAAAAGGGTGCCTCTTGAACCCATTGCCTCTTGAACATCACTCTGGCTATTACTTGCCCCTCTATCTTGTGCTGGAGTTGGCAGCGTCAGATCAGGGAGCCGCCTGCTGCAATTGCAACTCATGGAAAATTGGTTCCATATTATATGTAGTGTGCGTATAGATATGGAAAACAAGAATAGAAAATAAGCTTGTAACTTTCCCGGGAAAAATGTCCATTGAAAATTAGGGATCTGTTTTGTTTTTCAGTATTTTATGCATGTTACATCCAGTGTATCAATAGGATACTTTAGCTGTGTTTCATTAATCCTTTCTGCACTCTGGATCATTTTACTCTCAATTTACAACAGTGTAATTCTGTTGAAATTCACAGGAGTTGTACCAACTAAATAGTTGGGAAAATTGTTCTTTGCAAGGTACAAACGGTTGGTTTAATAAGAGATATTTCATTTACCCAAAGAACCTTGTGTGCCTATATCCTTAGACCAACACAGCTACAACCAACACCCCTAAAGAAGTTGTACCAATGCACCTGAAAGCAATATTTGGCTCTACTGGTTCCTTCATACAGGTGTGACTGCTAGCAATACTGGGCTGTACCTGAACCCAGCCTTGTGGTAGGGAACAAGATTATAAAGTCCCATACCCCTGTCACATGAAGTGACTCTAGAAGTTTTTTTTTTCCTTTTATAATGAGAACTCATAGAAATAGTTTATAATCATGCCACTCCTACTCATACCCCAAACACCAATCCAATAACCAGAAACTATTTTTAATCCTAATTTAAAATATTTACAGAACATCTATTTCTTTTTTATGACACAGGAGTGTTGGTTCTGATCATACTCTGTCAAATAAAAATGTAACTTAGGATGCATTGGTTTAATATTATAGGCCCCTGCCCAGGCAGCCATAGTGAAGCATATGTCATAAAGCTTGTTTGCAGGAGTGGAGATTTTTAGGAAGCTTTTATTTTAAACCTAGCCACAAATTTCCTCAACAGATTAAACTCATCAGTGAATAGTTGAACCAATGTCATTTGCACATTTGCCATATCCAATTTATATATAATACATTACATTAGTGCATGTCTTTTCCTCTAGTAACTGTCAGCTTGCCTCTGGCTTCAGGATGTTTCAAGTGTTCAAGACTTCTGCATTTAGTGCTCAAATGCTGAGATTTCAGTTCTTGCTTATATGCACAGCAGGGGGTTATTATGTGGGCAAGAGTGGGAATTACAGAAATGCAATGCTTGTTCTGTGTCTTGTTATAATAATATTGTGGAAGTTGTTGTCACAAGGTACCACTGAAACAGAGAATTCAGCCAGTGTAAGATGGACATTTAAACTGAAACACAAATATAAAGAAATGCTACTAAAACTCAAGAGGTCTGGGAGGATTATAAAATCTCAAGCATCAGGATTTAAACAAATCACTAGTTACAGGTGTTAGGAAGAAGCATTGCTGCTGGGGTAGTTATCCCATCTCTGCTCTTGTACAGTTCTCCAAAGCAGAGACAAAATGCTAATCTAAACTGACCACAGGTCTGATTCAGCTTTGCAATTCTTGTATATTTGAAAAGCAGTGAATGAAATTAGGCAAATGATTAATCCGTGATAAAAGGACTGTATTTTAAATATGAACATGGCTGAGGTACAGTGCCATTTAAAAATATTGTCATGATGAATAGTTTGTTTGATATGATTCCTTCTGAAGTGCATTTTAATAAATTGCCCTTGATATAATGTGTGCAGGTGTGTGAACACAGACATGCACAGTAATTTGCTTCAGACTGCTAAACTTGTTCTGTTCTCATGATAATGAAACCACACAGGACAATCTAACCCAGTCAAATGGAACTCAACACTTCAGCAGAAAATTCCCCCTTAAAAAGAAAGAAAAAAAATACTTTTTTTATATGTTTCATATTCTTGAAAAAAGTGCTCTATTGATATCCCTACAGAGCCAAGTCTTCTCACATCTGTAGAGCAGGTACAGCTTGTACTGTAAAAACTTCCCCACACCAACATGCTAACGTGTTTCACCTCTCTTGAGGGAACCATTCAAGGTAGAAAGGACTCCTTTACACAGAGACTACCTCAAGGGTAGTCAATTCTGACTGTTACGCTGGTCTTTGTAACATGAGTATCTGTTCATTGCTAATTTATCTTCCATATTTTACTGTACAGTTGTTGGCTGGTGCCTACTTTTGATCAGTCCTAGGCTACAGTTGGCTTGGTGACCTAGAGGAAGCCCATTTTATCTAGTATCTAATCCCTTGAAACACAAACCTTTCCTTTCCCAGATGCTGCATGGAGGGTACCAAATTCCATGTTTTATGTGGTACTTAAGCTAGACTGGGACCACTTCATAAACAGTTTTTGTGCATCCATCTCAAACTACTTAGGGAATGTTGGCAGGCAGAACTTAGCTACCTACATTGTTTATCCATAGTCCTGTAAAAGTGCCATGGAATATTTAGGGCTAAATCCTATTTCATAAGTTATAAGCCTATATGGTATGTATACAGCCATCTAACTGCAGTTTTTAGCACTTATGCCCTGTTTATGATTCAGTTCTGAGTATGTAAACTTGCAGGCACCCACTGAGCATGCCCAGTAGGACTGCTCTGCACCTGAGCAAGTACTTTGTGACATAGCACAAGAGCCAATAAAAAGGCGCACACATGGGGCCAGGAGGAAAAATTCAAGTTATATTTTGTGTGGCTCAGTAAGGTGGCTGCTGTCCTGGATGGAGGGGCCCTGGGTCCTAACCTGGGTCCTTGGTTACAATGGTGCAATAACTTCCCCACTGCTCTTCATCCATTTTATCCAATAGCTGAATGCAAGGTGCATTGGGCCAGCTTCAAGAGGAGCTTTGGAGATGCGTCTATGCATTGTGTATTCTGTATCCTTGCAGTTAGAGAGAGAAGAGCATCTAGACTCTGGGATTCCTAGTCCCTGTACCCTAACCACCAGGATATTGTGCTAAAACATGGGAGTGTTGTGCAGCGGAATATAGAATCTGAGACTGCCAGTGCCAAACACTGCAATCACACAGATATACAGGCCATTTAGGTGCATAGAGGGTGATGACAGAAGTGACATTTGTCACACAATCATCCCCTTGAAAGCACTCTACAGACATGCCCTGACACCTGTAGGGCATAGGTGCAGAGTACTTTAAAGGTGCCCAGTTGTGCGACAAATTAACACTTGTTACATGAGGATTCAGATGCAGGTGCTCCAAAGCAGAGTGCCTTCATTAACTTCTCTCTGATTGGGAGTGAGCTTATGCAGCCCCGCCCCACTTCCGATCCTCTATGCATGATGGGAGGGGGAGAAGGGAAGGGAGGGTGCTCTGGGCTAGGGTTTTCCCAGCCTTCATAGGGGCGGGTGGATTGGAGCACTACCCAAAATAGGTGGATTGGTGTCCCAAGGAGGAGGGGGAGCTGCAATCCAACTGCTCCTCCTCCAGCACAGGCTGGGCAAACCACTGCGGGAGCTCCCTCCTCTCTCTTCTCCCCCTCTCATCATGCAGAGAGCACCAGAGCTGGGAGGTGGCTGGGGGCAGGTTTGGGGACAAAGGGTGCAGACATGCAGCTTCTCTTGGATCAGCTCCAAAGTGGAGTTCAGTTTTTCCCCCTCTTCCCCCAAGCCCACAGTTAATGTCTGTTGAGTTGGTGGGGGCTGGAGGAGGGCGCTGCAAGTCATGGCACTTGCTGTAAAGCATCATGAGTTACAGCAGGGAGCTATACATCTGTCAGAGCTCAGGGAGAAGCAAGATTTAGTTGTTATTGATCACATGTGGTCAGAGCTTTCAGTTTTCATCTAAGAGTTAAAGATGCCAGAATGCAGACAAATGTGCTGGCACTGCAGTTTTTTCAAACTTCCCTTTTAAAAAAAAAAATTGATGCAAGCCTCTTTTGGCCTAGAAACCTATCTATTTGGTTTCTAGGGCAAACAACTAGCCCACGTGCAGACGAATGCGGCTGTGCATTATATGGTGCCACAGACACTTCTGTGGCACCACATACTTCACATTCAGTTGTTTCCTGTGCTGTAAGAGAGCAGCGCAGAGGGTCTTTTTGGCTCTGGATATCTAGGAGTCCAAAAAACACACAGAAAAAAGAAGTGGAGCAGTGCATGCACCACTAAAAAGCAGAGCAGGGCCTCCCGGAGCCACATTATAGCTGCCAACCGGGCTCTGTATGGCAGACTTGCCACTGCTGCAGCCTTGGGAGGCCCCCAGGACCCCAGGTAACACTGCTGGGTCCAGCCCAGTGCTGGCCTCAGCCTCCCCTCCTGCCCCCGGGGTAACTTGCCATGCACCAGAATGCACATGGCACAGACATTCCCCAGGGAGACCTAGCAGTGGCACAAGGTGCAGGGCTGCTAGTTGTCCCAGGGGAACCAAACATCCACACCACATGTGGACATGGCCCTATAGGCCATTACAAAACTGTAATGAACTCTAATGAGATCTGCAGTCATTGTGAGGAGTGGTGTCAGACCCAAAGTTTCAGACAAGATATGGCCTTGGGGGCATAACGAGATAGGTGGCCATAGTCTCTATTTGTTTTCTTGTTCATTCTTTGAAGAAATAAGAGGGAAATGGATCTCTTCATTAATGGAAAGTTTCAAGTACTGGACTAATGAAGAAAAAACAATTTGGCTCCTCTCTAACAGCTTACAGCTTGTCCTATATTCTGTAGGCATATTTGTACTACTTGCACAAAGAATAAGGGCCAGAATCAAATAAAGTTCTCTGTTTTTAATTGTTTTTATTGTACTATTTTATCTATCTTTTTCATTTTAATTATTTTTCTGTATCATCATATATTATGTTCAGTTTAACTTTTGTTTAAATTAGTAGACTGATTCGATTGTAGGCTTTTACTGAGAACCATAAATCATGTAATCTTATTATTACATAATTTTATTATTAACTCTACTATATCATTTTAGCAAAAGCTCCCAATAAATTACTACTTATCAGTGCTCTTCTAATGAACAGAAGTAGGCACTTAGGGTAAACTGCAACATCTCAGTTGATTTCAGTAGAACCAAGTGTGGTTCTACCACAGTACTTCTAGCAGCATAAAGTATCTTAGCTAAGGCTGGGACATTAGTTCAACACTTAACAACAGGGAACAATTCTTAAGTGTCAGAATGTTAGGAGCGGATGCTTTAGAAATACTGATGATAGATATGTAGGAGTAAATGATAAAAATATGCTCCTTCTTGCATCTCCAGCCTGATAAAAAGGGCCCAGCCTGGCTTATCTGACACGTTTAGACAAGATAAAACTACAGCTGCAACGGAAAAAAAAAACCTATGCACTTATATCATAGTAAGTGTGTGACACCAATCTAGAAATGTCAGGTGAAATTCAGGTCAGCGCTACAGCTTTAACTATGCTGTTGCACTTGCTTTTCTGTTTGTCCTTAATGCATTTAAATAGATTTTGCTATTTGGTTTGGTTGTTTTGCCATTTGTGCAATGCTCTTTTCCTTACTTGAGTTTTCCCTGCAAGCTTCAGTAAACTCTTGACAGAAGTAAGTCAAAAGCAGAAACTTCCTATAATTTGTTTTGGGGTCAGATTTGATCACTCTTACTTGTATGAAATGATACCTTATGGCACATCTCTCTCTCTCTATATATAGATATATCTATATAGATCTATCTCTCTGTCTATAGATCTATCTGTCTAGCTGTCATGGCAAGAATTGCAGCAGACAAGATGGTGGTCGCCCCCCTCATCCCTCTTGTCCTTCCAGGGCCTTTCCACCAATCATCACTGTGGGGCAGGGCCACACAAAGAGCAGCCAACAGACAAAATGGCAGCTGCCCCTTGTCCTTCCTCTCTCCACTGGGGCCTCTGCACCAATCAGTGCTGAGGGTGGGGCTGGTGGAGCATATCCAGGAAATATCTATGAAACTTGCTGTTTATGCTATGATCATCCTGCAAAAATTATAGTGTCACCATGACTTAAATAGGTCCCTATATACATTTGCAACATGTAGGAGGTACACATGGGTGCATGGGCACCCCCTGAGATTAGCTGTACACCCCCTGGAAGCTCCAGCCACGAAACCAGAAGTGCTGCTGGAAGTGCACTTCTAGTTTTGCTGCTGGCTCAGTGATCAGCTGCTGGGGGACACCTGCCCCCAGTCGGTGATCAGCAGCTGGGGGACCCCCCCCCACCATTGGTGACCTGGTGCCCCCCCAGACTCAGGAGGCACCAGTCGTCTATGCCGATGTATATACACATACGTGCATATGTATACACATATATTACTAATTATAAGCATATACTGAAGTAGTCCTAAATAAGTGACAATGGAAGATTATTTAGTACTTATTCCAAACAGAAAGAAAGAATTAATATAAAAAAGAAAGGGGAGGTATGCTGCTCAGTCTTTCCCCCGGTATATTTGTATCTCCTTATTATTGTACAGTCTGTTTATCGTTGAAGTAGATGGAATCCAGGAGCCTGCTGAATTAGCAAAGCATATAGTTATTTTTAACTGAGTTACACGTTACTCGTTCCTTTGGCATGTTGTGCAAGAGATATATGGTGTCATATGACATTGTGTCCAGACACTTGAGCTAAATTTAACTCCTCCTGAAGATATAGGGCAAACATTTAAATGTCAGCTCTGCAAAATAAATCTGTTGCATTATGATTTGAATTTAAAACAAGTAAAATTCTTGTTGCCTTCTCATCTATATTTAAAGTAGCTGGTAGAGGACCCCACTTTCAGTGTCTTTCTCAGCCACAATTGAAAGGAAGAGTTTGTTGGAACTGCATTTTAAATGTCAGTTTTAGATTTATATCACACCCAGAAATCAATACATAGGGAGGACAATGCAGTGCCCTCAAATCTAATCTAGTTACCTTTTTTTACATTCCTTAAAGCCTTTAAGCTTATATTTAACTCCAGGCATGTGTATAGTCATTATTTAAATTAACTTGTACTTAAAGTTAAGCACATATTGTCTTGCCTGCCTCAGGATTCATTAAACATCCGCATGACTTAATTTTATTACTTTTATCAATTAAAAGAAAACTCATTCTGAGATGTAGCAGGCCTGTTGTTGTCTTGTCACTGACAGGGAGATCAAGATAATCAATAAAACACCATATACCATTCTACTGGTAACATTGTGTGTCTTATTTTATTATCACTTTCATCTTCTTCCTTCTCTTTATTGCCCTCTAAAGAATGGGTGCTTAGCTAACCAAATCTATTTACCTCTGCTTTCTTAAAGGTCAAGAAAAAGAACAAATCTTTTTATTAGAATTCTTGCCAAATCTCATAATATATAAATGATATTTGCCCATCAAAAATAGCAAAAAGACAATTTTTACCTCTCTCCCAAGGAACATGTATTTGTATACATAGACCTTGGAGTTTTGTTCATTTTGCATTATAATTTCATATTGTCCTTTACCTTATTCCCTTTTTATTTTGAGTCTGTACATATGACCTTATGATGATATTTGCAGAGCGAGGCTGAGACTGTAATAGTGATGGGTTTGTTCCAGATTTACTGTCCATCAGGTCTAGCCTGAGTCAGCAAGCAGCTAAAAGGGCTTAAGGAATTCAGATACATATTTTTCCTGTTGGTACCAGAGTTCTGCCTCCAAATGAGTAAAAACTTCCTTTTGACTGTAACCGAGATACAAACACTTGTGGTAGGAAGCTGCTATGCAAAAGTGACAGAGTGCATTGTACCTCTGTGCTAAAGCACAGAATCAAAGCCTGCACTGATTCCACCAGTGTAAATCAGGAGTCAGTCCATTCAAATTATAGGACTGTGAAAAGTGGAAACTCCTCAATCAGTCAAAGTCCTGGTCACCTACTTGGCTCTGGGCATGCCACCTGCCTACTTTCCTTCCATACCTTGATCAGAGATAATTATGTTGGTAATTAGGCGGGAGACTGCCCTTCAAGTGCCCCAATGATAAGGGCCAATCTACATGCTCCAACCCTCCCTACATTTATCCCATACCTCACAGATGTTTCCAACAGCTGTGCTATGCTCTGGCCTGAGGCCAGACCCAACTCAGCACAGTGTTGAGCCTCTTTCATGCTGCCCTGTTATGGCCATACACATACCGCCTCCTTCTCACCGAGGCCTCTCACACTCCACCGACTTTCACCCAGTCTCTTTTGCACCGTCCTGTCTGGGGCCACATTCACACTGCCCTACTCCAGGGAGATCGTCAGGCTTGTCCTCTCAGTCTTTAGTCAGCTCTGGCACAGTCTTTTGGAACTGAGCAACTAGCAAAACACTGGGCCAACAGCTCCCCAGGTCTCTTGTCCCGGTCACATACCCCAGCTGCTTCCAACCAGGGTCTGATGATTCACCCCTTTCTCTTGTAGCTTATGTTCTGCCGCCTCTGAATCAGACTCTGGCCCACCCATGGCCTCAGGTGCCTGAAGGCTTACCTGGACTCTCTTTAGGCCCCTACTTTTAGGGCCTCAACTCATGTCACCATGCTCTCAGGGCCTCAGCATACTCTTGGCCTAATTCCCAGAGGCACACACAGGGCCTTTCTTGGCCTAGCACCCAGCCTCCTCTCTGGAGGGATACACACAGCCTCCCTTCTTTTCACCCCTTTCCAGGTCCTACAGGGTCTTCTACCCCAACAGGCTCAGGTGCCACCCATGGGCATTCCTGGCCCTAATGCTTCCCAGGGTCTTATACCCTACAGGGCTCAGGTGTCACCCATGGGCATGCCTGGCCCCCACCTCCCTCTTACCAGGGTCTTGCACCCCAAACAGACTCAGGAGCCCCACATGGGCATGCCTGGCCTACTAAACCCTCTCGGCCTTATGCCCTTCAAGGTTCTTATTACCCACCAGGTGGTGGGGGCAGGGGTTTAGGCACCCCAACCCTCCTTGCATCAGGGAGGTACTTGGTCCGTGCATTTTCTGGCCCTGCCCTGCCTCAGACAGGACCACCAGGCCTCCCTATCCTGGCAGGGTGCAGTTTTAGGTCATGCCCAGGACCACTGAAGCCTCGTCCTTCCCCATAGACTCACCCTTACCTCCGCGTTATTCTTGGAGCAGCAGCTCCTACAGGAAATGTTGTTTCCTCAGTGTCTGGCAGAAAACTGTTGCCTCCAACCCTGCTGGCCTGAAACTTAAAATGGCTGCGTGTCACAGCTGGGCAGCACCTGCCTGCTACCTAATCCAGGTCTTAAAGTGGCAGAGCACTTTGACAGTCCTTAAGTGGGAAGTATCCTACTGGTGCTTCACCACACACCTTCCCCCTTAAAATAAGACCTCCAGGGTGGTGCCAAGCTGCCTTCCAGGCAGGCACCTCCTTAGCCTGCTGCAGCCCACCCTACCCCTATTGTGCTCTTGCCACAAGGGCACACTCTAGTACCATCACTGGCAATCCCTCGCAGTTGAAGATGATTGTCTTCCATGATTGTCTGATCTGTAAGTCTGAAGATGGCTGATAAAGCCAATCTGGGGTAGAAAGGTCCTATTGTAACTCAGGTACGTGTTTCTGTGAAGGGTGGGAGACTCTGGATTCTTGGTTTTGTCCGCAACACACTGTTTCTGTTGCTCCCACTTTTCCATCTCCTGTTGCTGTTGTGAGGCTTCAAAGTACTGAGATCCTTGCCCTTCATTTGGGACAGTCCTGGGCAATAGTCTCCCACAAGTTGTCTACGTTGCATTTTTTCAAGTTGGTCTTGACAACATCCTTGAAGTGCTTTCTCTGCACTTCTTGACTAAGCTGGGAAAATAAAACTTGCTTCAGGGATCTGGAGTCAGACACCTGGATGCCAACTCAGTGAAGCTGATGTCTCTTGATCATCACCTTGATGTTCATGGTGTTTGCTTTAAAAAAAATGCTAATGTTGGTGTTCTGTCTTCCCTCTGGATTCAAAAGATCTTCTGAAGTACCATTAATGGTACTTCTGCAGCAACTTAAGGTGCTTCTGTACATTGTCTGTATCTCAGCTTTGTACAGTCAGGTAGGGGTCATGACTGCTTGATAAACTGTGGACTTTGTTTTGAATCTAATGTAATAATCTTTGAATACCCATTTCCTCAGGCATCTAAAGGCTGCACTTGCACATTTGAGGCAATCTTGGATTTCATTATCGATGTCAGCCTTCTTCAAGAGATAGCTTCCAAGGTAGAAAAATACTCAATGTTCTCCAGAGTCTCACTGTAAATCTGAATGAGTGGAGCTGGGGATTGCTCATTAAGAGCTTGTTGATGGAGTAACTTAGTCTTTTGAATGTTAAGCATCAGTCCCATTTTCTTGTAAGCTTCAGTAAAGACATCAACGATTGCCTGAAGATCTGCTGTCAAGTGATCATACACTAATATAGCATCATCAGCATATTGGCGCTCAATGATTGAGGTCAGGGTAATCTTGGCCTTGGCTTGGAATCAGCTGAGGTTAAATAGCTCACCATCTAGTCGGTTGTTTAGCTCCACTCTTATTGGAAGCTTGTTGGTGGTCAGATGTAGCATTACGATAATGAATATCGAGAAGCGATATGCTGCAGATCTAAGCAGAGCTATGCTAAAACCAAGCACATCCACAGGTGGTTGATAGCAGAATGATCGTCAGGGAAGGCTACCTGTGAAATAAGCAGGGGTAATTCTGAAGAATGAGCAGTTACAGACCAAGCAGCGGCAACATCACTAGAATGCACTGGGAACAGCAGATGGCAATGCTTTCTCTCCTGAAAATCCACATATATCCTCTGACTGTGCTGTGACGTGGTAAATACAGACTGCCACTATAATAAGCCTATCCAGTCCCCACCCACAGGTCTACAAGTCCTCAACAATGAAGCAGGAGGAAGACAATGTTAGAATCTCAGTGGCACTAAAGGCAGATTAAGGCTGCAGTGGAACAAGATATCCAGTAGTCTTGACCTCCTTGCCATTGGATTAAAGCCCTGTTCTGTCAAGAACTGCATGGAAGCTGATGTATGTGATTTAAAAGAAATTACACACTGGTCATGTCTATACGAAATGTTGACTACACAGTAGCTCATTTAGTACTTGTGTACTAAATGAACACACAGTAACAAATGCGCAGTCAGCACCTCACATAGACACAACACCAGGCATCTACTCTAGTGTAAATTCCATAGGAAAGGAGAAACAAGGCCTTAGGCTTCTATTCTGAGTTGAATAACAGAACTGGTGGAACTAGAGGGGAGTCTGTCCACTATGCATAAATCTTTGCAACATCAAACCCTGAGAGAGCAGAGCCAGCAAGAAATAACACATGCTGAGCATGTCTACACATGTACTTTATTGTGCATTAGGCTAATTTAATGTTCAGTAAAACATCACCTCAATTAGAATGCCCCAATTAGCACATAGTAGATTAATTTACTCTGGCATAGGATAGTTATAGAATCATAGAATCATAGAAGTAGGGCCGGAAGGGACCTTGTAGATCTTCAAGTCCGACCTCCTGCCTGAGCAGGAGGAAAACTGGGCTTAAATGACCCCAGCCAGGTAGGCATCAAGCCGCTTCTTAAAGACCCCCAGGGTAGGAGCCAGCACCACTTCCCTTGCAAGTTGGTTCCAGATCCTAGCTG
>JAGPOW010000304.1:26062978-26081572 GCA_030014935.1 Caiman crocodilus
TGGCATCACTGTCCCCATTCATCTGGGTCTGGATGAACATTATCAAACTCATATAGCCCTGCACTTCTTTCACTGGATTTTTGTTAAATGCTCTAAAAAGCACACCTGCAGCCATCAAAGCTTTCCTGAAATTGTATTCAGTTTGAAGGAGATAAAGGGAACAGACTCCAAGACAGTTTGGTTTTCTCAGCTACAGTGTTCTCTGCTGAGAGCTTTCCTACCCCTTGGAAAACCTCAAATGCTTTTCTAATTGTTTTGAACTCAGGTCCTGCCAATGATGTTTCTTTTTAATGAGACCAAAGCCTTGACATGCTTGTTATCCAATAATGGGAACTTATTTCCCTGGTATCTTGTTTGTTTTAGAATATTTTGTTTATTCCTCTAACTCACATACCTCTTAAGCATGCAATAAAATAATCACAAACTGTAAGTGTGTGTATTAAGTATGTGTCTAAGGTCATCATCGTAAGCCCTGAACTGCCTGAAGGCTTTTCCTTCAAGACTGATAACACTGTTTCTGGCACCAAATTGCTTGTGCCCTGCATCCAGTTTAAAATTAATAAATGTCCTTTTGGAACTGATGCAGCATGGTCCATTGATCCTATGAAGAATTTCTCTGGCCCACTGGTGTTATGCCATCCTCTTTGACCATGCTGTGCATACTCTCCCAGTGTTAGCAAATGATGTAACTATTTGAAATGATGTAATCCATGGCAGCTCTTGTAGTTTTTTTCCAAACTCCGGGCATTGTTTTGGCTTGTGTTGATTCCCATAGTCTGCACAACTTCATGTACCGCACTTGGTGGACTCCACCCTTGAGCTCTACATATCTTTCTGCCTCAAATATCTTCTCTTATAGAACATTGGATTCATTATAATGTCTTTAGGGACAAAGGCTGGCTTCATGAGCTTCAGTCTGGCCTGAATGATTTTATTTGTTTGAAAAATTTTAGTTGCTTTTCGAGGATCAAGGATTCCAGCAGACTCCCTCCGAGTCTTTTGCCTTGGATCCTAATCTCAGTCTGGTCCCTCATCAGGGACCCAGCTCTGCAAAAGTGCTAGATTGGCTCCTCAACCTTACATCATTTACAACAACTTCCATGTTTTTTGGTTTCTTCTTTGTCCACTGAAATAAAAAACATCTTTCTCTTATGTTTCCTTTTTTCATTGAGCACACCACCCGAACTTCTGTTTCATAGGCTGCTTCCTTAGCTATTACAAATACCAAAGGCTAAAGGACCAGTGCTTGTTAAAAATATGGCTACCTTTTGTCTGCCTACCTTTGGGCAAGAACCCCTTGCTTGCAGATAAATTGTGAAGTGCTGTTTGGAGCTTTTCCAGTTATCCTTTACATTTCTAGAGATTTTCAGTTCTTGAGAGGCTTTCCCACCTCTGTCCCTTTACTTACGGCATTTTCCTGAGTTTTTATTCCTGGTAACAGTCATTGTTCATAAATCAATCAAAATAAAGGAATCTGGCAGAGGTTTGTGTCATTCAGTATTTGAGCATTATATAACATGAGCTGCTGCATAATATAACAGCTAATTCCATCTAACTCATGCTACAGCCACTTAACGTTGCAGTTCCTCATATCCTCTAATTGTGCAACTACTCCTTACTCAAAGGACTATGTATGGACTGAAAAACTGTTCACTTGACTAAGGAGTTGACATGAATATGCCTATCGGGATTTTCAAAAAAGCGAAGGGCTGTTTTTTCAAGAGCTCAGCTCCCATACTGACATCTCCAAAAAAGGACAGATTTTTCAGAAGATTCAGCATCCACATACCACTTAGGGATACATTTTCAAAGGGGCCCAGCGTATTGACCTTTTCTGAAAATCTGGCCACTTATCTTGGTACCTAAATAAGTAGGTCTTTGGAAAAATGGTTGTTAGTGTGTAGTTTCATTGGGAATGACAGCTTGTCTTCATCACCTTTATTCCAGGGGAAATCATTTAAGGTGCTGGTCTGGACCAGGTACCTTCCCTGGTTAGAAAATGAAACTACTATACCCACACAGTAGACTTTTCTTCAAAGGTTTCCAGCACTTTCTGCATCCCAGTAATCCCTCATGGCACTGAGCATTTCCACTTATTAGCAGGACTGGATTAACACATAGGCAAACTAGGCACATGCCTAGGGCTCTGAACTGTAGGGGCCCCTGGTCCTTCCCACCACAGTGGTGATGATAATGGCCTCAACCATCTCCCTTCCCTTTTCCTCCTGTCTGCTGGCATAACCTCCGTGGCAGCTGCTTCCTAGCAGCGACTCCAAGCCCTGCTCCCCATGGGCAGCCCCGTTGGGGTGGGGAGAGGGATCTGAACTGGCCCAGGACCATGAGTTTGTTTGCCTAGGGCCCACTAAAGGGTTAATTCAGCCCTACTTATTGGCCACTTGCATATTAAAACAGGTTTTTGGGTTTGGGGTTTTTTTTTTTTTACAAAATCAGTTAAACTTGATCAAAACTTGAAAACTTGGGAGAGAGAAAGCATTGGGAAGAGGTTTTTGGATATATTTCACCATCTTGAGATAACTTTTAGATCAAGGCAATATATAATGAGTATCAATGAATCATGGAACATCAGTGTTGGAAGGGATTTCAAGGGGTCATCTAGTCCAATTCCCTCCTCAAAGCAGGACCATCCCCAACCTAGATCATCCCAGCCAAGGTTTTGTCTAGCTAGGTCTTAAAAACCTCCAAAGATGGAGAGTCCACCACTTGTCTGGGTAAAATATTCCAGTACTCTTACTACCCTCTTTGTGAGAATGTTTTTCCTAATATCAAACCTAAATTTCTGTTGCTCCTTGTTCTCTTATCTGCCACCATATTTTCATAGTTTTATAGTAGGTAGGGTCAGAAGGGAGCTGAGCAGATCATCAAGTCCGACCCCCTGCCAAAGACAAGGGTCAAATGACCCTGGCTAAGTGATTATCTAGCCTCTTTTTGAAGACCCCCAGGGTAGAAGTGAGCACCACTTCCCTTGGAAGTTGGTCCCAGATCCTAGCCATCCTGACTGTGAAGTAGTGCCTCCTGATGTCTAGCTTGAATCTACTCTCAGTCAACTTGTGGCCGTTACTCCTGGTAGTGCCTGGGAGAACAGGGTCTCTCCTGTTCCCCACTGGTCCCCCTTGGTGAGTTTATGGATGGCCACCTGATCCCATCTCAGCCTTCTCTTGTAAAAGGTCAGGTTCTGTAGCCTCTCTGCATAGGGCCTGCCCTGCTGCCCCCTGATCATGTGAGTGGCCCTCCTCTGGACCCTCTTGATGCTGGCCACATCCCTCTTGAAGTGCAGCACCCAGAACTGGATGCAGTATTCCAACTGTGGCCTGACCAGAGTCACACAGAGGGGGCGGATCACCTCCTTGGACCTGCTCGTGATGCATCTAAGGATGCATGACAAGGTGCAGTTAGCCTTCCTGACCGCATCCCCACATCAGCGGCCCATGTCCATCTTGGAATCAATAGTGACTCCAAGATCTTTTTCTGCTTCTGTGCTGACAAGAAGGGAGTTCCCCAGCCTGTAGGTATGCTGCTGGTTCTTCCTCCCCAGGTGCAATACCTTGCACTTATCAGTGTTGAAACTGATCCTATTCATCTGCCCACCTCTGTAACCTGTCCAGATCTAGTTGCAGCCTGCCCCCCTCTTCTAGCATGCTCACTTCTCCTCACATCTTAGTGTCCTCTGCGAATTTGAAGAAGGTGCTTTTCACCCCCTTGTCCAAGTCGCTGATGAAGATATTGGACAGTGCAGGCCTGAGGACCAAGCCCAGGGGAACCCCATTGCTCACATCCCTCCAGGTCGAAAATGACCCATCCACCACCATTCTCTGGGTGCAGCTCTCTAGCCAATTTGTGACCCATCTGACTGTGTAGGCGTCGACACCACAGTCGCTTAATTTTTTAATGAGGATGGGGTGAGAGACGGTGTCAAAGACCTTCCTAAAATCCATAAGACTATGTCCATTGCAACACCTGCATCCAAGGCCTTTGTGACCTAGTCGTAGAAGGCAACCAGGTTGATCTGACAGGACCTGCCTTGAATGAACCCATGTTGATTACCCCTAAGCATAATCTCCCCTGCTGGTCCCTTGCAGATGTGCTCCTGGATAATTTTCTCAAAGAGCTTCCCAGGACCAAGGTAAGACTAACGAGCCTATAGTTTCCTGGGTCCTCTTTCCTCCCTTTCTTGAAAATGGGGACCACATTAGCCCTTTTCCAGTCCTTTGGCACCTTGCCAGAGCACCACGAGTGCTCGTAAAGCTGTGCCAGGGGTCCCAAAATGACCCCTGCCAATTCCTTCAGCACTCTGGGGTGGAGATCGTCAGGACCTGCTGATTTGAACATGTCTAGTCCCACCAGAAGTCCCCTGACTAGGTCCTCACTGACCCTGGGCCTGGCTGCACCTCCTCTGGGTCTGTCCGGGATCCCAGTGTGGGGGATGTCCCAGTCCCTGCTCAGAAAAATGGAAGCAAAGGATCTGTTAAAAAGGTTAGCTTTGTTGTCTGGTGCTACCAGGTGTGTCCTGCAGGGGCCTCATGTTACTTGGTACCTTCTTTTTACCCCCTATGTATTTAAAAAAGGACTTTTTGCTATCTTTGATCTGGGTCACTAGTCCCAGTACCATCTCCATCTTAGCCTTCCTAACAACCCCCCTACAATCTCAAGCAATGGAGGTATAATCCTCCTTGGTGATGGCCTTTCCCTTCTGTTGTGTGTATGCCTCCTTTTTGGTTTTGAGACATTCCTGGTTGCTTTTCATGAGCCATGGGGGCTTTGGAGCACTCTTGCCCGCTTTGATCCACATGGGAATTGCCACCCTTTGGGCTTGGAGGATTGTCTCCTTAAGGAATGATCACACTTCTTGGACTCCCAACTCCTCACCCCTCTGGGACCTCAGTGCCTTCCTGACTAGTCTTCTTACCTCATTGAAGTCTGCCCTCCTGAAGTCCAGGGCTGCTGTCTTACTGCAGGCCTTTGACACCCTGTGCTGGATGGTGAATTCCAGTAGGCAATGATCGCTATCACCCAGGTGGTCGTGAACCCACAGTGCCCTCACCAGGTTGTTGCCTGGGCCAGGACCAGGTCAAATAATGCATTTCCTCTGGTGGGACTGTGCACCTCTTGGGTTAGGTGTAGGGCCTGTAACTTGGCTAGGAACCTACGTGAGTGGTCAGACCTGGCTGACTGCTTTTCCCAGCAGATGTCTGGATAGTTTAGGTCACCCATGAGGACCACGTCCCTTGACTTAACTGCCTCCTCAAGCTGACCTGAAAATTCCTGGTCCAGCTCTTCCCCCTGGTTGGGTGGCCTGTAGTAGACCCCCACTGTTAAGTCCCTTTCCTCTCAACCCCCTTGTAGGCAGACCCAGAGCAGCTCAGTCTGCCCTGCCTCAGACCCAGTACTGTTTGCTGAGGATATGTATTGCTCTTTGACACAGAGTGCCACACCCTCGCCTTCGCTCCCTGTTCTATCCCACCTATACAGCCTATAGCCCTTGATGTTTACCACTCATTCATGGTTTGGATCCCACCAAGTTTCAGTGAGCCCCACTGTGTCTGGTTTGTGTTAGCTAGCAGGAGGGCAAGTTCCTCCTGCTTGCTCCCCATACTACGAGCATTAATGTAGAGGCATTTAAGGCCTCCTGAGGGCATATGCACTCACCCCTCAATCCCAGGCCTATCCCGGCCCCTGTCTCTTACCTGGGTATATCTTGTGCCTGTCGCCTGTCTTGGCTGGGCTGTTCTTGTGGGTGTCTCTTGGTTCAGTGTTCCATGGCTCTCTAAGCCCTCTTCCTCCCCCTCTCCCAATGAGCCTAGTTTAAAGCCTGCCGGAGATCAGACAACCTGAAAGAGAACATAAGCTTACCTTTGGGAGAGAGGTGAAGCCCATCCCACCCAAGCATGTCTCTTGTTCTGAATTGTGGGTCGTAGTCCTGAAAGCTGAAGCCTGCCTCAAGACACCATTCCTGAAGCTGCAAGTTGACATCCTAGATGAAGGTCTCGTGGCATCTTCCACGTCCACTCACTGGAAGGACTGAGAAGACCACCTGTGCCGCTATCTCCCTCAGTTTGACCACTGAGAACAGTCTAGTTCTATCCTCTTTGGAACCCCCTTTCAGGTACTTGAAGGCTGCTGTTAAATCTCCCCCTCAGTCTTCTCCTCTCCAGACTAAGTAAACCCAGTTCCCTCAGCCTCTCCTCAGAAGTCACGTGCCGCAGCCCCCTAACCGTTTTTGTTATCCTCCATTGGACTCTCTCTAATTTGTCTATATCCTTTCTGTAGTTGGGGGCCCAAAACTGGACATAATATTCCTGATGTGATCTCACCAGTTCTGAATAGAGGGGAAGAATCACTTCTCTTGATCTCCTGGCAATGCTCCTACTAATGCAGCCCAGTATGCCATTAGCCTTCTTTGCAGCAAGGGCACACTGCTGGCTCATATTCAGTTTATTGTCCACTGTAACTCCCAGGTCCTTTTCTGCAGAGCTGCTACTTAGCCAGTCAGCCCTCAGCCTGTACCAGTGTATAGGATTGTCCCATCCTAAGTGCAAGACTTTCCATTTGTCTTTACTGAACCTCATGAGATTTCTTTTGGTCCAATCCTCCAATTTGTCAAGATCTCTGAATCCTAGCTCTATCCTCCAGCATGTCTACTCCTCCTCCCAGGTTGGTATTATCTGCAAATTTGCTGAGGGTGCACTCCATCCCATCTTTCAGGTCTTAATGAAGATATTGAATAAAACCAGCCCCAAAATCAACCCCTAGGGCACTCTACTCGATACCAGCTGCCAACTAGACATCCAGCCACTGATTATTACCCTCTGAGCCTGACAGTTCAGTCTGTTTTCTGTCCACCTTACAGTCCATTCATCCAACCCATACTTCATCAGCTGCTTTGCAAGAACGTTGTAGGACACTGGATCAAAAGCTCTGCTAAAGCCAAGGTATAATATTGTCTAAAGCAGTGGTTCTCAACCTTTTTTGTACCAGGACCCATTTGTAAATATCAATGACCAGTCCTGACCTAGTGCCCCTCACTCCTGACCCACTGCCCCTGTCCCCAGTCCCAGCTCCCTAGTATGTGGGTAGGGGGTGGATGTGTGACATGGGGGGCAGAGGAGTAGGAGACCCTAAGCAGTCCCTTGCAGACTGAAACTCCACATTTTTCTCCTTTAAAAGAGAATCCATTTTTAAAGTTTGCTGATACATGTTTAAAGTCTATTCATGACCTTTTCATATATTCTTGTGGCCCACTTTTGGGTCACGATCCACAGGTTGAGAAACATTGTTCTAGAGTATTCTAGAGCTAATTTCCATTGCTATCATTTTGCCCCTTGTCAGAACAAATCTTGACAGTTTTAGCTAGTGCAGTTAGATTGTGGGGTTTCCCCAGTTCTTATTGGATAGGTACTGCTAATACTACTACAATGAGCTTTGTATGGCATAAATTTTTTTTTAACATTGTTTTAAAGAGAGCTAGATCCAGTAGCAGTAGCAATCAAGGAAGGAGATGAAAATGCTGTGCTTAACATGATGAAATCAGGGAAAAACCTTTCTGAACCTAATAAAGATGGATGGTTACCCCTGCATGAAGCAGCCTACTATGGTGAAGTAGGATGCCTGAAACTGTTGCAAAAAGGTTAGTAAGTTTTTTTTAATGATTAAAAATGGGAGATGAACAAAAAAGATTGGCCAAAAAGCAGGAAATATAACCTCTTCTGTCCTGACCTCTTCTGCCTGTTCCATCCAAAGACATGCCTTTATTCCAGCTTTGTACAGGTGCATTCATTTCAGCCTATATAAATAAGTACAGTTGTGCAGTGGCAGATTAATTAAGATGTCTCTTCAGGGTTTGGGAGATTTGAATTCAAGACCTTCTCTAGGCTGCACTCAGTTGGCACAGCTGTAAATGGGTATCTGGTTATTTGGGTGGTGGAGTTAAAGGTGTCCAGATGTGATGCTGACCATGTCACTCCCTTATGTGTCAGTGGGTATAGGAACTAGTTTGTCTTCACCATACTAGCCCAATAGGCTGTTTGACTTTGGAGGAGTCTTGAGTTGAATAAGTAGGTTAAAACCTATGATAAAATAATATAAAACTCTTAAGAGTTGAGTGACAACTTGCTTTTCTGGGTTGATATTGACTTGCCCCATATAGCTGTGTTTTTTAGGGTATAAGAGAGTAGATCTTGGCTGGTATAAATCAGCATAATTCCACAGAAGTCAATGGAGCTACACCAGTGAATACCAATGGACAATTTGGCATTGATTAGTTAAAGAAAGCCTGATGGTGGACTATTTGCAGAGTGCTGTTTCCAAATTCCCACTGAACTGCTGCTGCTTAGTAGCTTTTTAAATTGCCAGTGACTAGAGACAAATGACTTTTAAACATTTTAATCTAATTTACTTGTCAACTTCTTTTATTTTAACCTGTTTTAAAGTAAATTCACAGCTTGTTCTTAACCTACTTTATTTATGGAAAGCCCCAAGTTGTCTGAGCTTTTGAAGGCTTATGGGGTCCTCACAAACAAAACGTACAGGTTTGGGCATTGCCATTAGACCTGGTCAAGAATATTTCAAAAGACTCTTTTATTTTCATCACTCCATTGGAACAGTTTCTGAAGCCCAGGGTGGAATATTTGGAGAGAGAGCAAAGTCCAGTCACTAGCAGCCTTGTAGTTAGGATGCTCCTCTAAGGTGAGGTAGATTGAAGTTCAAGTCCTTGCTGTGCCAGCATCAGAGCAGGGACTTGAATCTGGGTCTCCCACATTCTGGGAAGCTGCTACACTCACTGGGCTCTTGGTTATTCTAGGGGCCTGATCTAATTTATTTGTCACAAAAATGAATTTCAAACATCAACATATTTTGAGAAACAGAATCCTTGTTTTCCAGCCAAACTAAATTACAACATCCAAATGGAAACACTGGGTGCATGCATCTACATGTGTCATTAATGTACAGCAATAAACTCTAGAATTTATTGCTCTGGAATGTATTCCTCCTGGGAAACTCCTGGACACACCATTTATACATGTGCCTGGGCTGGAGTACAATAAGCCAGGGCAGAGCAGCCTCTGTTGGCAACAGATCTGGGGGGTCAGCCTGCCAGCCTGGGGCTGCTCTGACCAGGCTGAATGTGCTGCGGAGGGGCTGGCTGGGGCACAAGGGTGCTTCAGTGGGGGGTAGCTGGTAGGCAACCCCCACAATGAAGCACCCTCATGCCTCAGTCAGCTGGGTTAGCATCTACATGTGCACTGCTGTGCATGAAAAAACTCCACAGCAGGGTAGTACTTGTAGTTTTTTAGTCTCCTGCACCCTAATAGGGGCACATGCATAGATGCTGAAATGTTTACTGAAAAGATAATCAGTCAACTCTGCAGTAAACATCTCATGTAGACATGTCCATTGTGTGCTAAGATACAAAAGCAGGAGGCATGCTACCTACTACTGTCCATAAATGAAAGGCTGTAGCACTGCCTGACCTGTACCCTGACCCCTGTCAGTTTTATTTCTAATTTATCCAATAAGGCAATCCCAACACTGGCAAGTACAATTTGCATCCTCCTGATCCCTGTGTGAGTGCCTCCTCAGCCTGCTGCTGAGGTGTTGTTTGCATAACATGCCTCCTCCTAGATGTAACATGGGGTAGGGGAGCTTAACTTTATTACTAGAACTACACTATGACCCTCTGTTTTTAAAAAATGATTCTTATCAGAGAAGTTTGGGGGTGTAAGTGAACCTTGGAAATTTTTTTCACTTTAAAATCCAGGTGCTGAGTAATTTCCTATCATTGAATGTTTTACATTTATAACAATACCTGTCCCACAATGATTAGTGACAGTTGCTTTCAGTGGTAGATGCATGTGTGCTTCATGCTTTACTAACTGTGGACCAATGACTCCTGAACAGCATACCCTGGAACCATTGATCAGCGTACTCTTCAGGAAGAGACAGCAGTCTATATAGCAACATATAGAGGACACCTGGACTGTCTGCTTTCTTTGCTACAAGCTGGAGCTGAACCTGATATTGCAAACAAAACCAGAGAGACTCCACTCTATAAAGGTAAAAAAGCCTGGCTTTCAGAGGGGCCGAGTTCCCACTGACTCTAAGTGGAGTTTGGATGTCAGCCCTTCTGAAAAATAGGCCCTTGTTGTTTTGGTGTGGATACATACTTTTTTATTATTATTACTTGAAGCCACAATTCTAAGTATTCATTGGATATCACAGCAAGAATGTTTGAAGCTGTTGTCATTCACCAATGGTGTGAGAATAGGGTTAAATGTGCCATAAAAGGCTATAACAATATACACAAGTGGTACATTTCCTTACCATGTATCTGCTGCATTGCTGTTATGTGAACAGTATGCTATATTCAACAAAATTAAATAAACCCAAGGGCATCATAGAGTTTGGCGAAGGAAAAAAAATCTCTGATCTCTTAAATTTTATGGTGCATCTCTACTTCAGTGAGTAGAGAGAGATAGCTAGCTGTGTTAATTTGAAGTCAGGCAGGGGGCAGGACAGGGTAGCACCTGAGAAATTAAGTGGTTCAAAGAGGCATAAGCTTTCATAGGCAACAACCTCCTTTATCATATGCTACTTGATTAGATAGTATCTGACACAGTGGGCTATTACCTTTGAAAGCATGTGCTTCTCTGAACCAGTTAGTCTGTAAGGTTCTATTCTGCGTTACCTTCTAGGTCAATAGATGCTTCCTAATGGTCTAATTTTAAATTTTTAAAAATATATAGATCCAAACATGAATGTGGTCATTAACTTTGGATGCCACCCATTTTAGGATGTCTGATTCTAAAAATCTGGCCCTTAAGAGTCTGTTTGATTTGAGGGAGTTGTTTCACTTTTCAATAAACAGGGAATAACAAACACAAAATATAATATAGAAGCATTGCCCCAGAATTTGATGAACTTACCAGTCTTGATGCAAAATCTGTTTGCCTACCTTCTACTACGATGATGGAAAATTAATGAAAATGTAACCATGAAAAAAATTCTCACCTTAGTTGTATATCTGAATTGAAACATGCAAACCTGCTATGCATAGGTGACTGCTGCAGTGTTCAGTCACATACTCTCTATTCAGTGCCTATGACTCCCACCAGTGTGAGTGGGAGCTGTATCCATGGGGAAAATCAACAAAAATAGGTGATTCCTTCATGGAAATGTATATGCTTACTTAGAAAAATATTGCCATGGACAGTCCTGGCCTTTGTCTATTCACAATGTACAATATGTTATGGCCAGGGTTTGTGAAAGTGGCCTGTCATTCTAGGTACATTGGCCTCTAGGATGTCTTAGATGTGGCATCCTAGATCTGAGAAGCCCAGAATTAGTGACCTCTTGAAAAGTTTGTCATAAATGATTTCCCTTTTGTTGAGACAGCCTGTGAACGCAGGAATGTAGAAGCTGTGAGGTTGCTGGTGCAGTACAATGCTGACACAAACCATCGGTGCAATCGGGGTTGGACAGCTCTCCACGAGGCCGTCTCTCGGAATGACCTGGAAATCATTGATATCTTGATCAAAGGGGGAGCCAAGATTGAATCCACAAATGCTTATGGGATCACCTCTTTATTTGTGGCAGCAGAGAGTGGTCAGTTAGATGCTTTGCGATACCTTGCTAAGTGTGGTGAGTACAGTAATTAAAATTCATTTAATCTACTCAGTATAGCCTAAATATCCAAGAAGAGGCCCACAAATGTGCATGAGTTCAGTCCTCAGGTGGACACTGGATCTAGTTGATAAAGATTCTGAGCCCTAGTTTTTACATGACAGGCATGCCCAGGGCAGGACTTGATGATCTCCTGAAGTCCCTTTTGACCCTAAAGATCTATGAAATCTATAAAAATAGACAGAAAACACCCCAGGTTGCTCTGGGGAGATACTAGCAAGAGTAGTCTGCATGGTTAAGGGGGGACTTTGCTGGAGTGTGCTGCTGGTTAGAATGCTAGCATACCATGACTGTGTATTCAGCAGTCCTGGACACCTGATGCAATCTTTGCACTACATAAATAGCCTGTACACGTAACAAAAAACCATAAACAGGGAATCAAAGCCAAGAGTTAGCGCCAGCACTAACCTGTTAATGAAAATCTGCAAGGCATGAAATGAGAAAAGAAAGTTCCCCACTGCTGTGTTGTTGTAGTCTGCTTCTGAAAACTTTTCCATGATGTGCTGCAAGGAATGAATGTCATGGTTGTAGGCATACACAAAGCTTTTGAGTCAGAGATGGTATTGTTTATTAGACCAACTAAACAGTAGCAAAAAAGGTCTTTCTTTTCAAGCTTTTGAGTACATACAACCTTCTTCAGGCTGAGGAAAAACCAAAGATTGTGGAAGTTAGAAAAGAAACTGCATTTTGCACAGGGGAGGTAGAGAGTGGAAGTTTATTCTCCTGGGTAACTCAGAGTCCTTTTGTGAGAGTGTTACAATGTGATGTGCAGATTAGACTGGCTGCTTCCCTGAAGGTGTCCCATGTTTGTAGGCAAGGATTTTTTGGTGATATCTTTTATTGGGCCAGCTGTGTATTTGGGAAAGATGTTCAATAAGCTTTCAGGCACAAAATGTTCTATCTCAGGTCCACTTTGTGCCCCAAAAATTCACTAAAATTTCTCCCTAGCACAATAAAAGACCAAAAATATCCTTGTCTCTTTATATATTTCTTGGACCATCATGGCTACCCGATTTCCAAAAGTTCAGAGATATTTCATTCTAGAAGTATTCTTTCATGGTTGAGAGGCTCCATCTTGTGGCTTTTAGCCACAGCCCTGAATAGCAGAAAGTTCTGGCCCTCCAGTAGTGCAGAAGATACTGTGCTTGTGGAAGGTAAGAGGACAGAAGATTCCACACCTGTACTGGGGCTGGTCACCTCTTTCTCGCTGCCCCCATTTGCAGACAGCGACACTTACCATTCCTATGTCAAAGGGATGTCTGCAGAAATAGTGAATGAATGCCTGTGCATCACTTAGAAGACAGAAAGCACCAACTGCTAGGTTTAATGAGGGTTTTAGAGTCCTCAAGTGGGGCCCAGTCTTGCTGTCTATATTCAGGGAAGGAGTCAGTCCATGAAGAACTCTGGTGAGAAAGGCAAGCAGGATCTGACCTAGAGTAAATATGTTTTATCATCCTCAAGAGAGGAAGAGGATTTTTATTCTCATAAAAGGTTAAGAATTCACATCTTGTGGTACCTCTCCCCACCCCAGAGAGGTCTTCCCTGCAGTCTCCCAGCTCCTTGTGTTCCATTCTTAAGTGGGTTCCTAATTTCTCTTTCAGGTGCCCATTTCCATACATACCTTTGCAAATTCCTGACATTTTAGGAGGCATGTAAAATTAAACCCCTTTGCTTTAGCAGTCCCATGTTAAGAAATGGTAATTTTGGCTCATTTATTCTGTGAATAAGTAGTGTGCACGTGTGCTTATACTGAGAGATGCAATGGACCTAACTTACACTTTATACTAGTCATGTGAATGGACCTTAAAGAACTGAAGTTATAACAGCTGCACTTTAAGGTCCACTGATACTGCTAGAGTACTGCAGAATGCTGCACAACACTGTTAGGGGTGCAAACACCTACGTGTAATTCACAAGATAAACTGGGAAATTTCAAATAGGAATCCACAGCATTGAAAACCCTGTTGTGGGTTTTCTGAGTTCTTTGCAACAGAAGAATTGCTTTATTATTTCTCTGCAATGAAAAGAAACCAAGCAAAAGCATAGGGCTGGCATTTTTCAAAGGGTGTCTTGAGTCTAACAAGGGGTACCTTGACTCTGAAAAGCTGAGAGCCACCATCTTAGAGTAAATGAGAATTGGGGGCAGCATCTGTAATTATATTGATGAACTAGCATTCAAAATAATTAAAATGAAAAATGTCTAGGCAACAATATATACCTGTAAAAGATATAGATTGCACACTGTGAGTGTTAGGGAACAAAAATGCTTCTATTGCTTAATCTGTTTTATATAACACTGAATGGGTACTCCCTCTCTGACTTTAAATACTATACTTGAATGAGATTTGTGTTCAGCTCAATTACAGATTCATATTTCCTTAAAAGTTCCATTTGGAGAAAAATGCACAAGAGAAAATACAATAAAAAAAACCCAACTGTTCCAAGCCATAAAAGCTCTTCTGAGAACCTTGGTAATAATATTGTTGCATTGTTTATGATGAGCAATGTTTGCTATAAATAAAAGATTTTGTTTAATTTATTTTAAAGAAAATATCTCTGTGTTGTGTTTTGCCATTGAAGTTCTCTTTGTGTTTGTATCTTTACATAAGCAAACACAATACAGATAGAATCATAGGAAGTCAGGACTCGGCGTGACCTCAGGAAGCCATCTAGTCCAACCCCCTGCTCAAAGCAGGACCATCCCCAATTAGATCAACCCAGCCAAGGCTTTGTCTAGCTGGGTTTGAAAGCCTCCGAGAATGGAGTTTCCACCACCTCACTGGGTAACCTGTTCCAGTGCTTTACTCCCCTTCTAGTGAGAAAATTATTTCTAATATCTAACCTAAATTTCCCTTGCTGCAACTTGAAACCATTGCTCCTTGTTCTGTCATCTGCCACCACGGAGAAGAGCATAGCTCCATACTCTTTCTAATCCCCCCTCCACTGAGGTAGTTGAAGGCTGCTATTAAATTCCTCTCAGTCTCCTCTTCTCTAAACTAAATAACCCCAGTTCTCTCAGTCTTTCCTCATAAATCATGTCCCCAAGCCCTCTTATCATTTTATTGCCCTCAGCTGGATTCTCTCCAATTTGTCCACATCCTTTCTGTAGTGGAGGCCCAAAACTGAACACAGTACTCCAGATTTAGGCTCACCAGTGCTGAATAGAAAGGAATGCTCACTGCCCTGGACATACGGGCAACATACCTACTAATGAAGCCCAGTATGCCATTAGCTTTCTTGGCAACAAGGGCACATTACTGACTCATATTCAGCTTATTGTCCACTAACCCCCAGGTCCTTTTCTGTAGAGGTGCTGCCCAGCCAGTCAATAGGGCGTGCAAAGCTTCAGTCCCTGATTTGATTCTGTGGAGATTTGGCCCAATTTGGTGGCAGTGCACTGGGTCTGGAGCTTCATGTTGGACCCAGCCATGGCCAGACTCCATGCACTTACCCAATCTAGCATGTGGGGCTGTGTCATCTGACTACGGTCTCCTCAGGGGTCTGGAGATTTAGCAGCAGGGAGCCCTGGCAATTAACACTGCCACTGCTCCCCAGCTGCCAAATTTCCAGATCCCTAGGGATCCCTATTTCTTGCATATACTACACACCCCAGTTTCCTTTGGCTTGTCTGGAGGGAAAATATGCATGGTTTACACGAGAAAATATGGTATTGAAATAAACTTGGAATAAGGTATGCCAAAATACCAACAGCTTGTTAGAATAAGTTATTTTCTCAAAAGTATCTATCTTCCATGTTACAGGATCATGTTTTAGGTTATGTTTGCAAGGGCTGATATATGTTTCTCCAATATGCTTTTTTTTTCTGTTTACATAGGCAAGAAAATGTCATAATATAAAATCATTTGTCCTCAACCACGTTCAGATATGATTTTTTCTTGTGATGTAGCTGGAGGGCCTTGGGCTCATGATCAGTATCTAACTGCAGGCACCTATTATGGGTATAGTCCTGTGGGTAATATGGTTATTGCTTTTATATAGGGTGAGGTTTTTTGACTGTCCAGTGCAAAAAATATCTCATCACATTCGTTCCCTTAGCACCGGGGAGAATATTTACTGGTTAGCAAAATAAATGTGGAAAATATAAACTATTCTTTTATCTTCTCTCCATCCTCATTCTTACCATACCCAGCAAATGTTCTAAAGGAAATATATGAGCAGTCATTTCACCTTCCTGTTGGTTTTGTGCCTGAAATCTAAATAAAATAACAGAAACTTGTTCTGTTCACTCAAATGATGCATTTGATTCTGGTCACTAGTTCTACAAAGGTTTACTTTGTTTCTAGGTGCTGATATCAATACCCAAGCCAGTGATAAGGCCTCTGCTCTTTATGAAGCTTGTAAAAATGGACATGAAAAGATCGTGCAGTTCCTGTTGTCACAAGGTGCAGATGCTAACAGAGCTAATAAGGATGGGCTGTTACCTCTTCACATAGCAGCCAAAAAAGGCAATTATGAGTAAGTTCCGGTGTTGTATTTTTTTATAATTATTATTTAGATCACTTACAGTTTCACCCTTTAGATGGGAATCCAAAACCTTGAAGAAATAAAATAAAATAATGGTCCATATCTGAACTTCTGTACAGCTCCAATAAAGTCAACTGAGCTGCCATGGTTTATACCAGCTGGAATCTGTCCTATATTTATAGAGTTCGTGTTTCTAGTACTGAACTCATGAGTATGCCTGCAAAGATAGGATGAATGGGGGTCTCTGGATATTCCCGCTGCTCTAAGAAGGATCTTGCTAACTTAGAAGAGATATCATTTATTAGGCTCCATCTACTGGGATAAAATCCAGAGTAGCTCTGGAAGTAATTAAGGTAAACAGAAGTAGGTACTCTACGGAATAAACATGTCTACATAGGGAAACAGTGCAGAATATCCACTGAGTTTTAAAATCATACCCTGGCTTATTCTTCAGTAACTTCCCTATCCTGATACGTCCATAATAGTCCTTCTCCAGGAGCAGAACATGCTACACATTATGCAAAATAAATGTTCTACAAAATAACTACACTGCAACTTCAGTGCATTCAGGTTTTGTCAGCATGAATCAAGAGACTGACAGACAGGAAGTGGCTAAATGAATATCTGAGGCAGAGCCAGCCTTAGGGGTGGGCAACATCTGCTCTGCCTCATCCTGGCTGATCCCCACCCCAGGCAGGAGGAGTGGTACACAGCCCAGCCCAACTCCTGTCTCCAGCTGCTGCTCAGGAGGAGCCAGGCCAGGCAATGTGGGCAGCAGCAGCGGTGCCACTGCTGCCCACCCACCTGCCTGGCACACCATGCTGTTCCACCTCTCCACTAGACTGCACCCTGGGTTGCCTGCCTCTGCCACTGACTTGTGAATGGTGCTGGGAAGGGGATCCTGGGAGTGTGGGCCAAAATATAAGTTTACCCAGGGGGCCTTTTTCCCTAAGGCTGGCTCTGATATGAGGCATAAGAAGACCATTGCTGAAATGCTACCTCCAGGTTAGGCTCCAGGTTAGTCCATGTTCAGAATAGTTGGTTACAAATCAGAAGGGGTTCACAAAAGAGGCAAAAGAGTGATTCAGGGTCTTTAACATATGGCTTATCATGAGAGATTGAAAAAAGCTCAGTCCAATTCATTTGTGCAAGAGACGATTAAATCGCAGTATGTAAGAGGGCAAAAGGAATCTGAAAGTTGTTGGTTCTTTTATCTTGTATAACAAAATCCAATGGATAGAATCTAAAGCCAAAGAAATTCAGGCTAGAGATAAGACACACATTTTTAACAGTGAAGGTAATTACAATTGGAAAAAACTTATCAGGGTGGGTGGCAGAGTCTCTATCACTTGAAATGATTAAATGGAGATTGGATGCCATTATAAGAGAGTTGGTTGATGCAGCAACCAGCTGGTGAAATTCCGTGGTCTCTTGTGTAGGAGATCGGGCTAGAGGTTATCTGTCTACATGGCAATCTGGAGGTATGACTACAGCTTGTGTGGATGCTATCTTTAAATTAGATAGGTCAGGTGCTGCAAATGGTATGGCCAGAGCAGGCTGGAGGTCAGCCTGGTGTTAGTCACCTGGAGATTTAACAAGGCTCCCATGCAGGTTTTACAGCCTCAGTGAACCCCATGTGGCCAGTGGCTAAATTGTCAATTTGAAAGCTTTCTCAGATGTCTCTGTACAAGTTGTAGTCACAGACCTAGATACAGTACAGACCTTAACAGTCTATTCTGTCCTTACAGTCCATGACTATTCATGAAATGTTGGTGTTTAATGATGCATAAAAAGCACCTTTCCATAATACCTGTTATCCTAGGATCTCAATGCACTTCACAGATAGAACCTTGGCTTCTCGGTACTGCAGCGATGTATGCAAGAATTCTTATTTTCTGCAACTGGAACAGAACTGCTGCCTTGGTGGAGGCTGTGTGTGCTAGAGGGCAGCCCCAAGAGCAATTTTATGTAACTGCAACATCCTACTGTAATGTGGGTGGGTACAACTTCTGCCGGCACAACTCAGAGTTCTCCCTGGAATTTAAATTATGTTGACAGTTCTCTTCCAAATAAATATGTTTCACACTGGAAATGGGTTGAAGGCAGCAATCCAGTTCTTGTTTCTTGCCCCCCAAACTTAGGGAAAAACAGATCTGCACCTAAATGTCTATATTGAGCTTGATTCAGTCCTGTGAAACTGTATGCCCCTAAGACCTGACAAAGTCTAGTTTTAGCTCCTAGCTCGCATAAGCCTTTTCAGTGTAAGCCCATCATCACTTTAGAAATAACCTAACCCTAACCCTGCTTCAGACCTCACACCTGTTATTCCCTATTCCCACCACTCTTAAGTGAGATCAGAATTTAAATCCAAGGTCTTAATTCTGCCACACTTAAAAGGCCAAGTGCATTTTTTTT
>JAGPOW010000304.1:26091882-26124514 GCA_030014935.1 Caiman crocodilus
AAAAGGTGGCCTTGGCTGTCTTATGTCTAGGCAGGATATAAAGAAGTAGCCGATACAGTTCTGGACCCCATATTCCATGGTTGAAATGAGTGGCAGATTTTGGAAGAAGCTCTCCTCTCTGACTGCATTTGCTTTGGCTTTTGTTTCAGTTTTGTGACATGGTCTCTGCTCCAGAGATGAATCGCTGGGCTGGGCCTATTATTGATGTTCTTCTAGATTATGTGGGCAATGTGCAGCTCTGTTCCAGGCTCAAGGAGCACATAGACAGCTATGAAGAGTGGGCTGTCATTAAAGAAAAAGCAGGTACGATGCTGTTGTGAATTATGTTACCCAGAACAGAATCTAAGCCAGGTAGTCAGACCATTGGGTGAGTGAATGACACAGAAAGCCTCAGCCTGCCAGAAGCCATCTCCATTCATAGGCAGAATACTTTATAATATGTAACCTTGGGGAAAATCCTGTGAGGTTTACGTGCAATTTATAAAAAACCCTGTTTGTTTCATCCCTTTGTATTTGAGGGGATTTTTCCATTAAGCTTAAATAATGCTTTGGGTCAGTTGTTTAGACTGTGTAAAATCCCATGACACTGTTGATACAGCTAAGCTGATATACATCAATCGGGAATCTGATCCATTGAGGCTAATTATTCTGGCCTTCAGTGGAGAAATACTGGATATTGAGCCCATACCCTGAGTTAGTCAGCATGCAGCAGTGAATAATCCTAGCTTTCCAGGCTGCCCTGTGTGCACAGAAGCCCTCCAATGCAGCAGTAAATTACTAATACTTTATCTGCCTAGAGCATCTTTAATCTCAGGGACCCAATGGGCTTCACAGCTGTCAGGGCAATAAACCCATAGCACCCTCCTGAGTAGGATAAATGCAGAGGCCTAACTACCAGGGTCTGCACTCTGGTGGCCAATGGCAGCAGGGGCAGTGGCAGGGGGCAGGCTAGCTGGCAGCAGCAGTGCCTCTTGTTCCTGTGCCCCCTCCAAGTGGATGCCTGGGACTAGTGCAATGGTCACCCCTTACCCTTGTGATGCTTCTGGGTAAATCTCATCCCTACTTGCAAAAGGGGAAATGGAGTATACTTAGGTACTCCCAGCAAGTCCCGGACAGATCCTGGGATAGGACGCCTTGACTTCTAATTTCCTGGCTCCTGAACTAGATCATGCCCCCACAGTGCATGGATCAGAGCAGTTTCTGACACTCTCTCTCTTCAAGAAAAGAAACACTCCTCTCAGCTTTCCTCTTGTTTATATTTTCATCTCCTTTTCTGTTCAGCGGTGTTCCCAGTAGAGCCAGCTCCAGTGTCTGTGGAGCTGGCAGATCCTTGTGGCTGGTATTTTACAATGCAGGGGATTATCTGGTGCTTTGCCACTGGTTCACTAGCACACGGGTTCACCCTAGACTCTCTCCTTTTCTGCCAACACATTGACAAATCTCCCTCTTTCTTCTCTTCTTTCAAGGGGATTCTTTCAGCCCTTTTCAGAATCCCGGGGATCCCTGCCCCATTTCCCCACCCACCTTCGAGGCCTCATATTGTGCCTACTGTTAGTCTAGCCAAGGAGGCTTGGACATGGCTCCCAGGCCAGCCAGAGGGGTTGCCACAGAGCTATCTGAAGTATTTCCTCTCTTTCTCCTCATGCTGCCTCTCAGTTGCTGCCAGCTTGAGAACAAGGGACACAAATGAGTCATGAGCTCTGACCCCTGTCTGGCAGCATGATGCTTTAGCGCACAAGAGCCAGCTGTGGCCACCCTTGCCCAGCAGGGCTGAAATGTCTGACTGGATGGGATAGAACTGATGTTACATCTCAGATTGAAGTGGAATATCCAGTAATGTGCAAGAGCCCCGGCCTCAGCACCACACCCAAGTACCCGAGCCAGATACTGAGCTGACATGCTGGGCTGAGGGAAAAGAGAGTTGCAATCCCACCCTCCCCTCAGGCAGCAGAACAAATCCACACCTACATCTCCATCTGCAAGACTGTAGTAGTCCCTGTGGCCCTGGAGTATCCTTTGTTTCACCCCCAGTAGCAGCTGGCAGGGGCCTGCCCTGGAGCTAAGTGCTGCGACTGGTTTGTCTCTGCTGCTGAGGTAACATTCACGGCCCGCGGCAATGGCTTAACATGCTGAGCACCGCCCTGCCTTAATAACTTTGCTGATTTGCTACTATTCAGTTCAAAAGTGCTTGCGCTCACACTGAAGTCCTGTCTCTTTTCCAGAGCCACCGAGGCCTCTCACACACCTTTGCCGGATCCGAGTTCGAAGCTTGATTGGAAGAAACCGTATTAAACTTATTGACACTTTGCCTCTCCCAGACAGGCTGATTCGATACTTACAGTACGATTATTCCCAATGACCACAGGCAAACCTGGCAATCAGCAGCCTTCTGGCCTGACACCCGGAGTCATGACAGAGGACAGTAGTATTCATGTAATGATGGTGAACAAAATGCATGAGGGGCTGAGAAGGAATCTCTGTCACCTGACATACAGCATCGCCCAACAGCTAATCTACGAGCAGTGACATCCTGGAGAAAGAGAAGGGGGGAAGTGAGAAAGCGTGGCAAAAGTGGATCTGTCGTCAGATTTTCCAAAAGAACGCATACTCTGCAATGCCACACACCTCACAGTGTGGGCTCTGAAGAAGGGGGATGAAAGCCAACACTGGGAAATGAGGGAAGCCAAATGCAAGAAACACGGGGAGGTTTGAAAAGAACATTGAGGTCTTGAAGAGGTTAGAGTCCTTCAGTCACTCAAAAATCAGCATATCTGGGAAGTTACGCACTGATTGGGGGCTTTTTTGTATTTTTTTGTTTTGTTTTGCTTTTTGTTGCATTATATTGGACAGTTTGCTGGTTGCTGATCACCTGATACCACATTTTCATGTTGAGGTTTTTTGGGGGGAGGCTTTCTTTATGAATAGTTGACTTGATTTCTGAGCACTTGAAACTCAGAACCTTTTTTCCTCAACAAAATATTTTGTAAATATTGGGGTAAATCCCTAAGTCATGCCTCAGGGTAAACTCCCATTAAATTCGATGGAAGTTCCCTTTAAGTAAGATCTAAGGACAGAAAGATTTAACCCTGAGCAAATACTTTGTTTGTAATATAGTAAATATGCACGTGAAGTGGACAGTGTTCAAGATAAATGGTTTTCTGGACTGGGGATCCTGAAGCAATCCTAAACTCACATAAGCTGGTGTAAATAAGAAGTAGCTGCTTTAATGTCAGTGGATTTACTTTAGCATGAGAGCAGAATCAGGCCTTGAATTTTTTCTAGAACATGCCAGTGGAGCAAAAGCCCTAAACCGCTGTTACTGAAAGAAGAGAACAATTATTTCAGTGTTACTAAACACAAAAACAAAGGCTTTCAAAAACAGGCACCCAACTAGATACTTCTAAATCCTTATTAATGATAAGAATGATGGATCCGTATTAATGATAAAATGTCTATATGTAGTGCAGGGTTGTGACGCAGTGGGCGTGTTTATACATGCATTTTTACTAGCTTAAATTTACTGCTCAGTAAGCGGGAATAAGCCAGCATCTACATATGTGTGCATTAAAGTGCATTAACACTATGTGTGGTCTGACTTGGGACTAAAGTTAGTCCTAAGTCAGTCCACACACACAGTATTACTGTACCTTAAGGCATCTACATGTCTGCACAGGAAGTAATCAGGTGTAGAACTGATACCTGCGTGATGCAAATTTACACTCAATTCAGTATAAATTGCCATATTTACTGCACAGTATGGGCATGCATGTGTAGACATGCCCAGTGAATCGTTGCTTATGGCATAAGTCATTCCACTCAAATCAGTGAGGCCACTTCTTGGAGTAAGATACTACTCAAGTGGAACAAATGTATCTTTGATACTTTGGCCTAAATTACAAGAGAGCTGAATATCTCACAGCTCCCAGTGACATCAGTAGAAGTTGCTATTTCAGCCCCTTTGAAAATCAGATCATTTATTTTGGCACCTACATAAGGATGTAAGAGCCTAACTGTCTCTGCAGATCTTGGCCTAGAAACACACTGGTCTTTTCCCTCTGACTAAAAATTCAACAGGAGATTTGGGTTACAGGCTGACTTGGGGACAAACCAGAGATTTTTCTGCGAGCACATATGATAGTTATGCTTCTATTTGTTGAGTTGGGTACCATATCCTGAACTGAGCTGGTTAAAATCTAAATAGGGTAAATGCTTCTTCCTGTCAAACAGATCTCCACTGCAGCAAGTCCTCTTTGTGTAGTGTTTTAAATCCTAACACAGAAGTTGGACACTTATGGTCCAGAAGCTGGGTCCAACCCATGGAGCCATTTGATCCAACTCACAAACATGTGGAGCTTTGGCAGCAGTAGTGCTGGATGCATTTCCTGGGCTGGCCTGGGGAAAACCAGCAGTGTCAGGCTCTTTCCCTGTGCTGCTGTGGGGAAAAGAGGCAGTGGCATCTGAGTCCTAGTGGCTTCCCCTCTGCCTCTGACCCAAACTGGGTCATTTTGCTCTACAGCCTAAAAAGGTTGCTGACGACTGCCCTAAGATACGGCTAAAAGTACCTTCCGCCATTACATCTGCCTTTCCACAAGATTTTAGAGCCTGATTTCACCTCCAGAAGGTTAGGGATTAAATCTCTTCCAGTACTTGTGGCATGGGCTGTAAACAAAAACAGCAGTCATTTTAGCTAAGTACATACTTGTGTGTGACTGTCCCCAATCAAAATAGACAGTTGAGAAACCAGTGTGGTTCCAGTTCAGACTGAGCTGAGATCTTGCCAAGACGGGTGAAGCCCTGGCCCAGGATGAGATCCCTCAGCTGGTAAACACAGGTGTAAATCCATCTACTGACTTCAGTGACACTAGCTTACCCTCCTGTGAGCCTCTCCCATCTTGTCGAATGACAAAGCAGATGTTGTATCAGGACTGAAAATACTGAAGAAGTTTTCTCATGAAAGACGCTACATATTATCCCCACTTCTAGCTACGCTTTACCCTCTTGCTGCCTCAAGACTGCATAGTGTCCATGGGCCTGATTCTGTGGGATGCTGAGCAGTTTAGTCAAGCTCAGAGGGCAAGCTTCCAGAACAAGGTTCCAGGACACAGATCCTCACCTGTGTAACCGGACACGGTCCAGTTACTACAGAGGCTGGCAGGCATTCACCACAGCTAGGAACTGTCCCCTTGGGAATGCAGGATTGATAGTAGTTTGCTGAATTGAAAGGCCTGACTGAGCAGCTCAGCAGTCTGCATGGTTAAGATACGTCGATTTCCGCTACCAAGAGCACAAAGGAGTGATGTGGCAGCAACTCTGGATACCTCTGCCTCCCCAGTCCAAATGATCAGTCATGCATTCACGTCTGGGTTACAGCCTTCATCATGACTCTGGCGGGAGTCTTATGTTTGCACCTCAGGGTTCAAAGTAAGCGGTTGTTACTACTCTGCCACCAAACTCCAGTCAGATAAATAGGCCACTAAAAATCTCTCATCATCTCTAGGCACTAATAACAAGAGCTCAAACCTGCAGAGATTTTTTTTCATAATTCTTACACCAATTAAAAAATAACCCATTATTACTATTAACAGTGAGCCACCATTTGCTAAGAAACAAACAAAGAGGAGATTTAGATGTATACCCACCTCCCCTGCCAAATGAGGAGCCCAGCATGTGTTCCATAGACATTAGTGCTTTCCTGAAAGACATCCCAATTTTGGTCAAACATAGATTTTGGAACATTTAAAATTAATATAAATGAACAACAAACATAGGGCTTGTTTGTGCTGCCTTTATTACACTGGTGAGTGCTTATTTCACTGCAGAGCTCGCCCCCATAAAGAGGTGCTCAGCTATTTGTAACAGGATTGAACAGTCCAGTTCTTACAGTCCTAATAGTACTGTGTGAATTAAAGTTTTTTGATATGTTGAACATTGCCTGTCTAACTGCTGTAACCTCCCCTTGAAATGAGTTGGGCAGCTATAATAACCTGGTTTTTGCTCCCTGCTATAAATCAGGATTAATTACCCAGTGTAAGAGAGTAGAATCAGTCTGGGATGTACATAGATACTGATATTTTTTGGTAGAAACAGTTGACCTAAACCTCTGTTGGACATAAAATCAGATAATTTCAGACCACCTGGCTGATGAAATGATTTGAAGTCATAAATAATGTGTATATACTGTAAGTGTGGGGTTTCATAAATAATTCATGGTGAGAAACCTTTACATAGGCAAAATAATCATGAGTGACATTTTTTTTATTTAAAAAATTTGAAACTATATATGGATTGACCAAAAATCAAGTTTTGTTTCTTTTTTCTTAGCCAAAAGGCATCAGTCCTTAATTGGATTCCTATGGAACTGATTATTCTTTCACACTTGTATAAATCAGGAATCACTACATTGAAATCAATAGTGCTACAAGGTGTAAATATAATGTAACTACAAGAAGTATCAAGTCCATACTACGCACATAGTCTGAGTACAAATCAAGCCATTTGAAGATTTGACCTGGCAATTGCATTATTACTTTATCCTTTTTGTCTGACCATTTCCTCCAGCCTTTACACTGTTGATTTATTAGGGTATTATTTGCACTAAAACAGGGCAGGCTACCTCTTATACACTGAGATTAGACACAGTGAGTTCATCAGTGAAATGGAATTGGTACAAATTCTGTTCTCACCTATAAAAGTTAATACATCTGTACAGAAGTTACTGTGAAACTGAACAAAACTTCCAGGCTGTTGTAACAAGTGGAGCTGTTCCAATGTACAGTAACATGGTAAATTTTTAGTGATCCAGTAATGATGGCTGCTTGTCAGCTGTTCTAGGAATAGTACATGACCAGATTACTGTACTTACTGAAACATGTGCAATTCATTTTATATTCTTGTGCACTATTTTTTTGATTTTTTTGTATGAAAGGTTTTCATTTTTTCATTATTTATAAAAGCTATTGTGGTTTTGATGTTTAAAATTTGCATTACACTTTAGTAAATAGTAGCTTTTAGATGTTGCTTTTCATCATTTAAACAAAATAGAAATAAACTAACAGATTACCAACTTCTTGTGAACTATAGCATTTGAGAAACTAGACAAAAGTAAGATGAAGCCTATTTCAGCCAATCCAGTCAGTAACAACTACTGTGAAGTGGAAAGAGAAGAGGAGAGGAGCACAGATGCTGTTTTTCTTCAAATTTTTGGGAAGAGCTCATGTAAATCTTGTCATTTATTTCAACTCTGTTTAATAATGCCATTGTGCTCATTTGGGTTCTCATCACTGTCACTCTCAGAAGGCATCAGAAATCCATGAAGGGTCAAAATCCTGAAAATAGACCTGAGCAGAGAGAATGGACAATTCATTGCACTAAGCATTTCAAGATTTCAAAATACGGCTTCCTTCAAAATCCAGGAAGGAAACATTGAAAGGGAGATCTCTGATTTTGATTTTTTCTTTAAATATCATTATATTATTTATATGATACTTGATTATATCATATACAACAATGTAACATTTTCAGAAGTCAAAATGGGAAGATGTTTGAAAAGGAAAAACAGAAAAAAACATTCTGAAAATGTTTAAATGGCTTATTTCAGCATGGTTAGGACTCATTCCTGATTTTCTTCAGAAATAAATTACTGCAAAATTGAGCTAATTTCATGGAGTGTTTTGATTTTGACAGAATCACATATTTTATCAGAATATAGGGTTCCATCAAATTTTCTGACCAACTTGTCCTGAAATTCTTATTTTCACAAATAATCTCTCTAACTGCAACCGTTTTCAACAAACCACATTCCGATCAGTCATCCAGAAGAAAGCCAGCGTATCTCTAATAAAACTACTCTGGACGGACTCATACAACAGTGACTGAATTCACCCTCTAGTCCATTAGCTTCATCTGGACTGTAAGGATGAATAAAGCTTACCCATGTGGAGAACTGTTTTAGGAAGCCCCTTTCTTAAAGTTCTGCAGATTGATGCTTTTGGGCCCCATTTCTCCTCCCACCGAAATAAGCAGGAGCTCTGGTTTACCTATAGTGGGTGCAGAATTTGAAATACTCTCTCTTCATGCCCTCCTTTCAGAAGGACAAGGAGGTGATACTGAAAGTAGAGGAGTGAATGCCAGTCTCTTGGACCCTTGGGCATGACCCCACAGTGCTGAACATTGTGTCATCACTTACAGTTACATAAAGTTGGCACGAAATTCTTCCAAATCAGAATTCCTAGCTCACTCCTGTGACATGTTATGCCTGTTTTGGACAAGTGCTGGCTGAATCACTGGGCAAGAGGGAAGGCAATGAGGAATCTACCCTGGTGGACCTTTTGTTTCGGACTACAAGAATCACCCACCATAGCCTCCTAAATTACCTAATATTTGTGGGATTGCTGAGATGCCTGGGGGAAAAAAATTAACTGGCCTGGGAATTTTTTGCAAATATATTTCCAAATGAAAAGTTGCAGGCTGCCTTTACGGCCTGATCTTCAGCTGGTATGAACGGACCTCCAAGTCCAGTGACCCAGGTCAAGGAAATGAAGGTTGTTTAGCTGATAGCTTTCTTGCAGCGTGGATGTAAGTTTACTGAAGTCATTGAAATTACATAAACATGAGGCAGAGACTCAGGAAAAAACCTGAGCTATGTATCATTGAACTCATAGAGAGGTTTCAATTCAGTCATCTTCTCATTTGATTCAGTAAAAGCAGGCCCCAAAGAAACCAGTAGTATAATTCTATTGACCTGAGTGATAAAGACCACTGTAAAAGAACAGAGACTTAACCCATAATATTTAACTTTTCAGATCTCATGTCCTATTTGCTTAGCACCATTTAGAAGGTTTAGACAAGTTTAACAAAACCCTTTGTTAGCCTTTCTGAACTGACTTCATTATAAATGATCAACTTCTCTGGTGCGTAACTTGCACATCATTTGCAAATACTTGCAGCTTTTCATTTCACAGTCAGGCAGAGTAGAAAATTCTCCCTGCAAAGCTCATGTGCCATTAATACCACTGCAGTCTCTCTTATCCGCTTTCTCTTATATGACGTGTTTACACCTACATGTTCAAATCTATGATTTCCAGTGTATTGCCTTAGAACTTAGAGAGTTATTCTGCTTTTATTCACACATGCTTTACCTGTGTTAATTCTATAGTTCTTCACGGAGGTACTGCTAGTTTAACCACACTGCCAGTGAGAAGAGAATTTCGCTTTCATTTCTAGCTACTGACATATTAAACCTGAATCTACGCAGCAGAATCAAAACAATTAATCATCAGTCTGAACATATTGGAGATGTGGAGACTGAAATAAAATTACCTGCTTTATTTTTTTAATTCTCTTAATATTTACAGGTGAGAAGAGCTGAAATCAATTTACAAACGTCTTCTGTGTTAAATATTGTCCTTTCAGTCTTTCACATGCACAACAAAGTTACCTGAACATTTTGATTTCCCTAGAATGACTTTAAAATACAAGGGATTCTTTTATGGTTTTAATCATTTCATTTCAGTGTTGCTAATATGAAGGGCATCCCTGGAAAGACATTCCCACATGTAAGATCTCTCTGAAGCATTACAAGTGAAGTGAATGGTTCTTAGCCCAAGGCTCAAGCAATTATCTTAAATATAAGAGGTCTAATTCTCCCCACATCTAGCTCCACAGGCTTCAATAAGGGCTATTCCTGATTTGCCCCCAATATAGTGAGAGGAGAATCAGGCCAAATGCATTAAAAATTGGTATTTATATTATCCAGTCTGTGCATTTCAGGCAAAAGAAGCAGTAGCGTGTTAGCTGCTTGTTTTATAGATAGAAAACATCCTTTGCTCCACAGTGGGACTAGCTGGTAGGCCACAGCATGAAGTTACATTTCCATTTCAACTTAAAGAGCTACTGTACACAGTACAACCCTCCTCCCTTCCCTTAGGCTAAATATATCCAAAGACATTGAAAATAGGAGGTGGTACTGCTGGCTTGGTAGGGATGGGTTTCAAAACCACCGGTCTATATAGTTTCTGCCCTGTGGCATCTGCCTCTTTGCAGAAGTGTTGGATTTCCCCTTGGGGTGCTGTGTTTTTCCTCCACAGCCCCAAGCCTGGGAAGGGCGACTGAGGTAGGGCTCCTGGGGTTTGGTAAACAGGTTGTCCATGGTACTGAAATGGACAGCAGCTCCAGGCATTCATCCGGCCAGACAGGGATGTCCCAGGTATTTTGATAGGCTCTTTTTCCCTGCTAGGTTGGACAGGCACTGGGGGGCTCTCTGGCCCTGTGGCATCTGGGCTCTTTTTGCTTTTCTTTCCCTCATAAGAAGGAAGGTCCCTGGACTTTGGGAGCCCATCAAGTCCTGCAGGAAAGCTTCCAACCAGCAGACTCTGAGCGGGTCTGGGCTCTTCCCAGAAGGAAGCTGGCAGCTGTCTTTTCCTCATGGGCACCTGATCTGGCCTGGCAGACTCTGGACTTTGCTCCTGCAACCCTTGGTCTCCACTGAGGTTCTCCTCCACCTCTGCTCCCCTCAGTGCCTTTTCACTGGTAGCTCTACAGGGATTAGGATCCAGGGCATCTGGGTGGGAGCTACGGTTTCTGTCCTCCACTCCTCTTTTCATGTTGGATTCCATGGATTTGCTGGGGTGACTTCTTGGGATCCTGGAATATTTTTGAGAAAACCGCTTGAGCTGCTTCTGTAAATATTTTCTGTGGTCAACGGAGCGGCGGCAGGGAGCTGACTTGTCCAGAGCTGCTTTGATGTCACTGGAGGCCAGGTTCACAAAATTGAGTAACATCTTCACTTCACTGTCTGATGCCATTTCACAGAGTGATCTTCATGGAGGTGTCCATTAAAATGTTATACTTCCTCTCCTGAAGCCTGGGCAAGCCTGTGAAAGGAGGACAGATGTATTTATGGCTTTGAATCCAAACACCATCCTGAAGCTGTAAAATAAAAAGTATCAAGTGGGTGCTGGGGAAGGAGTGGAGAGAAAACCAAATCAAACTCCTCAGCTAAACAACAAGTTGTCAGTTTGCCTGTGAGCCAGATGAATGTGCAACATTTTTAGCCCATTCACAACACAACTGCAGAATCACTGTACCCGCGTGCACGTGCGTGCACACACACACACACACACCTCCCCCCGCAAATGCATGGAATGGCTTGTTACTGCTGGAGAACCCCATGGTTAATCTTGTTACACAGGTAATGTTTAAATCCTAAGCAGAACCCTCTCCAGCACTGGCATGTCACTGTAACCAAATACACACACACACACAGAGTAGATTGTTTCACAAATATTGATTGTTACTGTATCATGGCTGAGAAAAACCTAGTTCCCCTGCTAATCTTGTTATACAGGTTATACACTACCAACCTTTAGAGAAGGAACCGGAGTCTGTGAGTGTTTAGAAGCAGTTTAGCAGCACTTGAGTAAGCTGAATGAATATCAACTCCTTCTAGTTAGAGGGCTTTCTCAGACCAATCAGAAGCCACTTTGCCAAATACAAAGCATCCCAATCAGGCATTAGACTCCCCGTTCTCACATTCTTTGCCATCACAAATTGTTGCCATGGGGACAGCCACAGAAAGACAGCTAATAATACAATCATTTCCCTGCGATTTTTACCATTCTCCCCTCTCCCCTCCACCCCTAGTAGGGCCTTTTTTTTTAAGACACAGTCCAACATGAAATGCTGGTGATGAGTTAAGAAAGTTTAGACACCCTTTTCTCTGAACTATCCCAAAGCTGTCTGGAGGCTGGCACTAACCATGCTTCAATGACACAGGACAATGCTAGCTGGGGAGACCAGGCTAGCCTACTTTTAACTGTTCTTGATCAGGGCTCTTTTTTTTTAAAGGGAGGATGATGTCAGAAAAAGGTAGGAAAGGAACAAATCTCTAAAGAGATGTGCAGATATCCATGGAAAGGGAGCTTGAGCGCTCAAGAATCTTGTCTTTATGTTTGCCCCCTCAATTGAGCCACACAAAAGCTGAATTACCCATTCAAACCGCCTGGACAAAAGGATGGAGTTGGATAGTACTCTTGCATCTGTAGTCAAACAGTTAGAGACTTAAATCGAGTCGTCATGATGGAGAAAGAGTTAGACAAAGCCCATAGAATTGCCATCAGCAAACATTTTCCTGTGTCATATTAGTGGGTCTCCATGACTCCCCCTGGCCCAGGGACAATAGCACAAGTTTGCACACTCGACTACTGTCACCCTGCCAACGCTGGCAAGGAGCAGAAACAGGACAATCCTTTAAGGGGAAAGCATGCCCACTGCAGGGAAGGTAAGAAGAGAGGGAAGAAAAGCGTGTGAAATGCTAATTGAGCTGCTTCCTTTACTGATCCAGAGTTATGTGAGTCCTCCTCCTTCATGCAGGGATGTCCTAAGGGGTGGCAATAACTTAATAGTACAGTAAAACCAGGAATCTCACAACGCACATTCCCTCTCTGAGATCTGTGAGAATAAGAGAGCAAAAATCTGTGGCCTGATGAATCTCAAAAATGCCAGCCACCTGGAAATCCAGGCAGTTTGTACTGGAGGGCAAACGCCTATCACTTGATCTCAGGTTTGGGCAGCCATGGCTGAACTGCAGTTTTCAGTGGTAAGACTAATAAAGATAGCAGGGCCTTTGAGATGCTTTGACGGCTAAATATTTAGAAAAGCTCCAAATATTAAACATGGATCCAAATACCTTCACATTTTGGGGGCATCTGACATGCAGCCCAAATTCCAATCCAAATTTTGTAAATAAAATCTATCTTTATAAGTTACCAGTGTAAGATTTGGGTTTAATGTCCTGTTGGCATCCACCTTTTACAGCATGAACTTCCTTTGAATATGGTCATTTCCTTTAGAGGAAGGTGAAACTCCTGACAATGCCATTTAGAGCTTCCTTGTGACATGCACTTATGCAACTTCTTGTTTGGGGTCAGATCATGAAATCCTTATTCACTCTTTGCCACAGGGTATGAGGGATCTGAATTTGAACATATGCATTCTATCAAAGATTGGATATAATATGCAATGCACCCCTTCTGGTGGCCTAGTCTACCCAAAAGGGGCTACAGACCTGCCAGAAGAGAATTCCCATAGCTGCCAAAATCACCCTGTTCCTGGCTCCTGGTGAAGGAGGTAAGGCCAAAAGTAAGAAGTGTGGCTAATACACTCCTGCCCTCAGCACTTGCCAGCTACCAGAATGGCTTTTGTGGGTACTCCAAGCTATGCTGAGTCTGGGCTGACACCACACATGGGCCCTTTATACCTCATCCCCAGGACTGCATCCTGTAGATTCTGGACCTTTTATTTCTGTGTTCCTGGATTGAAAGAATGTGGCTGTTCTTGAAGAGGTAATGCAAGGTTTTGGAGAAAAAGTCCGTGTCTACATGAAATGCTGACTGCACAGTAGCTCATTACTACTACACAGTACCGTCATGTGGCACAAAGTGTGACATGACTACTTCATAGCAGTAATGAGATACTGCACAGTCAGCCTCACCAAAAAGCTGGTTGGGGATGCTATTGTGCTGTAACACTGGTTATACTAAGCAATCATTAGTACTTGTGTATGCAAGGATGGGCAACCCCCACTTAGCGCTCTTAATTGGTTCCTGAAAAAGGGAGTGATAAGTGAAATGAGTGTTAAGTGAAACTGAAAGTTTTTGATGACCCAAGATGGTAACTGCAAATGTTTTTAATGACACAAGATGGTGACTGCGTTATAACAAAGCTCACTGAGCACTAAGTGGAAACAGGTATCAATTGAAAATGAACATTATAGCAAAACAGCGCTAAGCGGAACAGCGTTAAGTGGGAAATGCCTGTACTAAATGACTGCAGTCAGCAGCTCATGTAGACGTGGCCAGGGACACTAAACCCTACCAATGGAAAGTGCTATAAAGAATTAGACAATGATTGATTATTATCATTGGCCAACTGAGGGCTTCTTTCCCAGTATCATTACTGGGAATGAAACTCCACATCTGAGAGCTCAGGAGCAGACAATTTTACCTCATGGGCGTTTATAAGAAAGCCTTTGGAGTTAGTCCTGTGTTATGCTATGTTGTACCCTTAGATTTGCACTTCCTTTTCCCACATATTTGATAGTCTGCTGCTTGTGTCTGATAAGCAGCCATCTAATGAAACCAGTCCTCTGGTCCCAGTACACATGAGGGCAATGTTGCTTGTTTGGAGTTGAGCCATATCCAGGTTGGATTATTTATGCATCAGAAACTACAGAAGAGATGCTTTGTCCATTTATTCTAAGTAGGTGTCCAGCCAAGGGATCCTTTCTTTGTACATTTGCAGGTACAATTTGTACAAATTGCAGCCTGTGTTCTAACATATGAATCAGGCAGGATACATTGTTTAAAGGCTTGTTCAATATAATCCTTTCATAAAGAACTTAATAGTTGCCCCACATTTCTGAAAGAGAGTGTAACAAACAGATGTGAGAAGGATTTGGGCTGTTCGAGGGGTAAAGGGCTCTCTCAGTGGTGTCCTCAGACACCTGGGGAAAACCTCATAACATGCCATAAGGTCTTACACAAAGCATCCCCCTGCACGTGGATCACAATCTTGTCACCTCTACCAGGGCAAGTGTGAACCCTTCGAGATGCCACTCATAGTGAAGTGACTCTAGGGGTCTGTGGTGGGTCCAATTCATTCTGGTCTAACTCTATAGAATGGCTCATCCACGGCAAACGGGATGGTGAGAGCTCTGAGCAGGGACTAGTGCATAAACCGCACTATTGTGCCAATGCCCCAGGAGATATTATGGCTCAGAGACACTTGTTTGAATAACAATTCTTTCATCCCATCTTCCTAACTCATTGCTTCTGTCTATCTCAGTAATTTAGCCTGCAAATGGGGCAGGTGGCTGAAGTTAGGTCTGTGCATTGCCTGCCTACTCCCTGCTCCTTTTTTCAGTGAGGGGTGTAGCTGGGCTCACTGTCATGAGCCTAAATGCAGAGCCCAGGTAGCCCAAGAGAGCTTCTGAGGGAGGAGGTGGTGGTAGTTAGTCCCTGTAATTCCTTTGCACAGCGCTGAAGGCTGAGTCCCACTTTGCCTTGGTTCAAATCCTATTTCATGCAAAGTCAACTAAGTGCTACCTATGAGCCTGTTGTTTCTTTGACAGAAGTTTTGGGGACTTGCACACAAATCTTCTCTGACAAAATGGAAATGCAGCAGAATGTCAATGGCTATAGCAAATGGCTTCTGAGCATGCTCAGGAAAACAGGTACAGCCACACAGTGGAAATAGGATATAAAATCTTCATAAGCAGCCCAAACTGCTTCTTATGCAGCTACATGTAGATGCTCAAGTAGCTACATGTAGATGCCTTTTGGACAAAACAGGATCTGGCCGTTTTGTCTAGCTCTTTCTGCCTTCGCTGATCCCTGCCTGCTAAAACTTCTCACTGGGCTGGCAAGGCTGTGTTCACTGCTCTGGTCTCCCTGTTCCCCGCAGCTGGATAATAATAGGGACCCTAAGGGAAATGAACTGCAGAGCAGGATTTAAAAAAAAAAGAAAAAGAAAACACCCTTTCAAGGTCAGCCTCAGGTTGAGCTGCACAGGGTTTTCTCTAAGAGGCCACCGGAGCCCTTTTGTTCCTCTCTGCTCCAGCCATGTTCATCCCAGTGTACATGTGAAAGGAACAATTAACAATAGGGCACTCCTCTCGGAGGTTCCAGTGCACTTTGAAGTGTCCACTGAGCAAAGGCTCAAGAATGATACATCATTTTCCACTGTGAACGTGTCAAACCAGTACAGCAACTGAAAAAATGTCTCCACATGCCGTCCCAGCATGCAGACAGGGACCAGCTGGAGAGCCACTTCATATCTGCCATGTCACCCCCTGACAGCTGTCTTCCTGGGAATTTGGGGTATGCAAGGTCTTCTATTATTTTTTCTCCCCTAATGCACAAGAATACACACATCTAATTTACAAACACCGCCAAGCTCTCTCAAACATGCAGCTCTTCCTGCAAGACTGAACAAATGAGAGGATTTTTTTTTATATGGAAATCCAAGGGCAGTGTTTTTAAGTGTCATTCATTGTAAATAATGCCTGGCATTCACCAGCCCTGCTCCAAAGCCTCTCACTGTTCATTTGCATAGTGAGGCTGGGTTTCAGCAAGGTACTCTAGTACCAGCCTACATTTAAGCACATGAGTGGGCCCATCCAACTAAATCTACCTTGTCACCCTTGGGAGCAGTGCTAGGTTTCAAATGTTGGCATTGGCATCAGTCAAATCAATTTTTCTTTAATGTGCAAGTCATTTTATATATACGCTGTGTTTGAATGTCCTGAAGGGCTCAGGCTGAGAGAAGTGTTTGAAGATAAAGCAAACCTGCTCTTTCACATGCAGAAAATGTTTGGTTGTAAGTAACTCACTGTTGTGAAAGTCAATCTTCCATTTTGATTCATGTTTATAGGTGGAAAGAAGAACCTGCTCTGAGCCCAAGCACTGTTTTATATGACTGGTGTTAAGGTATGGAAAAGCAAGTGCTTTGTATAGTCTTATGGTTGAAGCATGCACAGGCGGGTCAGTTGCTAGTCCTGCCCTAGGCTAATTTTGGATGAGTAAGGGCCTCTTTGTGCCTCAGTGTAACTATCGGTGAAGTGAATATTGTTAACCTTACCAGTGTTATGTAGCTATTAAAAGGTTTAGCTAGTTAATCTTTATGTGGAGTTTTCAGATTTTTACACAAAAAGTAATACAACATTTTACTTGTCATGATATAAGAGAATCAAAATGATTCCTTTAGTATGCATCTACATGTGGAATTAAGGTGAAGAAATAAGCATTTACACGTGCCCACCATGACAGCATGTTGAGCCAAGGGGGAACAGCCCTAGGCTCTGGGTAGTGGCGTGGGGTGGTAGAGGGGCTGGATGGGGCAGGAGGCTGCTACACTGCAGGGCTAATCAGCAGGCATCCCCGCTCTGTAGCACTCTCATGCCCCAGCCAGTCCCATTCACCGTTTATACGTGCGTTGCAGCAGCATAAATTACCCTGCCTTAGGGTAGTGCTGTGCCCTAACATGGGAGCATGTGTAGCTGGCCATGCTTTACTGTGGCGCTCTTTAGTCAACTCCTTAGTGAAGTGCATGTGTAGATGCACCCCTAGAGATAAGCAGACCTAGGCCTCGTTAAAAAGATAAACAAGACATATACTTTTACAGAAATTTCCTTGGAAATTTTGTTCTTGCAAATTGAAAACATTGAGAAAAAACATACACATTTCACTTCTGGAACTTTAATTTCCAATCGCTGTGACCTGATTGAAAAGAACGAAGATATCTCTGTAGACAACTCCAGGCTTTTAATTTTCTTTCAGGTCCATCTTCTATTCTGTGCCTCAGAGCTGAAAGAAAGTATTAATTTGAATGGGGAAAAAATAAGCATTGTATTGTTTAAAATCATGATAACGAATGGGTAATAAACAGAAAAATCCCATACTGACTGGATGTTTTATATTACCTCAGCTTTTCTGTTAAATGCAGCTGAAAAACAAGTATGTTTAAATTACATTGCTGTGTGTATTTTTTTCACAAGGTGCCTTTCATTTAAAAAATAACATTGGCCTAACATTAGCTTAAATTAGTGGGTAGCTCAGTTCAGAAGACTACTTCTTTGGTTCTATCCTTCCTGCTAGAAATCACACATGTAACCAGTCATGCTATGCTGGTTAATGTCTTGTGTACTGGCAAAAGACTTCTTCTGCTATTATATTTTGTCTCATTTGGAAAAGGGTTAAAATAATTTCTTTTTGGGGGAGGAGGCCGGGGGGGGGGAAGGAGGTGCCATTGCAGCTATGCCCTTCAAGCCCTTGCAGTGTAGACGGGACCTTGGTTTATGCTATTATGCTGTATCCAACAGCTTAAAAAAATCACTTCTAGCCTGTTACTTCATTAAAGACTCCATATACATGTGTTTCACTGCCTGCAGTATCTATGAGCACATACAATGTTCAGAAGGAAGCATGTTTAAGAGGAAAAAAGTCTGCAAAACTACAAGCTTGTTAGCAAAACTACAAGCCTGTTACTCTGACCTCAGTGGTAGGTAGATTTTAGAACAAATGTTGAAAGGAAGAATAACTTAAGACAGAGAGATAGTGTGTCTACATGCCACCCTACAGTGACATAGCAATGTGCTATGTTGCCAGACAGTGTGCCACAGTGATGTAGCGATCACACGAGTCTACATGTGAATGCTAGCTATGTCACTGCAGCGGTGCAATCCCAAAATCTGACCATGCACTGCATGCATGGCACAGTAACCACCCATATTGCACTGTGCTTTTTTACTTCCAAAAGGAAGTACTAAAGCATGGCACCATAGCCACTTTGCCACATGGTAATGTGTAGAACATGGATTTGGCAAATGCCATACAGGTTTACCAAGCATAGATCATGCCAGATTAATCTAATATCTTTTTTTAATAAGATAGCTGAATTTTTTTCTAGCCAACATAAGTGTGACAGATTTCATCTATTTAGACTTACCTAAAGCATATAAGGTGCCACATAGGAATTTATTAATTATCCTGGAACAGGTGGTAATTAATGCAGGAATCCTAAGATGTATGAAGAGGTGAGCAAAGGGGAGATGATGACTGGGTGTACTGAAAAGGCAAGGATTATTATAGAGGGAGATTACTAGTGGAACTCTTCAAGAATTGGTGTTGGGACTCATGTTATTTAATACTTTCACTAATGGCATTGGCAGGAAAAGTAGGAGTATGCTGCTGGACTTTGCTGATTATACAAAAGAGGCACTGTCAAAGCAGAGAAGATTCAGATACTTGTACAAGAAAATCCATATGGTCTTGGGGACTGTTGTAATAGAAACAGGGTAAAAATGGCACCAAGTGCAAGGTCATGCACTTAGGAATCAATCACAAAAATTTCTGCTACAAGGCAGAGCCACATATGTCAAAAATGAAAGGAGGAGAAAGATCCCGGTGTTTGTGCTGATCAGAGTAATTATGAGGCACAGATGTGAAGTAAAAACAAAGAAATGTGATCCTAGATGGTGTCGGTGGAAGTATTTCCAGGTGTATTAATGCCACTGTGAAAGCTACAAGTATGGCCTTACCTAGTCTAGTCACCTGTCTCCAAGCATGATGAAATCAGACTGGAATAGATTCAGAGACGGTCTAGTAGGACAGTCATGGGATGGAGTGTTTGTCTAACTATAGGAGACAAAAAGAGCATAGCTTGCTTACCCTAGCAAAATTAAAGCTGAGAAAGGATATATTTCCTCAGGGATGCAAATACCAGGGAAAGAAATGAGCTATTTAACATAAAATGCAATACTGGCACAAGAATAAACTGTATAAATTGGCCATGAATAAATTTAGGCTGCAAATTAGAAGGTTTATAACCATCATAGCATTGAGGTTCTGGAACTGCCTCTCAAAAGTAGTTGAGGCAATGGACCCAACCTGAATAAAGAAGGAATCGGCTTATGAAAATAATTAAATGATGTTGCTGCCTCAGTAACTCAGGAGGTTTCTCCCAGTACAGCGTTCCTATATTTCTAAATGACCCAGTGGATACTAAGGCCATGAGCTTCTCCAGAGCTTTACTGGGAATTAAGTTTGTTTATTAAGAAGTACACTGAGATGCAATTAGAGGCTTTATAGCCAATACCAGACTATTACTGCAAAAAAGGATGGCACCTGTTAAAGCAGTAATCAGGATGTAGGAACTAATCTACACAATCACCATGGTTTCTAATCTAGACAGTATTTCACTACAACCCTGCAGCTGAACCCTGATCTCTGGCATGCCAGTTTTAGTGTTTTAACCTCCAGACCCTCTGTGATATTCCAAAATACCAGCAGTCTTACTCTTTATGCCTCATAGAGGATGCCAGGAGGTGACCTGCAGCTCACAGGTCCTGAAATTGGTACTTTACTTTCTGCAAAGGCAGCCCTTCATGTTTAAGGAAAGGGCAGGATAGCATATCTGGCATTTTAAACTGCCTATGCAGTAGCTAAAGCCTCGATTTCATTACTGATGCACTCAGTTCTCTTTTGCTCTCATGTAAAAGAAGAATGGTCACATGAATTTAGTAAATTCATAAATATTTACTAACTGAAAGCTAATGAGGTCCAGCTTAGAGCCTGAGCAGTCTGCTGGGAGATTCCTCCCCATTCACAGATGCCAGGTTGACTTTTCAGGCCACCCTCCCTTCCTATGGTGGCAATCTCTGGAAGCTGCTGGGGATCCAGTGGCTAGCCTATTGGCTGTGAGTGTCTTCAATGAGCAGCTTTTTCCATGGAGCTGTGGAACACAACAAAATGTTGCTTTATCTTCTGGATTCACGCTTTTGCAGCTTGTGCTTAGAGTGCAGCAAGGATTTCTCCTGCAACTATAGAAGCCTGATCTGGGTGCACAGAGGTTCAGCTCTGAGCACCATTTATCTGGATCCGCAATGTTCAGGGCCAGGTCAAGAAAAAGTTTTCTTACACTTTACAGTACCTGAGTCTCTCACTCATGCTCACAGAGCCCACACCTCTCTGTACAGGAGACCAGCAGCCTAGTTCTAATCCTGGGAGAAGCTTTAACACATTTCCCTTTCCATTGCATGATCTGATTCAACCAGAGTGATATCACCGCTTTGCTTTAAGTCCCTGCTTTGCCACACTTAGTGTCAGACTTTGCATATTCACTACTCTCAAGCCTGTAGAGAGGGAAGGTGAGGAGGGAGAGACTGGGAGGAGGGGGGTCGTTGCTACCCAGAAGCCTGCCATTCAGCCAGATGGTGGAATGATTTGATATGAATAGCTCCTGTCAGTCTCATAGAGTGAACTTTACAATTGTGCTACGTGTTGGACTGCACGTGACTAATGGCATTCTTCTGTGGGCTACAGGCAGGACACAGCTGTTCCTTTAAGTAATTTTTTTTCTTAATGGGTAGAAAATCCAGAGCAAGATCATGGTAGGAAATGTTCTACATCCATCCCTCCATTCTGTGAGTAGACAGGATCAAACTTCATCCTTGTTTCCTCACCTCTGTTCTTGCTGAATGGGATAAATGTTTTAAAAGATGACTGCTTTCAGTTTTCTTCTGACTTCAAGGCTTAAATCCTCTGGGTCTCTGAACACTGGCAATGGAATGAGCAGCATCGGTGACAAACTGGGGTTTCTTTGCATAATTCCAGGTTATTTAAATATCTTCAGATCACAGATCAGTTAGTTACTTGTCAAATGCTACAGGTAGTTTCTGTTGATGAGATGACAGCATGGGAGGTTTTGCAAAGAACAGTTGTAGTAGAAAATGCCAATCTGACACGAAGTGGAGATTGTGAATTTTATAATATAGGATTGAAATGTGATATACTCTGAATTCATCAGTCAAAGAAAGAAATGCACAGTGGGCACTAGAAAGGCAATGAGGTTGGTCCTGCCAGTGCATGGAGAAGGAACAGATTTGTGCACTTAGTGGATAAAAAAAACAAACAACCCAGAGTAGAAACTGCAGTCTGTTCCTTGCACAGATTTCTACAGACCTACTCCCCTCAGGCTGCATTTCTCCCATCATTCCCCACTGGGTGCAGAAGGGGTCCTTCTGTAACAAACTAGCTGCGCTAGTTGAGTTGAGATCTAGGATTTGGCCCTCCTCAAGTGCCATCCATACCACCTCAATTTTATGCCCTACAGAGTGAACGCCCACCCAGTGTCGCTGGCTTACTCCCTGGCACGTACAGGAGAAAGAAGATGTGCCTGGGGTGGCAACTGCATGTGGCCATGTGTAGAGGCCTTTTCATGCTACATCCTAGTCTAGAATTACAGTTGCAAAGCAATGCTTTTATTGAAGGAAATGTTACTTCTGCTTGGAGGACTGATTAGAAGAAATCAGTTTGAAGCTATCAGAGGTGACCAGCCTAAGAACTGAGGCTGCTTCTTGCTCCAGGTTCACCAGAAAAAAAATTAAGATCTCTTTTTTTTTCCTATGTAGATCTCTTTTTTCCCCCAATTCCGGGCCTGGAATACGGTTTTTAAAGCAACTAGATGGAAACAGAATTATTCTAACCCCCTGACCTTAGGGACCATAATCAGGCAGCAGCCTGAGTTAATTGCCTAGGCAGCCACATGTGTTGCCTTGTCAGCATCTGGCTGACAAGCTCTGTTCTAGCTAATTAACTGGCTAGCTACCTGACTGGCTTCCGGGGAGCATCACCCACCTATTGAGGCCCAGCTGTGGCAGCAATGTCCTGGCTAGCCAGCAGTTTTGATCCTGGTCTGCTTTAGCAAGTCTTTTGGTCCTTGTGCTCTCTGCCTTTCCTTGTTCTTGACCCCATTTTGTCTCTATTCTCAGATTTTGACCTGTGGATTATTCTCTGGATATGGTAACTTGACATCTGATTCCTGGTCTGTTTTGGACTATGCCCCTGGATTTTTCTTCCAGACCTGGTAATTTGGCTCCTGCACTCTGACCCAACTCCTGGTCCCTACCTTTCCTCAGGGGCCTAACCATTTTTAGCCAGGCTGCCTGTGACCTGGTCCCTAACATTTAACCTAAATTACTTCAAAACAGTAGCTGTGAGAGAGAAAGTGAATTAGCCTACCAATGAAGAGTATCTTTTCCTTCTGAAAGGCTGTTCTGCTCTCAAAATCATCTTTATCTTAGTGTTAACTGTGGCTGAGACACCAGTGGTTTGCCTCAAGCAGGTAGAAATGTAACAGCTGCAGTCATTCTTGTAACTTGATTTATGTAATGTTTAGGAGTTATCGTGGGTATAGGTGGTAGCTGTGCTGGTCTAAGGACACAGGTAGACAAGGTTCTTTGGGTAAATCCTATATCTATTGGAAAAATTATTCTTTGCAAGCTTTTGGGTACAAACACTCTTTGTCAGGCTGAGGAAGCATCTGCTGTTGGCATATGCTCTTCCTGGATGGAATAGAATAAAAGCCACAGGCCAGAAAGCACGCAAGAATGTATTTTCACAGATGGGCAGATTGAGGCAGTCAGTGAGTGACAGAAAGGTTGCAGGGGCAAGGCATGGTGTAAACATAGACATGGTGATAAAAATATAGCTGGTAAATAGTAGAGGCGTTACCTGGGGTATCAGATATTAGGCAGGCTATATGTGTCATGAATCTAATGTCTATATTAAGTCCATGATTTTTTTTTGTCCAGTAGGTTGAGGAACTGAAGTTCATAGGCTCGTCTATGAAAGGTGTTTTCTAAATCCCCTTTAAGAATTAGAACTTGGAGACTAGAGAGAGAGTGGTTTGCTTGTGAGAAATGTGCCCCCACAGGTAACTGTGTATTCCTGTCTTCGATAGATTTTCGATGTGCCTTCATTCCGGTACATTGTTGTTGTTTGGTTGGTTTCTTCTACATATTTTCTATCAGGGCATTTGGTGCACTGGATGAAGTGTATTACATTTCTGGAGATATAGGTGCAAAATCCAGGAATATTGATGGTTCTGTTGTTGGGTGTAGTTATTGTGGGGGTGGTGGAGATGTGTTGGCAGGTTTTATACTTCTGGCATGGTCTGAATCCATTTGGTGTGTTTTGAGCCATAGAAAGCTTGCTTCTGGTGATGACATTAGTGAGGTTTGATGATTGTTTGAAGGCTAGGATAGGTGGTTCTGGGAAGATCTCTTTAAGAATTGAGTCTTTCAGTATGGGTTGCAATTGGTTTGAGGATTTTCTGTATAAGTTTCGGGGAGGGATGATATGTTACAAGTTGTCCCACAGTGTCCTGGAGCCAGAGGAGCCTCACTTTAGGCAGGCAGCGGCTCCTCTCTGAGGTGAGGCAAGGCAGGAATGGTGGTGAGGGGGCTGGCGCAGGCTCCGCCGGCTCCAGGGAAGTGCTCCACTCCTCAGCCCTGATGCAGGAGAACGGAGCATTTCCCCAAAGTTGGCGGAGCCTGAGCCCGGCTCTGGCCCCAGCCTCTGGCTCCAGCCCCCAGCCTCTGGCCCTCAGCCCCCTTCGGTAAGTGTCCCATGCTGGACCAAGGTGGCATGGTCACAGACCGAGGCAGTGCACTCACAGACCGCTGCTCCTTAAGGGGAATAGTGATTACAACTAGTAGTGTGTGATTCATGGGGATAGGGGTTTCTTTCTGTAATGCAGCAATTTTTCACATGGTTTCCAGGTGGCTCTTTCAAAAGTGTGATCTATCTATCTGGAGGAGTGTCCTTGTTGAGTGAAAGCCCTTTTTGAGATTCATGAGGTGATGATCATGTGTGTTCTCCTTCGTGCAAATTCAGTGGTATTGGAGGGCTTGGCTTGGTTTCTTGGTGTGTTCAGGGTGATGGCAGGTTCTGTGCACATATGTATGTTGGTCCATCAGTTTCCTTTATATGGTGGTTTGTATTTTACCCTTCTGGATCGAGATCATAGTGTCTAAAAAGGAAATGCTGTTGGTGCTGGAGTATTCAAGAGAGAGTCTGATGGAGGGATGATAATTGTTGATTTCCACCAGAAAATCAATTGGAGATTGCAGGCTTTCAGTCCAAATGATGTCACTGATATATCTTAAGTATAGCAAGGGTTTGATGATGCAGTCCTTGAGGAATTCTTCTAGATGGGCCATAAAAAGGCTGGCATATTGTGGGGCCATTTTGGTGCCCATAGCTGTCCATGGTCTGGAGGAAATGTTGGTTATTGAAAATGAAGTTCTGTGTGAGGATGAAGTGTACAAGTTCAGTAATATCTTTAGGTCTGTACTCTAAGTTGCTTGCACTTGTACATATGTAAGGCAAGCTTGGATGCCATCTTGGTGTGGGATGTTGGCATATAAACTGATAATGCCATGGTGGCTAGGAGGATGTTGCTGGGAAGGTGGTCTATGGTTTTTAAGTTTTCATAGAAAGTCTGTCTTGGATGACACTTGCTCTTAGAGTGACAAGAGGGTTTAGGGTTGATTTGATGAAACCAGGTATTTCCTCAGTTGGGGTTCCATGGTTGGATATGATAGGTTTGCCTGAGTTCCCTTGTTTGTGGCTTTTAGGGAGCATGTAAAAAGCCCCTGGGTTACGTAGTAGGGGATCAAGTGCTGTAGTTTTTCTTGTAGTTCAGATGGAAATGATTTGAAGGTAGTTCTGAGTTTTAAGGTAAAAAGGGGAGTAGGATTTTCCTCTAGTTTTTTTTTTTTTTTCTTTTTATAGTAGGAGTTATCATTTTTCATGTAGTAGAAGGTAAGGAATTTGACCTCAGCAAATGAGACTAGAGACAACTGAGCCCTTTGTTCTCAGGGCCAGAGTAACACATAGGCAAACTAGGCACATGGTTAGGGCCCTGAGCTGTGGGGGGCTCCAGGCCTTCCGTGTCGGTGATATGAATGGCCCATATGGCTCTGCTTCTCCTCCCCTCTGCCAGCTTTGCTGCAGTGGCAGTTGCTTCCTAGTAGTGGCTCCAAGCCCCACACCCTGCGAGCAGCAGGGCTAGGGTGGGGAGAGGGTCTCAACTGGCCCATGGCCAATGAGTTTATTTGCCTAGGGTCCACTAAAGGATTAACCTGGCCTTATCTGTTCCCTCTAGCACCTCTGAATATCTTCTCTGTAGTTGTGCTTAACTGACCTAGTGTAAATTAGCTTGATTTCAATGCAGTCATGCTGACTTTCACTGGATATGTGGCCTTCTGAATATAACAGCACTTTTGTGTGCACACACCACATACAGCCACATGCTCACCCATACCCCCCACACATTTGGTTGTTTTTTGATGTCATTTACTGACACTTTATCAAGCTTTTCCCCTGATCTAATAATGAGATGGCTTGAGGTGAGGGCTAAGAGTCAGACCCAGCTGGCTTTATCCACAACAGGTAAACCATTGACCTGAGTGGGTGTGCTCCTATAAGTGACAAGCAGGATTTACCCATCATAGTGAATGGAAGAGGTACAATGCTTCACTGTCGGGTACAAAGCTCGTGAGAAAATGTAGAGAACTTGCTGGCCATTGAGGGTTATTTGAGCAAGGTGATAGGACATGCTGAAAGGCTGGCAAAACCCAAAGTGGGGAGCATTTGCATTTCCAACGAGTGTAATCCTGACTAAAAATCAGATGCTAAGAACAAAGGAGCCTGCAGCAGATGCACATTCACATAACTGCATCTACAGCAAACATCCAGTGACCTATGCCCCCAAGGAGTGTTAAACAGTGCACAGCCCCCTCATTTGACTGACCGGTGTGTGTCGTCTGCTTAGGAAGACTGACAAACATAACTTGACACAGTTTTATTCTGCAAGGCTGCTGTTACAGCTCTAGAGGAGATGTTCACTGTTACGGGTGCATGTTTTTCTACCAAGTAGTTACATTTCTTGCAAGACTTAAAGCTGCTGTGATCGCCCTGGGGAGAACTGACTTTGTCAAGCTGTGTACCAGATTTCTCTTGTTATGAATGCAGTGTAATCTACTTTGGATTTTACATGGAAATAAAAATCACACCAATGTTTGCATAGGTCAAAGGCTGGCTCTCCAGAATTGGCTGGCAACCGTATGCAGTTTCTCTCCACAAGGTGGCAGGAGAGCTGGTAATCGCCTGTTTGCAATAAGGAAAAACTACTGCAGGGTAACATTGACTGGAGTTGCAGACATATGATTGGTACAGCAATGTAGTTTACACTGGTGTATATTTAATTCTGACTTTCCAAGGGGTAACTGCCCTGGACTAGATTTACACTGACACGTGACAGTATTTCAACTGCTTCCTCCTGTTCCTATTAGGTGTACTAGTTGGAAGCCTTTATTACACAAGGTATCATGTAACACTATCTCATATCTAGCAGTAACAGTGCTAGCAAAGGAGTTTATTAAAAGGTTGAAGGTCTAGGATGAAGAGTATCTGAACTCGGTTTTGAAGCAACTGTGAAATACTTACTAGCTAAAGTAGCACCAGTCACGTTTGTTTGCAAGTGTTTCCTGTGATGTGAAAAGCATAGACCTAGTGAGAGACCCAGGAGCACTAAGTTCAATTCCCAGCTCTGCTACAGATTCCCCATGTGACCCTGGGGAGGTTGCTTAAGCCTACATCCAGGAAGGGACTTAATTTTTGCAATGTTCAACTTTTTTAAGAGCCTAGAATGAAAGTGCTACTCTCAATATCTACACAAGCTTAACAAAGATGTTGGGTGATTCTCCCAAAGCTTCCTCACCACCATACATTCAGGCTGGGAATGTGCAAGGTGGTAGCAGGTGGATGTTGCTGTCATTAAAAAAAAAAAAAAAAAGCAAGTCTCAAGATGTCACAGAGCTAGTATAGACATTCCTATTATAATCCCTATAACTGCTACTGGGGGAATCTGGGAAAGTGGGCTTGATGTCATATAATAGATGTGCTGAAATATCCTAGCACAAGGCTTAGTAAAGTTGTTCCATGGTGCTTGTTGTCTTGTCTCACAATCTTAATATTATTTATAGTGTAAGGATTTTTGTATCTGTCCTTTGCTAGCAGTACAATGAAAAACAAAACTAAGTGACCCAAGATATCTATTTCACTATCATACTTTCCGCTTTGCTTCTAGAGAGCTCTATGTCAGTTCATGCCATCATGCTTCAAGGAAGCTTTGAATCATGATGACAGCTAGTGCCATTGGATATTCTTGAAGCAGCATGGTACAAGGGACCGAAATGTAAATGCATAAAAGCAGAAAGAACGGTACATAGTAACCGTCAAATGAACTGTGTGGAGAAATGGTTTGGTACATGATGGAACCCCAGCTGAGACTTGAACTCCAGAAGGCTTTTAAGCATGACATAAGCTTGTCCCACAGGGGAAGTGTACCACATATTGGTCTAATGCATACGTGATATATCTTCCCTTAGTGCCTGCTGCTGTTGCTGTTTTTATACCGATAAAAGAGTTGTCTTTTAAATCCAGCTCCAGAGCCTTGTAGTCTTGGCGTTGAATGTGCTAAGTTTCATGTTGGCTGATGACCTAGCAACTGTAGGTGCAGCTGTAGTTCATTATAGAAAGGCACATAAGAATGTTTCCATCATTCTGCAGATATCAGCATGTGGTGCCTGGGAAGCACGGTTTCCCTTGGATCCCTTGACATTCAGGAACGGTCCAATTTCTTCATGGGTCTTCAACATTTGTTACATAGGAATGGTTCTGATGCTACTGTATCGTGACTGTGGCAGGTGAAATTGACTCATATACCTGGATGTGCCATGGAAAAGTCTTCTTAGTTTAGCTCTGAATGACATCAGTGAGTATTTTGGATCATAAGTTATGAAACGCAGTAGAGGTTTACATGTGAATATGAAGTTTACTGACTTGGGGTACACTTACGTGTGCACTTTACTGTAGAGGAGACTAATTGGCTCCACAGTAGAGCACCATCATCTACCCCTGTGCTGGTATTAGGGTGCAGTAAACTAATTAACTCCACTGTAATAGGATTCAATGTGGGGACAGTACTATCTTACAGTGGAGTCTTTTACTGCTATTAGCTGCTTGTGCAGATTGTGATTGCTTGTGGACATTGCACCCAGTCCACCCAGGTAGTAGGGGCAGACTTCTGCTTGCTGCCTAGCCACATGGCTCTGCACATTTAGCACTCCCATACCCCAGTCAGCTCTGCTACCCAGTGCTGCCACCCGGAGCCTAGGGATGATCTTCCAAGCCTATTGCCAGCCAAGGTATTCTCTGCCTCAGCTCCAAGTGTCCCGGACACACGTGTAGCCACTGCACCTGAGTATAGTGTACTCCAGCTTAAAAAAGCCTTCTGGAGTTCATATTTGTCCTGATGCTAATTACACAGGGGCATCCCAGGGACACACTCTGGTGCATGGCCGATTGCCCTAGATCACATATGAGAGGCTGGGGCCAGCACCTGGGGGCAGTGATCTGAGTGCCTTGGCCAGCCAGGCTTCAGTTTTAGTGCATGCTGCAGCCATATGAGGTGTGCTGCATTTTTTTTTTTTTTACACCTGAATCTCATGGCACATGCAGTTTGTAGTGCCACAGATGGGTTTGTGTCACTGCAAACCACATGTACACATTCGTGGGGATACATTCTCAGGGCATGTCTACATGTTAATTTAAGCACAAATACATTTAATGAACATTAAGCAATTTTTGGTAGGTGTCTACACATGCAGAGACTTGGCACTAAAGTTAATGAATTTGGCATTAAAGTTAGTGTCACATCCCTGCAGCCCTACTATGTGCCTATAGTGGCTTGGCAGACCCAGCATTTGCAGGCATCAAGCTTAGATGCTATTAGCTTAATTTCACCATTTTTATTGTGCATTTATGGCACGCACATGTAGATGCATGCCCATAAGGTGCATTAAATTAGGCTAATGCACATTAATGCATCTCATGTAGATGTACCCTCATTGTACCAAATTAATTCCTTTCACATCTCTGAGGATTTAATTTGGGTGTCTATTTATCAGTGACTATTCCGTTCCATCAGTTTTATAGTGGGGACCTAATACAGTATAGTATGGATGTGGAGTCAGATTTCTAATGCATGATAAAGTGCAATTAACATTTCAAGCTGTCTCACTTATTTTGGTGATTTTAACTATATCACACTTGCTCATATTGAGTAGTGTCTTGCTCCTTAGCTTATCTCACTGGTTTTACAGGGACTACTAGAGAAATACAGTCCTCCTAAGAATAAATTACGGCAATGGAGCCTAGACTGCAATGATCAACATGAACTATGAGACAGGTGGTCCAGTGGCTTATTAGATAGTGCCATGCAACCAAAACAAGGTACTTGGATTGTGCCCCAAATGCTTGTCTCTCCTTTCTAGCTTGGCAAGGACCAAGAGAACTGTGGAACCAGCAAGCTCATCTCCTTGAAGTAGAAGCCAAATGCCTTCTGTCCCTTTATATATACAAAGGGATATATATCCCTTTATATACTCCCTTTACAGCATATAATTGAAGCTATAAAGGGAGTCTGCTCCTGCCTGTTCTTCTGGAGCTAGGTGGACAGTGGGTACAATGTGGGTCTGCAAGTAAGGTTTAGAAGGTTAAAAGCAGAGAAAATAGAAGTTTCCCTCTGTGCTGCAAAGATCTCCCTAGTCCACCCCTGCTGGAGGCAACAAATGAATGGGAAGGGTTTTTCCTGAGGTTTCATTTTCCTTCATAAGTCATTAAAAATACAATTTCATGAAAGGACAATTGCTATTGATGAGAACATGTATGTTCAGCCCTGAGTCAAATGTCAGGCCTAAGTTGTGAACCCACACGGGAAAGAAAATAAAACTGCTGACACAGTCTTAACCAGAGCAGCACAAATGTCAGAGCTATGATATGAAAAGGAACCTGTCACTCCGGCCATTTGAATTTCAATGCTGCTGTGCCCAGTGGCACGAATGGATACCCAGAGACTGACACGCTGTCAGAAGGCTTGGCTCAAGCTGTTTATATAAATTGCACTTATTCACTGCAGGCACTTCAGTGTGACAGTCCCATCTAGTTAGGAGGTAGATCATATACCAGCACTGTAGGGTTTAGGGCAGGATGAAGGTCAGGGAAGCCTTTCCTCTCCAGCAGTGTCTTTGGTTCCTCCACTCGTTTCAATGCCATTTTTAGTTTTTACCTTCTGTTGCCCACTTACTGTCATCCGTATTCCACAAAAAGTGCAGGCAACTTAGCCTGCATAGCCCCTTATCTGTAATTCCGATATGTATTCCCTCTTTGAGGCCATGTGCTTGATGCCTTAAGCTCCCTTTGTGAGTGTGAGTGTGAGCTCATGAAATGTGTGCTCTGACATTTGGAAACTTGGGTCTAGTCTGTATCCCTAGAAACCACCACATGACAGCAACAGTGGTTGCTGCTTCTTCCCTTCGTGGTTTCAATAGACTTCAGCCACGTTGTAGAAAGAAGATGCCTTTATGGTGTGAGAAAATATTGCTCTCTGCGTGGTCTCCTTGAGGATGAGGTATCATACCAATTAAAGCCAACAGGAGGGTGCACTGCTGATGTGGATGCTTCTCAAGCCAAAACTGGTGGGAATGAATAAATTCATATCAGACAAGCTAACAATGTTTGGATTCACACCAGAGCGCCAGCTAAAAGGCAGTAGATCCCATTATATTTCTGAATGAACAAGGTGCCTGGTTTCAGTTATGAAGTGCCAAATATTTTGATTCACATCTCGGCAAAGCACTTTTGCAGTCACTGCTCCCTGACCAGGATGATCATTTTGATAGAATTGCCTGTTATTTCCACTGTCCTACAAACTCATTGGAGTCTTATTATCTGTGACAAAGCTTCCTGGGTGGTATGGAGCATCATAGATGCCTAGGTATAATAGGGCCATTATATCCCCCCCCACACACACTCCACAGAGGCACTACAGGTATTATTTAAAGTGTTCTTTCCTTTAAGGTCATTGTTAAAGATATTAGATTTTATTCATATTTAACATAGAGGCAAATGCATCCACTTTATACACTAGGCGCAAAGTTGTATTCCACCTTCTAGGCATGTAAGGGGACTTGGGTGCCTAAGTGTGATCCTGTTCCATCTTGCTTAAATCCCTGAACAATAGTTAATGCAGAAGGTGGGTGGGTCCTCCTCTTCATCACTTTGTTTGTGATTCAGTTTTAAGAAGACAAAATGTTACAAAAGCAGATGCCTGACTCTTTTTTTAGGGACTTGAACAGGGTGCAATAAGAAAAGAATTGCACTTACGCACCTACATCCAATTAGATGCCTGACAGGTGGGATAGAATCTAGCCTACAGTGCCCCTGCCAGGCAGCCAGGGATGCTTTATCTGAATACCGCGGGTGATGTGGACCCGTGATATCATTCTAGAACACACCTTGGGTTGCTTCCAAGTCCGGTGTGGTATCAAGTACATCTGGCTTGCAATTGCTAAGAGGCTGAGGGGGTGAGGGTTGTTTGTTTTGTTATTTTTTCCTTTGAGGGCTGAGTTGGAAGACTCTATGAGAATATGAATCAGTAACGGAGCATCAGAAATAGCAACATCTTGCTAAATCAAGGTAGAAATCATATGGAAGAAAGAATATGCATTTTATAGCCTAGGTATAGAAATTGAGCACTGATCACCAGTTGGCCTGATTCTGATTTCACACCATCATAAATTATAATTCAAGTGACTTTAATGGATTTTTTCCTGATTTAATAGCTCCACTCTAACTAATACGGCAATCAGACACTTTGGGCTTGATTTCTCAGTGATTCGCAATTCCCAACCTGTGGGTGCTCAGCAGTTCTGGAAACCAGACTGTTTTTGTACAATTTCACTTGTACTTGATCTGAGCTTCTGTGTATCGACTGTTAACCTTGACAATGAATTGCCACTAGAGTGCACTGTGGGGACCAGCTTGGGACTTTATGGCATTGATGTAGCTAAAGTTTGTACTGTCTATTTTCACTTTTGTACAATCTTCCCAGGGCTGCTCTTTTAGTGGACAATAAAACATGGCTGCTCCAGGCAGGAAACACAGAGTTACTTTTTTAATCAGTATCTGTAATGATTATCTTGAATACAGTAGAGAATCCCTTCCTCTTGTCTCATCCTGACACACTAACCTTAGGGTGCATTGTGGACTATTTGCTTGCTATATTTGTATCTTTCATAGTTTCATAGTAACTAGGGTCAGAAGGGGCCTAGAGCAGGCCATCTAGTCTGACCCCCTGCCAATGGCAGGAAACAAGTGCTGGGGTCACA
>JAGPOW010000304.1:26124614-26135315 GCA_030014935.1 Caiman crocodilus
CCACGTCCCTCTTGAAGTGCGGCGCCCAGAACTGGACACAGTACTCCATCTGTGGCCTGACCAACGCCGCATAAAGGGGGAGGATCACCGCCTTGGACTACTGTTGTCAACAGTAGGAACTACTAGGTTGTTCCTACTGGAATGCTGAGGATAACAATGCATAGGTGGTGCATGCAGGTGCACGTGCGCCCCCTGAGTGTGGTGCCGCAGCCCTTACAAAAAGGCACCGCCAACACTGTCAGTGGCACCTGTGGACAGTCGCCGCTTGCCACACTCCCTCCCCTTGCTGCTGGCAGTGTCTGTGGGAGTGTCTACTCCGTGCTCCCCCTGCCATGCTCCCGTTGCCGCCGTGTCCGCCCCCCAGCCGCTGGGGCATGCATTGTTCATGCCATAGGATACTGTATGGTGGTAGGAAGTGAGCAACAGCTTCATTAAACCCTGGGGCTCCTTGACACCCATTGTCCCACTACTGCTTGCCATGCTGCTGCAGGTGGGTCTCAATCCAGCCCCCATGGAGCCCCACAGTGCCCTGAGAAGCCCTATAGTCTGCATCTGCTGGCTGAGCTTGACCCCGTTGCCTTACAGCCTTCAGCTCTTTGGATCCAATCTGCCATTTCTAATGCAAGCAGTGGGAGTTTGGTTTGGAAATCCAGTTTCACAGCAGATGAGGTCTGAGATGCACACTTCAGAATCTCAGTAGTGTACAGAGCCAATGTTAAGCCTTTCAGTGAACAAACAGTTAGTTATTATTATTCCTTTATGCTGTTATTATTGTACTTCCTTGTCTATCAGATAATATCTAATACAGAACATATATTACTCTCATCCTGATATTGTTATTTTTGTTAATAATATGATTGACTTAAAGTTGTCCAATGTATGAAGTAAGAGCTCAGAACTCCTGCTGAAGTTGCATTAGAGTTTTGCCATTGATTTCAACAAGAACCGGATTGTATCCTGTGCTGAAAATCCCAGTGTGAGGAGGCAGCACCCAGTGTGTCTGGGAACTGTTAATGCACTCAGCACAGTTTTGACTTCCCACGAGAATTTGCATGTAGGTGGAGATGAGCTGCAGCAGCAGCATTTATTTTATGCCTCTGCAGAACGTAAGGTGTTTAGTAGAGTGGGAGAGCAAGAAGCTGCAATAAATAATATTGTCATGAACATTCAAGTCTGCAAGTCTGCTCCTCCTTTTTTTTGCAGCAATCACAATACTAAAGTAAAACTGAATGCTTTATTTGCCCATCAAAAGCTGCAATGTTTGCAAGGCAAGTAGTTGAATAGTATTTTGCAAGTCTGATGTAGACTTTTTCTTGGTTTCTTTTGGTCTTCTATGCCTCTGATAGGAGGCTGTTTTTGCAGCAAAAGTTATGTAGCTCTGGATCCTGTGATCAACATACACATAGCCCCACTGTAAGGTGGTGGAGGCTGGTGAATAATAGAAGCAGCTCCGTGCATTGGACTGACCCTTATATTTAAAACTGCAATATAATTACACACACAATTCTCTGTCTTGTTGAAAAGGCAACGACTCTAGGCATTCTTTATAGTAACTGAAATGGCCATACCTATGAATGGTGATTTGCATCCTTGAAAAAGAAACCTGTTTGAATCTGCACCTTTTATAACTGGAACATTTTAGTCTTCACTTGACAGCCCCATATATATTTGCTGGGGCTCATACCGTATAAGCTGCTTTCTAAGATGATGCCACCAAATAGCAATGCTTCTGCTTTGGCTTGTTTGAAACCGGGGAGACAACAGGGTACCTAGCCATACCCAATGTAAGCCTAGTTCTGTTTAGATGACTATATCCCTGTCTGAGGAAGAAGACTTGTCTTCTAAGACCAAAATTAAGGTTTGAGAGATCTGGGATAGAATCCTGGCTTTGCTACAGATTTTCTGCATGCCCTGACTGCTCTGTGTTTTAACTAGCCCTTCATACAAGGGGGATATTTGTACTCTTGTCTGTCTTAGCTGTTTATGTTGTGATCATAAGGGGCTTTCAAGCCTGGGGCTTTCCTTTACTGTATTATATGTTTACACCATGCCTAGTACAATGGTCTTAGATAAAGCTTTTTAAGGTTACTGTAATACAGAATAAAGGGAAAAGATGCTCATATTTTGAACATTTTAGCTAAACTGTCCCACCTTTTCCTCAATGGGGCCAAGATGGCAAGACCTATATGCTGAATCTTGATGTTGTACCTACATCTTTTTCCTAGCAAACACATTTAAAAACTTCCATGAAATACACTTTGATTCATATTAGTAACCAGTAGAGGGTGTTTCTGCTTTTATTTTTCAATATGATTTGAGAGATAGAGGCTATAAAATGTAAAGGGCTTCTGATATATTCAGATAATCTGGAGAGCTATGAAGAAAATGATCCATATCCCCCCACTCATATATCCCAGCAAGAGGATTTCAATAAGTTATCCTCAGCATTCCAGTAGGAACAACCCCAGAGCTGCCAAGCTATCAGAGAGCAGCAATCCACTTCATCGGCCACCCTGACCCGTGCAAGGACCAGCACCTGATCTTTCAGAGGAAAGTCTGTAATGCATGTCACCTAGACTGTACAGACAAAGTCAAAATTCATTTTCCTTCCCACCTAGACAAAATACAGGGAAAAAGGCAATCATACATGGATATTTTGCCTTATGTTTGTGCTAATGTAGACTTCATCTCAGAAAAGCATTTAAGCAGCTTATGAATATCAGAAAACATGTAGGGTTGTTGGTTGTAGCCATGTTGGTCTGAGGACATAAGCAAGCAAGGTTCTTTGAGTAGATATAATATCTTTTGTTAGACTAACTAAAAAGTTGGGAAAATGTTCTTGGCAAGCTTTTGGGCACAAACACCCTTCATCAGGCATAGGGAGACTCTGCTGATATTATGTGTTCTCCAAGGTGGAAAAGCAGTTCAGTGAATTTGGTAGGTCTAATTTAGAGAAAAGACCATGAAAGAGGGTCATGATGGCAGCTGTCCTATGTTTGAAAAGCTGCCACAAAGAAGAGGGAGAACAACTGATTTCCATTGCTACAGAGATCATGGCATGGGACTGGGTTCAAACTTCAACAAAGTGAATTTAGATTAAATCTCAGGAAAAATTTCCTACCTAGGCCTGGGACAATGGAACAAGCTGCTTCGGGGCATTGTGGTATCTCCTTTGCTGGAGGTTTTCAAGATAAAGCTGGTTGGGCTGGTTTAGAAATAGCGCATCCTACATCTGCACTGGAGTTGGACTAGCTGACACTATGGTCTCTTCCAAAACTAAGGTTCTGGGTGCATCTGTATTCAGAACAGCACTAAAACATGTACTTTATTCTAAACATGTGCATAAATTATAATGAAGTTAATAGACTCTAGTATCACCTTCAATGGGATTTAAATTTACAGACTGAAGTAAAGCATATGCTTCAGCATTCTCTTCATGATGCTTTCTTCAATTAGGGTCATAATGGGTAAACAGTAGGACTGTGCAAAGCTTTGGGTGCTGATTCAATTCAGAGGAGATTCAGCTTCATTTGCCAGCCGAATCTCCAAATGCAAATCGAATCAGGAGACCAAAAGTTCTGAATTGATTTGAAGCCTCCAAATTGATTCAGAGAGATTTGGAGATTTGGGCAGTCCTCACTCGCTGCTTCAGGGAGCTGGACCCAGACTCTGTGTTGGTAAGTAGGGGATGCGTGGGGGAGGCTGCAAGAGGGGAGAGGGGACCATGGGGAGACCCCTGCCAGGCCCCATCCCCTGCCTGCTCCTCCAGCCCCCCTGAGTAACTCCAACCTGCTCTCCCAGCCCTGTCAATGGCTGCCCCACCTGGCCCCAGGTCCCAGTTCATTAAAAAAAAAAAAAAAAGCCCCACAGGTGGGGGTTAGGGGGCGAACCCTGCTGCCCTCCACTGCCCTGTGGTGTCTGGGGGGGGGGCTCTGCCATGAGCCCCCATCCCCTGCCTGCTCTTCCTGCTCCATTGATAGCTGCCCCGCCTGGCCCCAGCTCCCAGTTCTTAAGAGAAAAAAAAAAGCCCTGAATCAGCTGAATCCAAATCCAAAGTGAATACTAGCTGCTTCACACAGTAAACAAATCTCCACATTAGTTCATCTGTTATAGGACAAGACCTGTTTAAGAGTGATACTCTGTAGTGATACTGGGATACACACTCAATAACATGTCTATCTTTGATAACCAGGCTTGAAGTCCTGTATATTGGACAAGTTCAACTATTAATTCTGTAGCAATCATTAATATTGCCCTAACATTGTATGAGAAGGACCTCGCCTAGTAATTTTAAATTTGAGCTCTGGGTGGTTCGTCATCCTGGTGCAGAGAACTTGCCTAGTGTTTGTTGGGCCTTTGTGTTGAAAGCTGCTCTGCTCGTTATGCACATCTAAGTACTCAGAATAACAAGGAAGGTAATAAAACAACATTGTAGTTCTCCAGCTGGAGAAAGGATGTTCAATGCCTTAGAGGCTGGAAATACCTTCTTTCATCCATTTTTCCTTACACAGAGGAAAGGCATGAAGGCATTTTGTATGGCACCGCACCTGTCTGTCCTGAAAGGGAAGTTGATTACCACTGGGCATGTCTACATGTTCATTAATGCTCCATAATTATGGTTCATTAAGTTTAGTACCTGTGGGGGCCTATACATGAGCAGAGAGGCTGCTCTGATGTGCTGTAATTCTAGTGCACTGTAGCAGGCTTGATTTAATTGAGTCTGCTGGAGCGTGGCAATTACCGCACTGCAGCATCCTCCCGCTTCTCATGTATCAGCATCCCCCCACTTCAAAATGGTAGCAGTGGTGCTTTATCTAAAACTCATTTTCTGAGCTTTAGATAAACTGCCCCCACTGCCATTTTGAAGTGCGGGGACACTAATAGACAGATGCTCTAAGTGATTTAATTAGAGTGGCTCTTAGGGCTGCTCTAATTCAAGCATACCCCTCTCTTCCCCACTCTTGAAGTACATGTATAAATGCTTGGTAATAACAGGTACTAAATACACTGTAATCAGCATTACTGCACGTTAGTACAAATGAACACTTTTGTGTGACACTTAATGATCATTGGACTAATCCACTGCACACTAGCACACTTTCTGCATGACTTGCTAATGCTCAGTAGAATTAAGTCAAACAGACACAAACATGTTGTGTAGATGCGCCCACTGTCTGCAAGACAGTGTTGGGGTCAGATGCTGGAGCCAGGTGAGAGTTGTTCCACAGTTCTTTTCTAAAAACCATCCACATGTGTTTGGGCACATTTTGCATTCAATTTTGCTGCTTTTTGGGGGGCGGGTGAAAAAAAGTAAATGGGGTTTTCAATTTTAAAATTGCAGTTTTTGCAAGATTTTGGTCAAAGATGGGTCTGCTACGAATGTGTTTGTAGGCACTCAAAGTGCCAGCCATTCTGGAACACAATTCTATTCTGTAAGTCTCAGAATGGAAATATATTAGTTTTGCAAAATAACACTTGTGTTCTGGTAGAAGATAGCCACTGCCCCAAAGCACTAACAAGCTGAGATGAAGTTTTACATATGCCTAAATACATGAGTAATCTCACTGACATCAGCATGACTGCTCATGAGCATAACATTAACATGCATGTGCTGACAGATCTGGAGAATCAGGAGAAAAGTAAAGAAAAGAAGGACTGGGAAAATTTTTCTCTAAATCTTAGTCCGAGTCACAGGTTCAAATTCACTAGTATTGGTTACACTAGTCTGGGTTACAAATACCAGAGGACTCTTTCCTTTGGAATTAAAAACAATGACGTAGTCCATTCTTATTGGCCCCACGTTTTATTCACTTTTCTTTTGAGACCAAATTAAAGACCACATTTGACTATGGCACTGCAAAGCCAAGAGGATTTTGAAACTAACCATGGAGAAAAATACATTCTGGAGACTCATCAAACTGCTTGTTCATATTTCCTCTCTCATTTTTCTTACTTGCTACTTTTCAGATGCTTCAGTGAAGTGTTCAGTAGAGAAACTTTGTTTGCTCACTGATCCAAATGGATCTGCTTTGATATGTGGTGCAGGATTGAGCTGTGCTGCTTGTCCTCTAACTGAATTAAGATACATAATCCTCTGTGGAACAGAACATTTACATTCAACTGACCTAGTTGAAAAAAATACATTAATTTTAATTTATGTAAAATTATCCCAATAGAGTGAAAGGAGAGAGAGATGATGCGTATTTGCAGTTCCTGCCTGCTCAGAGCTAAAAGTGAAGTCCAGCTTTTAATAAGGATTTTCAAAATGGAAAATCATTTTAATGGAGAGTTTGTTCATGTAAATCCACGTACAGATTTCTGTTTCCCTTTAGCTGCTTGTGGTCATGAATAAAAATGCTACTTTAACTTGTCTCTTTTCTACTTAAGGATGCCCAATCTACCCATAAGGTTCTTACAGCAGGCTGATGCCTGGGCATAGAAGCAGAAGCCCAAAAGCTTAACTGAAGTACTCCATTTCAGTGAGAGAGACACAGACTTCCTTCATGTACTACAAATCTTATGAGATTAATCCTATAAATTGGGATGTGTGTATTTACAAAGAGGTCCAGATAGGTGAGAACTTTGTTGCTGAAACAATTAGATTAACAACATAAGGAATTTTACATTTTCATAAAGCCTCTGATCCTGATGCATCTTGAAGAACATAAAAAGCTTAGGTCCAGGCTGGAGCCAGTGCTGCAGCTTCTGAACATGACTGGCTCTCACTACAAGCTACGAGAGTAGCTTATAGGCAAAGTCAGGCTTTGAGATCATTTAATTCACTTCTAAGATTTAAGGACCCCAGCAGGCCAGCTTAAGAACACAAGCGTAAAAAATATAGGCAGGCAGAAATGCACATGTGGGCTATGCCCCAGTATTAGGTCTCCTCCAAGAGACACTGAACATGTTAATTGTTTAGAAACAAGCCAGAATCCCAGAGTAAACCCCTTCTTCAGCTGGAAACTTCTTGAGTTTGCTCATTGAAGTTACTGCCTCAGCAATACAAAGGAACCAGAGAGCTGCTCTAAAGCACCATCTGATATCCATGGACAGATCCAGGAATTCGTGAAGGAACATGTGCACCCCTGCCTTCAGATCTACCCTGTCCACCCACCAGGATAGGCAGAAAGCACTGCAGGAGCAGCAGCAGGTCCCATCCCCTCCCGTTCTTCCCCCTCCCCTGCCTACTTGCTACTGCCACTGTCCCTGGTTGCTCAGGGAGGGGGACGTAGGGCTTGAGAGCGCTCCAGCTGGCAACAGCAGTAGCAGTGGATAGATTCCTCCTTCCTCCCCTATTCCTCCCTAAATTTTGGTTTGGGAAGGTTGTAGAAGAAGGGCTGGGCTCAGCAGAGGACAACAGCAGTGGGGAAGGATGGTTCCCTCTACACCAAGGTGGTAGGGAACACTTTAGGGACTGGGGCATGAGCTACTCCAGAGCTCTCCCCCTCCCCCTCCAATCCCTGATCATCAGGCAAGGACAGCAGCAGCAGTGGTTGGATGGGGAATGGGATTGGAGGCGGCACGTGCTGCTGAGGACAGAGGGGAAGGGAAGGGGCACATCTGCATCCTTGCACCCCTTCTGAATCTGCCTCTGCCAATATCCATCTGGCCCTGTCTTCACTTAAGATATTGATAGGGGAAACTGGCTAGACACCAGAAGGGATAGAGAACATCATGTAATAAAATGGTCCTTACTAGTTTGCTCCAGCTAGCATAATGGAGAACGTTCTCAGGTTGGTTTGGTGCCCAGGAGGCCTGGGATGAAGGGATTACTAAAGTACCTTAAAAGCACATTTTCCCTCCCTTCACCTCAGCCTCATCAGGAGTAAATTTGGTGCAACTGAAGCAAACTGCTCATCTCAAAACCATTTTTGTTATAATCCCAGGACCATGTGAGACTTCATTTTTAACTGCAAAAGGGCACCCATGACTAATCAAGATCCACCAAGGATAAATGTGATCCTTAATGTGCATGGGCAGTACCTATTTTACTCTTGGGTTTGCTGCTACCTATTATAAATAGATAAACACATATTGCTTTCTCTGTCTTTCTTTAGAGTCTTTATGTTCTTTCTGATTGTTGTGTACTGAAGAAAACAAAATCAATTTTAGACCTAAAGTAGATGTTTTCCTTATTGTGAATGGAAACAACAGAAGAGAACATCTCCTAGTCAGGCTCTATTGGTATTTCAGCAGCTGTTGAATCATTATATAGTTCTATTCATGTAGCAGGAAGAGGACAATACATATACTGTCCTGCAGATGTAGTAGGCTGTATAATACCATAAAATATAGAAGGTGATTTGTCTCCAGCCAGAAAGCTATCATTCCTGACTCTGCATAATATAAATGGCTTTCACAAAACACGAAAAAGCTATTATAGAAAGTAACCTTTCTCTGTTTCCTAATAAATGTATTCCAGCAACTGAAGAGACACAGTATAAGGCAGGTATAAATAATGCAAAGCAAGGAAAGCAGGAGAAATACTGTCCACAGAAGGAGGTTCCCCTTCAGCTCCCTGAAACATTTCCTCTGATTTATGTGGTGATGAAACTGTGGCCATATTCATTTCAAATATTAAAAACCAATTGTCAGCTTTTCATGCCCTGATAATTCATGAGCTGTCAGATCTCTTTCCAAATGCACACGCATCGGCACTCAGAAACTTGTCTGCTTCTGCGGCTGGACCTTGACAGGGCCTAGAAGCAAGTGTTTCTTGCTGACTAATTATGCAGTGATACAGCTTTTGCTAAATGAAAGGGAGAAGGAAGAAGCAAGTAATACTAATAAGCCAATATGTATGTAACTATATTATGTAAGACTTGGGAGACCCATTCATAACAGAGCACAATTCTGTAGCCAGAAGTTACCCCACATCTGGGTAATTCTGGAGTAAGTGGCAGTGCCATCCAGTGTACAGTTTTTAGACCACCATTAAAGGTCTCGGTTCTGCAGTGCTCTATGTAAGAGAAGATTAAAACCAAAATGTTTCTGGTGGGACTAAAAGAAATAAATTCAAGGGACTTGCAATATTTTGATCATGCCAGTTTGAGCAATCTAGAGTCCTATTATATCCAATAACAAGATAGGAAAAGCCAGAAGGGCATCTATGCCCTTTCCTCTAAATAGCTAAAATTACCTACATTATGATTAAAAGTTATCACAGGTTTCTAAACTGGTAGCTCTAGTAGCTTGGTACAGGTATATAGGCTTCTCATATTTTGTGAATGTTTACACATGTGAATGTGTAAACATACATCCTTCCTCAGTATAGGTGATGATATATTTGCCAAGAATAATATTTATTGTGAGCTTAGACCATTTTTCATTTGAGAATCAAATATTCATGTCCGTGAACCAGTTCTTCGTAACTCTCTACTGGACAGTTTGGATAAACAGTTTTTCAGTCACTGGGTTGATTCAGTTTTGTCAATTCATCTGTCACACTGGGTTGTTTGTCCTTGACTGGCCAGTTAAAACATTTGTAACATGAAAACAGTGAAAAATGAATACCCTTATTTATACATTATTCGTGTTTCTTAATGAGAATAGGGCTATGCAACCTAAATTAAATTCAGCCTAATGCAGACAGCCACAGCAAGTCTTATGTATCACCTCAATTTCCAAAATAATGCCTAAATAGGATGGAAAAGAAGGAGAGGAGAGCTGGAGAAAAGATTTGGATTAAAAAGTTTCTCATTGAAAAACATCTTTTTCAAACTCAAAACTGTTCAAGAAAGTGATCCAATTATTTTTTAGTTCTTTTTAAAAAGAAAAGAATGATCTTTTAAATCAACCCTTTAAGCACTATTCAATCAAAAACACTATTGCAATGGTTATTTGTTACCTAAGCTGTAAAGGGGTTGGACTAGATGACCTCTTGAGGTCCCTTCCAACCCTAATTTTCTCTGATTCTATAATTTTCAGTAAATGAAAGTATATACAGACCTTTTGATTATTTTTGAAAGAATAAAGCTGCTGAACAACAAATTAAAATTACACGTTTATTTTGAAACCTTTAAAAAAAACAACCATCACATTTGGAAAATTTTGCAAAACTACTTTTATTGTCAAACAGTTTTAATTAATGAATATTACTCTTATTACTGCCTTTGTTTCCACTGTAGCACTTATAAAACCCTGTACCCTATTGTGTTTTGTGCGGGCTCTCTGGACAAGGGGGAATTTCATGCATGAAAAGTCATTTCTCAAACAATCATGAGACAGAAAGGGTTCATACAAATGCTCGAAATAGCAACTAGCAAGGGGTCATGAACATGGCTGAACTAAGTAGGGACTAGGAATCTGCACAAATATTTACAAATGCTGCTTGCAGTGCTCAACCAGATCTAATTGCCAGCATAAAAGCTATATCAGCCTGCTGTTAAGAAAGCACAGTAAGCGCTAAGAATTTAAACGTACGTTAGCTCAGGCATGATCCTCTTATGACTGGAATATTGATTTGTCTGCAAAAGATTTAGACAATTCATTTTCAGACATGTTTGCAGGGAAAACTCCTTATGATTACTGGAGATTTTCTGTAAAAAAATGCTGTGCTTTGTTTCACTGCATGTGGATTTTATGTATCAAAAACGAAATATCTTTACCTGAAGAACTCCCATGGATCACACAACTGGGCACGTCTACACATGCCTTTGATCTGGGATCACTTTATTTGCTAGCAAACTACTTGCGAGTAAA
>JAGPOW010000304.1:26162272-26176949 GCA_030014935.1 Caiman crocodilus
TTTTTTCTCCATACCTCAAGGTAGCAGGTGGCTTGTTAATGCTGAGATGGTGGGGTGGATGGAGTGTCCCACACGAGCGTGGAGGGGTCCCCAGTGAGCTTGGCAGCAGACCGTGAAGTGGACCAGAAGCACTTCCAGTCCACTTCTGGGTCTGCTGGGGAGCATGTGGGGGACCCCCTCCCGAGTTCCCCCAGCTTGGTGACTGGTGCACCTGGGTCTGGGGGGTCACCTGGGGTCCTCTCACAGCTGTTCTGGGTTCACCACCGTGCACATGAGGGAACTTCCTGTGCTCCTGTGGGACACTCTATCTGCCCCAGCATCGCAGCATTCATGAGCTGTGCCTGGTACCTAGAGGTATGTAGAAGAAACATTTGAAGTTGTGTCTATGGCCAAATCGCTGATTCTCTGAATCAGCATCAATCTTCAGATTCAGCTGAACTGAAATGGGACAGTGATCTGAATCAACTAATCAAATCACTGTCCCTGATTCGGGCTAAATCCAAATCTAAATTTAATAGGGCCCATCATGCACACTGCTACTAAATATCTAGGAATCATCCCTGATAGAACACTATCCTATAAAAATCACTTAACTATGACAGCAGCTAAGTTAAAATGCCATAATAATTTGCTCCAGAAACTCACTGGAACTTCTTGGGGAGCTGATGCTGATGCACCAGAGCTTTAGCACCGGTCTACTCCCCAGTGAAAGCCTCAATCTGGGCTAAATAGTGCTAATCTGGGCTAAATAGTCCTCAGTCTGGCTAAATAGTGCTAACACTGATAAGGGTGACATACAGCTCAAACAAGCAATGAGAATCAGTACAGGAACAGTCAAATCCATCCCTCTTCAATGGCTTCCTATTCTTAGTAACATACATCCTCCCTCATTGAGAAGAAAAAACCGCAGTAACTAAATTATAGACTAAAATAAAAAATAACCTGCAGCTGCCTATACATAAAGATCTCTTAAACTTACTGTGTCTGAGATTAAAATCTAGACATTCCAGTTGAAGAACAGTAATTCAATTTGAGCGAGACTCATTTAACTTGTAAGATGCCTGGATGTAAGAGTGGCTCAATTCACCTCTTAATATAAAAATTATTATTACATATCCCACCATTAGAACAGCTGGCTTTGATTTCCCGGAACATCTCTGATCTTCTCTAAACCAAATCAGGACAGGACGTGGCAGATGTGGATTTCTATTACATCAATGGTGCTGGGCTAATTCACCAAACTGCAATGGTGATGTCCCTTTCCAAGCTTTGAACCACATTACCTCTGAATGCCCTCTCTGTGCATTTAATGGGACTCTATTGGATTCAGACAATACTATTTGAGGCAATTAGCAGGCGGCAAAATATGGACATAAAATTATGAATATGCTTTTCATTGCTTTGTGATCATTGTATCATCATATGCTAAAAAGCCAAACCCAAACTATGGGTCCATGTAGATATAACAGTTGCTGCCCAGCTGGGAGAAACAGCTCTCCCTCCCCTTTCAAAGTGATTGGAAATGTGCATTTGTCAGTACCCTCAGGAGTAAATCTGATTACATCAGTAGAGTTATGCCATACACAATGAGGTCAGGATCAAGCCACTTCTTTGCAATTATAAATACTTTAGTAATTGAACATATGATGGATTTCATCCCAAAATAAAATATAATTAGGACATCATTTAAAAGCTTGATAGCTGAAGTGAAGGTTGCAATGGGCTGTCATTCTAGTTACAGATAAGAGTCAACTCATGCTTAAGTGAAGAACACTAAATAAAATGGCCAAGTGGAGGATGGAGTGAATGAATTCTGTTCAGTGATCATTTCAGCAGGTGCCAACCAAGTAAAGTCACTTGGATAATTATTACCTGAGCTTGATTATTCATTTTGCTCAGAAGCAATAATACCATAGCACTGTTTATAGGCAAGATAACAGCTACTTATTTTTCAGTAGGTCTTTAGGAAAGTTTATGGCAAAGAGAACTGCTTGGGAAGGAGAATGGATAGGGATTATCAAACTTTTTAAGCACATTCTATTTACATGTAAAAATCCATCACTTCCAGAGAGGCAGAGAATTTTTTACCACTATTTTTAAGCAAACACAAAAACTCTCTGAGCTATTTAAACACAATTAATCCCTATCCAGTAAAGACAGCCATATTTGCTTGTCAAATTATGAATGGGTGTGGAAAGCAGGAAGAGGATGAGACCACAAACATGGTTTGTGGAGAAGGAAGTGCTGAGTAGTATTCATCGCCTTTTTTTCCTCTAGTAACTAGTTTTATCTTGTATCAGCATATCTCAGCCTATACACAAAACAAAGCCATTTCCATCTCAAGCAGCTCCATCCTGCTGTGCCATCTATCTTTAGCACACAGAAGATCCACAGGCACTAGAGAAATACTGACTAAATGCAGAACACTGCAACATGTTGTGCTTCCTTCTAGCAAAGCTAGAGAAAGATCAAGAACAAAGCCACTAGGTATTTTCAAATGTGTAAGTTCTGCTAATGACTTCAAGCTGACATGACCACAATGGAAAGCAGGACTTGAAGACACCTAAATATCTGCATGTGCACAAAATAACACTTAACATATGATCACTGCTAATCTTCAGAAGAATATTTCATGCAGCAAGATCCCAGCAGGCATCATACATCCACAGTTCCTACCAAGTACTGGTTCTCATTGCCTATTGGCAGCATACCTATGTTTTACAAAAATGACTTTATTATAGATAAAAAGGCAGTTTTCCAAGAATTGGTCTAGATAATTCATCCACTTATTACTGTTTTGTGTTTGAAAAGAAATTAAGTAAGATCAGCTATTCTCTCCTGCCTTATCTGTATGGGACTAAGACGGGTATTTTGTTGGTGGGATGATTTTGACAGTTATTTCTTTATAAGGAAGGACAGCTATTCTCCTAGCTGCTAGATTGCACAGCACAACTTACTCAGTGTTAAGTCACAAGGACATCTTCGGCTTGATCAAGCTATATTGTCAAGAGACCAAGAATAAGGATGGCAAAGGAACCTGAGTGATTCTGCTGGCTTCACAACCTTATCAAAAGAGACTTCTTGCATTTCCTTTGGGTGCTCTAAAATATTAGGAACTGGATTTGTTTAGATATTACAGGGCTAAATTATGACAGTTAAGCCATATGAGAGACCATTTATGTTGTTTGCTGGTGCCAATTATGCTACTTTTCACTGTTTAGTACTTAACTAGAACTTGAAAATACAATAGGACACTAGTTAGAAGCTACTGAATTCCAGTGGTACGTGAATTTAGCCCCTCCTTCTCAGATAACAGAATTATCATAGTTACATCTGGAATAGATTTTTAACAAGGCTGTGCAAAGCTTCAGGTGCTGATTTGATTCAGAAGAGATTCAGGCTGATTCAGTGGCTGAATCGCCAAATCTGAATTGAATCAGGGGACCAATAAAAAGGAATCGATTTGAAGCTTTGATGATTTGAGCAGTCCCTGCCATCTGCAGCAGGGAGCTGGACCCATACTCAGAGCTGGTAAGTAAAGGGCGGGGAGGGTAGAAGAACAGGGAAGGGGACCATGGGGGGGGACTCATGGCAGCCCCCTTCCCCTGCCTGCTCCCCCAACCCTGCCATGGCTACCCCACCTGCGCCAGCTCCCGGTGCTTTAAAAAAAAGCCCCACTCACTGGGTGCTTCCAGGTGTGGGGGGGTGATCCCCACTGCCCCCTGGTGCATGGGTGGCTCTGCCATGAACCTCTCAACACCCACCCCCTCTCTCAGCCCCCCCATGGCTGCCCCACCCACCACAGCTCTGGCCCTTTAAGAAAAACAAAAGAGAAAAATACCCTGGAACTCACCAGCTCCTGCAGCAGCCTCAGGGGTTCAGGGGCGTGTGCAAAGCCCCCCACATGGCGCAGGGAAGTGGGGGGCAGTGAGGATCAGCTCACACTGGGGGTGAGTCCAGGGCTTTTGTGGGGGGTCCTTAAAGGGCCAGTGCTGAGGCAGGCTGGGCAGCCTTGCAGGGGACAGCGAGGAGGGTGATCGGGGGGCTCGTGCAGAACCCCCACATGCAGCATGGGGCAGTGGGGAGGAGCGGGGGTCACCTCCTGCTCAGCAGCACCTGGTAAGTTTGGGCTTTTTTTTCCCAAAGTGCTGGGGGCTGGCGCCGGGCAGGGTAGCCATTGCTGGGGCTGGGAGAGCACGTAGGGGATGGGCCTGGCTGATTGGGAGATTTGGCAGCCACCAGATCTCTGAATCAGATTCAGTCAAATTGATTTGGGACAGTGATTCAAATTACTGAATAGAATCACCGTCCCCTGAATCGCCCAAATCCAAAGCAAATGCTAGCCACTTTGCACAGGCCTAGTCTTTAAGACAAAAAGTCTACCTTTTTTATGAACAGGCAAATATAGAGCATGATCCAAAATGCACTGAAATCTGTGGGATTCTTTCCATAGACTTCAGTAACATTGAAGCAGGCCCAGAGACTTCAGGTAAAAGATACATTACCAAAAGATAGGGTCTGGGATCAATGCTGTTCCTCTTTATCTGTTGAAGTACACAATATCATATGTACAAGCAGTGTTTATGCCTCCAGACAGAGCTTATTGCAGAATCAGGATCTATGTGCATTAGAATCATTTTCTTCCTAAATAGCAAAATGAAGAATAGCAACTCATTTGCATTTGAGAGCCACTAAAGGTGCACTAGAAGATACCTCAGTGTGAAATGTGCCCTCATGTATCTTTTCTGAACACTGGAGTTAGTTGTACTTGATTGCAGTAATACACCAGTGATTCTGAAGTTAATGAATTAAAGATTTATAATGAAGAATGCCATAATATGTCAAATAAAGAGTGGATGATCTACAATGTGACATTTAATAATAATAATGAATATTAAACAGTCTCTCCTGAACCTACTAGTGGCTGAGACCCTGTGGTGCTGAATATACAATTGATTTAAAATATAAATGAAATTAAGATTTGATATCCATTGGTGGCATCATATTTTAAATAGAAGAGGAACTGCTATATGTTGGGGTCATCCCAGTTGGATTGGAAGTGTATTCCTTTGGTGCACTCATGAATAAGTAGGTAGCCACATTTTATACTGGTTGAAGATTCCTAAAGGCCTTCTACTATAGGCTGAGTATAGCCCACTGCTGTAGAACCGGGATCATTCATATCCAGGTGGTTTGCAACCCATTTCCTCCACAGTGGGTTGCCAAAATAAGAAAGAACCGTTCAGCTGTTTGCTGAGGCTTGCGCTTCAAGGGGTATTGCCTTGCCACTCAGCCAGAGCACTTCTGTGATCCGACATTGCTGTGTTTGATTGTATGCAATGACAGATACTTTGACAACCCTCATCTGTGAAGTATCCAAGTTCTACTGTGTTGTAGTCTGAAAGTGACTAAGACATGGATGACTGTCTCGCTGTCCCCATCACAGAGAAAAAGATGTAGTCCTCTAACCCAAGTGAAAATGGAGTCAATACTTGGCTATTGTGGTGTTTGAGCACTAAGATTCTGTCCTGACTTGGTGATTCGATGATCTACACTAATTGCTTTAGCATATCTAGTTTAAGCCAGTTAGCTTTTCCACAAGGTACAATCTAAGCGTAACAGGGAGAAAACAGGCCAAACACAAGGCCTGGAGCTGCTGTAGAGATAAGTGTGATCAGTATGCTCCATCCCCCATGATGTCTCACTGTCTTTTCAAACCATGTCACAGATGCATTGAGGAGTGACAGAAGAACTCTGCAGTCCCCGAGTGAGAACACTTCTTAATAATCACGCCACATGACAGAGTATTCCGGGCAGAAAAGCAAATGCCCAAAGCTGTCACTCTGGGTGTTTACATAGAGAAATGAATGGAGCCATTTCAAACGTCTCCATTGCCCTGAAAAGGGACTAAGGGCTCTGTTAACCCCTTTTCAAAGAACAAAGTACCATAATCTGTGGAATGGGGTGGGCCACCTGAGCCGTGGCCCAACCAACTTTTAGCACATTAATTTATATAATCCACAAATGTGCAATTGTCATTCCAGTTAAAACTGCGTATCTATTTTTTTTAACTGCATAGCTAGCTAAATTAATATGCTAAAAGTTGGTTGGGCCATGGCCTGGGTGGCCCACCCCATTCTGCAGCCTATGCAAAGTACTAAATGATACATGTAGAAGAATCAGGAGGGTCCTTGTCTGTTGTCAGAGATAATTTTAAATCAGGGCACACCTTGCTTAAAACCAGAGGGACAGGGTTGTTGGATACCAAGAAGTTTGATTATCCCTAGTACGGCTTCAGTCCGTTGTTCTGACCCTGCTTAAAAAAAGATGATCACAGATAAATGATGAACAAGTCAAGAGGTTGTTTTCCTTAGTTGTTCATGAAGCTCAGGAAACATGCTAGTGCTGTTGTAGACATGTAGGAATGATTGTGCATCAGTGGAACGGGAAAGAGAAGATGCATACGGTGATACTGAGGGGAGCTCAGTGATAGGAACTTCCGACCTTCTAAGACAGGGGTGGGCAAAGTGTGGCCCATGAGCCAGAAGTGACCTGCCCAGGGATTTTGTCCAGCCCGCAGTCGTTGGGTCCCTTGGCCCTGCCCAACCCAGGTGTGGGCGGCAGCCCAGGCTGTTGCGTGCATGGCCAGTTTTGCTACCCCATGGACCTGTGGTGGGTCTGGCCCAGAGTGGCAGCCAGACTTGCTTCCCAGCAGCCCCCACAGTGGTACCTCCTTCTGGCTATTGCTGCCAGTCTCCTCCACTGCTGCCAGACCCACCCCCACTGCCCAGGCACCCTGGCCTGTCTGTCGCACACCCACTGCTGGGGGTACGAGATGGAGCATACAGGCAGGGTCTCCGTGGGGACCAGTCTGAGATCTGTGCAGGCAGGGCATGCTTGGCTAGGCAGATGAGACGGTGCTGCAGCGAGGCAGGAAGTGACATCAGGGAGCAGGATGGGTGGTCAGAGCAGGGGCTGGGGTTGGGATTAGGATCAGGATTGTGAGGCAGTGATGGTGTAGGGCCAGGGCCTAGGGCAGAGCCACAATTCACTGCCTTCACATCCCTGCGATGGGCACTGGTTCCATGGGCATGCTGGGAGCAGATTGTGTCTCTGCCCAGGGCCCATGTCCTGGCCCTTCACTGTCACAGCTCCAAGATCCCCAGCCCAGGCCCAGCCCTGGTCCCAGATGCCTGTTCTGCTCCAGAAACAATTTTTTCTGTCTTCAGTGTTGTTTGGAGGAGTTCAGGGAGTTTGAAGTCTTTCTTTCCAATCTTCTCTTGGACCATAAAGACACCACCTTGGACACAGGCACACAGTTGTCAAACAATTCATTTCTCCTGGATTCTGCCAGTGAATTGAAATGAGAACAAGCTTTAAGCTCAGAGACTACAAAGCATGATTGATGGGTTGTATTGCAACTGTGAAGAAGGCCCCCAGAGATGCACTGCATTCTGGTGAGAGAATTCTGTCACATAGGTATTTCTATGAAAGATTATCCTGAAATACATCCCTAGAATGTGCTGACAGATCTCTCTCAAGAAGGAGCCAATTATAAAAGAAGAACCATTTATTATTATAGGAGGGCATTAAATTTTCCCTGCTTTTCTGTACACACCATGCAACCCACATTAACACATAGGTCCACACTGTGGATTTTACTGGCACTGTAACCCAGCAAGAAAAAGGGATATTGAGCCACTATTTCCCAGCACCAAAATCCATGGGCCAATAAATTTAAAAGAACTGTTAAAAAGTATTTGAGACTCACTTTGCTGAATACCAGATTTGGACTAAAAAGGTCACAGTTTTACACTTAATTATAAGAGGTCTCTAATAGCAGGTAATAAATACAGAAACAAAAAAGTTGACAGAGTAATGCCATAAGCACCCATACTTTTTGAAGTGTTGGTTGACTGCTGGAAAAAAAATACATGCGAAGTTTTTCATCATAGCTAATCTCTCCAGGCATTGCTGTTACAATTACGTAATGGTAGGTAGCTTACTTCCCAATGACTGCTTGCCATTCATTTTGTCTTTCTGAAAAGTACTTTATGATTGAAAAGAAAAGAGGTGACGGAATAAAAATGCATGGCCTATGAGATTGTACTTCACTTAGGTCAGCACTGACTAAGCACAACAGGATTTCTTATTTATAACGTGCTGATACTTTTTTATTTGATTTTTTTTAATATAACATACAGGCTATAGATGTTGCAAAAGGTCCTTGAAAGGTAGCAAAGCACATAAAGCTAAAGTTTGACTTCCACTATGCAGCCATATATGGGAGTGAAGACTGAGACTTTCCCTTAGGCTAGCCACACCCTGGGTCCAGATGCATAGGATTTCATAGATTTCATAGACATTAGGGCTGGAAGGGACCTCGTAAGATCACTGAGTCCAGCCCCCTGCCCCAGGGGCAGGAAGTCAGCTGGGGTCATAGGATCCTAGCAAGATAAGCATCCAATTTACTTTTGAAGGTGTTCAATATAGGTGTTTGAACCACCGCCGATGGCAGGCTGTTCCAGACCTTGGGCTCGGACAGTAAAGAAATTCTTCCTTATGTCCAGCCTGAAACAGTCTTGCAAGTAGTTTGTCACCATTTGACCTCATCATCCCTTGGGGCGCTCTGGTGAACAAACATTCCCCCAGATACTGGTGGTCACCCCTGATAAACTTATAGCCGGCCATCCCCTGAGCCTGCGCTTTTCCAGGCTAAAGAGCCCCATAGCTTTCAGCCTGTTGTCGTAAGGTCTATTTTCCTGACCTCTGATCATGTGTGTGGCTCTTCTCTGGACTCTCTCAAGCTTCTCCATATCCTTTTTGAATTGTGGAGCCCAAAACTGGATGTAGTACTCCAGCTGTGGCCTCACAAGGCTGAGTACAAGGGAAGAATGATGTCCTGGGATTTGCTTGAGAAGTATCTATGGATGCAAGCCAGCATTTTGGTCGCTTTACTAGCGGCAGCATCACATTGATGGCTCATGTTCATCTTGTGGTCAATGATGACACCTAAGTCTCTTTCTTCCGTAGTGCTAGCCAGTGTACACTGCTGAGCCCATAAGGACGCTGCAGGTTTTTCTCACGAGGTGGAGACCCTTGCAGTTTTCAACGTTAAACACCATCAGGTTCTCGTCCGCCCACTTGCTGAGCCTGTCCAGGTCAACCTGGATCATCCTTCTGTCTTCTAGTATCAATGCTTTGCCCCAAAGTTTGGTGTCATTGGTGAACTTGGCCAGTCCACTTCTGACTCCAATGTCCACATCATTAATGAAGATGTTGAACAGTATGCGTCCAAGGACAGAGCCTTGGGGGACCCAACTGGTCACAGGGCACCATGACGATTGACTTCTGTCAACCACCACCCTCTGGGTCCAAACACAGAGCCAATTTCCCAGCCAGCAGATCGTGGTGGACTCAAAACCACAATTGGTCAGTTTTGTGAAGAGGTGATCTTGGGAAACCAGATCAAAGGCTTTTTTGAAGTCAAGATATATGATATCAATCTCTTCTCCCTTGTCCAAGTGATAGATCACCTGGTCGTAGAAGGAAATGAGATTGGTCAAGCAAGACCTACCCACAACAAACCCATGATGGCTATCCCTCGGGATGCTGGCTATCTCTCAGGATGTTGGCCAGTCCATTAAGGATGGCCTCTTTAATAAACTTTTCCAAGATCTTCCCCGAGATAGAAGTCAGGCTGATGGGCCTATAGTTTGCCGGATCCACTTTCCTCCCTTTCTTGAAGATAGGCACCACGTTGGCCTTCCAGTCTTCAAGCACTTCACCAGAGCTCCAGGAGTTTTCAAAGATCCATGCCAGGGGCTGGGCTATGATGCTCGCCAGCTCCATGAGTACCCTGGGGTGTAGATTGTCAGGGCCAGCTGACTTGAAGGTACCCAGCCTTTCAAGGTGTTCCTTCATAAGGTCAGCATTGATGGAGGGCAGGGGATCTCCCTCACCTGGACTTCCCTGTCCTGTAATGGGCATGGGCATCCCGTGGGACTGATGAAAGACCAACACAAAGTACCCATTTAATAGGGTGGCTTTTTCCTGGAATCAGTTGTCAGTTGTCCCATCTGGTTCAGCAGGGGTCCAATGTTGCCCTTGCTTTCCTCTGGCTCCCCACATGTCTGAAAAAGGACTTCTTATTGTCCTTGATGCTCAAAGCTAGTTGGAGTTCAGTTGCAGCCTTGGCTTTCCTGGTTTGCTCCCTGCAGGACTGGACCAGTGAAGAATATTCCTCCTTGGAGGTGACTCCCATCCTCCATCTTTTGTAGACCTTTCTTTTTAGCCTCAGGAGGTCTGCTAGGTCCCTGGAGAACCAGGGGGGCTGCTGTGCCATCTTGCTGCCTTTCCTCCAAGAGGGAATAGACTTAGTTTGTGCATTGAGGATCACTCCCTTGAGGAGCAACCACTCTGCTTGAACTCCCCCCTCTCCCTGTGGTCATGGTCCCTTAGGGCCTCACTGACAAGCCTCCTGAGCTTGTCAGAGTTGGCTTTCCTGAAGTCAAGGACTTCCGTGTTGCTGACTGACTTGCCAGCTTTACAGCGGATGGGGAAGATGATCAGGAATAAGCAAGCAGTGCATGCACTCTAATTCTCCCTGCTCCCACCCCAGGAGCAAGGAGAGAGAGAGAGTAGGAGAATGGGTGGAGCCTTCACTGCTCACTGACCAATTTACTGCAGTCCATGAGGTCTGCTGCTAGAGACAACCCACAAATTTTTAATTGTGCTTACACCTTATCTGAAATGAGAATGAAGCAGGGAAAGGATTAGGACTTAGAATTACAATGCTACATGAAGCTGTACCTAGGAGGATGCAGTTTAACCATAATTCCTTGATCATGAATGTTCCTAAAACCATAATTTAAACCCAGATTTTAGGGAGATTGCAGTCAGTTTCCATGGAGATCCCAGCAGCAACAGAGCTCTGACAGTGTGAGGTCAGAGTTTCTATGAAGGCTGGTCCCAGCAGTGCTGGCAGGCTGTGTGGCTGGGTGGGGACCTGCTCTGGGGCTGGAATTTTGTGGCAGTGACAGCGTGGTCCAGAGCTGGGTAGACTGATCTGCTGCATGCATGTCCTGAGCAGGGGCATGCATGCAGCAGATCATGGCTCTGCCCCAGCTCCGGACCATGCTGTTACCACCAGAAGATCCCAGTCCCAGCCCTGGAGCAGCTTCCTGCCCAGCAATGCGCCCTGCCAGCACTGGTGGGGCCAGTCTCCAAGAAAACCCAGGCCCTGCACTGTCACAGGTCCACCACTGCTGGGGTCTCAATGGAAACCACCTGCAGGGTGGAGGCTGCTGAGAAATGGAGTCCAACTGGTGGCCGGATCCAACATTTTGCCCACCCCTGTTCTAAGCAAGACTGCTCTATGAGCTGAAAAGGGTGAAGTAGTTGGCACAAATACATTTCAAAATACTGTTGTTATTGCAAAAATCAGTTGTCCTAAGGCACTTGTAAGACACTGGGTATGTTTACATGTGCATTAAGGCACTTTGTCTAATGCGCATTTAGTACCTCCAATGTGAGGTACTAAAGAAATGCACATTAGGCTGCCTTAATGTACAGTAACAAATGTGCATGGTTTTAAGTGATGCATAATGCATAGTATCCTATTTTACTGCACATTAGCCTAATTACATGATTTTTACATGACCCTTTAATGCACAGTAAAATAGGCTACTGCACATTAAAGTGCATGTGCAGATCCACCCACTGACTTCACTTCATTTACATCAATAGAGCTACTCTGGCTGTGCACCTTCTGCATGAGAGCAGACTAAAGCCCCAGAAACCATTATGATTTAGACAAACTTCCCTTTAATGACCTCAGAGACTTGCAAATGCAGTCCTAATTCTTCTTCTTTGAGTAGCCAGTTAAAGTCTATTGGCCTGATCCTCTGCTTTATTCCAGTTTCATCCCAACATGACTTCACTGAAGTAGTTACACTAGTAAAAACATAGAATAACAAGTGACGAATCAGACTTTAGAAGTTGTTCAAAAACTTATTGCTAGATATAGCACCTATTACTGTATGTAAGCCTATTACAAGCAGTGAGAGTCAGTGAAGCTACACATGGTAGTAAACATAAGAGCCAGTAGCATGTGTTTTCAAACTGGGGCGGTGAGCCTCATATTCAGATACATGCAAATGCAAAACAATGCTAATTTTTATAAATTAAATTAAATATTGTACTTTCCAGTGCCAGGAGATAACATGTACAGTAAGTTGGTTTCAGAGAGATAGAATATTTAAGATGGAAATTCTGCTGAGCATGAAGGCAGGAGAAGAAATTATAGCTGATGCCTGAAAGGCTGGGAAGGTGACATATTATGCATAAATACATCTCAGGCTGTCAGCATAAACACAAATCAAGTCAACTATTAAGGTAGTGAGTAGTAAAGTAGTTAAATCCCAGTTGCTAGTTTAAAATCTTAAGAAATAGCCAAAAAAATGAACCACTTGAGGCTTTTATAATGCAATAGGAATGAGCCAAATTCCTGAACAAAGTGTGGGTTAAAACACTCAGTATCATGGAGCTAAATTTATATAAGGAAGGAAAAATTTTAGTATTCTCACAATGGTGTCAAGCTCAATTCCCTCTAGTATCTCTCTCTCTCTTGAAATTTAGATTAAAAAGTAAGCTGAGTTTGTTGATGCAGACCTGACTGCAGCAGGTATAAATAGAAGAGACTATAAAAGCTGTACAGAAAACAGGGATTTCCATTAGCCGTCCTGTTAGGGCAGATTTATAGTCCTTTGCACCATGCTGGCAATTTAATAAAACCAAATCAGGGTTTAGAATATGGCCCTTTGCTTTAAAAAAGCACACATAACACTAGTAAACTAATGACAATTCTACTTTTCAGACACTTTTTCATCTGTGGTTCTCTGAGTGCTTTCAAACATTAATAAATTCAACCCCCATGAGAGCTCTGGTAGCTACTCCATTTCACAGATGGAAAAAAGCAGACTTCCTCAGGGTCAGAGCATACCCAGCTCGAGACTCAGGAGGAACCATCAGTCCTAATCACCACCTTTAAGCTACAGCCTACACAGAAGTGTCTTCACAATATCATGAAATGGTCTCTTGATAATAAATGTAATTTGTAAAATATACAACCTATGCATGCTTGGGCACTTCTGAAGCAAGTCGTTAAATAATGTGTTTTCAGTGAGAAATTTAAATGAGTTCATCATTTATAACATTACGTCATTGTGAGACTTCTTAAAAGTTAAATTTAATGAAATTACTGTCAACTTCGAGCAAGAGATTGAGCCTGTGATTCATCAAAGGGCATATATCTGTCAGATTTACAGTTCTACATATTAAAAATTGATCTACTTACATGTATTTTGCTGTAGTTGAAGTTATCAAGGTTATAAATTCTATAACCCAGCCAGGCATGAGACATAGTCATACCTATTTAAGAATGTCAGTACTTCAGCTGACTCTTCTTTTTAAGTGGTCATGAATGTATTTGTTCCTGGGATATTTCAGCTTTAACCTATGAGCTTTTCTATTCACAAAACATGAGCTCTTGTATTTAATAGATCATGAAGAGATTGTTGAACAAGTTTTTTTTTTTTTTTTTTAATGAATGAACATCTTTGAAATCACTTTAGCTGCCTGGTATGAAATACCTCTGAGCACTGGTGGTGTTTCCTAATGAATTTTGTCTTAAGGAAACAGCAGAAATTCTAGTGGCAAGATTTTTGAGTTGTCTTGAAGAGATCTAAATCAGATGACAACTGCTCAATGAGTTACACATACCCATACAACAGACAGGTACAAACATATGAGTTATGGTCAGATCTGAAGTAAAATCCCAGGATCAAATGCATCAAAATGTTCTGTGGTCCCAGAATATGAAGCCGGATCCTGAGCCAACTACTACATCTGTTCTCAGTTTGAAACTGAACTGAGCAAAAATAGCCTTAACCTTTGGCAAGGACTGAAATACGGATCTGCATTTCCATCTTTTCCAATAATTATTATTTCCAGCAACCCTAGTGGTTTCCTAGGAAATTATTTCACTTCTGACACAGAAGGAAGAGCAAAACCTTCTGCATTGCCCTGACATTTCCATACAGTTCTGTCATGCAAGTAGTACTAACCAAGCCTTGCTTACTCTGTCCAGTATATCAGGATCTTATCACAGAAGAAAGCAATATAGCTGCAAATTGTGTACGTGTTGGTTGTATAATTCTGAGGTCATGTGTATCACTGTTAACAGACTGGTGTGTTCTTTTAAGATTAAATTGATTCCACATTTCTGGTGACATTCTGGAAAGTGGTGTAGGGACAGAAATGAGGTTGTTAGTATGCAGTTGAAAACAGTTCTCTGATCCATCTAAGCTATGCTGAGTGTAAGAACTGGTGGTCCAAGGGACATCAGACTTGATTATATACCACTTTTATATTTTTCCCATTCTATACCTGCCCTCTAGCAAGGACCACCTCAAGCCTGCTGTATCTTACGCTTAAATAACTATAGTTTCAAGGGACAATTCCAGACCCAGACCTTCCACCCCAGCTAACTTCCTATGCCAGGCACTGTAAAGAGGATAGAACCCTGGAGTCATGATTTTACTTCTATGTTACTATTTATGTCAGAAACATTTGGGGGTTGGCGGAGTGGGCGCAGATCTCTTGGATATCAGATAAT
>JAGPOW010000304.1:26177366-26203161 GCA_030014935.1 Caiman crocodilus
TCTCAACCTTGAATATGCAGGAAACAGTTTGATTTTTGAAGGAAGCTACAGGTATCTTTTAAATGTTTTTCATAGAGTGATAAGTTTTTTTCATCCAGAGGTCCAGTTTAACTAAGTTTCTTCCCTATGGTATTTAATCAGTGTCCTTTTGATAAGTGTACACTCCAGAATTATAAGAAAGCTGCTTTAAGGCCACATGATGATAAATTCTCCATAATCTTGAATATATACTAGGTGTAGAACACAGCCCTCAAGGAGTGTTATGGAGAGCATTAGTGTCAGCAGTTTGAAGAGAACTAGAAAAAAAAAATGAAGCCCCATCAGTGAATAATGTTCCAAATTGTGCATAAAACTGAAAGGAACATTTCTGGGATGGGAGGGGTGCATGTGAAATATGGAAAAAAAAGACATAGAGACTATTCATTCAAAATACAGAAAATGTTAAAGGCTTTAAAGGGGTAATATTGATTAAAGAATAGTCTTTAAAAATGTCTGCATCCAAAGTTAAGCTCAAGTGAAAGCCAGTAATTAAATGAAAACAGGACAAGAATTTTTGGGAAGGAAGAAAGGAAGGACTTTTTGACTTTTTAACTACTTTATTCAGAGGTTCGGGGTACAAAAAGTTGGCCCCTTGGGCTCCAGGTCCAAAATACAAAGCAAAGACAAACAAATTATCATCAAACCAAGAGCACCAGGGCGTTACATTCTTAACATTCATATCACTGTGACAGACACCTTCATTGTATTACATGTTGTGCCTAACATGCCTGTGACAGGTTGCCCTCCCCAGCACCATCTTCCGGGTCATTCACGCTTTACGTGGGGCGCCCTTGGAGTCCTCTTGGACCTCTGCTGTCCCGCTCTAATCTCGCTTGCCACGTCTTGATGGAATTAGTATGCGAGCAGGAGACTGCTGATTATATTGGGTATGTTGGGATCTCTCCAATAAGGAGTCTCCTGACTCCTTTTTCCTCTAATTAGACCTCTCCATCCAAACCCACCAAACAGGGTTAGACTCCAAGGCTCTGGCTCTTCCTTCCAGTGCCTGGAGGCTCTTGGCCTCTTTTCCAGCTCCCTTTTAAGGCATGACACCCCCTGGCCCAGAGGCACATGTGCCGGCCCACAGTCAAAGGGGTCACAAGTTCAAAATCTGGGCGTGACTCCATTCCTCCAAACAACAGGAAAAACACACACCTGCACCGCCCCTCCAAGTGCTTCAGGCCTCCCTGGCCTTTTACAGGTCATCTCAAAAGCTATGCCCTCACTGGCACCAGGATTCAGGACCCAAAAGCTGTGCCCTCACTGGCGCCGGTGGGGTTCAGGCCCCCCAAAAGCTGCTCCCTCACTGGTGCTGGGGATCCCACTCCAGAGTGGTTCCCTACAATGAGGTCTCCTCCAACCCCTAATAGCCTCTCCCAAACCACCGGATATAAAACAGCAACACAAACACAAGCCCCTTTGGCTACAACACAAACAGCCACCACCCAGTAGGCTCATGCCTACCGGGGATCCTTTATCTCTCAGCAGTATCAGACGCTGCTCCTTCATCAATCCTGTCCTCTCTTACATGGCAGGGAGCTCCTTCCTCCTTGGCTGCTGGTAGGGAACTACCTCCTTGGCCTCAGTTCTGGTGTTTAATGAGAGCCAGGCCCTCCCCTTCCGGTCAGCTGACCACTAGCAGGTGGGGGACACTGGCTCCCTCTGGTCATCCTGGCAACTGGCACCTGAGCAGCTATTCCAGCTCTCCCAGTAGCAGGCACCTTAGTGCCCTGCTACAATGCCATTATGCAGTCGGGACACAGACCACATGGTTGTATAGACCACAGCTCTCTATAAACAAACTATTCCTACCCTGTTCTATCCAGTCATGCACGTGACAGCACCTTCAACTTCCCACACAAAGAAAAAAGAAGAAAACAGTTTGGTGAGGGCCGAGGGTATGGCATGAGCTGGGAGTTGCAGTCTAATCTCCCCAGTTACCCAGACCGGTTATGACATTAGAGCACATATTGAAGACGGCCATCCTTTATGTGGCATAGTGCTCCCTCAAAGGCCTAGTGTGCCTCAAAGGTGGATACTGCCCACCAGAGAACAGCATGCTCAAACTCCAGCGAGAGGTGCGCTCACACCAGAAGGCTGAAAAGCCTCAGGGCATCATCTGAGCTGGTCCCAGCAAGCCGTTTGCAGTGGCTCTGGAGAATAGCCATCTTTGCCTGACCCGGTAGAAAGTTGGCCAGGCAGATGGTGCACTGCTCGTCCACCCAGTACAGGTAGGAGTACATGTAGGTGGTTTCCAAGAGGCTTCTGCCCAGAGCCCGCAGCAGCAACTCAAGGACAACAAAGAGCAGCCGCAGGCGAGGACAGTCAAGGATATCATGAAAGAGGTTTTCCTCAATGCCCCCAGGGCAGAAGGGGCAGGCTGTTGAGGCACTGAGTCAAAGTGGGACACAAACATGCCAGTGGCTAGGATGCCACACAGCAACAGCCACTGCAGGGTGCCATTCTTCTTGGTGGTCTGTGGCTTATACAGTGTGTGCCAAGCCAGGTGGGATGGTGAAGAATCTGATGGCCCCAGGCACTATCACCATGGTGTATCAGGGTGTCCCGCCAGCACCTGGGCATGGTGAACATGAACCACCCAGGCATATAGGTTTCTATGTGACAGAAAAGCAAAGGGGCAACCCATGTCACTGTTAGGAGACACAGGGAGTGTCAGCAGGGTGCCAGATCCTCCGGCCAGCTCACTAGTCATGGCTGGGGTGACTGGCAGCATGGGAAAAGCCTTGCTCGGGGCACCTGCGGTGCAGGGGACCTGGCGTGCCTGGAGATGGTCATCCAAGATGGCTGCTGTCTTCAGTGGGAGGGCAGCCTGAATTTTATGCAGGAGATGGCCCACACTGCAGATGGAGCACATGCATAGCTGGGTGGTCAGGGCCTTGGGTGAGAGCCATGCTGACTGAGCAGGGTCAAGGAGATAGCTCAGGTAGAGGACACATGCCTGGATGAAAGTGACTGTGAGGCCAAGCTAAACACAGGGCACCTCAGGGCTGGGTTGTGCACCAGGGGTTCCCTCAGCGGCTGTGGGAACTGCAGGTGCTAGGCTTGGGGCTGGAGGTGAAAGGTAGCCTGCCAGGCTCATAACATGCTGCAGCAGACAGCCAGAAGCACCACCCAGAGGTCCAGCAGGAAGGGCTTCCGGTTGAAGCTTAGCGCTCCCACCCTCTCTAGGAACCAGCATACCAGTTGTGCTCCTCATCGTACAGGAGTCACTGAAGGGCTTGCAGGCAGGAGGGGGCCACCTTGCTTGCCATGTCAACCACGTGCTGGCCCCCCTCAGTGACAGGTAGGTAAAGGACAGGTTGTGGGAGCCAGTGGCACCCATCCCAGAAAAAATCTACCAGGAGGCTCTGGAGCCTCTCAAGTAGGTCCTCTGGTGGGTTGAGTACGGTGCACCAATGCCATAGGCTCACTGCCACCAGGTTGTTTGCGATGAGGACACATCCACTGTAGGAGAGGCTGGGTAGGTGCCAGCACCACCATTGTAGGCAGGCCTCCACCCCCTCCTGCACCATGATGGTCAGTGGCCCGAGGAACACGCCCAGAATCTTGAGGACTTCACGGCACCAGGTGAGGCCCCCTGGCAAATCTAGGAGGGTCGTGCTGATCCATGTGCCAAGCAGCAAGGTATCACTCTTGGCCCAGTTGATATGGGCCAAGGAGATGCATTCATAGTCTTGCTGGCAGTCTGTCAGGGCCTGCACATCTTCCTGGGTGTTGAGGAAGATTGTCACATCGTCTGCATATGTCGACAGCTGGAGCAGAGGGCCAATGGCCTGTGACCGATGGCAAGGCCACACCACTCAGAACCACAGTGCATGCAGCATCAGTTTGATGGCCACGGCATAGAGCATGCCCGACGAGGGGCAGCCCCGATGGATGCTCCTGTGCATGGGAAACGGGGTGCAGAGCACACTGTTCACCTTGAGCAGGTTGGATGAGTCTTGATACAAGACTCAGAGGACCCTAGTGAAGAGAGGCCCAAAGCCAAAGGCCTCCAGGGTCTGGAAGAGGTTGGCATGGACGACCCAATTAAAGGCCTTCTCCAGGTCCAGAGAGGTGAAGCTAATGTCTAGGCTGAAGAGTTCACTGGCTGAGAGTAGGTTGCATAGCAGGAACAGGTTGCCTTGAATGGTCCTGCCCAGCATGCAGTAGCTCTGTTCAGGTCCAATGACAGAGGCTATGATGGTGTGAAGGTGGGTCACCACCACTTTGGTCAGAATCTTGTAGTTCGTGCACAGCAGGGAGACTGGCCACAAGTTAATGCAACCAAGATCTGCCTTCTTGGGCTGCAGCGTAACCACCGCTCAGTGGCGGCTGATCAGCAGGACCTTGTTGTCAAGGCTCTCCTGGAAAACGCGCAGGAGGCAGGGGCTGAGGAGAGGCTAGAAGGTCTTGTAAAACTCAGTAGATAACCCGTTGAGGTCTGGGGCTTTGCCGGAAGTGAGGCCAGCCATGGCAGCTACCAGCTTCTGCAGAGATAATTCCCGCTCAATCTCACTGGCCTCCAGGGCACAGAGATGTAGCAGGCCCTCATGGAGTTCCCGCATGGCTTCAGGGAAGGACAGCTCAGCTGCAAACAGGTCACGATAGAAGGCGATGGCATGCTCACATACTTCACGCAGGTCTGTAATTACCTGGCCCTCAGGGGTTTTGATGTGATCTAAGACTTTGCTTGCTGCCTGCTGCCACTCGAGGTTGAAGAAGAAGCAGGTTGGGGAGTTGGTTTCTGCCAGCTCTTGGCAGTGGGCGTGGATCCTCAATCCATGGGCCACTCTCTCCACCAAGCCACGCAGGAATTTTCTGCAGAATTGGAGGCTCTTGTGCAGCACCACATTACTGCTGGCAGGCAGCAGGGCAGCCTCAAGCTCTGCCACATCTTCCTCCAGCTCTCAGATATGGTGGCACGGTTTATTTGTGGCCAGATGGGTGTACTGCTGGCAAAAGGCCTTGTTCTGTACCTTGCCCACATACCACCATAGCTTCCAGGAGGAGTAGCTCAGTCTTGTGGCCTCCCAGCCCTGCCAAAATTGGCGAAGCAATCCAGGAAATAGGAATCTTGAAGCACGCTGACTTTGAAGCTCCAATAGGATGCCTGCGCGCAGTTTCTCTCTGGCAGGCTCAGTTCACAGCAGGCTAGGCCATGATCTGACAGGCCTGAGGGAATGATGCGCCTGCTGCGCAGGAATGGCAGATGGTGTCTGGTGACATAAAGGTGGTCAAGGTGGGCCATGGTGAGACCACCGGCACTCATCCTGGCCTAGGTGTACTGGCATGCGTCAGGATGCAGGGCTCACCAGACATCAATGAGGCCTGCAGTCTCCAGGCCAGACTGCACCTTGTGGCCTGAGGGCAGGTAAGGCTCAGGCCCTGTGCAGTCAAGTGAGGCTTCAGTGGTGCAATTAAAGTCCCTCTCTATGAGGAGCAGGTCATCATCCTCATTAGTGTCATGCAGGAGGGTGGCCAAGGTCTCAAAGAAAGCGACCCTCTCCTGGCCATCAGTGGTTGTGTAGATGTTAACGAGTAGCAGATGGTGTTGTGCTAGGGTAATCTGGACAGTCAGCAGGTGGCCAGGGATGACCTCCCGCACCACTACCATATCATGCTGTAGTTGTGAATATAGGAGAGTCATGGTGCCATGGCTTAGGAACAACTGGCCTCACCAGGCAGCATGCCAAGCCACCTGGTTGAGCCTGTCGGAATGTGTCTCCTGGAGGAAGGCAATGGCCAGCTGCTTGTGGTGCAGGAGCTCCAGGACAGCCTCCCATTTCACCGGATCTCAACAGCCATTGATGTTAAAAGTGCCAATGGTCATGGCTGCCGTGGTGGCTGCCGTGGGTGTGGGTGTGGGAGAGGAAGAGCGAGGTAAGGTGTAGGTGGAAGAGCAAGCACCCAGGAGTAGAGCAAAATGGCAAAGACAGGTTGGGAAGGCCTATCATGCCTTACTCTACTCCAGGGACTCCCCCACTCATCTCTCACACACTGTGTGAGCTTCTCCAGATGGTAAGCCATCTAGCGAGTGCCTAGATCTTATTGCATATGTTTGGATGTAGCTCTGGCAGCCTTGACAAAGAGTTTAGGATCTGTGCGCCACTGGGTGATGCACCCTGCTACATTCTTCTGTCCTTTGGTCTGCTTCAAAAAGGCCAGGAGACCCACGTAGTCAGGGCCAACCCAGGGGGGTCTGCCAACATGGGCTGGACATTTCCATCAGAAGCACGGTGAGGCTGCACCCCAGGTGGGAGCTCACTCGCAAACACAGTGTCTACACACTCAGTGTCTAAACATATCAGCCTCCTCTCATGGTCCAGGTCGAGGACTGACTCCAAGAGAACAATCCCCAACTTCTTGTGAAGAGAGAGGCTGTCCTGCTCTCGATGTCACTTGTGACACTCAGAAACCTGGATCTCCATCTCATTAGCTTCCTCATCCACTTCGGTAGGCAGGGATGCGAGGTTAGCAGACTCCTCTGCAGCCCCCTGGGTCAGGCCTCCAGAAGAGAGGCATTCTGTGTTACTTTTACTGCCAGTCGACTCCAGGAACTGGGAGACAGGCAAGAGGTTGGTGACCCTCACCATCACCTCTCTTGCCTCCAAGTTATCCCTATCTGCAGTCATGTGCAACAGGGTCACTGGCATGACAGCCAGAGTGGGGTCAGGCTCACCAGCAGCGACCCTCCCTAACGCCAACAGTGGGGATGGGGTGTTCTGAGAGGCCCCCTTCACCTTCCTCTCTCTGTTCTTTTTCCTAGTGGCAGGTGGCCCACCCTTCATAGAGGGCAGGCAGGACTGCTCCTGGCCCACCCAGCCAGGGACAGCCAGCTCAGACAAGGCCGTGGTAGAGGGCAGCCAGGTGGAGGCCTGAGTCCCATCATTCAACAGGGCCTTGGTGTCACAGTCACCTGCCACCCCAGCCACCTCGGCCAGAGTGGTTGGGGCAGGCAGGGGGCAAGTGGAAATATGAGCCCCTCCACCAGGGGGTCTCTGCACTGAGGGGGTGGGCACCATAGGTAGAATGGGTGGGGGAGAGGGCTGGGGAGTAGTCCCACTTCTCTGCTGGATGATGTTCTCACACCAGGGACCCCAGCCCCCTCAGATGGAACAGGGGTGAAAGGAGGTCAAGACGGCTCCCAGCCCCACTGGGTGGAGCCTATGTCTCATCAGTGCCACTACAGTCACCGATGTTCCAGCTGCTTTCCCCCATGGGCACTGGGCTGCCAGGTGGGAAGAACTACCACATTGGAAACACGTGGTCTCCCCTGAGGAAAAATAAATTGCTAACCTCCGTCCATCATGCATGAGGGTCAAGGAGCGAGGCAGAGACCGAGGGCCCTCCCTGAGGAGCATGAAAACTTGCCTTTGAAAAGGCAGGACATGCTTCAGCTTCGGGTCCTTGCTTCTGATTGTCAGTTAGAGAAAGGGACTTATAGGAATCCCATAGAGCTCAAGTCCCTTGGCCAGCTCCTGGTTGGTCACTTGTAGAGGCACATTGGAAATCACCACCCTCACTGCCTGGGTGTCTAGGGGCATGACAAGATAGTGTACACCTGTGATGTCTAGGCCCTCCATGCACACCCTGTTGACCAGGGTGGAAGCATTCCAGTAAATCACTGGGACCGTGTTAAGATGATCCATGGAACATATGTTATGCTGTCCCAGGAGACCAGCTAGGGCACCTACGCAGACCTCAACCCTGACATAGGGAGGGGTGTGAGCCCTCAAGCCATGGTTAAGGGGGAGGTCTTGAGAGGCATCCCCATGCTAGCTGCTGGGTGTAGGAGCAGCCATTCCTGCTAGGACAGAGTTAATTTCAAAAGCTAAAGCTGAGGGAACAAAAGAAGATGTGTATATTAGCTACAAAAATAAGTGTCTGGGAATGCAGCCATAAAAAACGGGGGGGAAAAAGTTAAGTGCTTGGAGGAGGCAGGGAAGGGAAGGGGCAGAGTGAAAAGAGTTGGGGGGGGGGTTTATGGGGGTTAGGAATACAGCTGTAGGATGAAACTCTGGAAGTAGCAACTTGCAGACAGAAACCAGAAGTAAAGGGGGAGGGGACAGAAAACAGTAAAAAAGAAGAAAAAACACTGCAAAAATCCAAGAAAAAAATCAGAAAGGGAGATAAACAAAACAAGAGATTTTTAGACGGGTGGGAGTTAGAAAAGAGAGGGGTGGGAAGTCAGGGAGTCTTACACTCAGGATCGCCCCATGCAGCTCCAAGTGAGCCTGGTCTGAAGCATCCAAAGCAGAAGGAAGGAAGGGAAATCTATCTTTCCTTCTGCAGCAATTATTTGTAACATGAATCTACAGAGAGAGAGAGATAGATAGATAGAACGAACAGAATGTTAGGCCAAGACTATGCATGAGCATTGTTATATGGGAGCAAAGTCAGCTCACAAATTTTCAGAACTTATATATATTTTATTGTAGTTGTGTAATATATATATAGTTATGGTTGTGAAAATATGTGAGGTGACTTTGCTTCCATATAACAATGCTCTTGCACAGACTTGGCCTAACATTCTGTCTTGTAAGCAGCTTATTAACCCAGTTTTGCACAGATTCTCTTGTGCCATTTTCAAAAGGATTTGATTACACAAGGCCCTTGTAGATAGCTTCCTGTATTCTTGCCAATGAGCAGAGTATTAATAAGCTGCCAGGTGAGATTGCTTAACCTCCTGTTGAGCAACTGAATGGAAACTGAGTATGCTAAAAATATTTGGAGAGATTGTTTTGATTTCTTCCCATGACATCCTCTATAATTTATCTTTTCAGTTCATGCTTATTCTGTTTTCCTCATTTTATTGTGGAAGGAGCCTTTTTCTCTTGCCTTTTACTTTAACCACATCATGGAGGTGGATCCAGCCTGAATCCCTTGATGTTTGTCAAAGTTTATTAGGCCATATGTTTAGCAGTCTCTTTTTGCCATCTGATAATCCAGGAAATGTTGCTGACTATTGTGCTGAACACCATACATTGGTATTAAATACATCACAAATTGCTGGGTTAATGAACAAGTAATGTTACAATTTTTGTTGTGAGAGTTTGTGTGTAATTTGCATATGTAACCACACCTCTGGCAAATGGAAGGTTTCTGTCTTTATTAGTGCAGAAGACTTTCCTGCTTTGCTAAACTGCAGTGAAGCAAACCCTACATCTAATGTCTAATTAACTTAATTTCAGCAGATTAACTGGACCAGACAATTTTCTATGTGAAGACGCTGAAAATAAAATCTAACGTGACATCTTGAGTATTCACCAAGAATAGAGATAAATACCAATATTTCAATATTCAAGAAGGGAGACAGGACACATTTAGAAAATTACAAATCTGTCAAGTTTTACATTGTAACTTGATGACAAATGTAAGTAAGGGATAAGAATAAGTACAAAGTGCTGCACCTGGGGAGAAAAATTCACCAATACACTTCTAGACTGGGAAGTACCATTCTATTTACCACACCAGTGGAAAGGGATCTCAGAGTCGTAGTTGATACAAAAATGAACATGAGTCACCAATGTGATGAGGTAATAAGGAAGACTAACTGCACTCTGTCTTGCATTAGCAGGTGCATCATGAGCAGGTCTAAGGAGGTGATACTTCCCCTCTATGCGGCATTGGTGAAGCTGCAACTGTAGTACTGCATCCAGTTTTGGGCATCGCACTTCAAGAGGGATGTGGATAACGTAGAAAGGGTTCAGAGGAGGGCTACTTATATGGTTGAGGGCCTGCAGGTAAGATCCTATGAAGACAGGCTGAAGGACCTGAATCTTTTCAGCCTCCTCAAGAGAAGGCTTAGAGGTGATCTTGTGGCTGTCTACAAACTCATCAGGAGGTGTCAGCAAGGAATAGGGGATACTCTGTTTATCAGGGCACCCCTTGGTGTTACTAGAAACAATGGCCATAAACTGAAGGAAAATAGATTTAGCTTGGACATCAGGAAGAAATTCTTTATGGTGAGGGTTGCCAATATATGGAATGGACTTCCAAGGGAGGTGGTACTTTCCCCTACCTTGGAGGTGTTCAGGAGGAGATAAGACAAGCACCTGACTGGAGTCATCTGACCCCAGCGCTCTTTTCTGCCCACAGCAAGGGGTCAGACTCGATGATCTAGGTCCTTTCCAATCCTAGAAATCTATGAAATCTATGAAAGAATATTTGAAATTTAGTTTCTACAAAGCAGTCTGCAGAAAGCAGCAATATGGTATAGTCAAAAGTTGCTGATAAATTTAAGGTTGTCAGCTTTTGTACACAGGTTTGTAGATTAGATGTAACCACAGCCGCTGGAGTTAGCAGCTCTCGGATATAATAAAAGCAACCATTTTGGACGCAAAAGTGTGTCACAGTCCACAAATTGCAAAGAAATGCAATGGCAAAATACATGACTGAATGTACCATTAGAGGACAAAGCTCTGATGATGATGAAGAAGCAGAATTTTTTGTTGAGTCTCTTCCTAAATCTGCAAAGCAAGGTTTACAATAGATTTCCCTGTGCCACACAGTGATTTTCAAAACAGAAACATTGAAACATGGAGATTCATATAGGACTATATTGCAGGACAAGCAGCAAGTGCAAATGATCAAACAGCTATGTAACTTGTCTACTGAACAGAGCATAAAAGATATCCTTAAAGAATTTTTATGCATGATTTAATGGACTAATATGCATTACGGATACATCATATAGAGCTCATCAACTTCAGTGAAACCACTTGTAAAGAAATAATAGAAAGCATGTATAATAATAAAAAGCAGGGGGAGAATATTATCTTGTGGCAGTGCACTTGCAGTGTCTGCCACTTTAAAGGCCATTTTAAAACACTGGCTACCTATATAAATACAGCAGTTTGTTGCTGGCTACCCAGGCAGAAACATTGCCTGGCAGAAAGGCTGCATGAAACATCTCGTAGATAAGAGCAGGAGGTTCTTGGTCCTAGGCATGACCTAAAACTGCACCCTGCTGAGGATGGGTGGCCTGGTGAGGCTCCTGGTGGTATGGGGGCCGCCAGGAAATACCAGGCCAGTTACCACTCCAGTAACAGGTGGGTCAGGGCACCTTAACCCCTAGCCCCCACAACACTGTGGGTACAAGGAGGCCAGGCATGGCTATGGCCACCTGAGCCCAAAGAGGGTACAAGACCCAGGTGGGGCCAGGCATGGCTGTGGCCACCTGAGCCTCCGCAGGGGAGAGAAACCCCGGAGTCCCAAAGGAGGGGATAGATGTGTAACCCCAGAGAGGGGGTGGTAGCGAGAGCCCAGAAGAGGGTTGAGTAGGGCTGAGTGTCAGCTTGAATGGCAGCACAAGGGGATGTGCTGAGCAGGGCTGTGGGACAGCCTGAAGGGCAGCACATGGGCCAGCCCCCTGGAGATCTAGCTGAGGGAAGCATGGAGCCCCAGTGAGGGGGAACAGAGAGCTGGGAGCCCAGTACGTAGGGCCATTTGTGTATGTTTATGTAAAGCTGCCCCGGGCGAGGCCAGGGCAAGCTTGGCCTGGGTCAGGAACTTGGCTGGTCACTACCCAGGTGGGGGTCGTGGAAGAGAACCAAGAGACTGTACATCTGCCACCCAAAGCACGATCTAGAGAAAGCCTATGGCCACTGTAAGAGGGAGCAGGGCAGAATAAGTTGTCGATGTGAGAGAGAGACCCTGTGAGAGGGGTAGGGTGCAAGAGGCCCTAGTTAGAGGAGTGTGGAATGAATACGTGTGTGTGAAAGAGGCCTGACAGTGAGGGCTAAGCTTGGCCCAGCTCTCGGCCAGGAGCATAATGTCACCATGGATGCCATCTGCGAGGCATGGACGGTGGTGTAAGGAAAGTTCGGAGTCACAGATAGTGCCCCCTGGCATTGGGGCATGTAATGGGCAGTCTCCCACATTTTCCACCAGGTTATGGAAACAGCAAAGTCATGGCAGGAGAGACTGGGAAGACTGCCCCATAGAGACAGGTGGATGGGCCAGCATGAGCCCTGGCCCTGAGAGCAGCCCCTGTCACATATCTATGTATCAGTTTATTCATAGTACATAGATGCCTAAGCATCTTTTATACTAGATGGTTGAAGTGACTCATCCATTAAGTTTAAAATGTGTTTGTATTAAAATCTTTTGAAGAGGTACACATCCTAAGCTCTTGTGTTTTGTGAGAAAATAATCATATAAGATTGCAAGAACCAAGGACTAAGCATGTGTGATACCAATGAGAAATAAAGGTGGCTCTAACTTTGCTTGCAACTGAAGTTGGTGTCACTGTATTATGCATCTAATAATATATTCAGAGATTATTTCTTTATATAGGCTTGACTTTGAAGATTGCTCCTGGGACATAAAAAGCTCTAGTAAAATTATGCATAAACTAATATTTTTCATACTGGCTAAAGGTTTTATTGCCTCTGATTTTGGGTGCTCAAACTGGGCCTGCTTTTCAGAGGATAAGTTCTCAACCTTTTCTGATAATCAGGCACCAGTATGTTGCCTCAGTTTAGGCATAAAAAATGGAGACACCCAAAATCACTAGCTGCTTTTTTACAACTTTGGTGCTTACGGCCATGTGTAGACAAAATGAGAGGCACGTGTGCACGACACTTTAAAGTGGGCTTTAAAGCTTTTGCACCACTTCAATGGTGTTAGTGTTTGCACATGTTGGCAGCGTATTGCGCTCTAATTCTAGCCACGATAGCAAATTCGGCAGTGTAATGAGCCTTAAATGACCTGGGGTGCAGCAAACTAAAACTCCTTCGAGGAGTTTTAGTTTGCTTCCCTGTAACCATGGAGTGAAGCACTGGGCTCTATTCAGCTCAGGAGCTCTGTAGGAAGCCCATGCAGGCAGCCTGGCAGTATTCTGGGAATGTAGGCTCCACCCAAGAAAAGTGGGAAGATTGATCTTTTTTAATTATTATTATTCCCTGAAGTCTGCCTGCCTGAGCTGTGTGGGGACCTAGTGCTTCCCTCCATGGCTGTGGTACCCCCTGGTACTGTCCAAACCAGATGCGTGTAGGCAGGTGCTGCCTGGTGGGGGCTGCCGCTGCTCCATTCCCCCCACAGCCCAGGGACTACTCTGCCCACCAGCAGCTTGCCTTCCCCTCCTCACCACCAGAGAGGCAAATAAGTTGGGGGGTGTGCACAACACGGGGATTTAAAGGCCATTAAATTGAAGCGGTATTTTTAAAAACCTACCACTTCAATTTAGGGCCCCTGTTTCATCTACACACATCCCATATCTTGGATGGAGGCCTATGGACAGGGGCAGCTCCAAGAGTAGGGGGAGGGTTGGGGTGCACAGCCACACCCTTCTTTAGTTCATGCGCCACTTAACATTTAAAACAAATTGCCCGGTAGGGACAGCCATGCTTCTATTCAGGTAGAGCTGAAGGAATCAATTCACTGCATGGCTCATTGTTATATACTTGATTTCTGCTAATTGCTTTACTCCATCAGTGTTAATAACCCAGATCTTCCTCTAATCAAGCCAGCCTTTCTTCTATAATTATTCTGTCCATCATCCTCTCTTGGTAATGTTTCTTTGCTCACTCCTCATGGGAACCTATACTGGGTAGCTTTGTTTCTAGGGAATTTGAACAAACTAGAGACAAGAGAGGGGAGGGCACAGCTGGGTTGAAGGCAGGCTGAGCTATGCTGTGGCACAGTAGTCAGTCAGCAGGAGGGAGTTGCCAAGGTGAAGTGAAGAGGTAAGTTACTGCAGTGACCCTTTGCAGTTACTCATTGCAGTAGCTGATAGAGGTTATGGGAGGCTGAATCAGCAATGCAACCAGGGCAGCAAAAAAGATAGTCATGGGTGGATGAGAGGGGTTGGTCTCTCTGAGCAAAAGTATTGTCTGCTGCTGAAGTGACCGTCAGACTTTTTGTTTCTGTATGTGAAGGGTGGAAGGCAGTAAAGGCCAGCTAAGGGCATGCAGTGAGGTGCTGGGGAGAAGTGAGGGAATCATTTAAAGCTGTGCCCCATGTTTGAGGGCTGTGAGAGGTGGTGGAACTATTTGGGAGATATTTTGAGGAGGAGAAGGCTAGAAGCTTTCACAGATGCTGCCCTTCAAATGCAGTGTTGGTGATACACACACAAGGCCTTGCACACATACAGTTTAGTTTGCTAATAAAAGCCCTGGTTTCTGAGGTGAAAAGCAGTTGGTAAAAGGGCCTCATGATCTGGTTTCTGGCACTTTGGGACATTCATGTACAGTGCTCAATGCATTTTACTTCTAAGTTATAGGAACTGATGCCAGGAAGAGATTAAATAAGAACTTTTTGAGTGTTTAGACAAACTTAATGAGCACAAAGCAAGCACTAGGCCATTTTGTTTCAAGAAAGATTTATCATTGGTGTGGAGCTGAGACAATAAATACCCTAGAAATGAACTTTATACTCACTTATAAAATAAAATCCACATTAATCTCAACTATAAGAGATAAGTGTAATTTAAATGAAAGTGAATAAGAGCAAAGACTTTGAAAACAGAGCACAGGCACCTGGGCAAATGTCAGGACAATGTTGATCATACTCAATAATCAAAACACCCCTGGAAATATTCTCAGATAGGTCACATTTGACCAGTGAGTTATGTGTCTGCCCTGAAAACAACTGGGGAGAGAATAACTATCAACAGTGTCCATTCTGAAGAATTCTGTAGTACAGCTCAAGTATTTTGTTACCGGGGGCACGAAAGTCAGTCACGACAAGAGAAATATGGCGAAAGGAGCAGCAGATTTAAATTTTAATTCAAGCTACTATAGGCCCTCACAGGTCAATAGAACCAAGTAAGTTCATGCAGTGACTGTTTGGCATGTATGAGTCATGGATGTGTATATTGTAAGCATGAGTTATGTTAGTTCTATCTCTCGGTAGGCAGCCTTTTGGGGGAATTAAATTATATAAGCCTTCTATAAATAACTGGTATTAAATCTCCTTTGTTGGGTAAAAGGTCAATACTGTTCTTGTCAAGCTGACTCTTCAGTTTAGCTTGAAGAACCATCAGCGTAACTAGGTACCTTAGGCTAAATACAATTTTCTTTAAAACCAATGCAACCCTACTGAAGCCAATAAAGGAGCATTGAGAACTCAATTTCTCTCTAATATTGTGGAAGGGAGAGAGTGTAATCTTCTGTGCCGTTCACCAGTGTGTTTTGTTTGTATGTTTTTTTCAGACTTTGCTATTGGGGAATGGACAGCTTGCTGCTGGGTTAGATTTCTTGGAAGGTCCTCAGGGATTCTATCCTGCCACATCTTGCTGGAATAAGCTTGTTTAATTGGGAGGAAAATGGTATGCCCCACCTTTTCTGGCACCCTCCTTCAATTTTCCCCTCTGTCTTCCCATTTTGGGGCTCCGCCTCTCCTACACCCCACCTAGCACCAGCCAAGGATCTTATTTCCCAATTCTCTAGGACTGGTCACTATAGATTTTTTTTATCTTGGCCTTTTGAGTTACAATAATCACGTTTGGACGGCATCTCATCCAGCTTTTTTTAGGCCATATTGGAACTGGCCTAGACTCTTTCTTGACCCCAGAGTACCTTGCTTCCCAATGTATTTTTCCCCCCTCTCTGGTTTGTACTTGCTGCAGTCCAAGTGTCCATCTCTCCTTCTCTCCTCAGGTTCCTGGTTGGTCTACTCCTGTCTGGAGATGTCTGAAATCCACGGCACTGTCTCAGGTAAGTAGTTTAGCCCTCTTGGATTTAGCTTATTTTCAGAGTCCCCTTCCTGAAGCTGCCACCACTTACTCTCAGTGGGGCTATACTCTGCCCAGGGCCACTCTGGGCCCACTGGGGAACCCACTTCTGGTTCCTCCTGTCCCCAGTCCATCGGGGGTTTTATTCCATTTTTAAGGGGCCTCGTCCCTGCCACAGAGAGGAAAAAGAGAAGGAATGAAGAATACATACATGTTGTTAGCTTTTAGTAACTCTTTCCTATTAGATTAGAAAAAATGGATAGTTAGAACTGCTGTGGTGGGGGGGACATCAAGGGTTATTCAAGCCCCCATGCAAATGCAGGATTCACTGTTCCTAAACCATTCCAGACAGATGTTCATCTAGACTTTTCTTGAAAACCACTGTGGAAGAAGATACTACATCTTCTCTACACAGCTTTTTTCAGTGTCCTACTGTTCTACAGTTACAATATTTTTGCTGAAACTTAATATAAACCTGATTTGCTTTGCCTCACCTCTAAACTAAATGTATCCATGAAGAGGTGAGAAAAGCCCCTTTTAAACCCACAGCCACAGAGGGAAACAACTAACCTACCCCACCAGAGTTGGCAACAACAAGGGACTGGAAGTCACAGTCGGAGACCCACTTTACTAGCAGCTTCTCTATCTGGGTTGGACCTCCCTGCAGCTGTGCTGGTATTTCTGGCCTGATGCCAAGACCAGAAGTGGGGCAAGATGGACTCTAGAGGGGAACTCAAATGCTGGAGTGTTGGGACACCAGAGCAGAAACCCTGGGAGATGGGGAGAGGGCTGATTCTCAGCCTGGGATCTCAGAGGAGCTCTGTGTCACTGTGTCATCCATCCCTTGACATCCTGCTCTTGTCTGGTGCTGTACATTACTCCTCAGGGAGGCAGGCTCCTCTTTGGGACTGTCCGTGATGTCTCTGGCTTGTAGAACACCTGGGTATGCCAAGTGGGAGCACCCAGCTGCAGCATTGCTGTTGCTCCCCAACTTCTTCCCAGCAGCCAGCTTTTGTAGTTGACTGCCAGTGCTGATTGATGATGTCATCTTCTCTCATCAACCCAGTGCTTGCACCCAGTTTATCTTCCTGTGGTTCTCTGCTTCTTGCCACCATGCCTGCACTCAGTAAGTTTTCTTGGCTCATGTGGCTTTAAGGGTTGTTTTCTCACTGCTTCTCCGCCCCCAAGAAAAGGATCTCCACAAAGGTTTCCTCTAAGGTGCACATGTGCGCAGCTGCACTCAACTAAAAGTCTGGCTGCTCACAGACTTTTCAAGGCCACACACCAGGAGAAGAGCTGAAGGTCAGCTCCTAAGCAAGGTAGAGGCGTGAGCCTGGCACAGGCTCCGCCAGCTCTGAGGAACTGCTCCACTCCCCTGCTTCACTTTGGGGAGTGAGGAGGCATGTGGCATCAGGGCCGGGGAGTGGAGCACTTCCCTGTAACCAGCAGAGCCTGCACCACTCCAGCCTCCATTACTGCCTTGCCACACCTCGGGGAGGAGCCGCTGCCTGCCCCAAGTGAGGCTCTGCCAACTCCGGGACACTGCTCCGCTCCCCAGCCCTGACACCATGTGCCACCTTACTCCCTGAGGCGATGCGGGGGAATGGAGCAGTGTCCTGGAGCCAACGGAGCCTCACTTGGGGCAGGCAGCAGCTCCTCCCCAAGGTGAGGCAAGGGATGGAGGCTGGAGCTGGGGGCTGACGTGGGCTCCGCTGGCTCTGGGGAAGTGCTCCATTCCCTAGCCATGGTGCAGGGGAGAGGAGCACTTCCATGGAGCTGGCGGAGCTTGCTCCAGCTCTGGCCCCTGGCCCTCAGCTCCAGCCCTTGGCCCCTGGCTTCAGCCCCAAGCTCCAGCTGCAGCTGCAGCTCCAGCCTCCCACCCCAGCTTCTCGGCTCCAGCCCCCAGCCTCCAGCCCCTGGCCCACAGTCTCCGGCCCCCAGCCCCTCAGCTCCAACCCTGCTGTGGCCCCCAGCTCCAGCCCTCAGCCTCTCAGCTTCAGCTTCAGCCTCCAGGACCCAGCCTCCAGCCCTCAGCCCCCTTTGGTAAGTGTCCCACGCCAGGCTGAAGCAGCGTGCTCACAGACTGAAGCAGCATGCTCATGGACCGCTGCTCCTTAGAGGGAACATTGGTCTCCACCCCTTCAGGCTCATTGCCCTGCAACAGCGATATTGGCCAGAATTTCTCCTATATTCCTTTTTGGTTTTCTTTATTCAATGGGGCTGGGCCTTGGGGAATAGCCGCCACCCTCAGGACTGACTTGCACTGTTGCAGGAAGTTGCTGCCAATGGCCATAATGGCCTTATGGGCTGAAAGACTTACCCAAGTTCCAGTTTCCTGCATTGTGTTGTTCTTCATTTCTTTTCCATTTACCAAGCCTTGACAGAATGACTGTTGGGGTCAGCTTAGCTGCCATATCAGGTCTGAGACAACTGTAGGCCTAAGGGGTTGAATTAAAAAAAGAGCACCCATTGGGAGCCAAGGGTATGACTGACACTTGAATAGCTGGGTGGTGCTTGGATGGGATGTAAGGGAGGTAAGAGCCCCAAAGAAGAATTGGACCGGGCGTATCTGGGTCAACATGCAGCAGATTAGACCACCTCCTGACAAACAAACCTTCAACACCAAGACATGGCAAGTGAGAATCAGGTGAGCTTTTCTGAGTGTTTGAACTGGGTGAGTATAAACATATATATGTGTTGTCATAGCCAGATGTTTACATCTCATGGCAGGGTCTTCTGCATGCTCACCCTTATGACTGAACAGTTTGACCCCAGGTGTCAAATGCTTACGGCACAAACCCTCTTTTACCTGCCATGCTTGATGTTTACGTACTGAAGGGGAGGAAGTTTTCCAGTTCCTCTGCACCATGATTTGCTCAGTCAAATGTTATTCCTTGATATCATTTAGATACATAGAGATATATCATTTGGGGAGTTTTTGTTACCTTTATATCTTATTTAATATTTTATTTGCTCTTATAAGTTTTTTGCTTTATGTTGTAAGCTGCTGAGTTTTTTTTGAGACGTGTGATATATAAATGGAATACATACATATGAGCAGCCTTATAGTAGTTAATGGGAATAGTCTACAAGGAAAGTAATGCACCTAGTTAAATGTTTGCAAGATCAGAGACTTAAATCAGCAGTAAAAAAAAAAGAAAAAGAAGACATTAATAAAAATTGAAAGGAAGCACAAAAAGAGTTCAAGAAAGAGGTTAAAACACTCACCACATCACAAAATAGAAAAATAATTCTGCAATCAAAGCTGACATTAAAGCATATTTATAACTGAATTGGGGAAAAAATAACTCCAAAGTTTCCCCTGCCTAGAAACAGATTGCACAAAACTCAGATTAGTGATGCATATGCTATTGCAAATGAAGAAAATACAGGGCCCAATCTCACAATGATTATATCTCATGTCAGTGAAAATCTGGCATGACTTCAGTGAAATCAGATGCATGTAAAACTGGTATAAGTTATGAGCTAATCAGACCACTCTTTATCCTCATGAGTACGTTGGCAAGAGACTAACGATGACCCCCAAATGCTAAAATTAATCAATAAAGGCAATAGCAGACCCACTACTGCAACACTTATCTGCACGCATACATTTCAGACATGAGATTTTCACCTGATGAGATGTCTAGTTACCAATAGTGGGATCATTCCTATTTGTAAAACTACTCACATGCATAAGTATTTGCAGACTTGAAGGAGGAAAAAATCAGTCTTATAACTATTCTATTTCTCCAGCAGGATGGTGGATTCTTTTCGATATCTGGCAATAGTACTTTTAGTTTCTTAACACATACAGACACATGGGAGGTGGTGACCATTTGAGATATTTGGAGAGAAGATTGCTAATTAAATTAGTTTTGAAGAAAGAGGAAGTTCAAACTTTGAATTTATTTGATGGGTAATCATGGTCCAGAACCATAAAAAGAAAAGGCAAGATCATTTCCTACAGAAAAAGTCTCCCCACAATTTCTGTAGTTCCCATAGGCAAGTGTAGCTGATACAGCTGGCCAGAAATAAGATGGACTCTGAACATTAGCGTCATTTGAGTGTCCTAGGTCAGGTCTAATGCTAATCATGTAACCAGCTCAATTTCATAAAGCATCGGAGAAATCAGTTTTGATTACATACCTGATTTTTTTAAACCTCCTACACGAGATTTACAGTGATGGAGTTGAATTTGCATAAATATGTTGCAACATATGCCCTGGGTGCTTTGTATTTCTAATATATCAAATAAAGTTGCTAGAGTCTTGAATACATTGCATTTAGTTGCATCAAAATCTGGAAGACAATGCTGTTACTCATCAGTCTATTTACTTAATGAAAGAGAACTGTAAAATAACAGCTAAATAGATGGCTAGGCCACCAAAGCAAATTATGCTGTCGTTTCCAAGGAAAGTTATTCCAATGGCAAAAGACTGTTATAAATGCTATGAATACTAATTATTATTGTTTGCATATTATATCTCTTTCCCCTATCATTGCTTTGTTCATGTACACAGTAAGGTCTTTGGGGCTCAGGCTGCTTACTGCTCTACCTTGGTATGGTATCTGATAGACTGGGACCCTGATTTGGGGCAAATAAAGTTGTCACGTTAACTCTGAATGCTGATAAAGCAACTGGTTGCCAAAGGGGAAGAATTGGTTTGCTAACCAGCTTTTGTGTCTATCTCAGAAAAATACACATTTGGGATGCATCCTGATGAGCATGCATGTGTGGTTTGTGAAACCTCAAAGCAGCTTGAGATACTGCAACCCACATGTGGTGCACATTCACCCATTCACTGTGCTGCATATTTACAGCGTGGCAGTTTTTTTGACACTGGGAGATCCTGATGTAAAAAAAAAAAGCTACCAATGAAAAAAATGGGGCAAGACAGAAAGGGATCTTGGCCAGTCAGAGCTATGCTCTGGCTGCTGGCCACGATCTGAGCAGCTGGCTCAGCGGCCCTGCTGCCCCTGGAGGCCCCTAGGACCGTAGGTGCTGGCCTCAATCTCCCCTACCTCATCTGGGTCACTTTGTGACACCAGACCTCATGTGCTGCAGCTTTTTGTCCCATGGGCAATGTGTGGCCCTGCATATGCATGCTCATTGGGACATAACATTGTAGGGCAGAGTGGAAGAGTGGGTCTTTCTCCCACTCCAGAAGCATGAGGCCAAGCCTTACTCTAGATTTGTGCCAAATGTTGCTTACAGTTGACTCAGTGGTAAAGGAGTTCCTAGCCATTTGACTTGGAGAGTCAAGAGTGGCCAGATATGATTACAACCACATCACTCCTTTGTGTATTGGCTACAGAAACTGGTGAGCTTTAACCATAGTAGCCTGATGGGCTATGAGGCTCAGGCAGACCTTTAATGCATGCATACATATGCATCTACATACATCACAAGGATTACTTAGCAAGGTGGTCCATAATTGCTTCTATAATTTAGCTTTAGAATCCATTTTCATCAGCAAAACTAAAAAAAAGGATTAAATCTGAGGGATGATAGGTTGAATGCAGGAAAGTATTATATGCAAATGGTGATTATTCATGACTGAGTCACAAAAATATGTATTCAAATTACAAACCTAAAAAATCTTTTATAATTTAAAGTTCTAACAACATAATGTTTCCTATCTCATATAATGGCAATCATCAAAAAATCTCAGAGTGCTTAAAGATACTGAAGTGGATCCAAAATTATGCCAGTCACAAAAAGGGGGCTTTACTTCAAAGTGGAGGCTGAGGATGGGGTGATACAGCGGGAATTAAATTAAGGAATAATTTAAAGAATATAAGAAAAGGAAACCTAGATCTGGTGATCAATAAGATTGGACCTTGAAAGATGGGAACCGATTCAACTCTCTGCAAGTGGAGGGAAACAGTATAAAGATGAGCACTTTGCAAGAGCTGCTGTCAGTTGCTGTCTCCTTACTAGCAAACAGTCCAGTATAACACATCAGATTCTGGGTGCATTTCAGGTGGTACTAGACCAGAATAAGATATAATGTATCATTATTAGCAAGAACCTGGTTCTGCTGCCTTCATTGTCTTAGATCCTCTCTACATATGCAGGTAAAGGTGCAATGGGATCTAACACATGATCCATACTGTTGTGCCTCCTGCAATACCACACGTGCATGCCAGGAGGTGCAATTGTGGGATTGCACATTAGATACCAACATGCTTATCACTGGTGCCTCTAATATAAGCATCCTCAGTTGCATTGGTGGTGTGTAGGGGATGCACACAGGTGCACGTGCATTCCGAGATTGGCTATGCGTTCCCTGGAAGCACCAGTTGCGAAACTGGAAGTGCCGGTAGAAGCGCTGGGGGACCCCTCCCCACCCAGTCGGCGATTGGCCACTGGGGACCTGCTCCCCATCAGTGATCTGGGGGTCCCCCAGACTTGGGAGGCACCAGTCGCCCATGCTCAGTTGCAGGGCTCACAGCAGGGGCAGTGGGGAGAACACAGCTGCCACTGCAAGACTCATGAGATGTGGGGCTTATAGCAGAGGCAATGTTCTCCCCATTGCAAGTCCTGCAGCTGACAACATTGCCACCACTGTGAGCCTTGTCAGCTGTGGGGCTGGTAACAGGTGGGGGCACCCTGTGTCTGGGAGCCCCTCAATTGATGGGGGTCCTAGCCACAGGGGAGCACATGCCCACATGTTCAATTAATGCCGTGAATAGAACAAGCTACAAAGTTATTGCACATTTTTTGTGGAATACCTCTGTAGCTTATTGTTTGTTTTATTGCTTGTTTCACGTTATTAATTGGTTGAACACGTAGCTAGGTCACAACTTAAGGCATAATTACCTGGTTAATCATGCCTTAAGTGTAATGTGTAGAGGGGACCTTAGTGGCTCCTTACTCCACAAACTGTCTGTCATGGGCATGACTAAGATCCAGTTCTGACACTTTGACCTTATTCTTTTTATTTATTTGTATTTTTATATATTTGTATTTTGATTTATTTGTAACAGCTAGACAAACAAGCTGGACTGAATTATTATGAACCCCTAATGCTGATGACCAGTTACTTATTCCACCTACTGATTTCAGTGGAATTGTTCATGTGAGTAACTTCTCAACACCATGTACAAGAGACTTATAGTCTGGACTTCAGGAAAAGGCAGTCCCTTCCCAAAAGATTTTACAGTCTAGGTACTAGATTATTCCCCTTTTACTCATTGCCTTTTCTTAGGTTTATTCCCACAGGCTCAAGTTAACTTTAATCCTAACTAGTTACACTTTACACCAAGCATGCAAACTTGTCAATATAAATCAGAAAAAGGAACAGAACAAACAGCTTACATTAAGAGGACGAGAGGTCAAGCTTCTTTTAGCAGAAGATGGATCACATCTCCTGTGACTGGCACAAAGTTCAAGGCCACTGGTGTGTTGAAATGATAGGGTGATGAATGACTGTTGACATAAAGGGTCTTCATATGGGGAGGGTCTATTATTTATATACATTCTTGCAAACCGGACTGCATGGAAAGTGATTTTGAGCTATTGTGACAATCTGAGAAATAAATAATGTTACAGTCTGGGTAATTTATGTCCTGTTGTATGAGAACATCCAGAGCAGAAACTCAGTGTAAAGCATTTCAGCACCTTTCTTTTTTTATTACATTGATATGTTACCAAACATACTGCTGTCACACCTCATCAGGACCATAATTTGTAGACGCTGCATAATATGGCCATGCACTAGGGAGTACAGTGATCTGGAGAAGAAAAGGTAAACCTAGATTCACTGTAAAACCGTAAAAATATATAAGATATGACTCATACATTCAATGCACAGCCTGGGAGCACACGAGTGCACACATTCAGTTTGCAGCACTGAAAACTGCATGCAGTGCATGTGCATGCATTCACCATGCTACTAATTTCCAGCATGCTGTGGGGGGTTTTGACACTGAAGATCCTGGTGTCAATAAAAACTGCCAAAAAAAAGTGACATGGCGCACGCAGCAGCAGCATGCTCTGCCAGAAAGCAGACTGGCCTGCCAGAGTCATGCTCTGGCTGCTGGCCAGGCTCTGAATGCCAAGATTGCCACCGCTGCTGCCCCAGAAGGCTCACAGGGCCCCAGGTAAGGCTATTTGTCCCCTGGGAAATGCACATGCATGTTCATGGGGATGCGCCCCCTGAATCCATTTTCTTCAATGGGCTTCAGATCAGAATTACTCTGTACTGATGTATAAGACTGATTTGCAGATTCCTATTGTACAGGCATGTGAAGCAGGGAGAAGGAAACTTTAATTTCCCCATCATGAGATAAATATTTAGACTATTTTATGACAACAATATTTTGCACTTCTATAGCAGCTTTCATTGAGGAACCTAAGAGTTCCTTACAAACAGTGAAAGGAACTTTCACTTGTTTAACTTGTCTCAGGAAGGCAAGTATTTAGCCCTCTTTCATAGACAGGAAAAAAGTAGTGAAAGGGTCTGTGATTTGATGTGTATTAGGCAGTGAGTGGGGGTGTGTGCACACGTGAGCATCATCTATCAAATTACTTCATAAAGAGTTCTGAAACATTACTGATTGGCTTCAACTAAGTGAAGCAATAGGGATGGAGTTTTGGGTACTAATTGCAATGTAACAAATTAGAAAGTGCCTACAATATTCTATATGCAGAAAGAAGGGGCAGAACAAAAAGGAATTCCTAAAGCATGACCAAGTACAGCCTTCTGCACGCTGAAAAACCTATCTGTCTGCTTTGTTATCTTTCTGTTCTGTTTTGAGATAAACCCAGAGTCTGGAGAAATAACCTTGAAATGATGACAGTGGCTAACTGGATCTAAATACATTCTGTTGTGTCAACTTCAGCACCTCGAACCATAGATCACTGAGTGACTAATAGAGAGGTAACCCCTTGTGACAGCTTGAAAACAACAGGAAAACAGATGGGTCTCTGTTCCAGGGTGCAGACAACTGTAATATATTTTCTGAATGGAGCAAGAGTGTTTGATATTTCTGGAACAAAACAAAGGAAAAGCCAGCTCAAAGCTTGGCTGGAATAACTGGGTGCAACTAATGCCAGTGGGAGCTCTGTCTACTTACAGCAGGACTAAATTTGGTTTTAGAAAGCTTGTGATGCCTCATCATAGGGCATCAGGGGAAGGCGAGAAAGAGCCTCATGGCCCTGCCATGAGAGAGACATCAGTTGGCCGGCATATCTTGGAGGTCTATGAGCTAGAACTGTGGGGATGGAGGAGGCTCTAGGTCCTGGGCATGACCTAAAACTGCACCCTGACAGGGTTGGGAGGCCTGGTGGGACTGATGGTAGCCCTATGAAATAACAGGACCTTGAACTTCCCTATTGAAAGGCAGGTCAGGGGTGCATAATAATGTTCAGCCCCGACACAATCCTAGCTGGGGAAAGCCCAGACCTGGAAGAGCTTGGAAAGGCCTGTGGCTCAGTTTTCCAGCAGAGTTGTAAGGGTGAAGACAGGCATGCAGCGTAGACTTGTCCTGAGGGACCTTGACTTGTCCATGCTGGGCTCAGAGAGGGGTCGCAGGGCCAGGGGCCCACCACCAGGGATGCCCAGACAGCAAGAGACTCAGTATCCCAACTGGCCTGAGATGGGGCCAGGGCCTAAATGGGAGCCGAAGGTCCCAGAGAGGGGACCACAGCTAATGGGGTGAAGGGTATAGCTGAGTGTAGCTGCCTGGGATGCCATCTCCACAAGGCGTGGACCACAGTGTAGGGGTAGAATAGAGCTGCAGATAGTCTCCTTCACATCAGGGTTCAAAATGGACAGGCTCCCACCTGAGTAACATTGTAACCATTAATCATCAAGGCATGGCAGGCAAGGGAGACCGGTGGTTACTTCAGAGACAGGTGAGCAGGCCAACATCCAACTGGTCCCAAGAAGGGCTTCTGTTACATAAGGCATTCCCCATCCTCATACCTATTGTAGCTCATTGCCATGGCAAAATTCCGTGGCATACTTCATAGTATCATAGTATCATAGTACCTAGGGTCAGAAGGGGCCTAGAGCAGGCCATCTAGTCTGACCCCCTGCCAATTGGCAGGAAATGAGTGCCAGGGTC
>JAGPOW010000304.1:26222721-26243408 GCA_030014935.1 Caiman crocodilus
TGCTCATTGTTGTCTCACAGTGCTGCTCCTTACCCACTTTGCTCCATCAGTGAAAACTGTCTCCTTTCCCACAATTACTTTCACTCTTGCCTCCATCCTGCCCTGTATGCATGGAACACCCTCCCTGACACAGGCGACTGGTAGGGGGAGCCCGGGGGGGAGGCAGGAGAGGGGGTATGTGCACCCCCCCAAGATTAGCCCATGACTCAGCACTGCTCAGGAGGGGGCAGTTTTTAAATACTTTTTAAATCCTTTTTTAATACTCCACGTAGTATAAACCATTACTAGACAACTATCACAAAGAAGGGTATTGCTATATCACCAGGCAGTCAGAGTTCTCAAATCCCCATCAATCAGCAGAAAAATTTTCTTTTTCAATTACCATTCTTCCACCAGATCCATGCTGGTTTCCACTTTCCCTGGAGACCAGCAGCTAGAGTTTGCACTGTAATCCTCTATTCCCAGATATGGAGCCCAGTCTCCATTTTGAAATATACACCTGGACTGCTCTGATTGCATGGATCTCTATTGAAGTTAGTGAAGCTTTGTACAAGCGTAGCCTTGCTTCCACATGCTGTGTAGCATAGAATGGAATCTCAGTTTCTCTTGAAAATCCCTGATTAAAAAGAAATTATCTCCCAAATGGGAACTTTATATGGCTTTCCAGTTCTGTTCAGACAAGTTCATAGCACTTTTTGTTTGCTTTTCCATTTATATGTGTGGAAGCAGATTTTCATTTACCAGACTATTAAGAAATGCCTGCCCTTATGTAAAACATGTTTACATAAATTGTTAGAACCATATATCGGTTGTTGGTAGACTAAAAACAGAGGAACGGTCTTTACTACTAATAGTTTGCCTTGCCTTAAACTCTGACAGGCAGAGTCTGCAAGCTGATACATTGCTAAGAATATTGAGAATTCTAAGTTGAAACAAAAGAACTATATTTTAGATAGGTAAATGAAAGAGGCGTTCCGGGGCACGACCAACAGTAGGAAATGTCACTGAAAGATGGCTGCTAAGTGGAGCAATGTAGAGAGCAAACCCTACTTGCTTGATATTCAGAGATCCCTAGTGACCTCAGTGAAGAGTAAACTGAAGGGAAGCCAAATCAGTAACTGATGCATCATCATCTGTGAAATGCTCCTGAAGTCTTTATGTAACTAGCATTTGACAAAAAGAACAAATGCCCAAGTTTGAGACCTATGTGTTAGTAGTGGAATCTTTCATAGAAAGGCCAGGCTTTTTCAATATGCCTTTTACTTCTACTATCCATTATAAAGGCACCTTACATTGAATTATAAACATTAGAAAAGCAATGTTAGGTCATTTATTTAATCATCCTCTGCTAGAACAGGGTTGTTCCACAGCATGGGTTTTTTTGTGATTTGTTCTGTTTACATTTAAAAGACTTAAGTAATGACATTCCATTCCTTTTACTGGAAGGCTAACAGGCATCACCAGTAGAAAGTTTTTCTTGAGAATGAGCCCAAATTGGTTGCATTCCTTTTCTTAATTCTATTTCATTACTCCTAGTTAATCCACTTACGAAAATGCTTAAGAGTGCTTCTCCATCTTGGAGAGCTTCATCTTTCATGTCAAATTCAGTCCTCTTTCAGCTAAATGTACATCTTCAGTTCTTTTAAATTTATATGTTAGGAGGTGGGGGTGGAATTTGGTAATGGGCAGGACCAACAGCAAGCAGTGTTACTGAGAGATGGCTGCTCAGTGGAGCAATGTAGAGAACATAGAAATCACTGTACAGTTCTGAATACTTTTTACTGAGTCACAAAATAATGAATAAAACAAATAGCAGATTAAACCCACCCTTTTGAATTTCAATCCTTTTCAAAGAATAAATCAGCTGGAGTTTTAATCTTAGCTAGTGGGTAGACTAAGCATCAAAAAAACCCCAAAGTAGTCCCTTTAGATACAGAAATAGGATGCAAGCCTGGGATATGGTTGGCGATATATAAGGTTAATCTTTTGGCAAAATAATTGAGAAAAATATCCCATGATTTGCTATTACCAATCCATGATGAGAGAGCCTCTGGAGATTTAAAAGCCAGTCAATAGTTCTAAAAAAAGGACAGAACAAACTTTTTGGCCTTGGCTGGTATTAAGGTAGCGCAATAAGTCAGTCTAGCTTTCCTATAACGTCAGTATCATCACATATATACACTAAGCTCCTTCTATTCTACAGATAAAAAATTGACTCCCAAATCTATGTGGTGTTATTCCATCTCATGATCAATCACCCATTTTTCCTGGCTCCCACGTAATTTTAGTAACCTGAAGTATTTACCAAAGTGGATATCTTATCAAGGGATGTGGACTGACAGTTTCTCCTTTGTTATCTACAAAGCAATAATCTACCATCCTATATCCTCCCTGATAAGCATAAATGTCATCACTATTGACCAAAGCCAGGAAAGCTTTAAGGTCACTGAGTTTGGTATTGTAGGAAGTAGTAGCTTATCTATTGGGTCCATGAAACTATCATTAACACTCTACTATATATAAACAGTTTAAGAGTACAGGTTCTTCTTCAGCTTGTGAACCCTAAGAATGTATTTTACAGAAAAAAGAAACCTACTTAGCAGACAGATTTATCACCATCTGTGGAAGATTATAAAGCTGAGTCATTAGAGTTCAAAGAGTCCGTGTAGTTCTTGGAAACTTTTTGCCATGGTCTATAACTATCTCCTTATTGCTACCTGATTGTAAAAGGGAAAGTTCATAGAATCACAGGAAAATAGGATCTCATGGGTCAGCTAGTCCAGCCCCTTGCTTAAGGCAGGATCATTCCTGACTAAACCATCCTAGTCAAGTGTTTTTTTTAACTTCTGTTAAAAATTTGGAAAGTATATGTGATTAAATTTGATTTTTCCTATATCTGGAAGGTGGCAAGAGGTTCAAAGTACTGGACTTTCTGATATATGCTGTTCAGAGCTCTTCTTCCAGCTCAGCTAATCATAGCTTTTTCTTATCCCTTTTCTTTCTTTTTTTTTTCTTTCTGTTTCAACTACAAAATATTCTCTCTAAATAGTCACGGAAGTATACTGTATCTTTCTGTATTTAGGCATACCGTGCATGCGAGCAGTTATGTTTGTGCTGGTTTTAGTTGGCACTGTACTATAATATTTGATCATAAATAGGGGAATATAAAACTGTGTAACACCTGTAAGAAGAGGGGAAGCAAGGATCAACATATTTTACTGCAGGTAAGGGGAAGATAGTAAAAAATTACTGGATAGGCCTTTGCTAATACTATTTTCATTGCGTCTCTTTTGGGGGTCTTGATCAATACAGTACCCCTATTCAAGACAGCACTTTAGCACATAGTTAAGCCCCAGTGACTCCATTTGGGCAAAGAGCTATGCTGTGATGCCATCCTAAACCATGGTCTAAAATACAAGTTTGGATATTGTAGTTCGTAATTTATAGTATCACTTCTTTAAAATAGGATTTGTCATTTGAAATCTGATTCAGAAGGAGTCTGTTTAGAGACCCATGGACCTGAGTACCCATTAGAAACTATTGGGACCTTTGTAAAAATTAATTTTTATAAGGTTAACTTTTCTTCTTTAATTTTCTTTGGTGTCATGTTTGTCATGTTATGATCCTCCAATATTCTCTAGGTTGATAAATATGTTAATATGCCAAATATTTGGCTAGAAACATATTGAAAAAGCTACTTGTTGTGACTACCAAACTGTTAAGTGTTGTATACAAGGGATGACAAAAATATAGTCTATGTGCCAAATGCCAGGGTTCCGTAATTCCCCATAATTACCTTTTTATTGTTAACATTATATATATAATCAGAGAGATTAATGGCATAGCATGGAGTATACAGTCCAGAATGGAATGTGTGTGTGGTGTATGCAGTCCTCAGATGAACAAAATTTGGGCCCTCTTCTGTTCTCTTATTAGAGCAAAGTTTGACAAAAATAGACTGTAAACACATGGAAAAGGTAATTTGACAGAACAGGAAGGAGAACTAATCTAGTCCTCACATCAGTCCTTAAGGAAAGGAATCTAAACAACTTGTAATGTTTATTAGCTCTCTTTAGCTTAAGGCAAGTTTCCAGTAAATAACTCATATTTGTTTTTATTACAGATCACTCAGGGTGAACCCCAGAAGTCATGTTCCAAAGCTGTAGCAGAGAAAGTTACGGAGAGTTGTCAACAAATTTGCCAGTGTAGACCACCTCCTCCTTTACCACCCCCTCCACCACCTCCACCACCGCCAAGGTTGCTTGTAGTCCCAAGTAAGTAGAGATGCATATTATTGTGTATGTTGGATAAAGGAGAGAGTTATAGGGGACATTTGAACAGATGGGAAGTGAAAGAGTGTGGGAGAGGGCAAAACTGCCTTGCTTGTAATTTTCCACTTAGAAATGAAATAATGCTGTTAGTGAAATGGAAATACATCTTCTGAGCAATTAATAATGTCTTGTTTTTGTAGAAGAGCCAAAGAAATTCCCACTTCTCATTAAGTTTTTAAGCTCTAAATGACTCAATAGTATTCTAGTCTCAGGATTTCTCACCTTGCCTTCTATAATATTTGTCATTTTCATAAACATCTAAAATATATTTTATGCTCCCCCCCAACGCGCGCGCATGCGTGCACGCGCGCACACACACACACACACACACCCATTTCTCTGGGCAGGTAATTTGGAAATCTTTGGGTAGCTTACATACAGCACAAACAATTCAGGCTCTGTGGACAGGCCGGAAGTCAAACAATATGACTGGAGAATACAGATCTACAGTTTTGCTTCCCCTTGATATCAGTAGAGCTATCCCGATTTGTATCAGCTGGGAGTTTGTCCCAGTGCTTCAAGTTTTCTTTTATTTAAAGTATAGGAAAAGTGAAAGGCATATCCAAAGATGAAAGCCCAAGTAAGCAGTGTTCTCAACTACATCCTTATGGGGTTGAGATGCACATTCAGTATCTCTAACCTGGATAGCTGCATAACTGTTGTACAGATTCTACTGCAGAGTGGTAGGCAGTAGTAGTTGGAGGCTACTGCTCTCACTTATGCCCAGGTTTGTGGACCACTGGATCCTTCAGTGAAGGACTCTTGTTATGCTTGAAGCACACCCAAACCTAGTTCCATGGACTTTGGTTCTCCCAACTGCTCTCTGGAGCCTCTTCCACAATGCAGTAAGAAACATGCTGTTGGTACGCTTCTGGGTCTCAGATTGTCACACATGGCATGGTTGGGCAGACAGGGTGACAGCTCTGTGGATGACCATCCAGGAGGTGTGAAAATAAGGAGTGCTGCCTCTGCAAGATTATCCTGCTGGATCTCTAGACTCCCTGTGGTTAGCTGAGGGCATAGGACAGGTGAGGCCAATAGCCAGGAGCACAGTGAACTCCTACCACTTGGAAAGGATTATACTGTAAAATGTAATGGGAACTGAGTCTAATGCTTAACTGAATTAGCTTTTGTATGTGTCCTTTCTGTGCTGTGGAAAGTCCCCTCATTTGCCACATGCAGGAGTTCTAGGGCAGTTGCCAGAAGCCGAATCCACGTGTACTGTATAGTTCCCCTGGAAGGTCTAGGTGGGGTTGCTTCACAGAATTGGCATGGGAAGTCCTGGCTTACCTGAACAATGTAGAACTATTTTGTGGCATCCACAGTCCCCTATATATACTTTTCCTACCCAGGGACTGTTTCAGGGACTTTGTGACAGTGCTTAGATTCTAGTCAGACATGTCTAGTTCCTGGGAGTTACCTTACCTATACTTTTGCAGATCCATTTCTCAAAAAAGGCAACATTCATTTTAAGTCCTGGCCTGCTGAAATAAATTCCCTGTGTGATCAGTACTGCAATGTATCCTTCTAAATACTATCTCCATGCAGGGAAATTTAAGCATTTTGTTTGATCCCTTCATGCTTTATCACTTGGTAGACCAATGCTCACGTGGGCTGAACACTTGAAGGAAGATGCTGCAATATTTTCACCATGGCAGATGTCAAAATCAAAAGTTTGAAGTGCACCTTTTGTCTGACATGTATTTGGTATCTGTGCCACACCACAGGAGTGTAAGACAAGGAACAAAATAATAGTGTTTTGAAGCATTTGGGAAAAAATACTGTCTTGACGGCTTGAAAAAACAAGATCAACATTTTTTAGTATCAGGAAGGTACTATGTCAGCATTTGAGAAGAGACATGCATTCCCCTTCACTTTGTTCCCACACTCAAAACAAACTCCATCACTTCAGTCAGCCTTACCTTCACTTGTGCCTGGGCCACTAACTTTTTACCTGACACAGCAATCCAAAGTGTAAGTCACTGATGAAACTCTGTAGTAAGCATGTGCAAAGTGACTACTGTTCGCTTCAGATTCAGCTGGTTTGGGACAGAGATTCGATTTGGTGATTCAAATCACAGTCCTGATTTGATTCGCCCGAATCTGATTTGGAGATTCGGCTGCTGCCAAAACTCTGAATCAGCCGGGCCCATCCCTCGCCCCTCTCGCAGCAAGACAATGGCTGCCCTGCCTGCCCCAGCTCCCAGCACTTGTTAAAAAAAAAAGCCCTGGTGCACAGCAGGTGCTGCTGGGTGAGGGGTGTTCCCTGCCCCATGCTGCATGGGGGACTGCACAAGCCCCTTGCTCCCCCAGCCCCACCTGGTCCGGCTCTGGACCTTTAAGAAAAACAATTTAAAAAAACTCTGCATTCATCACTCCTGCTGGCAGGAGGTGATCCCCGCTGCCCCCCATTGCGCCACGCCATGTTGGGGGCTCTGCACGAGCCCCTGAAGCCCCAAAGCGGTGAGTCCCAGGGCTTTTCTTCTTTGTTTTTTTTCTTAAAGGGCCAGAGCTGGCCTAGGTGGGGCACCCGTGGGGGAGCTAGGGGAGTAGGAGGGGCCCGGGGGGCTTGTGGCAGAGCCCCCCCATGCAGTGGGGGGCTGTGGGGATCTTCTTCCCCACCGTCTGGCAGCACCTGTTGAGCCCCGGAGCTTTTTTTTTCAAAGTACTGAGCTGGGGCAGCCGTTGGGGGGCTGGGGGTGCAGGGTGGGGTCGGGGGAGCTGTCAGGGGTCCCCCTTGGTCCCCTCCCCCCTCCTGTCCCTAGTTCTTACCACCTCAGAGTCAGCTGCAGCTCCCTGCTGCAGCCACTGAGGACTGTCCAAATCATCAAGGCTCTCCGAATCTTTTGCAAAGGTTCGGAGACCTTTTAATTGGTCCCCTGATTCGATTCAGATTCAGAGATTCAGCCACTGAATTGAGCTAGATCTCCTCTGAATCGAATCAGCATCCAAAGCTTCGCACAGTCCTACTCTGTAGCATTTACATCAGTAACTTTGACTACCATTAAAATCAAGAGAATTAAAATGCATCAAGAGGTATATGATTCAGGATCTTTATGCACAACCATTTATTTACTACACCCAGAACTTTTGGCCCAGAGCATGATGCTATAAATTGCAAAAGGTCACCTTTACATTAAATTACATCAGTGAGCATCATGAAGGAGAGGGATGAACATGGGGGAGAATCAAATGTAATATGGGTAGTCAAGCTTTTCTGTATAGTTTTATACTTTGTATCTCAGTCCTGAATTATAGTAAGCCTGGACCAAAAATAGATTGTTGTGCCCAGCTAGGAGGTGTGGCATTGTCCTCTGCAAAAGAAGATCAGGTGATTCCTCTCCTTGTTAAACATGTTATCACCTGAGGTAAGATTTGAACGCTGATCTGATATCTTTGTATACTGAGGCCTTAATCTTGCCTATATGCAGTGGGAAGTAGGGAATACAAAAGATTCCCTCTTTGCTCCCCACCCCCTGAGTGTGCCCTTAGTATTACCAGGCTATGTAGCTGCTAATGTGGTGGATAGGGAGTGGATGAAATAAATATTGGTTCTGTCTGCCAAGAGACTGGCCAAAGTCAGTGCAAATTGATAAGAAAACTATATCTGGAAAGAAGTTAGCACAGATTACAAGAAGGAAGTGGTGTGCAAATTTTGGCTCTTGGACCTGTTGCTGTGACAGTCATACTGAGGTTAGATTTCAAAGGGCTATTTCAGCCCTAAATAATTGAACTTCACATGCCAATTTTTTTAACAAGCTGTTGCATTTTAAATACATATATTTAAAAATTGAAAATAAATTACACATCCTATTACCCATCACGGTTTGGAATAGCAATGCATTGTCTCATATATGAAACGCATTATCCCCCTTTATTAAAAAAAACACAAAAACTGTAAGTATCATGAATGAATACACATCCCCAGCAATCTCTTTTGCTACAAAATATAAGTCGTCTTGTTAAATATTGATGTTGTGGATGTTTAATTCAGGAGAAGAGGACAGGCAAGGGACAAGAGAAGCTATTATTAAATGGTTGATGCTAGAAATGCAATGTGCATCTGAAATCATTAAAGTTGAAGGAGTAGAGAGCTTCAGCAAGAAGCATCAGCACGGGGACTATACACAATTTTTACTTTTATAGATGAAGTGTCTGAACCCCAAGGCATTTAGACAAGATTTAGGACCTCACTGTCAAAGCTCATTGTCAATTTTCCTATGGAAAGGCTGCAAACTGCCAAGTACAATTTTTAAAAGCACTTTGTGGTCAAACTATTAGTTGATACAGCTCTAAATCATTCCTAAATCCTTTCATAATTATTATTGTGGTTTGGGCCTAATTGTGGAAATTCACTAATTACTAGGTGCTTTGCACTCCCGGTTTTTTTGTAGCCCTCATATGTCCTTTATTATGTTTAATGGTGTGAGTGTTTGAGGAGATGATTTGAGCATTATATTGCATTTAGTGTCTGTTCAGACAATTTTCTATCAACAAGTAGATCAATGTGTCTGAATCTGAGCTCTGCCTAGCATTTCTGTATTGAATAATTGTAGTTTCTTACACTGCAGACTGCTTGCACAGAGCCTAGTGTTAAATATGGTGATCAAGTCTGAGGCCTAATTACAGCATTTTCTCCAATAGATTGAGTAATAATCAGCTATTTCCCCCTATGAAAAAAATCAATAGGATCCCAAACAAATTAGTAGTGAATTAAAAAAGGAAGGAAAAAGCCCTTTAGCATTCATCTCTCATAGGGAGATACTTCGGTACTGTATTAAAATGATTATAAAACTAGATTGTACTCTTTTTCAGTACACCTTGAGGATACATCTGAATTAATTAAATTAAAACCTGAACTCTTTTTTTGGATCTGTTCCTTCAGCAATGATCTTTAGCTCTTATTCATTCTCTAATTTTTTTTAATACCTCCTTCCAGATGGCATTTTCCAGTTTCTCAGGACCCTTCCTAAATCTCGTATCTCTTCTTTGTATCACCTTATCTACCTTAAGTCTTTCCAGACAGCCTATTACTTGCCATCATATTTTATTTAATGCCATTTAGGGTTTCAAGGCGCAGACCACAGTGAGCACAACATTTATGTACCTCTAATATGATGGACTACATAAATTCTCAGTAGCTGGTGCTAATATGCAGTAGCAACAGCACGCAGTCTTTTCATGTTGTTTAATGCACAGTAGACTAATTCTAATTCTGTTTCATGTGCAGCCATGAAGTGCAGGAGTACTTCATTCCAGGTTCATGTGAACTTTCTCTTGGGCATATAGGAGTAAAGCTGTTCCATTGGTCTCTTCTCCTACTCCTCTGAGGGCCTTGAAGGCCAGGGACTTGAATTGCACCAGAAATACCTATGGTATGGGTATATCAGCAGAGAATGATACGATGCAGTCTCAGTGATTTGTGCGCTTCTGTTTTCTGCAGACTGGATTTGCTTTGCTGTTTTTACCAGATATCTCCAATACAGTAAATTACAATAATCCAAAGTATTTGGATTTCAAGGGAGCCAATTAGCAATTGGCCCCATGTATTAAAATGGAAGTCCCCAAAGTTTGTGAACACTTCTGAAATTTTAGGCCTACCACTAAATTAGTATGATGGTCTCCCCAATGTGTTATGCAAACACGGCAGAGGTTCACAGTGCAGAGCAGGGATGTGAAGATAAGTGATTTTTGGATTGGCAATCAAGCCAATCCAACATTTCAGATTGAAGCCAAGAATTTTTTTGCTTATTGCAGTAAGCCCCTCCCCCAACACACACACACACACGCACGCGCGCGCACACACACACACACACACACACACACACACACACACCCCTCTCCCTCCCCTGAAACATTTTTAGAAAAGAAAGGAAAAGGGCTAGAGGAGACCCGCCTTTACCCAGGACCTCTCCCATGTTTAATCCATTCTTTTATCTGTGAGGGTTTGAATTCATGTCTCCCACTTCAGGAAAGTCCACAAGATGCAGACTCTGGGGTGGTTTGGGGAGATCTGTTGACACTGTTCTGCTTTCATAGTTTCATAGTTGGTATGGTTGGAAAGGACCTGAGCAGATCATGTCCAACCCCCTGCCATGGGCAAGAAAGAGTACTGGGATCAAACGACCCCAGCTAGGTGATTATCTAGCCTCCTTTTTAAGACCCCCAGGGTAGAAGCGAGCACCACTTCCTTTGGAAGTTGGTTCCAAATCCTAGCCACCTGACTATGAAGTAGTTCTTCCTGATTTACAGCCAGAACCTACTCTCAATCAGCTTGTGGCTGTTATTCCTAGTTACTCCTGGTAGTGCCCAGGGGAATAAGGACTTTCCCGCTCCCCACTTGTCCCCCTTGGTAAGTTTATAGACAACCACAAGATCCCCTCTCAGCCTTCTCTTGTGGAGGCTGAACAGGTTCAGGTCCCTTAGCCTCTGTTTGTAGGGCCTGCCCTGCTGCCCCCTGATCATGTAGGTGGCCCTCTTTTGGACCCTCTCAATGCTATCCACATCCCTCCTGAAGTGTGGCACCCAGAACTGGATGCAGTACTCCAACTGCAGCCTGGCTAGTGTCGCACAGAGGGGGAGGATCACCTCCTTCGACCTGCTCGTGATGCATCTCCTGGATGGTTAGCCTTACTGACCGCGTCCTCACATTGGCAGCCCCTGTTCATCTTGGAATCAATAATGACTCCAAGATCCCTTTGTATAACTAATTAACTATTGGCAGAGTAGACGATGGAGAAAGGCTGTGGGAGCTGGGGACTGTGGAGAGTTGGCATTCAGGGTGTATAGGTGGTGGAGCGGCAGGAAGGCTGCAGGGGAAAGAAGTTGGTGGAGGGTAGAGGGCAAGGGTGTGTTGCCTGACCTGCCCCCTCTCCCCCGCCCCTCAGGCACTGCTTTTCCTGATTTAGCACTGGGGGAGTGGGGGAATAAATTTAAGACAACCCTCCAATAATCAGATACAGTGGGCACATCTATACAAGACACTGGCACCGTAGCAACATGCTACAGCGTCATAGCTCCTGTTGGCAAAAACCATGATGCTGCTGCTACCTCACCATAGCAATGTACTCCCTTGTTATAACGCATTGCTCCGACAGTGAAGCAGCCAAAAATAACCAGACGTGGCTGGCACGGTGCAATACAGGCTGTTACTCTGCCATCTTTTAGTACTTCCAAAAGGAAGTACTAAATGATGGTGCAGTAACAAAGATGCCATATGACCACATGTAGACATGCCCTATATGGGGCAAATTATAACATATTTATACATTTTCTGTATGTAGATTCTAATAATTTGGAGGGTTGCCTTATATTCAAGGTCATCTTAGATTCAAGTAAATATGGTATATCAGTAGGGACTGTAATCAAGTTTGGTAACATGAGAGAGAGGCCTACTCATCTACCTTGCAACTGTAATATGTCATCTGGCTCATGCTATGTTCCTGCTAAGCTTCTGCTGCAGCTAGGCAGCAGAGGTGACACCTCTCCTGTGACTACTGTATTTGCAACATGTTTCAACATGCAGCCATTTCCTTCCTCATTTTCTTTGAACAAATTCTTATCCTGTTTTGTTCCTTTGTATCTGTTGGACCAATTTAAGTTCCACTGGCCTAAAGGCACACTATGGATGAATATTGCCCAATGTTATTTTAAAAAACGGAAATCTTGTTTTAAAAAAAGAAGAAACTGTGCCCATTTGGCTCTTCCCACAATTCTTCAGTAGCAAAACATGTGATGTGTATTTTCCCGTGTGTCAAGGTATATTCAGTTGGGAGACTTTTCTAATTTTTTTAGAAGAGGTCTGAGGAAAATGGGTACAGTTTTTCTTTGTACATCATAAATCCTGAATTTTGGCAGCAGAATAAATTGTGAATGAGTTGACAAAATGAGAATCTTTCACGCATGCATCCCAAATTCTGTATCGTGTTCTTGGAAATTTGTCTGCACCAACTTTGTCGCATTAAAAGATCAGTAATGGTCAGATCATGCCTTGTGTCAATAAAACTAAAAGGACCAAGAATCTACCTACTTCATGATGGTCATGATGATACATGGATATGGACCACCAATAGTTCATCTGTGCCTCCTTGTGAGAGTTGAGGAAAAAGTTGGAGGGAAGACTCCACTGTGCCTGAGTGAGCAGAAATGAAGGGGGTGCACAGGCAACAGGCCCTTGGGAAGAGATTTTACTCAACAAGACTTTCTCTGAAAAAGGTTCTGAGCATATTCAGGAGTGACGCCTAACGTCTTTGCTCTTAGATAAGGAGTTGCCTGTTTCTCCTTGCCCAGAAAACTAGGGAGAACCGAACCATGACCTTGCCCATTCCTGTAGGATGGCTAATGCTTAACTTTTTATACAGATGCTAGGAAGCAAGGTATGACCTCCTCATTGAGACTCTAGGTACTCTCTGAACAGAGAAAAATAGGGTCAATAATTCTGTAGATGGCCAAAATCTTCTCCTAAGCTAAGATGTTTTCTATTTTTCCTCTTCTGTGTATCCCTACATCCCTGGATTCTAGCCAAGGAGACAGGATAAAATAGCATGATAGAGGCTGTTTATGCTAGTTTTCTAGCCCAGTTTTATAGATTTGAAGGATTAAGAGAATTCAGATAATGTTCTTCACTGTCAAAAGTGAAAACACTTTTTTTTTCAGTCCTTAAATATTTTGGGAGTGTAGAAGGGTTCTTGGTGATGCATCTCAGCAAAGACAGCATCCTACTTGAAATACTAGTGAATTAATTTAAGATTAAAAATCATGGATCAGGATCCCAAGTCCTTTCAGAAGCAAAGTGTTCTCTGAAGTCAGTAGTGGGGCTTTTTGCCTGAGGGTCATACCAACATCGACTCCTGCAAGGAAAGGAAATGGGACAATAAACCCTATTCTCTTTATATGCTGTTATTAAATGGCTGTGAATATTGCCTGCCCAAGGTGCCCCTCTTGAAAGGGGACACCCTGGTATCAACACCACTGCTGCACCAAACAATAGAGCTTGCCAGGCAGGCAAGGGACTGGCTCTAATTTAGTTAAACATGCAAGTTTTAATTACAAACCACATTTAACTGAAATTGTTTAGAGTGCAACCTGAAACCATGTAGAGCAGCATTTGACTAGTTGGACACTTGCATCAGGATATATAGTTAGCTCTTTACAGCTCATGAACTCTGTGGAAGTTGGCCCCTAGCTCTCAGTTAAGATAACAATACAATCAAGTCAGTGCAAAGCCAAAGTGAATTACATCATTGAGTAGGACTCCGTATCTCTAGGCTATAATTGTACTATTTTGTTTTTCATAGGAAAATCTTTCCCTTTTATCTCTGGAATCCTTCAGCTTGAGTTTCAATCACAATAATAGACTTAATTTACTAATGATTTGAGCTAGTGAAATGTCAAAAAACCCCAAACAAACAAAAACCCTCATAGTAACTTTTTGGCAACTGTGTCAGCATAAATAAACTGTTCTGTTTCTGAAAGCTTGCAAGATTCATTCAGTGGTGCTCTGGGAAGGCTGAATAGATTTGTCCTTTATAGGACAAATTGCCACAATATGCATTTGTAGCTAAGTTGGGATACAGACTGGAATCCCTTAGAACTTTAGAAAAGTTTTAATTCAGATCTAGAGCTGGATTTTGGGCTGCTCAAACATTTACAGTGTGTTCCATTTTACTAGCAAGCTTACTGTAAGAAAAGCCCTAAAATGGAATCTAAATTACCCCAGGGTTCTTAGAGACTAAAAATATAAGGAGAAGTTTGTTTTTATTTATATTTTTCTACAGCCTAAATCCTGGCAGAGGTTTCTCTGGCTAATGACAGGGTGGTGGTAGTACCACTGCAAGTCCTTATTGGAGGACCCATTGGGGACCATTGTATCCATAACAAGAGAAAGTGCTTGGGTTAGTCAAGAGTGATGTTATAGGCATGATGGTCCAGAAATTATGTGAAGCAAGAATTTCTTAGGTGGTATCTTTTTTACTCTCCCAGCTACATGGTTGCTTTTGAATGCAATAGAAACACCTGAGAAAGAATGCCTTGCATGATGTTGTGAGGGAACATCTAGAGAGTCTGGATATCTAAAAGTCAACAGAACCAGATGAACTGCACCTGAGAGTGCTGAAAGAATTGCCCAACGTCACTGCATAACCTGTTGCAAAACTATCTGACATCTCGTGGCGCTTGGGAGAGGTTCCAGAAGATTGGAAGAGGGCTAATGTGTCTATAAGAAAGGAAGGAAGGAGGATCCAGGGAATTACAGGCCAATCAATTTGACCTCAATCCCTGGAAAAATCCTAGAAAAAATTATCAAAGAATCCATTAGCAGTAGGCTAATGGAAGGCAACGTTCTTATAGATAGTCAACGTGGCTTCATTCTGGGCAGGTCATGCCTGACCAACCTAATTTCCTTCTATGATCAGGTTACATGCTGCCTGGGTAAGGGAGATCAGGTTGCTGTCACTTACTTGGATTTCAGAAAAGCCTTTGACTTGATCTCCCACAACATGATCATGGTAAAATTGGGAACTGCAGCCTTAATAACCTAATGGTCTGGTGGGTAGGTAATTGGCTCTGAAGCAGGACCCAGAGAGGAATAATATATGGAACTGAGTCAACATGGTGCATGGTGACCAGTGGCATCCCTCAGGGTTCAGTGCTTGGACTAGTGCTTTTTAACATGTTCATTAATAATTTGGATTTGGGTGTTAAAGGAAGACTGACAGAGTTCTCAGATGACACCAGGTTATGGGGGACTGTGATCACATTGGACGATAGGCTGGGGATACAGGCTGAGCTGGACAGGCTTGTAAGATGGGCAGATCAAAACCTAATGATGTTCAACACTGAGAAGAGTAAGGTGCTCCACCTGGAGAGAAACAACCCACAGCATACTTACAGGCTTGGCAGTGCTACACTTACTAGCACCACACCTTTAGGAAACCTGGGAGTCTTGATAGACCGTAGCATGAACATGAGCCACCAATGCGATGCCATAGCCAGCAAAACAAACAAAACACTGGCATGCATCTACTGTTGCATCTCAAATAAGACTAAGCATGTCATCCTCCCACTTTACTTGGTCTTGGTGAGGCTGCAGCTGGAGTATTGTGTCCAGTTCTGGGCACCACACTTCAGGAAGGATGTGGAGAGGCTTGAGAGAATCCAAAAGAGGGCTATGCATATGGCGAGACGTATGGAGAGTAGGCTGTACAATGAGAGGCTGAGAGACTTGGGTCTCATCATTCAGTCTAGAGAAGAGAAGGCTCAGAGGGGACTTGGTGGCAGCCTATAGGTATATAAAGGGCCCACATCAGGGACTGGCAGAACACTTGTTGATGATCTTGAACGGTCCCTTCCAGCCCCTAACTTTTATGAAAAGAACAGTTTCAAGTAGTTTTGAGAGACAATCTAAACAGATGTAACAGCACATGTCATGGAAGTCTCAGATTTATATTCTAGACAAGTTTAGTGACTCTTGTGCTTTGCACCTTCCATTGTTAGGAGAAACAACTACTACATAAAAAGACTTCACAAATTAGCCTTACTGGAGCAGAACTGTAGCACTGCAGGAAGGGTGGCTCAGCCTAACTATAAGTTCATGCACACAGATGTTGGTAGTAACAACAATTACAGTGAGAGAATTCACTTTGCCACTTTTTCACGTAGTAAAGAAGCCCAGCCCCTGGCTTCTTTACTTTTCATTCCATCCAGAGAGAGCACACACCAACTGCTGAAACTTCTTTAGCCTGACGAAGGGTTTTTGAACCCGAAAGCTTGCTTAATAATTATTTTCCAACTATTTGGGTTGGTCTAATAAAAGATATCAGAGTCACCCAAGGAACCTTGTCTGCCTATGTCCTCAGATCAGCACAGCTACAACCTACACCCTTGTAAGAAATGCCCCTCACTCTTTTAAAAAAAAAATGTCTTAGTGAATCCTTTTTACAAACTTATTAGCTCTAAGTTTTGATATCCTTTCAACTCCAAACCAGGCACCCTAATTACATTGAATCCAATTGGGCAGGTTGACCCCAAGATCACTTTCTCATGCACAAAAAATATACCTTCAAAACCCATTATTTTAGTATCTATTAGGGCCTAAGCTGGGCCTCAGTTGGAAGGTAGGAACTCTCTCTCTCTCTCTCTCTCTCTCTCTCTCTCTCTCTCTCTCTCTCTCTCCCCCCCTGCATAAGGATCCAATATCTAGCTTTCCAGGGCCATAAGATACTTGATTTTAAAATCACAACATGTTGTGTATAGGTCTGTCTCTGGCCTAGGACTGAATGTTGTTAATCCTCCCCCTCAGACAGGGAGGAGGATGGAACTACAGGATTTCTTAGGCAGGTGGATTAAAAATAAAAGGCATCAGTTTCAAACTCTTCATGCACTCTGGGTGTTACACTGAGCCTTGAGTTAGATTAGTGAAAAGACAGTCTGTGCAAGGTCCACAAGAATGCACTTATGCGACTAACTGATGATGTGAACAGCATCTCCATATACAAAGGACAATATCTATGCATCTCTCTCTATTATTATGAACGACTTTTTAGGTCATATTGCCTGTTGCCTTCCTATTTCAGTATTGCTCCCTACAGTAATTCTGAAATATTTATCTAATTTTTACCAGGTTTTAACTGGTGCATCTACATGTCTCCTTGACTGCAGTTGGTACTGCACAGTCCTTGCAGCACACAGGCCATTTTTGACCATACTCTGCAGTAGCAGTAGCATCAGGGTTAGCACCTGCCAGTGCTACATAACCGTAGCGATGAGCTAGGTTGCCGCAGCTCATTGCTATGGTGACATAGTGTCTCACTGAGTCTTTTTCTCTTTGACAGAATTTTTGGGCTTTGATAAGTTCAAATAATTTGTCTGCTGATGAATCTTTATCATCAATACATTTTGTCACTTAAAAATGTGGCTTTAAATACATTTTAAACAGGGGTATACTAATAGATATTTTGGGGGCTGATATCAATAGTTGATATTTAAGGAGGCATAGCGACCAATATCAAATTGATATCTAATACAGCTGCCATCAGGTGGTCAGTCTGTTGTGGTGGAAGGGGATGGAGGAGGGAAGGGGCATGGGGGAGCAGATCAACACCACCTGTGGGGAGGGGCAGGGGCAGGTGCTGCCTGGCTGGGGAGGAGCATGGGGTGGAGGTGAGGTTCATGGGGTGGGGGCAGCTCCCACTACTGCTTGTACCATGGGAGGGCGGGGAGAGGGTGTGCCCCCAGATCTCCACAGCATAGGGCACGCTGCAGGTGTAGGGAGGTGTTGGCACTGAGTGTGACTTTTCTTCTTGGGGGTGGGCTCAGAGCAGGCCCCCGCCCCGCCTCCCAGATTAGCCACTTATGGCTCCATAACGTGCCTGCCCCACCCTAGCTGAGAAGTGCCTGCCCCAGCCCCACTCCCTCCCTCACCCTGGGGGCCTCAATCTGTACCCCCTTCCTTTCCCCCTCATCAGACTTACCAGCCGGATACTGGTTTCCAAGCTGTTGGGCTCCGCTCCTGGCCCCATGCATGCTGCAGTTGTGCACGTGCAATTTATTGGTCATATTATTGGCCGCATCGGGCAAATAAAACTGATTTATGATGCTTTCAATTTTCCCTATATCGGTGCCAATCCAATATAGGACTGATGAGTCAGTGCACCTCTAGTGACTGAGGAATGGGTAGGCTTCTAAAGTGCTTTAAACATGTAAGTATATCAATAAAATATTGTGTTCAACAGATAGATAGATAAATAGAGGGGACATGGGGAGGAACAGGGGGAAGAGTCCCCCTCCTGGGCTGGACAGCCCTGCAGAGCCCCCCTCCCCTCCCCGTAGCAGCTGGAGAAGGAGGTGGAAGAGTCCCCACCACTGAACAGAGCCCCCCTCCACACCCTGCGGCAGTGGGATAAGGGGAGGAGGGGGAAGAGTTCCCCTGTGGGACCGGCAGTGCTGTGTGTTGGGATGGCTTGCAGCTGTTAGGGAACCACTGGGGTGGGCAGAGCTCTCCCCTCCCAAGTTACAGTGGTCTGGCCACGCTCCCTATTCCCTCACCCTCCAAACCCTGCAGGCCAAGGTTTGGGTTTAAACCCTCCTCAATCTTACTCAGCCCTGCCTGGGCCTGGTCATGTTCCCCCGCACTGCCCCTCCCCAGCTCAGTTTCCCTGTGGAAGGGAAGGGAGGGCTGCTCTAGTGCTCCTGGGCTTCTGGTCTGAGCCACCTCTGGCATGTGCCTGCATTTCTGGAATGAAAAGGGAACCTCTATCCACTTGCAAATCAGTTCAATTTCTGCAGGTTAGACTACCCTGAAAAGATTGAATCAATTCAGGCTCACTTTTTTTGAATATCTGTCCCTAGCCTATAGGTACAAAAGAAAGAATAAGGGCAGGGACTGCTCTACCTTAACAATCCCAAAGCAGAGTTCCCACCAGTCTTCCAGGGTTGAAAGCTTTTTCATATTACTTTCACTTGCCACTGAAATAAGCAGGGGTTGAATGCACTCAGCATGTCAGGCAGACATTAAAAGCTAGGAGCTGAGCTACAGTGCATGCAAGGCTTGCCAAGATAAATGATGAGCTGGACCTTCACTTTGCTCCATTGATATAGTAACTTCTTTAAATACAGGTGATAAAATTGAATACCACTTGCAAACTGAATGTGAAGTTAGCTTTACAACTCTTAGGGATAATGAAGTAGAATCTGCCTTATTGGTTCCAAGGTAAATATCCTGCTTCATTGATTTTTTTTCCAAGACACGTTTAGCATAAAGCATTTCTAACCACTGAACAACTGAAACACCTGATCTATTTAAAAGCCACATTTCAAAGTTCTAAAATACTGTAGTGAATAACGAGTAAGTGCTCATTTTTATTTGCTTCTATATATTGTTATCATGTGATATCATTTATTAATATAACTACAAAATTAATATAAATAATGATTATTGTTTTTGTCAACTGTATTTGTTATGCTTGTAGCAGATCCATTTCTAGTGTGTATTTATGTTAATTATTAGTAATTATGTTCACATTTAGTAATGTATATTAATAATTATGTTAAAATTCTTAATGATATTTAAAACTTCCTTATATACTGTAAAGGCGCTGCAAACATTTTTATCCTGCTTATTGTAAAAAGCAAGGCAAGAAACAATAATGAATCTGTACAAGAATCATGCATTCCTGTGGGCCTCCTATAATCAGGACAATTGCTTAGTTTTCTGTTTCTACAGCGCTTGTGCCAATTAAGAGGTGCTTACTGACCTGGCAAAATGAGCACCACTCTGCTCCTGCCACAGCCAAAAGATTGTTTGGAAAAACAGCCGCCTCTGACTCATCAATAGCTTCACTGAAGACTTTTAACTTCTTAATCAGTGGAGCATTTACAGGCATTTACAGATAGACGAACATTCACATGAAGAACAAATGTCTCCAGTTTAGCCAAGTCATTTGATAAAGAAAAGCGCCTAGACTAAGACTACAGTAGAATATTAAGGCAGAAAGAGGTTCCAATACAGAATTAGCATAGTATCCAATACATTCTGTATCAAAACTATATAATCTTTTATACTATAAACTGTAATCTCTGGTGGACCTGGAGTCAGCATTGCGCAAGGCTTTTTATGCTGGGGGGTGGGCTCAGCGTGGGCTCTGGCGGCGCTTTTCCCGATGCATGAGTGGAAGCGGGTTGTTCATTCCGGGCTGTGCTGGGTGGTGGCACAGGGCTGGGAGTGGAGCTGCAGCATACGCCCTCCAACCCCACCTGACGGTGCCACTGCCACGTGCCCCAAGTGCAGCCCAGCCCAGCCCAGGCCCTGCTGAGAAGAGCTTGGCACAGCATCCAGCTCCAGCCCACAGCAGCATCCCACCCCGCCCCACGCACAAATCAAGGGCACATGCCCCCATGCCCTCTCGGGGTGCGTGCAGTGGCAGGCGCACATGCACATAGTGCTCCTGGCCTGATTGCCCTCTTCCCACTCTCCCCAGCACCTTGCAGGCTTGAATTCTGCCAACCTGCAAAGGGAAACCCCGTTTCCCATATTTTTCTCCTTTAAAAGAGAAAATTCATGTTTCTCTCCTTAAACTGAGAAGAATCGGTGTTTTTCTGTGCTGAATGGAAAATCCAGATTCCTGATGATGACACCTGGGAAGAAGAGGCCATGTGGCCCACTTCATAGGGAATAGACCAGAGTTGGCATTTTTGGGTTCTGTTCCTGCTACTGACTGGATGTATGGCCTTTGTGAAGTCATTTAGTCTCTAACTCAGTTCATAGATTTCATAGACATTAGGGGCTGGAAGGGACCTCATGAGATCATCAAGTCTGGTCCCCCTGCCGTAGGCAGGAAGTCTGCTGGAGTCAAATGATCC
>JAGPOW010000304.1:26251026-26275444 GCA_030014935.1 Caiman crocodilus
TGGGGCAGTGGGGATCGCCCCACCACTGGGCAGCAGCCAGTAGGGCTGGAAGGGATTTCACAAGGTCATCTAGTTCACTCCCCTGCTTAAGGCAGGATTGCTCCTGACTAAACCATTTCAAACTAGTGTCTGTCCAACCTGCTCATGAAAATTTCCAAGGATAGAAATAGTCTTTCTCACCGATACCAATATTTTCAGGGAAATGTTTGAAATCTTTCATTTTTGTTGAAGCAGTAATATCAGGAGCTTAGGAAGATAAATTTGTCGCATTACTACTGCCGTTTGCAAGTCATTTCCAAGGCCAGTAACCTGTCTGTCTGAAAAGGACTAGAACTTAGGAACCTGAGTCATTATCAACGTTACCTTTGCTGTTCAATTTGATAGGATGCTGCATGTCTCTCTTTGAGGTCAGGGCTGCTACATTTTCTTCTCTGCCCTGCTTTGGTTTGAAAGTGAATGCTTTCTTGATTTTTGATTTAGCCAAGTACATTACAATCCTTTCTTGGAAGGACTGTTTAGACACAAAGACGCAAAGGAAAACATGGGCCTTGTTCCTACCAACAGAAACAATTGTAAAACGTAACCATGGAAGATCTATATTTGCATTGAAGTCCAAGCAACAAATTTCCTCACAGTGCACTTTGTGAGAAGGTGTGTGTGTTTTTTTCCATGTTGGCTGGCTTTGTCTGTCAGAGCAGCCTTGAGTACATACAGCATGTTCTTATGACGTGGATTATCCAAACACATTTGTAAATGTTCCCTTGTAATAAAAGACAATAAACAAGCAGAGAGCTCTTGAACTAATGCTGACTCACACATATTACAACACTGCTATTATAACAAAAGACTAGATAGGCCCCAAATAGAAATGTGGACCTGAAGAACCCAAAACCTCAGGGAAGTTTTAAATTTAGATCCCCATTTGAATTCTCCAGTTCAGCAAGTGATCATCTGCCGCCCAGACAAATACTTTGGGTTGGATCCTTAACCATGCTGATTTAGTCCAGCTAATGGCGATCAGCCAGGTTATATAAGCCTAGGCTCTGACCCTTGACTATTAAGATATCCAAGGCCTGACTCTCATTTGCAGCTAAGCTAACTGATGTATTTCAAAGCTACTTTGTACTGGGAATCGGGCCCTCAGACATGGACCTGAATTCAGCTTCTTTAAAAGAAGAACTTGAATGGCAAACACCTACCCCAAGGAGCTCTGCTTTTCTGTGGTCTCTTAAACATCAATACCTTACAGGCAACCCCTGCTTAGCACTCTTAATTGGTCCCCTAAAACCCAAGCGTTAAGTGGAATAGCATTAAGCAAAACCAGATTTTTTTGACAAACCAAGATGGCAAAACAAATGCTCCCTGCTGTCAGCTGTACGATGCCCGTGAGCATTATAAAGAAACTCGCTGAGCACTAAGTGGAATCAGGTATAAATGTAAAACAAGTGTTATAGCAAAATAATGTTAATCAAAACAATGTTAAGCGGGGGTTGTCTGTGCTTTCATAGGACCAGCTCACAATGCCCTCTGACGTCAATGAGAATGTGATTGATGGAGAGCCTGTAAGGTCAGATTCTTTATTTGTATATGTAGTTAGGACTGACTCTCCTATATAGTTTTATTTTAAGCAGCTAAAAATCAGCAGCTGAACTAAGACTTAAGCCCCTTGTTTAACTGGGATCCGGAGCAAGGTGGAGTTTGCTAGGGACTTTGCTTGGCAACTCTCTTATATTCTTTTGCTGTAAGCTTGGTGAGAGGAAAGCGGTTCGCAGGGAAAAGGGAATGCTTCAGAATCAAGGAACAGCAACCAGGCCAGCTACAGCGAAGTTTCCTAGGGAAGGCCTGCTTGGAAACAGAGGTAGGAAATGAGAGGCAACAGATAAGAAGACCCAGAGAGACGGCTGGAGGATGTCACAATCCCAGAGCCACTGCCACTTCCAGCTCTTCCTTTGCTTCCGTCTGTGAATCCTGTCCAGGCAGGATTGCACATCTATCAAAGCTCCCACCCAGCTCCAGGTTTGGTGCTGTGCAGAATGCATCTTGCAGGTTCCTTCCAGTGTCAGCCAGGCAGGGGAGTGCCTGTGATATGAGTGATGCCTCCTGGTGGTGTTCCTCAGAGAGAAGGTAAGACAGGAGGATATACTAAGTCTCCAAAGCATCCTCCACCATGAGGAAATGTCTAGGACCGTAGAGGAAGGACTGCCAGAAGTGGTTCTACAGGCTTGGTGGCATCAGACTGACTAGAAGCACAAATAAAATGGACCTGGCAGTAATAATAGACCACAGCATGAATATGAGTGGCAGTCCAATGCTGTAGCCAGTAGGGCATATAATATTCTGGCATGCATCAATTGATGCATGTCCAGCAAAACCAAGGAGGTGATTCTTCTACTCTACTCAGCACTGGTGAGACTGCAGCCTGACCGCTGTGTCCAGTTCTGGGTACCACACTTTAATAAGGATGTGGGCAAGCTTAAGAAAATCCAAAGAAGAGCCACGATCAGAGTTTTAAAAGGCAAGCTATATGAGGAAAGCCTGGGGAATCTGGGACTCTTCAGCCTGACAAAAACAGAGGGGGAGGAGCTCATTCCATTGGTGGAAGAGGCTGGGCCAGGAATCCCCAAGGTGAGGAGGATCAAGACCACTGCAACAAAGAGGTAGTGACCAGTGGTGGTGGTTGGAGCCTGCCTTCTGTGAGGGATGGAGGGATTCATCTGCCAGCCTGACCTGTTGTCCCAGGAAGTTTGCTGTTTGCCTGGAGCCTGGATCTTTGATATCACGGTAGGATTGCTAAGCCTTGTCCTACCCTAACTCTACTGTCTCATGCTGCTCATTCATGTTGACACCAATGATACTGCCAGGGGTGGCCCTGACCAGATCAAAAGTGACTACAGGGCTCTAGGTGCAAGGGTAAAGGAGATGGGGGCACAAGTGGCGTTTATTATCTTTCTGGTTAAGGGGGAGGTCTCTGGCAGAAGCAGACACATCCTGCAGATCAATGCATGGCTGTGCAGGTGGTGTTGCCAGCAGGGATTCAGCTTCTTTGACCACAGGCTGTTGTTCCAAGAAGAAGAATTGCTAGGAAAAGATGGAACCCACCTGACAAAGAGAGGGAAGAGCATCTTTGCAGATAGGCTCGCTAACCTAGAGGGTAAGGCTTTAAACTAGGTTTGCCAGAGGATGGAGACCAAAGCCCTGAGGTAAGTAGGGAAGGAAAAGACTTGGAGGAAGCACAAGGAGGAGGGGGCAACAGGGGAGGCCTCCTTATTCTTGCTGAGAAAGTAGGGCAATCGTCTAGTCACATCAAGTGCCTGTACGTGAATGCATGGAGCCTGGGAAACAAGGAGGCAGAATTGGGATTCTCACATGGTCAAGGAACTATGATGTAATTGCAGTAACAGAGACTTGGTGGGGTAACTCACGTGACTGGAGTGCTGCTATGGATAAGTACAAACTTCTGGAATGACAGGAAGGGGAGAAGAGGAGGAGTTGTGTTGTATGTAAAAGAGCTGTATGATTGCTCAGAGTTCCAGTATGAAACTGGAGATAGGCCTTTTGAAAGTTTTGGGGTTAAGGTTAGAGGGGAGAGCAACAATGGTGATGTCATCACCAGACCAGGAGGATGAGGTAGATGAGGCTTTCTTCAGACAACTAATGGAAATTTCCCAATCACAGGCCCTGATTCTCATGGGGACTTTGATATCTGCTGGGAGGGCATTACAGCAGGGCACAGGAAATCCAGGAAGGTTTGGCGAGTTTTGGGAACAACTTCCTGGTGCAAGTACTGGAGGACATGCTCTTCTTGACCTGCTGCTCACAACCAGGGAAGAATCGGTGGGTGATCTAATAGTGGATGGCAACTTGATAAGCAGTGACCATGAGGTGATTGAGTTCTGATGAAAGAGAGGAGAGCAGCAGAGTAAGGACCCTGGAATTAGAAAAGCAGACTTTGAGTTACCCAGGTAACTGATGGGCAAGATCCCCTGGGAGGCCCATCTGAAGGGGAAAGGAGTACAGGAGAGCTGGTTGTATTTTAAAGAAACCTTACTGAAGGCACAAGAACAAACCATCTGATAGTCAGGAAGAATAACAAATGTGGTAGGCTACCAGCATGGCTTAGCAGAGAACTTTTCAGTGAGCTTAAACACAAAAAGAAAACTTACAAGAAGTGGAAGCTTGGATAGATGACTAAGGAGCAATATAAAAATATTGCTTGGGCATGCAGGGATGAAATCAGAAAGGCAAAAATGCAATTGGAGTTGCAGCTAGCCAGGACTTGAAGGGTAACAAGAAGAGTTTCTATAAGTACATTAGCAACCAGAGGATGGTCTCTTACTGAACGGGAGAGGCAACCTAGTGACAGATGATGAGGAAAAGGCTGATGTGCTCAGTGCCATTTTTACCTTGGTCTTCACAGGCAAGATCAGCTTCCATACTGGGCAACACAGTTGGGAAAGAGATGAGCAGCCCTCAGTGGTTAAAGAACAGATTAGGGACTGTTTAGGAGAACTGGACGTATAGAAGTCCATGGGGCTAAATGCAGTGAATCTGAGGGTGTTGGCTGATATGATTGCAGAGTCGCTGGCCATTACCTGGAAAACTCATGGCAATCAGGGGAGGTCCTGGCTGGATAATTGGAAAAGGGCAAATATAGTGTCTCTTTCTTTCTCTGGAAAAATCATGGAGCAGGTCCTTAAAGAATTCATTTCTAAGTACTTGGAGGAGGAGAAGGTGATTAGGAACAGTTGGCATGGATTTACCAAGAGCAAGTCATGCCTGACCAACCTGATTGCTTTCTATGGTGAGATAACTGGTTCTGTAGATCATTAACAATCTGGAAGATGGGATGGAACTACCCTAAGGTAGTTCACAGACGACACTAAGCTGGGGGTTGTAGTAGATACACTGGAGAGTAGTGCTGAGATTCAGAGTGACCTAGACAAATTGGAGGATTGGGCCAAAAGAAATCTCATGAGGTTCAATAAGGACAAGTGCACTTAGGATGAAAGAATCTCGCGCACCGCTACAGGCTTGGGACCAACTGGCTAAGCAGCAGCTCTGCAGAAAAGGACCTATGGGTTAAAGTGGATAATAAACTTGGTATGACTCAACAGTGTGCCATTGTTGCCAAGAAGGCTAATGGCATACTGTGCTGCATTAGTAGGAGCAGTGCCAGCAAATCAAGGGAAGTAATTATTTGCTTCTGTTCAGCACTGATGAGGCCATATCTGGAGTGCTGTGTTTAGTTTTGGGCCCCCACTATAGAAAGGATGTGGACAATTTGGAGAAAGTCCAGTGGAGGGCAGTGAAAATGGTTAGGGAGGCTGGGGCACATGACCTATGAGGGCAGGCTGAGGGAACTGGGCTTATTTAGTCTGCAGAAGAGAAGATGCAGGTGGGAAGTGGGTGGGGGCAGGATTTGATAGAAGCCTTTAACTACCTGAAGTGGGGGGGGGTCAAATAGGATGGAACTAGATTGTTCTCAGTGGTAACAGGTGACAGAACAAGGAGCAAGTCTCAAGTTCTAGCAAGGGAGGCTTAGGGTGGATATTAGGAAAAACTTTCTCACTAAGAAGGTAGAGAAGCATTGGAATTGGTTACCTAAAGAGGTGGTGGAATCTCCATCCTTGGAGGTTTTTAAGGCCCAACTCAACAAAGTCCTGGCTGGAATGATCTAGCTGAGGGTGGTCCTGAAGGGGGTTGGACTAGATGACCACCTGAGGTCTCTTCCAGCCCTAATTTTCTATGATTCTATATTTCTATTGTGTTCAATGGTGTCTGGAGCAGACATGTGCTGCCTGATTCAGATTACACACAAGTTTCACTGGATATGAAACCTCTAAGACAAATTCTGTGTATACATTCTCCCACCAACATATATCCAGAATAATCCTCCAGGTATTAATGGACTTTTTAGGAGCGTGCTGTGTTATCAATAGCCAAATTCAGCCCAGTAATGTCTGAATGATTTCTTAATAAAACCAGCATATTTAACAGCACAATTGGGAAGGAGTGTCTAGAAAGTACAGAACAAACACTGTGGTTGACATCTTCAGCCTTGCTTTGTGATTATTATGTGATTAGTTTTTTGCATGTACAGATCAAAACACAACAAGACATTTGGATGAACCAAGCAATCTGCTTTTACACATGCAGTGATTGCACCTGTACTGAATGATGTGTGTCTACTTTGTCTGAGGCAGTTCACCACACATAGAAATAGGATCATATAACATGAGATCCAGTTCATGACTGTTTGACCAGTCATTAAACACAGCTATAACCCAAGTGCAGGAATCTTGGATGTTCCTTTAGTTTAAAACTTATTTTAGAATATCAACACATTTGAACCTCTTGAAAGGAAGTGTTATCAATAAACAGGGAGCAGCCTAACAGAACAGTATGGCATTTATCACTGTGTAATTATAACCCGACCAAATTTACGAAGTGATGGATTATGGCTTTTTTTAACCATATAGTAGTATTTGAAGAAAAAAGAATATTTATAGTGTGTTTGAGTGTCTCTGTTTAACGAATTCAAGGTCAGTAGAAGTCTCTTCCAGTTGATTCAAAATAAACTTCACAAGAAGTCACCTATGAAGTTTTGAATGAGATTGTTGCATGGAGCCATCTAGGAACACCTGTCAAGAGGGACACAAATGGCTGCCCTTCCATAAATGGAATTCTTTGAGCTAATGTGATCAAAAGTTTAAAAATGACAATAATTCAGCCTTGAAAAAGCAAGGGCACTTCTGCGGGAAGCAAAATTATTCTCTCCAAGCAGCTGTGTCAGCCTGGCAATATTTTGTAAATTAGCTGGAATGCTACATAAGTAACAGAACCAAAAAGCGAGGTGCGCGTTCATCAGTCAATGAAATGATGAGAGAGCACCCATAGTTTAATATCCTAATGATATTCAACAGGGTATAAATTAATCACTGCTATAACAGCAGGAACGGGTATTAGCTTGGGATCTGTGGTACTTAAACACATTACTTTGCTCTTCTCTGGTTCATGTTGTTAAAACCCAAATTGATTCACACAGTTCACCTTCACAGTGAGAAATACCTGAACTAGGACCTTGGACTTCCCTCCCCCTTAAATTATCCCAGATTTCAGATTCTGATTTTGAGAGTTATATCATCACAGCTTTAGACAGTCACAGTGTCTTTGTGCAGTAGGCAAAAGCAAGAGAGAGGCTTGAGGAGCCTGAGCTAAGTCCAAGACCCAGGCTTCATTCGGCACCTTGGGTGGGAGAGGTGGGTTCCAGATTCAAACCATGACTCCAGTTGCACAATTGTCCCCTTTCACAATATTAAGCTGAAAGAGATGTGTCAGTGTGAACAGCCCCATGTTGGAGTGTGTCAGAATCCAGCTCAACAGTTATCAGTACCTCAGTATACCTTTCCTAATATCCTTGTTGTTTGAATCAGGGCCTGATACCCCAACATTTATCAGTCACATTTTAAAATCCCCCCAGTTATCAAAACACTTCAATTATCTGACCTTATTCAGTCCATCATGTTAAGATAGTTGCTGTTGTACTGTATTATTTATGCCCACTTTACAGATGGCACAGACAGGTTCTGTGAGTTTACTAAGGCCATATGGCAAGTGAACAGCAGAGCCAAGAATAAAACAGAACCCAAAACTCTGTTCTAAGCATTTTGCTGATGCTCTTCAATATACTATAACTATCTAAGTCTGTATGTATTTCTATAGGCAACTGGAGATAAGTATCCTGCACACATATCACTAATTCACTTTCTGTTCTAACCACGCCTGTGAGAACGCATGCAGTTCCTTGAAAAGTGAGACTGCTTTCAAAACAAAGACTATACAAAGATAAATTCCAAGTTTCCTACTTAAAAAAGTGTGGTCTATCCTAGCTGTCCTTACACTACCAATAGACGTTCTACCTGTGTACAGAACTGGAATTTGGTTTGAAGTGAATACCCAGTACTAAAACCATGCAAACTTCCTTAACGTTTCTATTAGAGCACAATAAAAGCAAGAGTAAAAATAATGGCCAGTCAGCTCTGATTTATCTTGAAAGCATTATTCCCTTTCTTACATATGAAGTAGTTTTTGTTGTAAAGAGGTGAGAGAAGCTACAGTCCTTGTACGTCATGTCACTGCACAATTGCCAGCTGTTTGGGTCTGATCCTGTAAACAGAACTGTATACACAGAATGGTTGTCCTGAGAGACTTCTCATGGGGACACTGTGTGGGTGTAAGGGTCAATGCCTGCTGATCTGTTTTACGAATCAGACCCATATTTAGTTTTATTGGGATGGCTGTTGGAATATAGTTCTGACAGGCAGAGAATAAGCAGTGTTCTGACTCAGAGCTCTCCTCCGTTAGCTTTGCTTATGAATAGACTGTTGACAGTTGTGAAGTCCTGGAAAGCAGCATCGTTTAAATCCATAATCTTCTCTGCAACAGAATCACATGGAAAATCCCTGCCTTAAAAGTTCCAGTTCCATTAAAATGTAGTACCTGCTTCCTCACTGAAACAATGAGCCTACAGTAAAGGCTTAAATACAGAATAAAGTATTACTCTGATCACTATAAACAAGAGCATTAGGTTTACACAATCTAATCAGTACAAGGTGCAATAATCAAAAGTAATTTATACAAATATTTTATCATTATAATTTCTAGATTTTACTAGGGACATTTTTGACATATAACATTTTGCATGACATATATACATAATAACCTTAGCTCTGACTGAGAATACATGCCTATAAACTGCTTCAACATAACAGCATGGCTATGGTTCTAACCGGTTGGGAAGATTTCAGGTTTGATTGCTGAAGGTCAAAAGTCAATACTGAGATTTGTTAAGCAGAATTTGAGATTTCACCATGATTCTATTGTGCTACTAACTTCCCACTAACACAATCTTCAGTTTGTATTAGTCAAAGAAGAGTTTGAGTTTGATCACTCACACAAACATTCAGTAGCTGGGTTAATATTTTATGGTACGTGGATGTTTTGGCCAGAGCAGATGACTACAGATACTCACTGACTAGAGTATAAAATTAGAATTGTAATTGAGGTTTGGAATGTTTCCTTGCAGCAGTGAGAGTTGCTAGGATAAATTGGTTGAGGAAAAAACACGTAAGCGATTTTTCTAGTGTTGAAATATTTCACAGAGTTTCTTTGATCTAATGCTTTCATAAGCCTGTTTGCAGCAGATGAGATCCAGTTATCCAGCATAAATCTGAAATGATTCCATCAATCCATTGCATTTATTTTGGCTTTATGCTGCTCTAATTGCAACTAGAATTTGGCCTGCTAAGAGTAAATTTAACAATGGTTTGTGCTTCATAATTTTGTAGATTTAAGGCCAGAAAGGGCTGTTGCCGTAGGATGTTCTTGATTTAATTCTTGCTTTAAGTCTTGTAGAAAAAGCACCCGGGCTTAATTTTAAAATTTCCAGTGATAGAGAATCTGCCTCAATCATTTAGCTCTTGACAGGCTTATGAAATGGGCAGATGAGAACATGATGGTGTTTAACACCAAAAAAATGCAAAGTTCTCCACCTGAAGCATGCTTATAGGCTTAGCAGTGCTACGCTGGTCAGCACTACAGATGAAAGGGGGTCATGATTGACCACAAGATGAACATGAGCCTTCAATGTGATGCTGCAGCTAGTAAAGCGAGCAAAATGCTGGCTTGCATTCATAGAAGCAAGCAAATCCTGTCATTCTCCTGTTGTACTAGGCCGGTGTAAGTGATCAGAAATTGGTTTAAACCTGTAACAGAACAGAAGTTCAGTGTACATAAACCAGTTTCAAAATGGCTGAAACTGGTTTAAGATAAACCTGGTTGAATGTAGTATCAGACTTAACTGATTAGAGTTAAACCAGTTTATGAAACGTCTGTCCTAGATCCTTTCCTGGTTCAAGTCAAATCACAGTCCTCCAGCATCCCAGCATGCTTTACAGCCCTGGGCTGGGCTATGCTGTCTGCTCCAGAGAGCAGGACTGGCCCAGCCCCTCTGCTTCCTAGCTGGGGCAGTGAGGGCTGGCTGACAAGGGGGAGGACAGGGCAAGCCCGGCTGGGGATGCAGCCCCATTTTCAGGGGCAGGGAACCATTCCCCCAGACAAACCCCAGTTGGGGCCTGGAGCCAGGGAGGGGGATTAAGCATCCCTTCCCCACTGAAACATACTGCTGGCTGTGACTATGGACTACAAATACCAGAGGCACCTGGAAGCAGGAAGAGGAAATGATGAGCAACCCTGCAGAGTCCTGCTGGTGTAATTTTGGACCGCAAATCCCAGAGACCCTGGGAGCAGCAAGAAGAGGAAGCAAACACAGAACCTTTGCTGGCTATGTGCTAGAGAGCTGTTCTCTAGCTCCCCTTGGCTTCTGGCCCAAGCTGCTTGAGGCTTGTGTCTGCATTTCCTGAATGAAAGGTGAATGTGTGTTCACTTCTGTTTCAATTTAATCTGTGCAGTTTAAATTAACCTGCAAAGACTGAATCAATTCAGCCTCAGGCTTTTTGCCTGTCTATACCAAGCTTTAGCGTTAAAATATAAAGCTTATTTCTAGTCTAATTTTGTTAAACTTTACCTTTAAGTAATTGGACCTTATTATAATTGCCTGCTGGGTGGAGGAGCCCTCTTTTATCAATTTCCATTGATACTTCCACTGATACATCGTGGTTAGTCCCTGTAACCTTGTCTTTGACAAACTAAATAGATTGAGCCCCTTTTGTTTTTTGGTGTAAAGGTATGTTTTCCAACTGTTTAGTCATTCTTATGGCATTTCTTTGAGCCTTTTCTATTTTCTCACTTTCTATTTTCTTAGCACTGTACTGGCAGTTCATTATCCAGCAAAGCAAGGTCCTGAACAGTTTACTTAGTAAACAGAATGCTCGTTTCATCAGATGCTGGGCACAAAAGCTTATGCTATATACATCTCTGATTTAGTTAGTCTGTAAGGTGCAAATCTACCCTGCCTTCTTCCTGACTTCAGACTAATATGGTTAACTACCTCTCTCTTTCAATGTATGGTTATACATCCATGTTCAGGGATTGTAAATTGTCTTTACAGGATATGGAATTTCATGGGCAGCACTGATTCTAAGAAGACTTCAGAATATGGGCAACTGGTGCCTCCTGACTCTGGGGGGGCACCAGTGGCTGATCGCCACCTGGGGGAGTGGGGGGTTCCCTAGTGGCCAATCGCTAACCCTGGAAGCACTGGCAGCAAAATGAGAAGTGCTGCTGGCAAAACTGGAAGTGCCGCTAGCACTTCGGGGGAGAGGGGGGGGGAGGCACACCAGCCGGTGCTCCTCACTCCCCAGCCACGGAGGGCCAATCTCAAGGTGGCAGCACATGCTTCACCAACTTCATTATTTACCACTATCAATCTTGCTATCATTTAATATGATATCTTTATTAGCAATTATTTTGTATTTTCTCCAAGGACTTTGATAAAACCATTATATTATTCCAAGGCATACATCTCTAGATCTTTTAAATAATCAGTTTTCAATCCATTTAATGTATGCCATGTTGATTTTGTATCATTCTGGTTTCTTAAACAAAATGTTTTCTGAGACCTAGTCATATGCCTTATGAAGTCTCTTACACCAAGACTGTTACTTTTATCAGCCAAACTTGTAACTTTATCAAAAAGTGATATCAAGTTGGTTTGACAGGATTTATTTTTTAAGAGACATGTTAAATAGCATCAATTAATCTCTTTTAACTCTTTATTTATTAAGTCCTATATCAGCTCTTCTAATATTTTGCCAGGAGCAATGTCATGCTGACTTGCCATAATTACTTGGCTCTTCCCATGTACCTTTTTAAAACATATTTTCAGTTTTCTAATGCTTTTCATCCTATGCTTTGTGCTGCAGTTGAGAAGGTAGATGAAAGATGGATGGAGGGCATGTCTGCACTTGCTATTTATTTGGTATAGGCTTACTGCACAGTAAAATGCTGCCCAGGAAGCCTTCCTGAGAGTACGTTTACAAATGTACCCTGTTGAAAGCAAATCTGCCCTCAATGTTTGTTTCCCTGGAGATAAGTAGCAACACTGCACCTTGCGCTGCTGGTTCTTGTCCTCAGGGAATGCCCATGCCATATGTGCATTGGCACCCTGGCCCTGCAAACATGTTTGCAGCACCACATACTGCATGGCCATGTTCATCTGGATATACCCAATGAGCTGGCAGGGGGCCCTGGCTGGAAAGATCTAGTTGGGTATAGTCCTGCTTTGACCAGGGGGTCAGACTAAATGACCTCCTGAAGTCCCTTTGAACCCTAATTTTCTATGATTGTACAAGGTGGTTAATTATACATTATGCTGTAACCATGATGGTCCAGAAACTATGTGAAAGGCGAGATTTTTTATTGGACAAGTATGATTGGAACGAAGTTAGACAAGCTTCCAAATGCATAACATTCTTTATCAGGTCTGAGGAGGGAAGCAAGCAAACACAGGCAAGAGTAGATTGAAGCAGTTGTAATCTCCATCTGAATATCAGATCCACATATGATTGGTCTGATTCCTTACTTGCACCTATTCTACACCTACATGACATCAAAGACTTAATTTAAACTGGTGGAACCTTGAGGAAAACTGAGTCCAAGGTATAGAATGATTGAACATCATTTGGAAGAGACGTCCTTTGATTCATTGGTGAATGGCACTGTTTATTTGTTTACCTAATTCTGGAAAGAGTGAACTGTAATAAAATTATTCTCTCTATCTATGGAGTCAAGTGTATCCTTGTGGTTTTGAGCCAAAAGTTGAGATCCAAATTATAAAACCTTTTGATTGAGTTTGCTGGTAACAAATTTGTGTGTGATTAAGGGTTTTTACTATGCAGTAAGCATGCGCATGTGTAGATGTGCGCGCTTACTGCACAGTAAACTAGGCTACTGTGTAGTTAGGTGTCTCATAGTTCCAAAAGTACTTCTGAGTTAAATGCCTCTTAATATTATTTCTAGAGCAAGTTATTTCTTACTCTGGGTAGTGCCTATGGGCAGAATTTAGTCCTTTAACAATAATTTTGTGTCTCTTGTAGTTTATGTTTTTATAAGCAACACACCAACGCATGTACAGTGACCAAAAGTCTCTAAGTGAAATGCAGTAGAACTAAAAAGCTTGTCAAATCAAGTCCTCCAAAAGCAATTAATAAATGTAATAGAACTCCTGTTCTTTTTAAAACCAATACCCTGCCCTCCATCCAAGGTTAATAATGATGATAACAGCTCTAACTTTGGCTGGAAGTCGTGCCACTTCTCCTAGATAAACTTCTAATTTTTTTAAAAGCCTACACTTATCAGCATGATGCCTCTCTGTAAAATGAAAGCCTTTGGTGCAAGAGATGGCAATCACTCACAGAAAAGAGATTATGGCTAGCAGCAGATCTGCGCCTTCTCTCTGAGCGCAAGGTGGTGGACGATGGAGTGGCACAAAGTGCCGTGGCCAGCACTCAGTGACCTGCTGTATTACGTAGTACTCAAGCCACATTGAGTACAAGGTCCTGTATGTAAAATAACTACTTTGTTTATGTCTAAGACCTCAATGTAATAATACTGTATTCCAGGAGAATAAAGCATATCTGATTATAAAATGCATACTTAAGAGAACTCATATATGTATTTCATGTTATCTTTACAGCTACAAAGTCTACCTACTGCCCACCTGAGGGGACCTGGTGGCCAGGCCTGATTATTATCATTGCAGTATGCTGCGCCACGCTAGTGTTCCTCATTGTAGTTGTCATCATTTGCTACAAAGCCATAAAAAGGTAAGTTTGGGCATATTTGCCTTGAGCAAATCACCTCCTCAAATATGGTTAGGTCTATGACTGCCATGTTGGGTTCCAGTTTCCTTTTCCTAATGCTTCCTACAACATCCCAGCCGTCAATAGCTTGTCTATGCTTTTGTTATAAAATCAGTCTTTATAACCTGACTTCTTTCCTGCCTGAAGGATTAGGCTCAGTGCACAAGTACTCAGTCTTGATGACAATTCAAGATGAGCCTCAGCACAAAGTTAAGATTGTAATTGATACTTTCCCCAAAGTGGAGGTGCTCAGAGTGCTGGTATATGCATCCAGGTTTTTGTTTGGTCCAGTATGGCAGTAGGAACCATTGGTAATGTTCAAATCTGGATCTGGATCCTCATCTGATTTAACCCAGAATTCAAAAGTATTGAGATAGGTGTTTTTTTGTTCAAGCTTGTCACTAATAATTGCCCCTTAGAATGATTCACCCTCCAGTCACCCAAACCATAGAATACATAACCAAATTCTTTATTTGGGGACTGTGTAACTTACCTATTCTAGGTTCCAAATTGTTTTCTTGAGACCCAAATGCAGAGCTGGATGTCCTCATTCCACTGGGAAACTAATGTCTAGACTGTCTCTAGCAACCTGAGCTCAGCGGCAAAACTACAACCTGCCTCTGCTTTGTCAACAATGGTGCAGGCTAGAGATAATTATAAAATATAGACAGAGGTTTATATAAATAAACCTGCAGTGATGGGACTGGTCATTGCAAAGAATCTTGTGAGTGGAGGGCTATGGAGCCATGCTCTGGCTGTGGGTAGCCAACTTAAAGAGAAGAATGGAAGTACAATTTATCCAACTTACAGCTCCTATGTAATTGACAGTCTCCAGTAGCAGTGACATTTATGAACCACACTAGCAAATTGCCCATCAAGCATGATGGGGGGGTGGAGGGTGGGAGTGGGCAAGGACAGAAGCCTGTGTTGTCGTCCCCCCTTCAGGTCTGGGGCCATTCCTCCCCACATTCTTCTCCCTTCCCCCCCACCACTTTGGGCCCAGACCCATTGTCCCCCCCAGTGTCCTAGGACCAGGGTGTAGAGGGGAGCTTGCACATGGCAGTGAGCTGCCACAGTAACACCCACTCCTCTTCCTGCTCCTCTCCCTCCTTCCCCTGTTCCCTGCTGCCTCCCGCTCCCTGCTGGCTGTAGTGGGGGGAGGGGGAGGGGCACGGAGGCGCTCTGGCCACTGTCTCCTGTCCGGAATGCTCTTGGAGCACTTTGGTTGTTTCAGACAACCAACCAGGGTGTGAATAAAGTATTACAGACAGACTAAGGCAGGGGTGGGCAAAATATGGCCCATGGGCCAGATGCAGCCTGCGAGGCCATTCTGTATGGACTGCGGGGCCCCTAAAAAAATTAGGAAAATTAATATTTCTCTGCCCTTGGTTCCTGTCAAAAAAACAGGGGAGTTAAGGTTGGGGCAGTAGGACCCAGGGGAAGCCTGGCGGGCTCCAACAACAGCAGGCCTGCCCAGCCCAGCCCGAGCTGGAAGCCCCAGGTTTCTGGGCTGGGAGCATGTGGCTGCCCCAGCACGGAAAGCTCAGGTAAGTGGCGAGGGGGACCCCAGACATGGAAGGAGAGCATGGCAGGGGTGAAGCAGCCCCTCCCTGCCCACACTACAGATGCTTGCAGCCCATGTTGGGCTGCCTGTGCCCACTCCGGACAGCCCCATGTGGGCTGCGAGCACCTGCAGCACAGGGTACCAGCCATGGGGCAGGTGAGGGGCCATTTTTCCCCATACTCAGCACCAGTTTCTTCCCTGCTGGTGAGCAGGGGGTCAGGGCTGTGCGCTGCCCCCCGCCTGTACCACGGAGTTGGGGGGCACTGGGTGTGAGTGAGCGGGGAGCCAGTGGGAGCACGGGGCCCGTACCAGTGTCCCAGGGCCAGTGCCAGTGGGGCCTAGAGCAGGGTGGCAGGAGCATGGGGTCACAGCCAGCAGGGGCTCTATGGATCTGGGCCAGCTCCCCCTTCTCCCTACTGGTGCAGCCCAGCCCAGCTCCACAGACCTCTGCCAGCCTGCGCCCTGCTCTGGGCCACACTGGTGCTGGACCTGAGACCAGGGGGTGGGGCACCTGTCAAGGGGCAGGGCTACCCATGCAGCCCTTGACAGCCTGCCAAAACCGGGTAAGCAGTCCTCCGCTCAAAACAATTGTCTGCCCCTGGACTAAGGCTTTTATAATATTAGAATTGTTTGGGGAGTTCTGCCCCAAAACTAAATGTTGGGTGTTTTTAATAAATATTTAGAGATTTTCAGCACAAGGAAGACAGTTTTATGAAAATGTTTATGTTAGAAACCTGATTTTCTATCACAAACAGATGCAAAACTTTTGATAAGCCCTATTAGAGGAATCTGAACCATAGAATATTGCTTGTGTGTGTTACCAGTGTTTGCAAAACATATTCAACCTGAAATTTGTATCTAGTTGTAACCAGAAGGAATACTCAAGGGCATTCATGGAGAGAGTGACAGTCAGTTCTACAGGTCCCAAGCATGGAATCGCTCTTCAGAGCAGTAACCCCAGGAACATTCCTCTGCAGGCAAGACAGACAATTTCCAGAGGCTGCCATTTGCTTAGGAATCATGCAAAGATCAGATTTTTTCACCCTGTGCAAGGTGCTCCCCATCCTGTTTGAACTCATTTCCTGTAGCAATTATCAGTTTATTTTCTTATTTTCATTGAGAATGAGCTCTGTTTGTTGAAAGTCTCCATAACATGTAAGCTGCCTTTTGCAACACTGAAATCAGCTCTTGTTGCACAGAATTATATATTTTTAAAAGTTAACAACAATTACAGTGTGGGTCGTAGAGCTGCGCACTTTTCAGTTTCAAGACGTTCAGGTCCTGGCTGCAGTCCTGATGTTTTTAGAAAGAACGTCCTGACAAGGAGGATGGTCAAGCATTGGAACAGGCTACCTGGAGAAACTGTGGATTCTCCATCCCTGAAAATTTGCAAGAGCAGGTTAGATAGACAGTTGGCTCAGATGGTTTAGTCAGGGATAATACTGCCTTAAGGAGGGGGCTGGACTAGATCCTCTCAGCAGGTCCCTTCCAGCCCTGATTTCTTAGGATCTTATGAACAATATTAGCCGGATAATCAATATGCAAAATAAAAAGTCCCTTTTGCTTTTGCTTGCTGGACAGCATGGCAGACACACCAAGTCTGACATCATGTGCAGCAAAAGCAGCAGAATGTGATGATGCAGCCACCAAAGCAAACAAAACTCTGGCTTGCACCAATTGATGCATCTCAAGCAAGACCCAAGAAGTCATCCTCCCGCTGTATTCAGGCTTGGTGAGGCCACAGCTGGAGTATTGCATTGAGGTCTGGGCTCCACACTTTAGGAAGGATGTGGAGAAGCTTGAAAGAGTTCAGAGGAGAGCCACGCACATGATTAGAGGACAAGAGAACAAGTCTTACGAGGAAGGGCTGAGAAGCCTGGGACTCTTCAGCCTGGAAAAGCAAAGGCTCAGGGGGGGACTTGGTGGCAGCCTATATGTATATTAGAGGTGTGCACCAGGCACTGGGAGAACAGCTGTTCACCAGAGCACCCCAAGAGCAGACAAGGTCTAATGGTCATAAACTCTGGGAAGACCATTTTAAGGTGGACATAAGAAAAAACTTCTTTACCATCCAAGTCCCCAGAGTCAGGAATAGACTCCCCCCAAAAGTGGTGCAAGCACCTACTCTGAATACCTTTAAAAAATACATTTGAACGCTTATCTTGCTGGAATCATTTGACCCCAGCAGACTTCCTGCCCCTTGGGCAGGGGGTTCGATGTGACGATCTTGCGAGGTCCCTTCCAGCCCTGCTGTCTATGAAATTTATGAGAACCAGTAGTGTGTTGCTGTTACAGTGTTCTGTATCCATCTATTGACATTGCATCAGAATTATTCTTCTTCAAGTCAGGTTGTTTTCCAAGAAATCATGTTTGGGCTTGGTGGAAATGCATCTTGTTACACAAAGCACAATGAAAGAGAGAAATAGCTTATGGCCATCATGGAAAACACCTCAGATATTGGAGGGGGTGGGTTGTTGGGTTTTTTTTGCATCTAACTGAATGTATATTATAATATATTAGAGAGGGTTAAAAATGATATTGCTTCTTCAAAGTTAATCCAAAGCATTTATGTTGTCTAGAGACATTGTGGGTTCTCCTTCCTTAATTGTTTCCGAGAAGAGGCCAAATAAGTATTCAGGATAGTATAGAAATAATGCATCCTGCATTTCTGCAGGGGGTTAGATTAGATGATCCTTGATGTTACTTCCAACCTTACATTTCCATCATTTCACTGAAGCAGGCCAAGGAACTGATGAACTAGAGATCTGGCCACTTCAAAATAAAGCCAATCACAAATGATCCTTAGTTAGTAAGAATACCAAAGATACCAGTAATTCAGAAGAAAATGATTATGTCAAATCCACTGAATCCACAGTTACAGATTAAATTTCAAGCAATGGTGCAAGATTACCAATATCCCAGTGAATGCTTAAAATGCTCAGATTGCTCCTGTCATATGGGAAACTATTCTCAAATAAGGGTTTTGTCAGCTAATTCAATAGGTGCTCATTTTATTCCAAACCCAACATATGAAGTTGACTGAGTTTTCTACATCACAAGGTTGCATATGTTGCTTGTGTTGCTGAATGTTTCTTCAACATGCATCTGAAACCCATTATATTGAGTACTGGTACAAAGATTTCTGGCCAGATTGAGAAAAGGTTAAGATGAAACCACCCTGGGAGCACCCTGACACAGTCTGTCTTTTTGGTATGATCTGACCTTTTTGGTATGATATATGCACAAAACACAGCTAAGAGAGATATTTATGCTTCTCTGTAATAAAAAAAATCAACAACTGAGCTTATAGCTCTTTGGATTGAACATAGTCTGAATTCTGCAAATATTCAGGGTCAAGCAATGGATGGATGATGTTCTCCGATGACTGAATGACTTGGAGGACTCCTGAAGTTTGATCATAGGAACCAGACTGACTGTAGAGTAAAATATATCAATCTGATTTTGGTTCAGATGGCATCATCCTTTTGAGAAGTTTAACTTTCCTCCAGAATTTTGGACAAGCTTTATGCCATTCTTGCTACAAGCCCAAAGTGCATAATGGCATTTTATAAGGTACACAATAGTCCTGGTCTTGCTGAGAAGATAATTAAATTGCAACCATACCCATTCTGGGCATCAAAGAGCAAAACTGGGTGTCAAGAAAGATTTTAAAGCCCCTCTTACTGCCATAGAAAATTAGATTTAAGTTGAAGAACTGGATGCACATGGGGTCACTGAAACTCATAGGGTGCAGCGCTGTGTGCTTCAAGTTACTTATGATGTTTTGTTTATAACCTGATGTTTTGACAATCACTCAGGCTACTGTGGATACAGTCCAGACAAGAAACGTCAATGTGTACTTAGCCACAGTACCACTCAATACAGCAGTAAGTTAGTTGGAAAGAATATGAGACATGGCAATGAACATTTTTACTCTATTCTGAGCAAAACAGGGATAATCTGCAAAAAGTCTAACATTTAGTTTATTCTTTCTTGACTAACAGGTTTCTCAAGATTCAGTTTCTGTTATACAAATTAAATTTAGGGTTGAAGGGTATGATGTAGTCCTCAACACATGTTATCAAACTTGAAAACAAGGTGCTGTGATGAAGCAGTGGAAATACCAAAAGGTTTTGAGGGCTGAATTTGAAAATATATCAGCTATGAAGACTGTGGTGCATGGGCTATGCCTTTTCAAAGTGAAATGGTGAAATTTAAGAAGCTGTATGAACTTTACTCCTCTGCCAAAAACAGTATGTGTATGTTAAAATGCAGTTTTTCTGATTGCATACCGCCTTGAATTCTTGGAGAATGTAACTCAGTTCTACAGGACACCAAGAGGTTTCCACAAGAGACTACTTATCTTACTATGGCGTTGTAATATTGCTTTGGAAAATAATGTGGTTCTTCTCCAGATTGCGTTAAGTCTGCCAATTACTTCAGTACACAATGACTGTGCTTTTAGTTCTTTGGAAAGAATGACAAAAGTGCTTTTCTCAACACTGCAGGAAAAGTGTTGATAAGATTTGGCACATACATCCAAGAACAGGATCTTTGCTTCTAGTATGTCATCTGAAGATTCAGAAAGGCATTTTGGAGGCCAAAACCATAATTGTAATATAAACCAGATTATTTGCTTGTTACTTGGCAGTACAATAAGTTCTATTATCATTTATATAACTTAGATTTGTTATAAAAACATATGGGAGCCAACTCCCAATTCTGTCTTTTTTCTAGGGAAATACCTATACAGTTGGTTACCTCCTGGTAGGTGGGACAGCATACAAAAAATATAGCTATGTGAGTTTAGAGCTACCCTAAGAAAGCCATTAGAGACTTCAAACATAATGTTTTGGTGTTTCCTGTTGCAACGAGGAGCAATATAGGTGCCAGGCAAAGGCAACCTGGTTAGGAAGATCTAAGAAAAATGTTCACTTCTCTGAACCTAATGTCAGCTTAACTGCTGAGTTGAGTGTTGAGGATTACATTATTGACAAATGCTAACCTGAGAACAGCTCAGATGAGGGATAAGTGTCTATAAAAGAGAATCTCATTAAGTGAAATTGGTTTGCAGAGTAACTAGAGTATTTCTCCTTTGCAGTGAATCCTTTCAGTACAAGTTTTGTTAAATGGATGCCCAAGTGCTGTTGGCAGCATTCCCCAATACTTTAGATTCCTGGATTCTTTTTAAAGTATATTTGTTGACAAACCCTGGCAAATGAAATAAAATATATCATTCTGAAGCATAATTGATTTCAACATAGACAGTTGTTTGGTTTTATTGATCAGTTGTGTTTTGGATAGGCTGAAAAATTCCCAACCAGCTCCTCCTCCCAATGTCTTCAGAAGGTAAACCTATTTAGAGAAAGATAGAAGAAACATATCATGAAGAATGAATCTTGGTGGCCTTCTGAGCGAAGTTCCATTCTAGTATAGTCTTTCCTCCTGGCAGAGGCTTTTTATTCTTTGCGACATATTAGTAAATGTGCTTTGTCTTGGTTTTTATGTCACTTGCCCTTCTAGAGGGACTGCCTAATTGACTAATCTTTCCAACACTTCTGTCTGACTCTGTATTAATATTCAGCTCTTTTGGGCGTGTCTACATGTCACCCTATGGTAATGTAACAATGCACTACAGCACACTACTGCAATCACCTGCTATGTCGCTGTAGCAGCATGCTCCCCGGGTATAGCATGCTGCTGTGGTGGCACAGTGGCAAAATATAACTGTGTGCCCAGTGCACAGTACAGTAACCACCTGTACTGCACCATGCCTTAGTACTTACAAAAGGAATTACTAAAGCACAGAGTCCCATAACAACATTGCTATATGGCGATGTGTATACGTGCCCTTTTACTCTGGACTTGGCATCTTCTTTAACACTAACCATTAGTCATGCAAACTGGCTTCCACATCTTGTGCAGCAAACAATATCTGTCCCTACAATCTAACCACCCTTCTCAAGGCTTCCAACTTTGGTGCAGCCTGCATCCTTTCACAGTTTGCCATGATCAGTGCTGTGGCAAGGAAATTTGGTGCCTGGGGAAAGCCCACAGTGGCAACCCACCCTCACACTGCACACAGGTCCCCCCCATCCTTGGCCGGGGGTGTACACAGTGGCAGGAGCCACCCTCCTCCTGTCCCTGCACCCCCACAAATGAGCTGCTTACAGTGTCATTTCACGCCCCACCACAACTGGGCAGCATCTGTTGGCACCCCTTTGCTTCAGCACCTGAGGCAGATACCCTGCTCACTCCCCGCCCCTTTCTATAGCACTGGCCATGATCAAGTGTATCTGATATTTCTGTGTTTATGTTTTACTGCAAGCCCATCAGTTAAGATAGCCTCAGTCTGGTATGCTACAGAAATCATAACAATTTGAGTGCCAGCCATGGTTCTTCTATAGCACGGGTTCTTATCCTTTTTAGGCTCAAGACATCCCTTGTTATACTCAAAGCACCACTCGGAAAATGTCAGCTTTTACTTTCCACTCATTTTTTACTGCAGAATTATAGCAGAGCAATTTTTCAGTTGCAAAGAACTCAGAAAACCCATATCAGGTCAAAATGCTTGTCATCACAGATTCCTATTTGAAATACCTGGGTTTATCTTGTAGATTATGTCTGCAAACCTAACAGCACTAATATTATTTGATATCCTGTGGCACCCTTGAAAGCATCTCAAGGTACCCCAGGGTGCCACAATACCATCATTGAGAATCACTGCTCTGTAGCCTTGTGTAACTAACAAGAATCTTATGATGCTCTTTTCACTTCGAATTGACCTGGAATGGATGCAGAGTAGATGCGCCATAGCCCAGTACACCTGAACAGAGAAGTAGATTTTTCAAAGAGCCTTCAGTTTTCTAAGGCATGCATGTAGATTCAGTAACTATTCCACCTATGCAGGGGGTGCAGCATGCTCTCTATTCCATGTCTGGCTGGTGCCAAGGATATCAGGGCTCTGGTCTTGTCTTTAGACCTTAAAATGAAAGCTACCATTGCAAGCATTTAGAGCCTACAGAAACCTTTGTTCTTCAGCACAGTGTGGACCACCCTTGTACAAGCTTGGGCAGGGCAGGTCTCCTTATACTCTTTCCCCTTGTACAATTAAGTAAGGACCATCAACAACTCAACCCTTAATACCTCTCCTCAGTTTCCTTGCCTACAAAATAGATATAATAAAGTTTTCCTATGTCCCAGGGGCATCAGGGGGCTCATTATTTGTTCCTTCAGCAAGTTAAAAGTTATACGTGCTAAAAATTAAGAATTATGTCATATGTCCCTTAAAGTCTTGCACCTGGATATGACACCCCAGAATTCTTAGATTGTAACTGTCTGGGCAGTGATATATCTTCATGTTTGTGCAGTATGTAAAAGAGTGGGGTCTTGGTCTTCACTGAAGTTTTTGGGCATTATTATGATGGAAATATGAAATATTACTACTAATAAATTCTAAGGATGCTTGCCACCATCCCAAAGCCCTTGTTTTGCTTTATACAAGTGTGCACAGCATTAAAAAATTCTAGCCATCTGTAGCAGGCTGGCCTTGCAGGGCCAGGTTTCAGTGCCGGCTGCCCACCTGTTCAGGGCTAAACCCCCACCCCACCTTCCTGCCATGCCTTGGTGAAAATAAATATGAAGGATGTTACCAAGGTGGGAGGCTGCCCATTGCTCGCCCTTACAAGGGACTTAGTACACGCTCCAGCCTCCCCTCCCCGTACATGTGTTCCATGCCTCGCAGATGACAGTCTCAGTTGATGAATAATTCTGGCCTCAGGTTGAGCCAAATTATGCCTTTCATATGACTTGTAGCATCCACCACACACGCACTGCCCCTTGAGGCCTCTTATGTACCATCCTTTCTCACAGGGCCTCTTGTGTACTGTCCACTTCCCGGACCACTGTCAACCTGCCTTACTCTGTGTAGTACTTCGGGTCTGCTTGCCTGGCCCCACTCCAGTGTTATAACCCGCCTGCAGGTGGGGGCGGGGGTTTCCAGGTGCCCCTCCTTGCCTTTCACCAGGGAGGTAACTGGCCCGGTGTTTCTTGGGGACTCCCCCACCACGGGAGTCCTACCAGGCCACCCTTCCCTGGCAGGGTGCAGTTTTATATCATACCCAGGACTAGGAGCCTCCAGCCAACCCCCACAGCATGTGCCCTTATCTCCAAGGTGTTTTCTGAGCAGCCACTCGGCCAGTTTTGTCACTCTGGTCTCCCTCATCAGACTGCTGCTTTCCCCTATGCAGCCTGGGCTAAAATGGAGGTTGCTGTGCCCCCTCGGCCAATCTCAGGGCCCTCCTGGGGTCATGTGCTAGCCTTGATGAACTAGCACCCACCTGCCAGCTGCTCCATTGCCAAATTCAGACCTTAAATTGGCAGACATGCAGGTGCTCTGCCACACCACCTCAGTAACTACAAGCAATAAGAACAGCTTTGTTACCAGAAGACTGGAGGATTACCAAAGTGATTCCCATATGTAAAAAAGGTGCTAGAGGAGACCTAGGAAACTACAGGCCAGTGAGGCTAACTTCTGTTCCTGGAAAACTGGTAGAAACAATAATAATTTTTTTAAAAAGAAGAATTGTTTAGCACATGGATAGACTTGACTTGCTGGGGAAGAATCAACTTGGCTATGTCAGAGGAAAATAACGCCTCACCAATCTAGTAGTGTTCATTGAGGGTGTCAAAAAGCAGGCAGATCTGGGGATCCAGTTGACATAGAATATCTGGATTTCCAAATGCCTTTGACAATGTTCTCCGTCAGAGGCTCTTAACAAAGTTGGGTAGTCATGGGATTACATGTCATGGATTACAAATTGTTTTAGAGACAGAAAACAAAGAGCATAAATGGTCAGCTTTCAGGATGGAAGGAAGTAAGCAGCAGGGTTCCCCAGGGATCTGTGCTGGGACTAGAACTGTTTAACATATTCATAAATGATCTGGAAAAGTGGGGAAGTAACAAGGTGGCCACATGTGCAGATGAAACAATATTTATTAAGTTTATTAAAGAGGCCATCCTTAATGGACTGGC
>JAGPOW010000304.1:26295043-26329662 GCA_030014935.1 Caiman crocodilus
AAATTAACAAGCTTAACTTTTAGCAGCTGAAAATTCAAGATGTTGTGAAGAAAGACGTTTAGTAGATGGGTGTCGTGACTGGAACAAGTTTGCCTTCATGTAATTGAATACCATAAGCCCTCCAACTAATATCACTTTTCCTGCTGATATAACTCTGTCATATTGGCTGTCTTGATTTTTTCAAGTTTATTTTGGGATGGGGTGTGGGGAGGAAGTCGATTCACTAAACTACTTAAAAACAACACCGGAGACTTTATTGGTGGTTTATGCTTGCTTCTCTAGTCCCCACTATTATTTCTGGCTATAGGAAAGAAGTAGAAATTCCTTATGCTAGAGGCTACAATCTGTATGTAAACCAATGATTTTTTGCTTACATGACTTGACTTTACTTTTACATCCATGTTTATATGAAGGGTACACTGTAAGGTGAGAATTTATGGGAGAGTTAGGAAACCATGACAATATTTATTTGACATAAGAGGAAGTGTTCAGCTATGACATTTATACTGGTGTCTCTTTCCTCAGGGACCCTTTAAAATGTTGACCAAACACCATACTTTTGTAAGGTGGCTGTTGTAGTACTTGGTAGAGTTTTCTAAGCCTGCTGCACGTTTCTGGAACTGCATGTCTACCAGAGTTGTGGTACCTGGTGGTGACCCAGTGACTTGAAAACTGGGAGAAGAGATTAAACAGTTGGCCTGAGACTGGGCATGGCATACCAAAGACAACTTTTCACCCCAAAGTCACTGGTTCTGGTTGTTACATTATAATGACTCTTAATTAATTTTTTTAATATGGGTTGGCGATCTCAATTCAGTCCTTAGTGGACAGATTTCTTCATTATCACAGTTTGCATTACTTGGTACTCTCAGTACAGAGCCCAAGGACTACGCAGACGTGGAGACTGAACCAGATACTTTATGCGCACTCACTCCAGCTCAGGTGTGAAGCACAAGGGTATAGGTGGCATAAGGAAACTCATTGCCCCAGCCCTTGAAGAACCTGGTCTTCAACTAAAGAGTGATTTTTTCCCCCCATTCCTTTCCCCCATCATCATTTTAGCAACTTCCATCTGATCCAAATTCATTCGTATTGGCTATCACTGACAAAACAGAGTATAATGTAATATTATTAACTTAATCACTATGTTCTAGGGAGAGCAAGAGGCTGGGGAAACCCAACTGTTGTTTTGATCTTGATCCAGAAAAAGTTAAAAAACAAGGAAATGTTTTGATGTCCAGAACAACTTTCTAATTGTGAACCTAGGGCATTTATGAAATGTCTTTGTTTTCAGTCCATGTTGGTAATGTATATGTTTATTTCTCTGCTTTCTTTTCCTCTCCTCCCTCCATTTATCACCTATCCCATGATCACCCAAGGAAACCACTGAGAAAAGAAGAGAATGGAACAAATCGAGCTGAATATGCAATGACCTCCTCCCAAAACAACAAAACAGTTGATAATAATGCGGTTGTATAATCTCTGAGACCCACCCCCCCACGATGCTGGAGGTGTTAAACTTTCAAAGCACACACGCAAGTATGCAAGGTGGGTGAAATAAGGAAATGAAAGGCGCTCTGTGGCCAAGGACTTCATTTCAGATATAGTGCACGCATCAGTTATTCAGAGAAGAAAAGGAGACTGCTCTTCAGGCTTGCTGATTGTCAAAGGGAGGATAAACTTGCCAATCAGGGCTATCCAGAGAAAAGACCTCACAAAGGCATAATCATTGCATGCTGCAGCTGTTGAAAGCAACATCACGATGCCTCCAGGTTCCTCCTCCTCTGTTTTTTTTTCTCTTTATTTTTGATTGTCCACAAAGAGCTGCTTAAGTAGAATCCTTTGATGTGAAGGTGATCTGCCAGAGTGGCAGCAACTCATTATAAATGGGTCTGAGGTTCAGAGGGTGGAAGTCATCACCTGCATGCTTCTCTGGCTTGCACAGCATTTTCATTTACAAGTTCCCAGCTTTGTATGCTTAAATAACAATTATTATTTTGTTATGAAAAAGGGAAAAAGGGGTTTGTTAATCCACCAAGCAACCAAAAACTGCATGAACTTGTGAATTAACCCAGGAAATAAATCTGCAGTCTGGTGACTATGCAATTTCCATGGCTGAAGACTTTTCAGGCAAAAGAAATCCAAATCTATCAGAGAATCCCTCTAGAAAGGATTTTGTTTACATTTTGGAGTGAATATATGGGCTCAATTGTGATAAAAGGACTAGCAGCAGTGGAAACTGAAGCCCTCCTTATCCTCTGATTAGCTGCTGGGCAAGAGGAGGAAAAAAAGGGTTGTTAAGGTTTTAAGTTTTTCCACGTTGTCCCACTAAGGACTTCATAGACCTGACATAGAGGGCCATTTACCAGGGACTGTTAAATCGATGTGCCGGTGTTAGCTCAGTTCTCTGCCTTTCCTGAGCAGAGACTGCCAACTGTGCCAAATTATATGCGATAGCTTTGTGATGTGTCTTTTTGTGATGTGGATTGCAGACAACTTGAAGCAAAGCTGAATCCACCAAACTCATTTCACTTAGGATCTCAGGTTAGACTCAGTCGGTAATCCCCTCGAATAAAGGCCAATGTTTAATCTACAGTGCCCTGCTATCCTGAAATAGGATGTTTAACATTTTCTTTTCTGTCACACATTCATTTTGTAAGTCTCCATTTATCACTGTGCTGAAAATACAATTCAGTGAAAAAAACACGAACCACACTCTGGCTTGTTGGCTTGCTGTCAAACTTCAATAATACTCCGTCTCTTTGTCTTTGAGCAACTCAAGCAAACCAATGCAGCCTCACTGCATAAAACAACTGCACCTTGGCATTTGAGTATTTCAGTACTGAAATACATTGATACTTTAAATATTATATGAAGATGTGTCTGCACAGCAAAATGTGCATCTGAATTTTGAATCCTCCAAAGCATGTGGTTTTCCAGATCTGGTGTTCAACATTTAGGCCATTACAGATAAGGAGAAGTTATAAAATTTGGACTCTGAAGTTCTTTTCCCCCATTCAGTTTGAGACATTCAGATCAGCAGTTTTTGCTCAGACCTATATTTGGTTTTCTATTACCTGATGAACAGATAGGGTATAGGTAAATATCTGTATCCTCTCACTGACAAAAAAAGTGCTGCTATATACTGTTGTGAAGGAATCTAAGGAGATATTTATTTAGCTTTTTAGCCTGTATACCCCTATGTAGAAATTTAGCTACATGAATATTATTTTTTAAAAGTCAAGACGTTCTTGAGATGGAGCAATTTTTTAAACATATGTGAAAGGGAGTAAAGAACCCTTCACCCCAAGAATATGATCATGTATCTCACTGCAGAATTTATAATGTATGTTTGCACAAAATACACTGATATGTTTTTAGATGCAGGTGGGATCAACCATAATTTAATTTAGTATGTAAATCTTGTATCCCAAATGTTCATTGCCTGTGGCACATATTGCCAAAATACTACCATAAAAACATTTTAAACATCTTTCTAAGGGTTTTTTAAAGCCATACATTTATTTTTTGGTGCATTTCCTTCATGTTTTTCTTTTGTTTTTTCTGTATAATTGTACCATTGTTTGAGACTGGTTGCATGCTGAACTGAGACTATACAATAGAAATCCAGATAGGTTTAGCTGATTCAGGCTCAGGATTAGCACTTTCTCTTACTGGTCCTTGATTTTCTTTATCTCCTAGCAAAGCTTTAAAGGCATGTTCTGTAAGGTCAAGGTCACAAAGGGATTTGCAGATCATTAAGTCCATCAAAACGTGTCTGTTTTTGTAAGATGTCTAAGGAAAGGTCATGGGGCTCAGTCTCACTCTCACTGATTCAGTAGCAAAAATCATATTGTCCTCAATGGGAAGAGAATCCAGCCCTTATATAAGCTATAAACAGAGTGAAACATAAAGCTTCAACAGTGAGCACTGGGTGTAGGCAGTATGTTTCAATGAACACTGGACATGGGATTCTTGCAACAATGGTTTTATTCCCAGTTTTGCTACTGGCCTCTGGGTGACTTGTGATGAGTCATTTTGTCACTGTGCCTCACTTTCCCCATCTATGTAAGAAGGATAACAAGACTTACATTCCTTATGGCAACAGGTTTAGCTCTACAAATGAAGAGCACCATATAAGAGCTAAGTGTCAGTGGTGTTATGAGAAAGTTTGGCTCTGAGGATAGATTGAATTCCTATGGAATAAATGTGCTTAGACATGTGAAGCTTTATTAATTTTCATCTGGATATTCTTGCTGAATATGTGGTCCCAACATTTAAAAAGGTAATGGCACTCCAGATTCTCCTCTTATCCATTGGCCAAATTAAGAACTTTTCTCTCCTTTACCAAAGAGTCATTACTCTGAAAATTCTGGTTAAATTCATTGCACCAAAATTTAAAGTGAGAGGTGTACTGGATAAAGAAGCAGATTCCAGTCTTTAGAAAAGAGAGACCAATGAAGTTGTGCTTTTGGGGATTATTTCTGAAGTTTTCTGATGTGGCTTGGGGTTTTGTTTAAGGCTCTCCAGGTTTCTTGCAACACTTATTATCCATTTAATTAAATGCAAAGGAAATAATACAAAGAAAATATACCAGTTGTGCTGAATAAAGCCTTCACTGGCATAATGATCCCTTAGTACATGAACTGGCAATTCATAGTAGAGGTCTAGAGGCATTTAGGGACATGCTTACATGTGCTCTGGGTTGGGGTGGGGGTCCTTTAATTAGAACTGCTCTTGGGAGCTATTCTAATTAAAGTGCGGACAGCATGATGTGTATTCAGCATCCCATGCTTCAAAATGGCAGTAGGGGTGCTTTAGCTAAATGCATGCTAATTAGCATCCATCAGCGCTGACATCCAGCACATGTATAGATACTCTTAAAGTTTATTTCTATCCTCCCTTATGGTATGATGTTGAAAGGCCCTGTAATAGCTCAGTGCACCTAATCGGACAGATGCTCACAGTAACATAATTAGAAGTGAGCACTGACTTAGAGGGGGCACAAAATGGAGGATGCCACCACTGCCACCCAGGGCACAAGAACACCTCTGACTGCTTAACAGACAGAAAGTGACTTGTCTGTATTGAACTCAAACTGACTGACCTACACTAAATTTGGAGCTTCAGTTAGTGTTTTTTAGATGTACCTAGTTCTGGTATTGAGGTAGGACTTTATTTAGAAACCACATCTCTACCCCTTAATCATAGTCAGACATACAGGTAAAACAGCCAAATGTTTTGTTAAGTCTGAAGACAGAGGATTAACTGAATTTTCTTTAAACACTCATTTTAATTAAAGAAAGATTTGCAGTCTGAAGTCCTGTATCTGAGACCAGCACTTTAAAGAACCTAATCCTGTAAAGTGCTGAACTCCTCCGAGACTTGGTGAAGTTAAAGACAGTTGAAGGAGCTCACTGCTTTGCAAGAGGTACTCAGGAACTCCTGCCTTGGACCCACCACAAACACATGGCCAGTGTGGATTCCAGACCTTCCTTAGTACCTGCAAAAACAGACTTTAAAAGAAAAGACAGAGTGACTAAGTTTCAGATAAAAGCATACATATATATGCATACATAGCCCTAATTCTCTACCGTTGGTGTTCTTGTTTACACCGTGCCAAGGGAATATAAATTGTTCTAACTTGGTAGCATTTTACACCTGTTTTGCATTCAATTTTTCCAGGTGTAAAAGACTGCACATGTCACAAAACAGTGGAGACTGGGGACTGGTATAATTATACATATATATGCATCCATTCACAATACTTCCTGCATCTGTACAAACACAATATATGATTTTAAACTCAAAGATAGTGTGTTAAAACTAATGCATGAATGTAAATATTCTAAGATCTGCCTTCTTGACTGTGTACCACATGTACAGACGAAAACAAATCTTGTTCATAGGAAAATCTGTATCAGTGGTTAAATGACTAAAGAGAAAAATATCAGAATTAATGTTGTCATGTTTCTCAAACAAGCCATTAATGTATATTTAGCATTTAAGGATATTGCTCAATAAGTATATTCTGTACCAAAAACTGTGTTGCATATACAGATTGTGCAGTACCCTATTTTAAAAAGGCACCATAATTAATTTTTATTTTAAATAAAAATGTACTTGTAAAAAGTTTCCTGTGTCTTGTCATCTCTCTAGCTAAGAATATAGATATGTATTCATGGGAAATACTGAAAGGAAAAACAAACTAAGCACTTTTCACATACTTTTCTAAGGCTGCCTGTATTAAGTTCACAGTAAAACCTTATTATGACAACTCAACTTTTAACAATTCCAACAGCAGGACCATTTTTTCCCATGATTATGATGCAACAGATTGGCTAACCCTATTATAGCAAACACCCTCTTTTAATAAGCTCTTCTCCTGATCCCCTGCGGGTTCATTAAAATGAGGTTGTACTATATTTCTTTCAAAATAATATTGTACTTTGTAGTGTCAAAATATACACTGTTGCCTACTCCTATATGAGACTGGATTCCAGTTGCATTATGTTTTCCAGTGCTTATCAACTGTGGCTATATGCATTATTAGCTACCTTGCCTTTCCATACCAGGTGTTGACCATCTGAATCTCCAATTCTTGTGTTAATGATGAACCAATCACCCAGTCTCTGAATTGGATCCCACCTTTCAAATGAACATGTTCTAAACTGCACTGTAAGGCCGTGTATGGATGAAATGAGAGGCGTGTGTGCATGACACTTTAAAGCAGGCTAAATGCTTTTGGACCACTGTAATGGTGTCAGTGTTTGCACGCCTCAGCGGCATATTGCACATTAATTCCAGCCGCTGCAGGAAATTCAGCGGCATAATGTGCCTTAAATGACCGGGGGCACAGCAAACTAAAACTCCTTTTAGTTTGCTGCCCCTATAGCCGTAGAACGAAGCCTCAGGCTCCGTGCAGCTCCACAGCTCTGCAGAGAGCCATGCAGGCAGCCCAGGAAAGCAGGCTCTGCCTGATCTTTTCCCATCCCCCACTGGAGCCTGCCTGCCTGAGCTGCTTGGGGGCCTGGTGCTTCCCTCCACAGTTGCAGTTCCCCCCAGGACCACCCAAACTGGGTGCTTGTGGGTGGGTGCCACTTGGGAGGGGGCACCGCTGCTGCAGAGGGAAACACCAGCCCTCCCCACGGCCCAGGGACCACTCCGCCTGCCAGCAGCAGCTCGCCCTCTCCCCACCGGAGAGGCAAGTAAGTCAGTGGGGTGTGTGCATTACACAGGGGTTTAATCAGCCCTAAATTGAAGCTGTGTTTTTTAAAACCTACTGCTTCAATTTAGGGCTCCCGTTTTGTCTACACACGCCCGAAAGCTTCAGGATGCACAATAATGGGAACAAAGAAGAGGTGAAAAGTAAATCTATGATAGAACCAAATGATTATGCTGCTACAGCTGTCCAAGAAGCTTCAAAACACTTTCTCTGTTGCATCCTGCAGAATTGCCACGTTTCCCTAACTTGCCTAATAAAATGGCTGCTCACCAGAGTACTTTCTTTGCCCTTCACAAAATTGGCCACTTTTTTGGACAGAAAGGGCTTTTTGTTTTTTAAATTTAGTGCAGTCTTAACTCTGGAAAGAAGATACTGATGCAGAACTGGGTGGTGTTAAAATCTAACACCCTAATAATTCACACTGTTTAATAGCTTTCCCCAGCTCTTTGAAAGTGATTTTATTTTCCAATTGAATGAGCCCTCCCTGCTGAACAAACATTGTGAACAGTTGATGCAAAATGTTCAGCTTGCAATTGAATGAGTTGCTGCAATAATTATACTGCCATATACTGTATCTCATAGGGCAAAAAAGTTTTTAAAAAGCTGCATCCCCCCAGCAGGCTTACACATTTGAATTTCAGTTTGTGGCTTTTTTTAAGCAGATGGGCACAGCGCAGCGTGTTCTTCTTAAGAGCTACCAAAATACCAACAGTGGTTGCAGCAAGAATTTTGCACCAGGGCTTCTTAAATGAAAACAAACTATGTTAATGTCCAAATAGTGTTAGAGATGTTTTTGCGCCAGCTGTAGTGAGACCATGTGCTATATTATCCAGTGTTTTTCACGTGTTCAATAAACATGACACACTGAAGTCAATTTGCCTGCATAACAAATGAAGTAAAACTGAGATCCTAACTCTGACCTCTGGTAAAATGGTAACATTTTCTTTTTTGCCATGAAAAATTTAGTCCAAATTTCACTTGTTCCGTGTTGTGTTGCACAGTAACTTCTAAGGCTCTGTGATTTGGTAACTCTTTTGACTTTCAAGTACTGACTGGAGCAACTGCAATTCAAGAGCTAGTTGGCATTATGTGACCACTTCGTTTTGATTTACAGCAGTTGAGCTTACATTTGCTGGCCATGATCAGTCACAGTCACTAAATCCATGTCTCAGGGAAAAGGTATGTCAGAGATAGGATCTTTCCAGGATTGAAGATGCGCCTTAGTCAAAAAATGTGGTTGGAAAGCTGCCTTCCCAGTAACCAGTATAGGCAACCAATACTTTGCTAATGTCCAAAATTACTCCAAAAAATGTGTTGAACCCTCTGGATTTTTGTGCGCAAGCAAGCTATGTGCTTTTTGTCTTTCCAGCAGCCATTTTATGATTGCTTGTTACTAATCCTTCTGCTTGTTTTCTTGATCTTGGCCTTCCTTTCCTTTCTTGGTAGCTACCAGATCTACAGCTTATCTTTCAAGTTAACAAAGAGGGGAAATCCTACTTCTTTTCTAGTGATAGGGATTTGCTGGACGAGCCAAGATGTCAGCCAAAAAGTTTCTTGTTATTTAACATTTCTGTATGAAATCCTGTCCCCAGTGGAGTTGATAGCAAAACTACCATTGATATCAAGAGGGCCAATAAAAAAAGAATATTGTAGGCATAACACTCTCTGATTCTAGCTCTAAACACATTGTTTCATCTGTTAATGCTGCACACCATCCTATATGCATACTTCTTTTCCACCTGTCTCCCTGCACCATGTTGGCTTGTATCCACTTACTCTTCAGCCTCTCTCTCTTGTTGTTCTAGCTTTCCTCACCTCACTGCTTCAACACGCTCAGTGCTTTCTCTCCACAGTTTGTTTCCTTCCTTGAGGAAATGACAGGCACGTAGGACTAAGAGGGGTCTTCTGAGCTATCAAGTCCAGTTTTGGAGAAATTCAGAGAGATTTGACTATTTGGTCATAGACACAACTTTTTCTACGTACCTCAAGATACCAGGCACGGCTTGTGAATGCTGAGATGCCGGGGCAGATGGACTGTCCCACAGGAGCGCGGGGGATACCCTGTGTGCTTGATGATGGACCCGGAAATGAACCAGAAGTACTTCCAGTCCACTGCCGGGACCTCCGCGGAGCGTATGGGCAATCCCCCACCCCCTGGCTCAGCAAATGGTGCCCCCTCGGTCTGGGGGGACACCCAGGTTCCCCCCATGGCTGATCACCAAGATGGGGGGGAGAGGCATGGGGAGGGGATCCTCCACATGCTCAGTTGCCAACCCAGAAGAGAACCGGAAGATCTTCTGGTCCATTTCTGGGTCTGCCGCCAAGCATGCAGGAGACTCCCTCATGTTCCTGTGGGATGCTTCATCTGCCCCACCATCGCAGCGTTCACGAGCCGTGCCTGGTACCTTGACGTATATAGAAAAAAACACATAAAGCTGTGTCCATGGCAGAATCGCTGATTCTCCGAATTAGAATCAAATCTTTCGATTCAGATTCAGCTGAATCGAATTGGGACAGTGATCTATCTCAGCGAATCAAATCACTGTCACCTGAATTGGGCCAAATCTGAATCAATTACTGTCTGCTTTGCACACCCCTACTTGAAACCCTCACATACAACACCAAAGAACAATATCAGACATGCCCTGAACACCCTAGCTAAGTACAGACATTCAAAAAGCAAAAGCTGGAATTGATTCAATCTTCACAGGTTAGTCTAACCTGCATAGATTGAACAGAGAAGCGAGTGAATAGACATTCACTTTTGATTCCAGAAATGCAGGCACATGCCTCCAGTGGCTCAGACTAGAAGTTGTGGGGCACTAGAGCGAGCCCTCCCTTCCCTTCAGCAGTGGCTGGAAGGAAGCAGAGCTGAAGGGTGAGATATGGCCAGGATTCAGCAGGCTAAATTTGACTGGGTAGGGATTTAAATCCCAACCCTGGCTTGCATGGTCCCCAGCCAGGGTGTGCCTGGAGAGGGAGGAGGGCAGCAGCCCTTGACAGGCATCCCTAGTCCCCCACCCTTGCTCACTACAGGAGTGCTCAAGCTGCCCCCTTCCCTAAATGGACACTACTGAATTCATTTGGAGAGACTTTATTGTGCACAGCACCTGGAAATTTTGTTGAACACTGGACTTAGAAATTGGAGGTTATTTGAACTTAGAGCTGTTGAGGATTGCAAAATCTGTTCCAGGGGTTTGGAGGCTTAGCCACTTAAACTTGCTAAACTGGTTTTGCAAGGGAGGGAACAGAGATTAAGTTGGACTCAGGAGGTTTCCCCCTTTTTAGATTGACTTGATATGGCAGGTTTGGTGAGAAAAGAGCTATCAGAAGAAAAGTGGGTGATAAGAAAAATAGCTCCAGGTTTTTGGAGTAAGGATATATTCTGTGGAGTAAGTATATATTCTGCATTTGTACAATTTGGTGACCCATGGTCCTCTCAGATTGCGTCCAGGTATAAATCCTGGGTGAATAAAAAGACAAATAACCGAATCTGCTCTGGAAGGGTTACTATTGACATGCAAAGTTTTAAGAAAAGAGTACAACAAAAGGAACAGCTGTTAAAGACAGTGAAAGAAGAAACCAAGAAGCTGCAGCACCCTGCATTCCCTCCTTCCCGCTCCTGCCACTCGAGCAGTGACTTAGGGTGGGAAGGCCTAAGGACACCTGGCAAGGGCTGCTGCCCCCTGGCTGGGGTCCCATGCTGGTGAGAGAGGTAACAGGGTGAGAATTAAACCTCCCTTCCCTCAGGCTACTGGCACTCCAGATTAGGGTTTTCCACTGCCACCCCCTTCTCAGCCAGCTGGAGCAGTGATAGTGCTCTGGCTAGAGAGGAGGGGGGTGAAGCCAACCCTGCTCCACTGGAGCAATCAGCCCAGCCCAGGGCTGCAAACATTTTGGGGTGCTGGAGAATTGTGAGTTAAGTTAAACCAAGAACGGCAACAGAAGTTCCATACATTGGCTTGACCTAAATCAGTTAAGTCTGATACTACATTCAACCAGGTTTATTTTAAACCAGTTTCAGCCATTTTTAAAACAATTTATTTTGAAAGCACTGAACCTGTTTAACCACAGGTTCAGTGCTGAACCTGTCTACCACAGGTTTAACCCAGTTTCTGATCACTTATACCAGTTTATGTTTAACTTCTGTCCCTAGCCCCTATAACATGTCATATATAAAGCAGGGGAGACATGGGGACTGCCAGTGCCATGCCACAGCAACAAAAAGGAAGCAGTTGGTTAACCATTCAGACCATCCTTGGAAATCAAACAAACTGAAGTCAGAAAATACAGTGTTAAGCTTCACTAACAACAAAAAGAGGAGAATAATTTTCTCCCTTCATAATTTAAATAGAGAACAGAAATCCCTTGTGAACCTTAACTCTGGGGTTCCTTACTAACTTTTGTCAGTTACAAAAAACATTGTCCTTGACAGTAGGTTGTACTTCCCCAAAAGGCTTACTTTACATGCTGCTTGCACATTTCAGTTTGTCAATAACACTAGAAATCATTCTCTTTCTGGTGTAAGAACCTGGCAGGTGTGAAATGTAAAATGTGCACTGAAAGCAAGTGCAAACCCTGGCACCTCCTCTTCTTCCCCTGGTCAGACAACTGGGAAGAAAAAGGGAGTAATTTATATTTTGAAAAAAGAAAAATCACCAATAACAGAACCCTCTGCAACAACAGGGTGTACAAATGGTAACCTTTAGGGCATCTCACTATAGAAAATATATCTAGTACCCTCCTAATATCATGTATTTACACGGTAAAGAAAAGACATTGCAACTATGGCACTGAAGACAGGCCTTAGTGTGAACAGAAAGAGGTTACAATGGCTGTAATCACTAAAACTTCAGCCACAGTACAGTTAATTTATCTAGTCTATAATTGACACTAATTCAACTAAATACCAGATATTTTAGTCACTCGCCCAAATAAGTTGAAAAATTCAGTCGTCCCATAAATTTAGTAGTAGGCAAGAATGCGGCTAGGCAGCATTTGTCATATATATGATTAGGTTACTAGAGGGGTGAATTTTACACAATGCTTGTAACACAGAAACATTGATCATACTTTAAGCCTAATTGAAAATGTTAATAAATAATAGAGGAAATTGCAAGTCAAAACTTCAAAAAAGACTGGAGGTGTGCACTTCTCTGTAGGTTCATCACTGGGAACCAAGGTTTTTGCTGATACCACAGCAGTAATCAGGTTACTGAGTTTTAATGTTATTTGAAAAGACAGAGAGTTTTCTAATGAATGTGGATGCAGTGTATTATATGATTTTGGCTCTCTACATAATCATGATTAAGTGCATTTTATTGGTTTCATTTGGACATGTGGTTTGCTGAGGACCCCATCATTTTAATAGATGTCAAGTACAATTATCTTTTACACTGCAAATTCCTCTGTATGTGCCTAATGCTCTACACTAGTCATTGTTGGCGATTACAGGTGTCCTTACCGTCTTAGAAAAAGGATTAAATGGTTTCAATACATTGCTGGAATTCATAGTTCAGATATTTTTTTTCTTCTAATTATGACACATGTTAGCTGGAGTCCTAATATCTTTTTATGGCTATTATGTCTCTGACAATTGTTACAGCCTAAAAAATGAATCTAATTTCAAGCTCATGAAACAGCTGCCCTTAAAAATGACCTGAGTCTAACTTTGTTAGCATTCAGGACAAATAGCAAGAATACATAGATTCCTAGCATGTTATGAACTTATGAGTCATATTTAAACAGTAAGATTAATTGCTGGATATTTAAAAATTTTCCCCATTTCCTCCAAAACCACTGGGTCATGCTCCTATCCTGTACCTCAGCATGGATACAAAAACAGTTAATAAGCCTATTCAGTACACTAACTATTACAATTAATGGTCTCGTCTTTGGTTAATGTGATATCAGCCTGGTTTCATGATGCTATCCTTTCTTCATATGAACATGAACAAGTTTTCAAGCAGAGGCTGAGAATTTTACATTGGTCTAACACTAAATCCTTAACCTTTTTCTGGTTCCTGTTTGACATCGAATTGCTAACTCCAGCATGAATTCCATCACAGGTGAATGGCTTGTGGCACAAAATGGCTGTGAAGGTAAATGTGTCAATGAAAGTCATGGCACAGGAGGGAAACATGTCTTGGATCTTGTCTAAACCAGAAAAAGCTTGTTTGTATAAACCCTCCTAGTGTAGATGCAACTTCTATCAGTACTTTCATTGGAACAGCTCATACCAGTCCCCCCCACCAAAACAGGAAAAACATTTATTTTCTAGTATAGCTGCATCTACCCTAGGGCTTGTGCAATTTTTCAATGACATCTCACACCTGCAGTCCTCACCAACCTTATTATACAAGTAAAAGTTTTTGATAAACCTGCCGGCATGCAGAGGGATAGGGCTATTGTCATGTCAACAGCCCATGGAGACAGCCACCTCTCTCCAGGCTGATTTAGAATGGAAAGTCCAACAGATTCTCAGCGTCTACTGCAGAGTGTGAATGGCAATGCCAGAATATACTGTCTTATGACTGTCTGCTAGACAAGCCACACCTTCTTTCTGGTCTGTTAGGTTCTTTAAACTGTGAACCCTCCATTGCCTGGATAAGGGCAGTTATGTATGGGTATGAATAAAATTGTTTGTGGTCTGTCAAGAGAATGGAAGGTTAATTGAAAAAAGGCGCTTACTGTTTTGCTTTGGTATTACTTGATATAATATAATGAACTAAGGTTGGTGCCTAGCAATAGGACTTTGAGTGGGAATATATTTCCCTTTAAAAGCTAGAAGTTCAGCATCACTTTCTCCCTCCTGCCCCCCAAACAGAAATGCTTTCAGTATTTAAGGTTTTCATTTAACACAATCATTGTCGGAAGCAAAAAGAAAGTGAAAAGAAAAGCAAAGCACGGCAAACACATCCAAGTGAATGAGCCTGTGAACCAGAGACAGCCTTCCCTATTTTGATTTGTAATTTGAGGATAATTCAATTAGACATTTCAAGCAATTTAAACATTCATGCATTGTCCGGCACCAAAGCATGAACTGTTCAGCAGCAAACTAGACCTGACAGCCTTAGCAGGCCAAGTAAAAATCTTAGTGTTTAAAATCCCAGAAAAGCCCTTATTTAATCAATGCCTTCAGGGAAAAGAAAAAAGAATGGAAATGGCAGCATGAAGCATATACTCCGATTAGTGGATTCACACCTCATTTGCAGTCATTTACTTAATAAAATAGTTCAAGGGCTAGCATGTTCCCTTTAGAGAGATTAAAATACAAATGTACCTGCTAGCCCAGCTGTTATACTTCTTTTAATGGTAGCTGAAAGGCAGGCCTTTGGGAAACAAAATGAAATGAACCTGAAGTTCCTCATGCTTCTTTCTATAGTTTATTATTTGTACAACTGACACACCTAGAAGTCTCTGGGATAGGAAGTTTCCACTGTAAAGTATACACAGCCAGAGACCCTGCCCTGGAAAGCTTCCAGTCTCAAAAATGAAAACAGAAAAGATGGAGGTAAGGAAGAAGTATACTTATGCCCACTTTACAAACAGGGAACTGATGCACAGAGGAAAAAAGTAACGTGCTTAAGATCACACAAGAAGTCCATAAAGGAGCCTGGAATTAAACCCACAATTTCTGAGTCCCAGTCCAGTGTCTTGGTACTCAAATCACCCTTCCCCTCTGCAGGTCCAGTGCGCTGGCTAGGATCACTCCAATCAGTGGCGAAGGCTTTCAACATACCACACCTCCGCACCAGTGAAATCAGCCTTTCCACGACAATAAATGAGTGCACGCAATACTCATCATGACACCAATGCAACTTACTAAAATCCAGTGTAGAATTACCTCAAAAAAAACAGGGGTTAAACTACAGCAGCTTAAGTACTGCATGGCCAGAGCTATCTCCAATGGTATAACAAGCAGTTCTTGTGCCCTAGGCAGCAGCAGCAGACAGGACAGCGGTGGTAGGCTGTTGCTCCCCCGCCTGCTGCTACTCCCCCAACCCCCAAGTTGGTGCCTGCAGCCAGTGCCGGTGTCCTACTCAACTACTTATAACCCTGTTATGCTACTGGCTACTGCCTCCTTCCCTGCTACTGAAAGTTGAGTCTACTGCAAAAAGCTACCCTGAAATAACTGGCCAGCTGTCCACGCTGGATCCTGGGATCAGAAGCAATGTCAATTGCATCTGTGTAAATGTGTTGTGTGCACACGCTACATTGTCCTCCAAACACATGGATATTAGCTGCATGGTAGCTCTTTAACACGGAAAGAAGTCCAATGACACATTTGATAAATTGGTGCTGGCAAGGTGGAAAGGGTATTTTGAAATGAACAAGTGAAATAATGGCTAGTTATTTCTGTTGACTAACCTTTAGCAAACATCAAACAGGAGCAAAACAAATAACTTGAGACATTAAGCCATAATGTTTGCAAACTCTTTTCCTTTAGCATGCAGTGGGGTTTGCAATCTTTGAATTTAGTCAAAGGACATTATTTGCTTTTAATATAACATAACTGCCCCAAGAACAGAAGGTCACGCCAACCTACTGGCTGGCTGGCAGGCAAAGCCCGCTCTTGATGGACTCAAATTTTGGCTGAACCAAGGCATTCTTTTTTAGTTAAGGTCATTTGGAGACAAGGCTAATGAAAGCACTGCAAGCTCAGGAACTAATTCCTGGGTTGGCTGTCTCCCCTTGGTGTTGCTCCCCCTCTCCCTCCCTCCTGACCAGAGAACGTTTTTGAAAAAAACTTGCAAGAATCTACTCACTCCTAATTTGCTCTAAAAACTCTTGGGCTGAATCAGGAGAATAATGATCATAACTACAAAGAAATACAGAGTATTAATGGTGCAAATAATGTTGTCAAAAATGAATTTTGCCTCTTCGTGAGACAGTGTTCTCAGTTATTTAACTGTCAAATTTAAACTGTTCAGGATAAAATTTTCTATGTTGAGCATTTGCCTTGGGCTGGATTTTTTTCCGCCATGCCAATAGTTCAACTCCAACTGTAAGATCAGGAGGAAACACTTCTTTTTTTTGTAGTTAAAAATATTACAACCGTTTTATTGAGAATCTTTAGTTCCTCCACAATGTGGGGAAGGGACTTTACATTTGGCAAGAAGTTTAGCCTACTGTTACAGCTGTGCCTTTTGCTGTCCTTGTAGGGAAAGGAAAAACACCTAACTCTGACCCAAGTAAAAGCATTGGGAAAGTCACAGTTTCTGGATACTGAGAAACCTGCCCCGAAGCCCCCACGCCCAAGTCACTTGTGCAGAGACTGGTTTGGAGTCCTCCAGAGTCATGGGAGGGCTTAAGGTTCTCAAGCGTATTATCAGTGTTAGTATTTTCCACCAGTTACCTGTCCATGGATAATACTACCACAGTGTCACAGTTTCCTTCCTGTTACCCAGATCCTAAGTGCATGTATCTTAATGCTAATGTTTATTTACCTGTGTCTGCCTCCCTTCTCCTTAGCCCGTTGGCTGGTGACCCTAATCACCAGGATCCCTTCCATAAACCTGGGAACTTCCCTTGCCAGCTGCCTGTGCCTGTTCCTGGGGTTGCAGGATTTAGTACAACAGAGACAACACTAAAAACAGGCATGACCCCAAATTCAGTAGGTACTTGGGTGTTGGGTGCAGAGGGAAGCCTCACAGGATTTGTTCAGAACCTGAACATTTCTGTGAGTCGCACTCTCAGAAGAAACCTATTTGAATTTGGCAGTTAAGCCAAGGGGACTTCATCTTTAATGAGCATGCTTCCTCCCCTCCCAGCTCCCATCTGTGGCTAATCTATTCATGTGCCATTTCCACAGCAACTGGCTAGTCTATGGTTGCAGACGCTGCCATGTATAATTGCTCTTCCTGGCTATAGGTGGTTTCTGTGGCAGAGAGCATCAGAGGAGAACCACATAGTCACTGCTGTGCTCTCAGTGCTCCCCCTGCTGATATCAGGCAACATAGGGGAAAAGGAGTGCAGTAAAATACAGATGGGAGGAACAGCTTGGTGAGAGGGACACGAGATGACAAAACAGGGAAATATGACACAGGAGCCTTCAAGACAGCATAGGAATGTGACAGGAGCAAAATTAGGGAGACATGGAGTGTGGCATGAGCCTTCTTTGGACAAACAGCACCAAGGGAACTCTATCATTTCCAAGGCGGGCACCTAAAAGTTAGTACATGTAACCTTGTAATGAAATGGTAGGTCATGAGATACACAACAGGTCGAATAACACTTGCACTGGGAACTGAATATTGTTATTCTCCAACATCTGTGTATTTGATTTTGCAACCTAATTACTCATTTACCATCTGGATGTTTATAGCGCATGGAAGAGACTATAAAATAGAATATGCTTCCACCATGCTTTCAGCCTAAGGAACTCAAAGCAATACAGGATGAACAACACCTTGTAGAGTGGATATACATGCATAAAGTTAACCTCATCTTACAGATGGGTAAAATTAGGGCACGCTGAAGTCAAGCAATTTAAACAGCAAGATCTGAGAATACAAGCTGGGAGTACATCTGAGTGAGTTTTTTGGGAGCAGTAAATGTCCTCGTGGAATTCTGGAGACCAGAACTCTTTCTGAATTTGAACCAAGCCAAACTTGTTAAATAGTTTCAGCAGAAAAAATCAGAGGAAACCTTTTTGCCATTTAAAAATGGAATATCTTTTGAAAAAGGCATTTTTGTTGTTAAAAACTGACCTAAATTAAAAGGAAGCACTAAAAAAATTAGCAAAGGTATTCAATAATCTCAACATGAAATAAAACTGTTTAATTTTGGCTCAAACAATATATTTTGGGTTGACTGGAAGGTTGGTTGTGTTTTTTGGTTTCACAAAACAAACAAAGCCCATAAAATACAAATAATTCCCTTTCCTTTTGACCCAAACTGATGTCCTGATGCGCCTTTTTTTTTTTTTTTTGGTTTGGCCACTGAACCGAAAACTCCAGTGCTCAGTCAGCTTTATCCAGAAGATCCAGGCAATACATTATTTATCTAATTACCAAAACAACAGGGGGAGGGATCCCCCTCCCTGCTTTTTTGAAACAATTAGAGCAAGCTGAATACAATTTCTCTTTCTTCCCTTTTCATGTACTTATCCAAAATGACAGCCAGTGATACCCATGTTTTTATTACTACTGTCTTTTCCCTGCTTGTCAAGTTCTGGGAACCTAACCCATTGATAGAAGATAATGCAGTGAATATTTCTTGAATTATTTTTCTTCTCCCTCCCAGATTCTTCACACAGTGAAATGCGCTAGCAGTGGTCCAGCATCGCAGTGCCCATCAACTCCTATTCTCTCCCCTCTGTTCTGATGTTGATGGGAAACTGTCTGAGCACCAGATTCCTTCACCCAGTGTAGAAGTGGCCTTGAAACAAAGGAAATTTTATAACTCAATGAGCTTATATCCTAACAAGCAGTACCAGGCTCAGAAGCACCCCTCTCTTATCTTGCTCATCTGTGCAGCAGCTGAATACAGTTACCATCTCTGTGCTCTGTGATATTAACACCTAAAATTATGTTATGTTTTAAACACCAGTGCCACAAAAACTATAAGCAAAAGCAGAAACTCCACCTGATCCTGTAAGCATAGCTAGATTTTCAGAACTGAGACACAAATATTTCCAATTCCACCTGAACAGAGATTAAATTGTCTTGATGAGTCTTTTGAACCAAGTACTTTTCTCCTGCTCAGTCAATAAAGCAAAATCCTTCATGGTTTGATTTACTTTGAAAAGTGACCATATAAAAATGTTGCCATAGGGCTGCGTGTTCATTTGCTACTGACTCCATAATAGTTGTGCTCAATTTACAAGTTAAATGATTCTTTCCCTATCACTAGCCTTGCAACCCCAATCTGAGCTCTGAAACTCTGATTCCTGCTCGTGCAGAACTGCGGTCAGTGAGGCCCTATATAGAAACAATAGTCCATTTCTGTGAAGAAGTCAGTAGATGGGTGTCTGAGTTGCTTTCTTTTCATACATGATGACCTGCAAGATGGTTTCAGGGAAACAAGTTAGGACTTCAGTTACATTTCAATACAGCTCTGCTACCTTCAAAACATGGCCTTAGTGATACTTACGTATTCAGCAACTTTGTCCAGATAGAAACAAAGGAAATGTAGGGTGTATCTACCCATGACCCTATGGCGACATAGCAACACACTGCATTGCCATATGGTGCACTATGGTGACGTAGTAATCACACAGGTCTACATGTGATCACCAGCTACATTGCTGTAGCAGCACACTCCCCCAACATAGTGTGTTGCTATGGCAACATAGCAGCGAAATTTAACTGTGCTCCACGTGCATGATGCAGTAACCACCCATACAGCACCATGCGTGAAGTACTAAAGCATGGCAATGTGTAGACACATCCATAGAAAACAATTCTACTGCTGATACAGGAGAAGATACATATAGCTGCCTGGTCCCTGGTCACTCTATTGACACTGTGGGACTATAGATAATGCAAAATCTTGGAAATATATTTTATGACACACAAGAAACAGATTATAAAAAATGGTTCTGGATTTTTTTTTTTTATCCAGAGAAGTTTTTCAGAGTTAACATTTTTAATTCTTTGCCAAAATCCTTCAAGTGTCCTAGAATTATTTGACCCAGAAATAGGAAAATAACCCAAAGAATATTTGGGGAAATGTTCTAATTCCAAAATTTGCTCTGAAAAATTTGTGAAACCTATCTCTTGCAACATCAATTAAATAACAATGCATCTTACTAGCCCTCCCCATACTGGTGTCTGGAGGCCTCAACCAAGCATAGGACCCCATTGTGTTAGAAGGGGTGGAAGTAAGGAGGAGTGCATGCCCCAAGAACTTCCAGTATCAGTAGAAAAAGCAAGGAAGATAGGAAGCACTATGCCTCCCTTTCACAAATGAGGACCTACCACCAGATCTATAAAGGACACAAAAATAAGCAAACAGGGCAATCCAGGTGCAAAACAAAGCTAGAAGTAGAATTGTTAATCTGAATTACAAATGTGTCCATACTTAGTTTATATTTAAAAAAAAACATTTTGGAAAAGCATTATTTCCATTCCAAAATAGATTGATTAAGACAATATATGTCAAAGAATTTGAAATGCATATGGATAAATGGTAGTTAACTGAAGTTGTTTTGAAAAACTTTTCTCCACAGAGAAAAGGCCTTTATGATTTGTTCAGGGTTATACAGGTAGTTGACCTGGACCCAGTATCTCAGTCCAGTTATTTAACCTCAAGACCATCTTCCTATAGGTCAAATTGCATATTTTGTAAGAATATTGAAATACAACTATTACAAAAGTACTTTAAAAAATAGTACACTGAAAATCTATTTTATTTTTCAGAGATCTAGGACTTTTCCCTTCTTTTTTCAGGAGTTTGTCAAATCGTGTAGAACTGCTCAAAAAGCTTGAGTGATAAAGTGCTCTTTGAACCTATCTGCCTTGAGAGCAACATAGTGTATCATCTGTTCAAGCTGATCGGCCATACACCACCAAACAAGCATGACCTAGGATGCCTAAAAAGCCAATTTATCCATTTTGATGGCTACAGACTGTCAATGTCTTCTGAAGGCAACATGTGCTGGAGAGATATGCCCTTTATCTAAGAAAACTGAGCAGATGAAAACAACATGACACTTCATAGGCTTCTGAAGGCTTAAAAGCATTTAGTGCTCACAGTATTTCTAGGAGTTGTTAACGGTCTTTTGGCTTGACTTGAATTTAATTGGTACAAATAAGGGAAAAACCTCAAAGGATGCCTTAGAAATACATCTTCCTGCCAACACCATCTTTTCCAAATATTACAAATTGGACACATCTACACATGTCCCCAACTGTGCAGTTGCTAATGTGCACTAATTTTGTAGTAAATGACTGTGCAGTAACTGTTACTGTGCAGTCCCAGCAAGGCATGGGTAGTTTCCAACTCTACTGTGCAGTAGCCATGAACTTTTAAGTAGTAACTTGTTACTACTGCACAGTAGCACCAGCATCAGTAGCATCGGCATCACAGTTCATGCCTGCCACACCAACAGTATGTTGCTGTAGCAATGAGCTATGTCGTGGTAGCTTATTGCTACAGCAATGTAGCGTCTTGTGTGGACATGCCCACAGTTGCTGGTCTTGCAAACCTATCCATGCTAGAAAACACCCAAATCTTGAAATAACAAACAATCTTGAAAACTACTTAGTCACACAGGTTTTCAGTAAAACTTCTTGCAAACAATCATTTAATGTTTTTTTTTCTCTCCCAATTTGAGTCCTACACTGACAATTACTCCAGATATTTATTCTTGAATAACTGAATGAATGGATTTACATTGGATTAATATAAACCAAAAAAGCATCTGCTAAGAAAATCACATTAAATTAGTGTGGAATAACAAGAATTTGCTGAATAAAATATTTTATTCCAAAATGAGAGTGCCCACCAATGATAACAATCTGGTATAGCTATAATTGCTTCATATTCACACCCTACCTCAATCCGGTTTAATTTTGAAATGTATGAAAAGTCAAGGACTGTCACCTGTACTTAATATGCATAACTATAGGTTGAACCATCATGTAAGTGATGTAGAGCCATATCCCAATTCTATTGACATCTGCACTTGAACTCACACATATTTCAGCAGTGTGGAATCTAGCCTTCATCCATTTTCTTTTTCTGGTTTCCTTGAACAAGTACAATGCTGTTTGTTACGTTTTGTTACGGATATTCAAGTAGTCAGTGGAAGTTTATAAATCTCCTCCAGTCCCTCTAAAAAAGAAAAAACATAGTAGTTCTAGTAGCTGTTTCCACTGGGCCTAAAAACATGAAAATAGTTCTTTCCATATTGTTTTGAATCAGTCATTCTTGGCCCATACTTGCATACTTTTTCTGCTAAACATAACCAACAGGTTGATGCTAAGCTACTTAGCTATAGCTTCATAGAGGTGCTTATATATTATGAGGAAATGTACACTATTTTGAAGATTGAAGAGTCCAGGCCAATAATAATGGAGGTAAATGAATGCAAGACCCCATGGGTGTAAGAAAAGGTAGCCTTAAATTAGGAGAGTGAAACAAATAGATCTTTAAGCATACACAGGAGCCAAACTTGGTGCATGACTTGCTATGTAAAATCACACTATTGTTATTGTTATTATTAATGGTCAAAGAAGTCCAAGAGGGATTAATACAACTTCCTTTATGCAACAACTCATCTTATTTTATTCAGCATGCTTATTTTATTCCATACAAATTAAGTGTGATTTTCTCAGCAGATGCCTTTTTTATTTGAATGTTTGACTCAGCAGAGCTGAGTAATAGGCCTCCAATTCTTATGGTTGGTATTCCATCATCACCTTACAGCAGCATGTGCAACCGGCCTCCCAGAAAGTCAGATATCTATTAATTCACAAGAGGGAAAAGCTGTCACATTTCTATGAGACCCATAGCACAGATAATGTCCTCAAGCCAGGATTTATATCAAATGATAATCACAAGGCCAGTCTGTGCATTCTTGATATCGCTTTTGGAGAATCAATCTTACCTATGTGATAGATGAAAGAGGTTACTGGATCCTTGAAAATACAAAGTTAAAAATCACCTTTGAGAAGAAGGATTGTTCTTTTCTTTTCTTTTTGGCCTTTTTATCTTAAAGAACAACTGGCAAGGATATTTATAGCTGAGGGCTGCATTTTTAGACTGGCCTTAAACTTTGCATGGCCTCTTTTGTAATAGTAACCAGTAAGCAGATACATAACCAAATTGGGATTGGTATTCCCTGCTTCCTAATTTTCTTACTAAAAAGGCTGGCTGCATGGTCAGATGAGTATCCTCATAATCTTGTGAGCAAAATTAGCTGTATGAAAACTGGGCATGAAAAACTGGAGGCTATAACTGCATCTCTGTAGTTATCCAAGTATCATAACATGTGAGACAACCCTACAAGATTTAGGAGAATGGTTCTCAGATATTTGTCATGTGGTCCTCTTTCTTGGATCTCTCAAGTGTATTTCAACAAACTATTGCCTGTTTTTGCAGTGGCAGAAAGCGAAGGGAGCGCTTATCCTCTTGTTTTACCTGTGGCAAGTTAAAGTGTTCTTTGTTTTGTGGGCATTGTGCTGGGAGTTACAGAGGCACTGTTCATACAGTTTTGTTCTGAATAGTCTGGGGGGGGAGGGAGCAGTCTGGCCTGCAGGCTGGATCCAGCTGGCAGTGAACTCCATTTCCCAGCAACCCTTGCCCGCATGGCTGGGGCTGGTCTCCATGGAGATCTCTGCCACAGCTGTGCTGTGATAGTGCAAGGCTGGGGTTGGCATGGAGACCAGCCCCAGCCGCGCTGGCAGGGTGCACAGCAGGGCAGGTCAGAGAACTGCTCCACAGCCCTGGGATCTTGCCATGGGGGCAATTTGGTCTGAGGCCAGGGCAGAACCGCAATCTGCAGCCTGCACATTCAGGGCAGGGGTGCACAGGCAGCAGATCACAGCTCTGCTCCCACTCCTTGCAGTGACAGTGTGGTCCTGAGCCAGGGCCAAGCTATGATCCGCTGCCTCCACATCTCTGCCCCAAATGTGCAGGGTGCAGATTGCAGCTCTGCCCTGGCCTTGGACCACTCTGCCCCTGCCACAAAATCCCAGGGATCCGGAGCAGCCCCCTGCCCTGCCCCGCCGTGTGCCCTGTCAGCATGGCTGGGAACAGTCTCCATGGCAACCCCAGTCTTACACTATCACAGCACAGCTGCAACTGAGGTCTCACATACATGTGTGTAACTGTGCAATAACTAATAGTCTGTAGCAAATTTACTTGTGTTTTTAAGCATTTTTACCACACAGTGAATGTGCACACATGTAGACACCTGTGCTTACTGCACAATAAGCTACTACTTCACACTTAAATATCTCATGTAGATGCACCTACTATCTACACATGCGCAACAATTAGGGTACAGTAGACTAACTTACTGCACAGCCGAATAGTCCCACCAGATGCAAGGGGCATCTGTCAGCGCAGTAAATTACTGCACCTAAACATATGTGTAGATGGTGACATTGGGATTAGTTTACTCCAGCTCAAATTGAGCCAGAGTATATTCAGTCACATTAATTTCATGTGTAGACATGCACACTAGTATGCAGAAATTTGAGCAGGAAAGGAGGCACCAGTCACTTAGAATGGCTACAATTTTCTATCTTTTGGGAAGAGATCTAACTCAGACAGATTACTTGAGAAGGGAACAAGCAAGGGGGAAGAAGAACCAATTAAAAGAACTATTTCAGTAAAACAGCCTTCCATAGAAGCCGTGGTGGGAACTAAAACTGCCTTTTTCTCACAGAAGATTTGAGGGAGATTAACAATGATGTCATCACTTCAGATTGAATCCATCCTCTTGCACACAAGCTCTACAGCTCAAGGGAGTGAAACTGAAACTGGTGCCTTCCTGAACCAGCTTTAGTGGACCTAGTCTTAGAGTTAACATAAACCCAGGCAGTTAATGCAGGGATTCAGGACCTCACTTACCATTTTTACAAGTTTCAGATGGATTGTTTCACTTCAGTGCACTGGCTAATTTACAATGAAATGAATTTAAGATGAAATAGGTATCCTGACTTAATACTCATTCATCCTCTCCTAGATGGTAGCTCTGAGGTTCAAACCACAAACCAGCATGAAAATCTCTAGGGCGTAGATGATACTTTGATGGGTATATTGTAAAATGCATAAAATGGAATTATAGATAAGCCAGGTGCTTATTTCACGTGACTGAAGGTAAAATGGAGATTATGAGCCCTCACTATGAAACATCAAATCTTTAATGTAGTGAATGCAACAGACTGATCCTTTATCCAGTACCCTTTTTTCCCTTTATCCCATTTCCATTTCTCACCCTTCTTGCTGCCACCATGTTTTAGACCTTTTTCCCTTCCAATCAAGGATGGTCACTATGAGATGCAACTCAGACATAGCTTGTGAAGTGACAAAGAGTGGTGTCCAAGAGAAAACACACTGCTACTTTTTTCCCCTGGTTTCACAAATGGCTCATTGCCTGATGGGCTCTGTGATTGCCAGGGAGCTGCATTTCTTTATTAGAAATGAAGCAGCTGTCACTTCCTGCTCCATTGTGAACAAATGGGTCAAGACACTTATCTGCTGTACAATGATGCATTTCTAGGGGAGTCATCACAGTTTAGTTGCTGTATACTAGTTAGGGGTCTGATCCATGACGTGTAATCTGCATCAAGTTGCCAGCATAGCTCTAAAACAAGCCTGGGGACCCTTTCCCTCATGCTGGTGGCAGTTCAGATATTTCTGTGCCTTCTGGCTGAACCTTGAGTATGTCTTCCCAGCCTTCTGAAGCATTTCATTACCTTATCTCCTTTATTTAAATGAATGCAGAGCACTTCTCCAGACAGGTTCCAGGGCTCCTGTTTATCAACATTCATGTAATAGTAGTCCTTTATCCACAGTATCTAGCTTTCCCTTAAAATCCAATCAATGACTAATTAAAGTTTTGCAAATAATTGAATTTACCTGGTCTAGTATCAGACAGACTGTCATCCTCATTTGATCTTGTTCACTTGTTTCACTGCTTTGGGGTACTTCTCCTCCCACAGTAAATCAACCTGCTACTCACCATTTTAGTTTTGTTTATTTTAAACATATAGCTTGAGGAGCCCAAGATGATTGGTGTAATGCAGTGGTCACCAACCAGCCAATCGTGATCGACCAATTGATTGTGGAGCCTCTGACAGTCCATCTTAGTTGGTCAGAAGCTCCACAATTGGGAGTAGCAGGATCACATGGCTAGGCTGAGACATACCCCTGGCTGCCCGGGCTGGGCTGGGTGAGTGGGGTCTGAGTCTGGGAGGTGGAGGAGGGGTGGGTGCTGGGTAGATCCTGGGGTGCCAAAAAGTGATCTTCACCATAACAAGTTTGGAAACCACTGGTATAATGGATCCCAACTGTTCTCTATATTCAAAATTATTCTAGTTGCAAAGCATCAACTCCAATGAATGGGGAAACTACTACAGCCACCCAGCTTCTGTGAATAATGACTTGAGAATAATTTGGCACCAAATTAATAATTAGCCTAAAGATGTCTCAAAACACCAGAAGCAGAGTCAGATAAAAATAAGGACCTTTGTTTAAGCCCTCCAGAGCACAAATGAGGGAACCTGGAAAAAGATACAAGATGGCTGCATCAGGCCTGAAGACTGGATCATAAAACCAATCCCACCCTAACACCAGAGCCTTTCAAACACTAATGCTAGACAGAAACCAGAATTTTACATAGCAACTTCACAAAGGTGTGCATAAGCCAATCAAAGATTGCAGAGGGAAAGAAAATGAGGGGAAAAAAAGGAAGTGGCGCTGTTGGTTTTGGAACATATGGTCCCTCACCTCAGTCCAGGGCAAAAAAAAAAGCAGAGGGTCCTTAATTTAAAAATTACCCTGGTGCTCAGGAGAGCCCCTCCTGGACCAGGACTCCATCGTGCACAGATTAAGAACAAAACTAAACATCCTCATCCCAAATAGCTAGATACAGACACAGGGGAGAACACAAATACAGCAAGACAACAGTGGTCAAACCAGCAGGCAGTGTACTCAAGGTGCTACTGGCCTACCCATAGCAAGAATTGTGTGATCAGCCCAGCAAGGAAGGATTTAAGGAGGTATTTGAAAGCAGACTGGAGTAACTTTAGTTTTTACAGGTTGATCCTTGGGTGTGAGGGGCTAACGGGGAGACAGAGTATTGAGACAATTCCAGGAGGGATTTAAGAAAGGGAAAAGTGATATTGCAGTAACCTTTTTCTCAACACGAACATTATTTTATGCTGCCTCTGCCACTTGGCACTACACAGGGAAGAAACTGAGCTCCATACAACTGGACAGGCGGAAGTAGGGAGACAGTTAAAAAGTGCTGCCTAGGGATGGCAACATCTCAGTACCATCTGATGTATAAGAGAAGAAACACACACGCACATGGTCCAGTGCTTACCTTGCCCTTGGACTTATTTTTAATTAATTTTATAGTACCAAGTAGATGTATCTACATGTACAATTACCATATAGCAATAAACTCTAATGTAGTTCACACCAAAATTTATTCCTCCCAGGCACCACATTTAAAACATGTGCCCAGGATCACAGCATGTCAAGCCAGATTGGAGCAGCCCCAGCTGGCAGAGGGCCCCAGGGGTCATCCTGCCAAACAGGACAGTCCCCAGCCACCTCCACCCTGGCTCAATGTGCCGTGGAGGGCCTGGCTGGGGCACAAGGGTGCTTCAGTGTGGAGCTAGCCAGCAGGCAGCCCCCACAGTGAAGCACCCTCATGGCAAAGTGTAGGGGGTGCACGCAGATGCACATGCACCTCCTGAGCATGGCGGTGACCCCTTACGAAAAAGCACTGCCAACACTGTCGGTGGCACCTGTGGGCAGTCACCCCTTGCCACCCCAACCCATCCCACCAGCAGTGTCTGCAGGTGGTCGCTGATCTCTGGTCGTCACTCGCCATCCACCCCTCCCTTGCTGTCGACAGCACCGACAGCATCTGCAGGAACTCCCCGCTTGCCGCCACCATGCTCCCGCTCCCACCACCATGCTCCTGCCACTGCCAGTGCCGCCATGCCCCCCCCAGCTGCCAGGGGCACACGTCGTTCATGACCCTCATGCCCAGCCAGGACAGTGTCCATACATGCACTGCTGTTGCATATTTTATTTTGTGGCAGGATAGTACTTCTATTTACAAGTACTACCCTGCTGTGTAGTTAATTAGTTTCCTGAGGCCTAATAGAGGCACATGTTCCAACTATTTGAGTGTGTCTAATAAAAGATACTGGATTTACCAAAAAAACCTTGTCTCTGTAGATGTGAGACATTTAATGCAGAGCCAATCAGTCCACAGTAAACATCTCATGTAAAAGTCTTGTATAGATCCACCCAATAACACACGTCATTTGTATTCTTTAAAAAAATGTTTTAAAGAAGCAAATTCCAAAGTTATTAAAGACAAATAGGCAGAAAGGCAACTGCATATTTTTCTTACACTCTACATGCAGAATCCAAATGTTCACAAACCATGGGAAAGCTTATTCAACATTTAATCTTGTTATGTAACTACATGGATAAGTAGCTTGCTGTGTAACTGCATAAATGTCCTCCTTTAGTGGTTCTTACTGTTGTCCTTATGACTGGAAATGCCTGTTGGACTAGCCTACCCAGAATCCTTAACAGGAAGGAGCTCAACACTTTAAAAAAGAACTGGGGACTGGTTAACTGTAAATTTTAGTGCCACTATTTTTCATTTTATTTATTTTACACACACACACACACACACACACACACACACACACACACACACGTGCATATCTCAATACAGATGGATGTCTCTTTCTGTCTCCCAAGTAAGTAAACTAAAATGGAGAGTAGCAGGATGTCTTCACAAGCAGAAAACCACAGTAGGTAAACAAGAAGGGTATGAGAAGGACAGTGTATTTAGTCCTAGAGTAATATGTTTCAAGTTTATAGACCTTTAAATTAGTCTTTTGAGGCATAGGTGCAAATTTCCTTCTAACAACACAACTCTGGATAGCACAGAGGAACAGATCAAATCTGGAGCCTAATTATGCTAGACATTGTGCCCCTGCATGATGAAAGAGAGAGTGCCTGCTCCAAAAGGTGATGAAACACAAGTACTAGGGATACACATTCTTATTCTCTCTTGTTTTTACAAAGAGGCAAAGACAGATTAATTGTTAAGCCGAATTCATACAAGGAGTGTAAACAACCTAGGAAATTGACTCACATCTCCCAGTCAGTACCAGCCTAGTGTCTTAATCACAGTCATCAATTTCTGTCCTTCTTCAGTGAAAACTTATCTCCCATTACCCCGATTAATTTCAAAATGAGATACATGCCATGTCACTCTTAATGCATAGAGCATTCCTTCAGTTACTTGCTTTCCCTCGCTAAACTGAAGAAAAGGGGTTATTTTTGCTCTCACTGCATTAGTGAATGAGGAAAAAGCCCGTAAGACAAAAATGAAAGTGTGCAGCAACTTCATTTTGAAGCAGGAAAAAAAGTAGTCTGGGAACTGATCAAACTTTTTTTGGTGCATTTATCAGATCCTGTAGCACAGAAAAGTCAAAATGTAATTATCTTCAGAAGCAGCAGCAAAGCCCCTTATGCTTTCATAGTCCCAAATGGAATAAAACACATATTGCATTTCATGCTTTAGATAACATCCATCTGTTTAGTATCAGAAAATGTTAGAGGACGGAGGATTTTGCATATTAAGGACACACTTGGTCTAAAATATTAAGTCGAGATCAATAGTTCATGACTGTGGATTCCAAAGAAAAGGTGTTTTGATACATCTTACAACTTTCATCTTTGAAACTGCCCATGGCCACAATTCATGTAGGTGTGCTAAGGTCAGAGCTAAGCTGATATCCACTAAGTAGGTGGTTTGTTTTTTTTACATAGTTATGGCCTTACCCAAGGCTTTGACAGTCTTCCTTCAGGCAAAACTCCCATTAATACAAACAGTTCCTTGAGGTTTGGCTCCATTTTGCTTTTGTGCAACCAGCTTATTGGCTTTGAAATTCAGGTCAATTTGAAATTTGAACCATATGACCAGTTTGCTTGGTTTCATTGCCTTTCTTTGAGGAGATGATCTAACTTTTATAAGCTGCATCTTATTGGGGGCATACACACATGTATTTACTCCAGCCTAGATTTACTGCACAGTAAAATACTGCACAGTAAGGGTTTTTGGGTAGCTGTCTACACATGCAGGGATTAGGAAGATTTGCTCCCAGTTCCCTGCAGCCCTGCAATGCACCCCTGTGGCCACCAGGGGGCACTCCAGGCTCCCCCGAGTGCTAGTCCAGAGGCTGTCAGGGAGCCAGGAGACAGCTGTCTCCTCACCCCGGGGGGGCTGCCTGCTGCTGCAGCCAAGACAATGTCCCCCTGTCCCAGAAGCCGGGGGCTCCTGGCCCTGGCTCCCTTATCAGGGACGCAGTGCTTGGAAAGAGCGGCTGGGGAGGGGCAGGGCCCAGCCCCCTTCCTCGATCTGCCAATGGGGCAGCTGTCATCTAGGTTGCTGCTAGCTGCCCTACCAGCAGATCAGGGCGAAGGGCTGGGACCTGTCTCCCACAGCTCTTTCTAAGCCCTGTGCTTCAATTACCCAATTGGGGCATGGGGTGGGACCTGCCCCTGACTGGGACAGTTCCCGGCCAGCCCCGGGCTGCATGGGAAAGTCTGCATAAGCAGCCTGGAGCTGGCAGTGGACTGCCTAAACCAGGACGGTCCCCAGGTACCTCCACACTGCACATGCTGCCTCATGCAGCCTGGGGCTGGCTGGGAACTGTCCCGGTCAGGAGCAGGTTCCAGCCAGCTTCTGGCTGGGTGGGGAACTGTCCCCATGCAGGGAGCTCCCAGCAGTTGATCTGTGATTGCAATTGCATTCAAGGAGCAGGGGCTGGGAGCTCCCTGCATGGGGACAGTGGGGGCTGGAGAGCTTGTTCCCCAGCCAGCCTGATAAGCAGAGCTGGGGGACGGGGCGGGCAGGGACAGGCTGGGGAGTTAGCTCCCCTCCAGCTCTGTGCTGGTGGAGCTGAGTGTGGGAAAAAGCTTCCCAGCCTGTTCCTGCACCCTGCCCCCCGCAGTGAACAAGCTCCCCAGCCCCAACCTGTAAGGAGCTCCCAGCACCAGCTCCACAACTGTGGAGCTACTGCTGGAAGACCCCAATCTCCCAGCCCAAGCCTCACAGTTATAGGGCTCAGGCTGGAAGACCTTTATCTTCCAGCAGTGGCTCTGCCACCATAGGGCCACTGCTGAGAAATACTTATCGCACAGCCCAAGCCCCATGTCACGGGGCTCAAGCTGGGAGAGAAAGGTCTCCCAGCCTGAGCCCCATGACTGCAGGGCGCAGTTTGGGAGGTAAGTATCTCTCAGCGGTGGCCCCACAGTCACAGCTCTGCAATTGTGATCTGGGTAAATGGGGCTTGGAGATCCGTGCTGCCGGGACAAGGGGACATCATTTCCACCCAGGCTCCTGCAGCAGAGCTCACCCCAGCAGGAGGAAGTTCCTGGGGGCAGGAAGCTATCTCCTGCCCCTTCATGGATCCCTGACCGGGAGCAGATCTGGCTCCTGGCCAGGTGTCTAAACAAATGCTATGGCACCACTACTAATGTCAAGTAAATTTGCTACTTGCATTTGCAGGTAGCAAATTTACTCAGGATTACAGAGATTTACTGTGAAACTAAGCATGTGCATGTGTATACTCACATGCTTAGTTTCACAGTAAATGATGCTAATTTACCATTAAGCATCTCATGTAGATGCACCCATTCTTACCCATAGTCATTCAGTTTCATTACAAAATACGTTTTCTTTTTTCTTACAGAAGTTGTTGAGAAGATATATGGTTTGGAAGGCTTAGCTTATCTTCCAGTTACCACTAACACTTCCTACGTCACATCAGGCAACTCAAACAGAGCCAGAAAGAGGTGTAGCTACCTAACCACTTTTAGGCATCAAAATTTAGACCTTCAGGACTCCCAGACAATTACCTAGGTGCCCAAATTTCTATCAGTAGAAATCTGGTACTCCGGACACCTACATTTCTTTCACTGGGTTTATGCCCTGATAGCTGCTTATGCCCTGATAGCACTGAGCTACTTGGTGCCTAAGTCCCAGCAGATTTCCCACAGTAGGTTTCCTGCCTACTGCCTTTCCAGGACCAGCTATGATGGGCATTCTCAAAACATGACTGACAGAGGAATCCTTGCAGAGAATGGAGTAAGACAGTGGTGGCACTGGCAAGCCCATTTACTACAATATTAAATTGATTAGTGCACTCTTTAGGACATGGGCCACTTAAGTTATCAACCCTCCTTCTGCCTTATTCAGAACAAGGAATTATCCTGCTCTCCCACCTCCCAGGGCTATGTGTTAGGCTGCTATTCTAGAATTGAGCGCTTTGTATCTTCTACCAAAGCTGTTTTCTACTCTGTATAAATAAAGTGTCCACTGGGTCCCTGAAACTATACATGAAAGAAATTGTGCTCTATACCCCAGGGCATTCACCTGGAATGAGAGACAAAGCCAAGTTCAAGTCCCTGCTCCAGTGAATACTTGTTTATGCAAAGTGCAACAACAACAATAGGAGAGACAGAGACAGAGACACCCGCCCCAGAGAACTTGATTGTCCTAACCACTGGCCATCTGCCCTGGCTGACATATGCCATGAAACAAGGTTAAAATACGAAAATAAAGTCTAAGCAATAAATATCAGCCCCTTACTACTGCTCCTGTGTGACAGACCTTCAACATACCATAAATCTAAATGAGCTGAACCTGAAGAAAGACTGTAGAAAAAAAGAATCTAACCTCTCTTCCATTGTCTCTAGCCTCTCTAGTACAGTTGTTCTAACCCAGGGGTAGGCAACATTTATGTCTGGAGTGCTGAAAAAACCACAAGGTCTACCATGTAAAGTAACAGAGTGCCAGCATGCCAGAAAAAAAATGGGAGGAGGTACATTGTAGGACACAGTGCATATTCATACAGTTAATCATGATAAACATTACTTTCCATGGTACAGTAAATACCAGGTTTTCTAAAAATTCTAAGGCTGGTGACAATAAATAAAATTTTGTACACTATCTTTGTTCTTGTATAGTCTTTTTTGTGTTAAGCACGTTATGATGAGAGTGAGAAGAAAAAGAGAGAAAGAAGAAAAAAGAGGAGAGAGATATAAAAAAGGGGGGAAGAGAAAGAAAGAAGAGAAAAAGGAGAGTTGAGAGAGAAAAAAGGAGAGAAGAGAGAGAAGACAGCAAAGAGAAAGGTAAAGAAAGAAAAGAGGAAAAGAAGTAAAAAGGGGAGAGAAAATGAAAAAATAGAAAAAAGGAGAGAGAAAAGAGAGAAAAAAGGAGAGAAAAGAGAAAAAAGAAAAAGATGGAAAGAAAAAAGAAAAGGGGAAAAAAAGAGAAAGAGGAGACAAAAAAGAGTGGGAAGAAAAAAAGAATAGAGAAAAAGATAGAAGATAAAGGAAGAGATAAAAGAGAGTGTATGTCTCTTGCTACCAATGTCTCCCACTGCGACTGGCTGTGGCTCAGGCCTGCTGGTTGAGGACAGTGTCCAGCAGAGGAAGGCAGTGACATCCCAAGAGCAGCCACCAAGTTTGGGGCTCTCAGGCCTCTCCAGTGGTCCTGGAACATGGGAAGTCCAGGCAAGGGCTGGTAGAGAGGGCCCAGCTGGGGCTCTGGCAGACAGACACCCCACCCCATCTGGGCAGAAGCAGCACCCGGGCACCACACACCAGGGCCAGACACTCAGGGCAGGGTCCAAGCAGCACAGGGAGAAGCCGGCATAAGTATGGGGGAGATATTGTGGGCATTCCAGGGAAAATGTCTCTGCGTGCCACTAATTGGCACGTGTCAGGGGTTGTCTATCGCTGTTCTAACTTTTTAGCCTCAAGGCACTCCTCATTAGACTCAAGGCACCAAAAGATGTGCCAGGTCCTCATTTTCACATATTTTTTGACTAGAGAAAAATAATAGAACAATTCTCCTGTTGCAACCAACTCCAGAAAGACCACAACAGGTCAGAATGGTTTTGACACTATGTATTCCTATTCAAAATCTCTGGACACATCCAAATGAGTATGCACGTGCCTCTCAAAGCATCTCAAAACCCTTTGAGACAAAGCAAGAGGCATATACGGGAACAAAAAGGTTTGCAACACGAGGGCAAAATTAGACCCCTGGATATCTAGGGGTCAAAAAATATCCAGAGCAAAAAAAGTGGGGCAGGGCACAGTCCAGTGTCCTGAGGCAACTGGAGGCTCAGGTCCTCCACAGAGATGCTCTGGTAGCCAGCCAGATGCTCTGGTAGCATCTCTATGGCTGGCCCCTGCCCTGGTCCTGAAGCACACTGCCTACCTGTGAAGGGCACGCAGCGTGCCAGCCACAGGAAGCTGGACCTGGGCTCCATGCCAGTAAGTAGAGGATGAGAGGGGCTGGAGGACGGGGGACTTTGGGGGGATCTGCCTGCCCCCTGAGCCCCCCAATCAGTGCCCCACCCAGCCCCCTCTTCTGCTTACCCCCCGAGGCCCCCTGGATCATTGTCCTGCCCAGCCCCAGCCACTGCCAGCTTCCAAAGGCCCCCAATCACTGCCCTGCCTGGCCCCATCCCCTGCCAGCTCCTGCAGCCTGCCACTGGCTGTCTAACCCAACCCCAGCATCCTGGCAATTTTAAAAAGAAGAAAAAAATGTCCCACGTTTGCAGGCAGTAGCAGCTGCCACCAGGGTCACTGGGGCCCCCTGGCAGAGCCCCTCCCCCCACAGCACGGGGCAGTGGGGATCAGCCCCAGCCACCTGGCA
>JAGPOW010000304.1:26329762-26354754 GCA_030014935.1 Caiman crocodilus
TCTCTCCCATATATATATTAGTGGTCTTCTGTTTTAATTGTGGAGGAACATGGATTTTGGGGTATTTTACAGCATGACTTTGGGAATTTTTTATTAGGGATTTTTCAGTTTTCAAATAGAAAACACCAGAACTCCTGGTACCTTAGACTGAGCAGGAGGCAGCTGACCTCCTGGCCAACTGGGGCCAGGAGGACATGCTTTGACAGTTCAAAGCAGGCCACCACACCCAGAACATCTTCTGGGCAATAGCTGCCCAGATGGCCGGGCAGGGGCACACATGGCAGTAGTGCCGCACAAAGGCCAGTTCTGCAGTCGCAGTCCATTGGCAGCTGACCCAGAGGGGCAGATGCCTCTACTGGCTGTGCAGTCCCCATCTGAATCTGGCAGGTGCACAGCAGGTCACAGCCAGGCAGCAGCCCCCACTGCCAGACCCCTGCAGTAGATAGAGAGTGCAGGGAACTCTCAGGGCTGCTATAGCTGGCACAAGGGGTAGTGTCCCCAGGTGCCAAAGTGGCCGGGCCCCAGAAGCTCATGAGAGCTAGTAGCCCTGAGCTACTTGCAGGACAGCTTTTTGTACTGATGGGGCCAAGACAGGGCAGCTTTTTACACTGCTAGGACCTGCACAGGTACTGACCCCAGGCTGTAGCTCCTCCTGGCTGCAGATCTGGGAGGAGCCAGACAGGGTTATTTTGCCCCAAGTGGCACATCTTGCACCACACCAAAGTGCATGTGCAAGCACATGTGCTGAGGCAAAAAGCCCCGGCTCAAATATGAACCGCTTCTATTTGACCTGCTGCAAGCGCACATGCCTGCATGCGTGGACGCGCCCTCTGGGTTTATCTTGTGAATCATGTTTGTATACCTAACAGTGCTAAGATTGTTTTGCATCCTTCACACAAAGTCCAGAAAGACCACAACAGGTCAAAATGGTTTTGACACTATGGATTCCTATTTGAAATCTCTGGGTTTATCTTGTGAATCATGTTTGTACACCTAACAATACTAGGATTGCTTTGCATCCTATGACAGCCTTGAAAGGATTTCAAGGCCCAACAGAGTGCTACAGGGTCTTGGTTAAGAATCACTGCATTAGCAACTGGCCAGACACAAACCTACTGCCACTTCAGCAGGCTCATGTTTCCTCCCTCAAGGGAACTCTGAGATCAATATATATGGTTTCCTGATCTCTCTTCTGACATCTTCATGGAAAAATACAATGGGCAGTGGGAGGGAGGGGTTCCTTTAAGCACAAGTAATTGAATTCCCAGAGGAGAAAAAAGGAGATTGGTCATACACAGCCTAGAGTTGTGTGAACTTTACGGGATTTCTGGTGAAACTTCTGTGCTAATTCATCTGTTCCTATACAGGCCTTACAGCCTTGTGGGGGTTGATGGGAAGAGGGTTAGAATAAACAGACAAGAAGCAGGCAGGCAGAGAGATGAGAATTTCCCAAGTCTAAACTTTAGCTTACATTTGTTTTCTTGCTTACCTGGAAGCACAAAGCAAACCCTACTTCGAACAATTTCACTTGTCAATAATATTGCTACACTGAGCAACAAGTGACTGTCTTGGATTTTAAGCAAATGCTTCTGAACTGTTACTTGGAAATATATGCTTGCAAACCTCAGACAGTGCCAGACTTGTAGGGCTAATGTGTTCCTGCTGCTAAAGATTTAATAAATGTTCTGAGGTTCATCTGCTAAAAAGCAGAGAAGGTAGAGACTGGATTTGAATGGAAAGTTTGCCAGCTGAGAAGGTAGACAGTCAGCCTAAGGCTCAGATCTGGAAAATTTGTTCCAAAAAAATCTCATTAAAATACAAAAATGAAAAGATTTGCTAAGTTTAGCAGCTATGTTAATTATGGCACATGATGTAGGTACTTCGTACTTTTCTTCCTCTCCCCCCCAAAACTATTTGCTCCTATAACATGAAAACCATGTTATTACAGTTATTTGGGGGGTTGATGAGACTAGCTTCCACCATCCCTATTCAGTTCATGTCATATCTTGCTCATACAATATTGCCAATTCCAACCATTAAAAAAAAATCATGAGCCAAATCCTCAAATCATGAGAGGTGAAAGATAAAATATATATTGTGGTTTTGGTCTGTCTTTGGATAATAAAGTTCCTTGCTCTCTCCCAGTGGGTGCGTATGTTTGTGTTTACTATGCAATCCTGTGCACCCAAGTCCTAGGGTTACCAGCTTTGTCAAATTGTATGGAGTCCAGAGATTTCTGGAAAACAAAAATAATGCTCCCCTGGGAATGGGGGATGCCAGATAACAAAATATGCCAGTTAATTGAGCAACCCTGGCTACCATTTCTCCCACCACATCTGGGGTGTCCCTCTGCCCCTCCTGCAGCATCACTGCCCCTCCCATAGCATTGCCGCCCCTCCTGGGGGACAGGGAGGTGGGCCCTGCACAGCCTGTTATGCCCCCAGGCCATGGGGGGCTCAGTAGCACAGGCTGCTTTGATTCAAACCACGGGAGCTCAGAGAAACCGGAAGTGCCACAGCGGGCACTTTCAGTTTCACTTTATCTTACAAGCTGGCGTGCCGGTTAGTGGAGCATGCCAGCTTGCAAGATGCCAGATAACAGAACTTTTAACTGTACATCAGTTACAGAGTGCAAGTCTAAGCACAGCTGACTGATCATTATGATAGGGCAGTGACCTGTGAGCAGAAGCCAGTGAGTCAGGACTTTTTTGTTGTTTTTTTTAAAGAGCTGGGAGCTGGGGTGGGTGCAGCAGCCCTGGGGAGTGGTGAGAAAGTAGGTGGGGGTTGGAGGGCCCATGGCAGAGCCCTCCATGTGGCATGGGACAGCGGGGGGCAGCAGAGATTGCCCCCATACCAGGCAGGAGTTGGTAAGTAGGGGCTTTTTGTTTCAGAGCTGGGAGCTGGGGCGAGCAGGGCAGCCATTGAGAGTGGGCTGGGGAGGGGCCTGTATGATCTGGAGATTCAGCCACATTGTTGGCAGCCGAATCTCTGAACCGGATTCGTCCGAATCATTTTGGGACACTGATTCGAGTCACCAAATCAAATCACCTTCCCCCAAAAGGCTGAATCCAAATCCAAAGCAAATACTAGCTGCTTCACACAGGCCTACTAGGCTAATGCGTCTGGGACTTGTTATACAAATTTTTAAGTAGCTCCTGGATCTCTTAACCCCTTGATTGTTCACACATTAACACATAAAACTAGTTTTAAGCATTTCTTAAGTGCTTTATAGTATGTCACTGTAAGGCAGGTCTCTCTCTGATCTGTGGTACCCATTCATGTGTGGCCATCCCCCACAAATAAGTCACTCAAATTGCAGTCCTCCAGCATCCCTGGATACAGGGTCACCTCCCCAGCCTCCTTCTCTGTGTGGGCAAACCTTCCAAACCATGAACTGTATCGCCTAGGGCCCAGCTCTGGCACTATGCAAACTCTCCCTCTTGCCCCCAGGGGTATGACCTTCCCACCCCCCGGGGTGCAACCCTGTGCAAACAGACTGCAGAGCATGTGCTATCTAGCTGAATGTCAGGGAATGGATTGTTCCTGGAGTGGGGTCTTGGAAGGCGAGTGGGGAATATGAGTACCGAATTGGGTCCCCATGAGCTGATGCTTCCTTCCTGGGACAGGGTAAGTAGTTACCCCAAAAATACCTTCCCTCACTGCTCCCACCTTCCAGCCACCCCAGGAAGCATGACCAGCACCTCCTGCACTCCAGTCCCAATTTATTAAAACACAAGACCTTCCTTAATTTACTACTTCTTTATTTCTTTTTACATTCTTTTTTCCTTACTTTTTATTTAATCCTTCAGTGGCTGACTTTCTTCATTTAACTACCCTTCCCCTATCCCCATTTCCTTTCTACCTCCCATCTCATTACCCACCTGCATCCCATAAACTCCCTGCTGTCCAGCCCAACCCATCTCTCTCACACCCCAACCTAGAACAGGGATAGAAAACAGTCCTGGCTCACTGGCTATGTAGTGGCAACTCACAGCTGTAGCTTCTAGTCAGACCCCTACACGCCAGTCCTCTAGTGACAAGTCACAGCTGTGCAAGTGGGGGACAGTCAAAGAAGGGTTTTAGCCTTAATGGGTGGCGGCTCCAAACTCAAGCTAGCACTAATGCCAATGGATATTTCAGCAACATGTAACAAGGTCCTCACATTCATGCTTGCACTTGTGCTTGTGCTGGCCCCTCAAAAATGGGCACTATTGCTCTGGAGAGAAGAAAAAATCAGAACATACCACCTGCTTTTATTTCTACAGCTCACTTCTTTTCTGCTCCCTGTGCCATATTTATTGGTCACTCCTTTCCCTCATCATTTTGCCTTTTTTTTTTTATTTAGTCTTAATTAAAAAAAAATAAAAATCAACAATTCAACCCAAGAATCTTCATGGGCCACCAACAATGATGCACAGTCTGAGTTTGGATCATTACATGTTTCCCAACCAAAATGCAGCTCTTCTCTAGCTACTGCTTCAATTAATCATTCTGTCCAGGTTTTTTGGTGGACTAAATTAATGAACATAAAATATTGTTATGTAAACAGATCAGTATGCATAAACCTGGAGCATGGTCAGTCCCACTGTCTTGAGAAACCTTTGTTTTTCTCATAACTGAAGTTCAAACATAATGGTTGAGCACCTGCACAGAAGAACTAGACTTTGGGTTCACTTCCAATTTTCAGAAGGGGATGTGATCTCTAATCACTCCAACAGCAAGGGAGGAGTTTAACCAGCTGCTCCAGAGACTTTTTAAAATCCACTTTTTAGTATAATCTCTAAACAGACAGCACATCATTTGGCAGCTTAAGTGAACAAGAATATTACTCAAGTGGATTTTTCCCCCCTTAGCAAAAACTAAAATCCACTGAGTATCATCAATCACAACTTTTCCTTTATTTTTGATGTTTTTTGGTTTTTTTACATGAAAACCCCTTATTTGCCTTCCAAACCCTTTGTTCATTTTCTTATAGCAGTTGTTTGTAGGTAGCACTAATATATTAATTAACAGACACTTTCTTTTCAAGGAACAGGTGCAGGAGTAGGACTACTAGGATGATTACGAAAAGAGAGAGGCTGTCTTCAGAGAAGAGATTTGACTCATTGCTCTAGTAAAACAAAGCTGAGAAGGGATCCAACTGATCCTTATAACACAGCTATAGGACCATGTTAGTTCATGAGTAAGAGTGTATAAAGTGGTCATGATAGATTTAGGCAGGAAGTTAAGAGGCTTCTAATTAGAGTGAGGTTCTGACCAGCTGAACTAGTAGAAGCAAAAATGACATAATTTTTAAGGTGGAGTTTGTTATATTTATGCAGAAGATTATAGAACATAGTCATTTGTGACAATGAGGGAGATTTCACACAATAACTTCAGAGGTCCCTTCCAGTCATGGGCCGATCAAGGATTTTGAAAAGGGGAGTAAAGAATGTGTGGCACATAATCAAATATCATATGAAATATTTTTCTCCAGTTAAAGAGAAACTAGAAGCTTTATTAATATGCTGGGGGCTAGCACTGTATTATTCAGCTTATGATCGGAGCAAATATAACTATTGGCATTTGCAGTAATTTGCTAGATTACATATAAAATTTAAACAACACAACAAAATAAAAATAGTCCAAAGATAGCCATTAATCTTGTAGTCATTATAGTTATACATCTCTTATTCGGGTTCACAAAACAAAATCTTTCCTTCTTGTGTGTCTTGACAGTGCCTTTAATACTTCACTGTCAGTCATTTCAACATATGGGTTAATATTACCACATCTGAGACAAGGTTTTTAACTAGGCTATGAAATAGAAGAGAGGCATTACCAAGAATAACTAACATAAGGCAAATTTGCAAAAGAGCAAATAAATAGTGGAACATCAGGAACATTAAAAAGGATAAAGGTCTGTTAACACCTACGGACTAGAGAGAAATTAGCAGGCTGTTGGTTTTAAATTTTGCATGGAGAAGAAATCAAAACGGGGTGTAAGCATACCACTTGCTAACATGGGGAGAGTGTCCGCCCCAAGTTGAAGCATAGCAACTGGTGATGACTGTACACATCTATGGAGCACAATCAACTGTGCCGTACTATGTTGCAGCACAGCTGCATGGACAACATCTGTTTCCAGCCCTCATGACACTAGCTTAAGTTCATTTCTTCCTAATATCTTTGTTCCCAAGCACTAACTTACAACAGTTTAACTTAACAAGTCCAATAAAGGTCAAAGATTTCTTTTTTTTTAAACAAAGCATCTCTCCAGAAACCCTCCCTTCTGTTTTGCAGCAACCAAAGCACAATAAACTTTTAGTCTTTGGAGACAAATCCATTGTATTCAAATCCTCTTGGCATTCCGTATCATAACCTCTTCCATCAACATGAGTGCTTTTGCAAACAGTAATTCTTTTCCACCACAGGATATTCTGCAGCTGTCTTACCAGTGAATCTAATCAACCTTCAGCAGTGAGTTAAATTATTACAAATATGAGACTGATTGAAATGAGTGAGTCCTAACACTTGATCCTGGTATGAGAAAATGAGGCCTTGCATATTTAAACACAAGCAAATCTAATAAGGTATAGAATAATGACCCGAGGTGACAGAATTGTGCTGTCCATGTTGGATGAATTAATAAAACACTTGGTTAAATCAACTGAAAATGATGTGAAACTTGTATTGGTTTTCCATCCCTGGTGCTATTTCTGCATAGGAAATCTTAAAATTGGGCCTAGCAGACACATCCTACCATCATTAGTAGAAAGGGGCCCAAATTTCAGCTCCAATCATCCCAAATTACTGAGGTAGCTTAGAACGAGCCTTTGCAGGTGTGACCCCCTGGTTTTTTTACATCTGTTTCTGCTGAAAGGATGGTTTTAACAGGTCCCAGGGTCAGTAGGGTTGTGCCACTGAAAAGTGGTAGGTGCCTCCAGAAATGTTACCTATAACAGTCTCCAGAATAATTCTGACATAGACTGCTGTAATCCCATCCCACCATGCTCTCTCACTATGATTCTCTCCCAACTCCATTGTATCAGTAAGAGAATCTACCATGACTGCAAGGGAGAGAAAGTTTCACCTGCAAGGGGATGACACATTCCGATTGGCTGAGGGCAACAAAAGACTGGGTCTGGTATGGAGTGGGTGCATCTACATGTGCAATTAATGAGCAGTAAGGTTACTGTGCAGTAAAATAAGGTGCAGTAAGATGTGGTGGGGAACACATCTGCACCCAACAGATCTCATGTGTAGACTTGTGCCCAAATGGAGCAGCCCTGTGCAGGGCTGGTCCTGCCCTGCTCTGCCTCCCTGCAGCAGCCACAGAGAGCTTCAGCCTGGGAGACAGCACAGCTGTATCCTGGGCCCCATGCACATCAGGACAGGTCCCGATGTGCATGGGCCTGGGAGACGGCTGCCCCTGCAGCCAGCACAGCTCCCCCACATTGGGGCTTAGCCAGGCAGCACTAAGCAGCCCAGCTGCTGCCTAGGCTGACTGGGAGCAAAATTACTCCTGGTCATCATCTATACATGTGCTACTTCACATTACCCAATATGCTGTTTATCTAGTACCTGTATGTGTTAGTACTAGCAAACAGTGCATTAGACTAACTTAATGCAAAGTAAATCCAGTGCACACATAGACAGTGATGCTTTACTGTGCACTTAATTATTCTAATGCACAGTAAAGCATCTCATGTAGACACACCCATTCTGTAGGGGTATGCAAAGTGGGCCCTATTTGATTCAGATTCAGCTCGAATCCAGGACAGTGATTCTATTAGTTGATTCGGACCACAGTACCCAATTCAATTCAGCCGAATTCAAATCTGAAGATTCGATGCTGATTCAGAGAATCAGCAATTCAGCCACAGATACAACTATAAACATTTTTTCTGCATAGCTCAAGGTACCAGATGTGGCTTGTGGTTTACTGCAATGCTGGGGAACATAGAGTCCCACAGGAGTGCAGAGGGGCCCTTCACGTGTTCAGTGGTGAACCCAGAAGTACTTCTGGTCCATGTGGGTAATAAAGAGTGACCCCTTGACTATCCCTACGGATAGTCTGCAAGCAGATACAGTTTAACAGCTCTTGAGTTCCCATGGTCTTTTTGGTTGCGGCATTGGCTGTGAAGTTTAAGGGAACTGCCGGTACGGAGTGAGGTACACAGCGCTGAAGTACCTCACGGCGGAGCGAGGCATTTAGGTGTCTCGTAGTGTGATTTCACATAGCTTATCTAAGGTCTATTTAAGTTGTAAGTAAAATATTTCTTTTCTATATCGGCTCGGAGTCTCTCGTGTGGGACGGGAAAGAATAAGAAACAGGGCACCGTGTTCCTGAACCCTTTCATCCTCTGCCTGTCCGGTTGGAGGTCAAGCTTCCTCCCAATTCCTCCTCACAGTCCACTTCTGTGTCTGAGAAGGAGCATGCTGGGGCCCTCCTCCATACCATCCCAGTTTGGCAATCAACCTGAGGGGGACCCCACGTGCCCCCACCAGACCCAGAAGGCACCAATCACCCAGCTGAGAGGGCCCCCCCGGCATGCTCCCTGGCAGACCCAGAAGTGGACTGGAAGTGCTTCTGGTCCACTTCTGGATCTGCTGCTGAGCATGCTGGAGAGCCCCCCGTGCTTCTGTGGGATGCTCCATGCGCCCCAGCATCGCAGCATTCATTGGCACCTGCTACCTAACGGTATGTAGAAAAAATATTTAAAGCTGTCTCCATGTCCAAATCCTCGAATCTTTCTGAATCTCTCCTAATTGTTTCGGAGGTTTCCAATTTGATTTGGAGAGATTAAAGGGTCCTTTGATTTGATTCAGGTTTGGAGATTCGGCCACCAAACTGGGCTGAATCTCCACTGAATCAAATCAGGGACCAAAGCTTCGCACAGCCCTACCATTCTGTACTCTTAAGGTGCCTAAATGCACTATTTTAATTTCATCCAGAGTACTTATCACTTCCAAAGACAGTATTATCACATGGCTATAGCTCATTACTGGCCATATTCAGCCATGCTTGATTGCAATAAGCACAGTAGCTATTAAAATGTGGACTACTTTAACTATATTTGTATACTTGAAGTAATTCAGAGCCCATAGTATATATGCAGGTTATAATGGTGTACTTGTAATTATCACTATTTCTGCATGATCAGGGAAACAAGGCACTCTAATGCTTATATAAATGTTTGCATGCTATGGCTGTATCCACACAGCTATTTTAGGGGTGCAACTCTTATGCCAACCAGCATGGTTACATGACATGCAAGATCTGCTTAGAGATCAGGTCTAGCAGCTTAGCACCTTAATAGGCGCTAGAAGGCTTAAGTATAGAATAATAGAAAAGAGCTGGAAGGAACTCCAGCAGGTTGTCTGGGGCCAGCTCCCTGCTCAAGGCAGGAACACCCCTGTCTGAAGCATCGTAGACAAGTAGTTGTCTAACTTGCTCTTAAAGATTTCCAAGGATGAACAGATGCACAATTTATCATTGGGTGACAGGAAGAGTTTACTACATAGTAGCTGCTTCATGGTAACAGCCCTTGTGCATGGCAAGGATGTTATACTGGTATAGAAGTATCTTTCTAGCGTTTTAATTTCACCCATACTAAAGGGCGTGATACTGCTACAACTGTATCAGCAACACTGAAACTATTCTGTGTGTGTGGAGAAAAGCCCTACAATTCTATTTTTTTCATAAGGATGACAGTGTCCGCCCCTAATGAAAGGCCTGAGGATTACAACTGTCCCAGTATTTTTGGAGTCAAGTGTTCTGAAAGATTTTTAGATGCTCAGTCAGCAAGTCAGCCTACACAGACTTTCTTTTTAATTGAAGATGCATCATTTTCCACCACAAATGTATTCTTGGTGGGCAGTCTTCATCAAAATTCCCCCTCACTGAAGCTGAGCTTGCGAAACCCTCATAATTAAGTTTGTGGCCATTTTACTCACATGAGCAGCCCCAGTGATGCAAGAATAAGGCCCAAAAGAATACACATGATAGAGGGTCAAATTCTAATTACCGTATTTCGTAGTGTATAGGTTGACAACCACTCCCCACCCCCACCTTTCCAATCTGAAAGGCAAGGATTTTCATAGGCATGGTGTATAAATTGGGGCCGGGTTCAGCGCTCATCTGGCATGGCCCCATCCCCTGAAAGTGGTGCTGCCAGTGCTGCTCACAGGGGACAATGGTGCACCAGCTGAGCATCAAGCCCAGCCAAGCCCAGCCCCATCCCCTGCAAGTGGTGCCAGGCTTGCAGGGGATGGGGCCACTATGAGTGGCACTACCAAAGACTGAGCCCAGCACCACCCACAAGGGATGAGGCTGAGCCAGCTGAGCTCTGAGCCCAGCCCTGTCCCCTGCAAGCAGCACTGGCCTCAGCATTCAGCAGTGACACTCACAGCAGACAGGACCAGGCTCGCTGCTTGGCCCATCCCCTGCAAGCCCAGTGCCACTTGCAGGGGATGGGGATGGCGCTCAGCTGGTGCAGCTTCATCCCCTGCAGGACATGCCAGGCTAAGCATTTGGCAGCCATGCTCATGGTGGCCCCATCCCCTGCAAGCCTGGTGCTACTTGCAGGAGGACAGGGATGGGACTAGGGCTGGGCTCAGCACTTGGCTTGTGCAGCCTTATCTCCTGTGAGTGGCACCAGCAGCCCCGCTTGCAAGGGATAGGGCCATGCCAGTTGAGTGCCGAGCCCAGCCCCATCCCCTTGCCCTGTGAACAGTTCTGGGCTCAGCACCACTTGCAGGGGACAGGGCTGGGTTCAGCACTCAGCCGGCACAGCCCCATCCCCTGCAAGCAGTGCCAGCATGGTGTATCAGTCAAGTTTGATTTTTCAGACACAAAAACAGGGCTTCAAAACCTGACTTACACAACCATGAAATATGGTACCTTATTCACACAAAGTACCCAATGCCTCATTATTTGAAGGAGGTAGCGTGAGGAAAATGCTGTTTACTGTGAATACAGTATCAGAAACTGGAACTGGCTATGTTTAGAATATTCTACTGCACATATATTAAAAGGTGATACTATGGGGTAATCATCCTGCTTTAGAGGCAGCCCAAAGATGCAACTTACCATGCAGTGAGATCAGATGATGTGTGTGTAAATTGCTGATACTTCCTCTCACTTAACCTCTTTTCCCTTATCTCTCTGTCCTTAGACTTATCCCCACTGGAAGTATTTGAGTGCTTGGAAAAGTGCTTCACACATAGTAGGTGCTGCTGTAAAATGGATAACAACAATAAAGCATTCATCACAATGGTGTCACTGCCAGCAGGGTTATTTGCTTCACATTGCAGTTAAGAAAAAAAAACCCTAACAAGGATGTCAGCTCAGCAGACAAGGAATCCCCCTCCTTTTCCCAGGCTATTGCAGAACATAAGCATTCTGAAAGTTCCTCTCTTCCTGTTCAAAATATTGACCTTGATGTCCTGTCCTTTGCAATAGTCCTTAGAATCCATCATCTGCAAATGAAGTTTAAGTCAGAAAACCTAATTAGTAATAGAGACAATGAACAAACAAGCTAGGGGGAAAAAGAACTCTGTGCAGGTGGCCAGAGCTTCCCTGAATAATTCTTTGTGCAATGGTCATGCTTCAAAAATTTAATTCCCCATAATTTCATTTTGTATGGAGAGGAAGAAAACCACAAGCAAAGTGATATAGGATTTCATTTAGAGTCTGACAGGCACATCTATCTAAAGTTTGTCTGTAATAGCTGCAGCTACTGTACCTTTCTTCCAAAATATTTAATGGGGTGAAACAAGAAGAAATGCAACTTTTGGGACCAACTTGGCATTTCTGTTTCCTACTTTTGTCTATTAAGAAACAGTACAAGAAAAAGCCTCCCTACTGCCAGCCTGATTGCCTTAATCTGATGGTTCTTATTGTCATCCAGACTTGATTGCTTTCTGATTCTTGTCTGTGATAAGTGGTCATAAAGTAGTTGAAATTATAGCTGTTTTTCAGAAGACAAAGGGGAGGCCACTTGATTATGCTATGTTGTGTCACCGCAATTAAAAGTTGTTTTAAAAGCTGAATTGCTGCCATAATTTAAATGTGTTCTGACTGCAAAAAGTGAGTCTACTCAGAAAACCTGGGTGCTCCTGGATTTACTCTCACAAATTTTCCCAAATAATTAATGGCCCTCCTAGGTATAAATACTGACATATACAACCAAAAGGACTTCAGATTTTCTTTTGGCCTTTAAAACTCTCTCTGTTCTGAAAACACATTTGACTCAGTGTAATTATTTAAGGGCTATCCATTTTAGACTTAAGCAGCTAAAGGAGATTGTCAGCAGCGTAAAGGGGAGCTAGGTGCCCAACTCTCATTGGCTGTCAGTGAAAACTGGCTGTTTGACTCACTTTATGTCTTTGAAAGTCTTCCTCAAGTCTGTAGGAAAACAAATTTTCTGCTCAACAAGAGTCCTTCTTTCCCACTATCCCTTATATAGGACAGTTATTGAAGAGTTACTTTGTAAACAGCCAGTGCTAACACAAGCAGCTAGCACCAAGGCTCTAGAGAATTGCCAGCCATAAGAGTTTATTTTGATGATGAAGAGCTTGCAATCAGATATCTGGCAACCTATTTTAGGGAGAGGAGTTTCTGCTGATCCAGTAAGATCTGGAAGCATGAGCATTTGCCTGCGTGTGCCAAATTAAGCTGAGCTGGGACTGAACGACAACTCTCTCTGGGTCCTTAGCTTTTATTCCAAGATTGGAATTAGGAAAGAGCAAATGGGAGTTTCCGAATTGAGTTTCACCCCCTGGCAATGCCAATGGAAACTTCGTTCAAAATAAAGTGTGCATCTTTTCAAATCATGATCATCCATCTCTTTCTGAAGGGTTTAAACAGGCACAAATAGTCAATTGTTCAATTAACAACATTTTCTCAAGAGTGCCAACTCTGAAGCCTAGAGAAATGCAAAACTCTAGAACTCTTGGTTCAGAGATGATACCTTTTATTAGATCAACTGAGAAATCACAAAAAATTACCTTTTTCTACAAACTTCTGGGCTCATGCACCCTTTCCTCAGGCTCAGGGAAAATGAATGATGGTAAAAAGTCCCCAAAGGTAGGAAATAAACTTCATTTTTCCAGAGGAAGCTGAAGATGGAAGTGTGTTCCTCTGGGTCCATGAGAGTGTCTTTGTGAGTTGCTCTGTGTTGTGCAGATTAGGCAGGATTCCTTCCCTGGTGGTGTCAGATGGCAGACAGGCAGGGAAGTGTAGAAATCTTTCTTGCTGTTCAGCAGCAAGTTTAAAATTCAAAACTCTGAAGCCTAAAACTTAAGAGGAGAAGAAGGGAGACTATCTCCTCTCCTTCACTCAGCTTCCTCTTCCAGGCTAAGGACAGACATTACACATAAATGGGTTTAAGTCATCAGAAACTGGCTTAAACCTGTAACAGAACAGATGTTCAGTGCAAATAAACCAGTTTCAAAATGGCTGAAACAGGTTTGAGATAAACCTGGTTGAATGCAGTATCTGAGTTAACTGATTTGTTTCAAACCAGTTGACCCCTTGCTGGTTTAAGTTAAATCAGAGTCCCCTAGCATCCCAGCATGCTCTCTGGTCTGGGCAGGGCTCTCTGCTCCATGGCAGGCTGCCTCCCCTACTCCCTGGCTGGAGCTCAGCACAGACTTGCTGACACAGCAGGGTCTGCCTGGCCCCCATGCACCCTCTCCCCCATCTCTCACTACTTGCTGCTTAAGCAGAGATCCCATGTGGTATGCTAGTTAATGCTGAAAGGTCTCTGTGCATGTCTTTCTTCAATTTCACTGGGATAGGAAGACAGAACAGTGACTGCTTAGGGCTTCTGGAGCTAATCAACAGGTCAGCCAGTAAGTTGTTTAAGAAGTTTGAAGTAATGTGGAGACAAGCTATTGTTTTGCTAATCAGTGATAAAGACAGTTATCAGTCCCCGTCCCCATCCCCATCCCCCAGCTGGCTTGCTCACGTGTCAGTTTGCTGCAGACAGTATGACGAAGCAGGGAAGGGAGGTTCAAAAGCTCCGTAACATCAACAGATTGCATGGTGAGATCTGATGTGTAATCCACAATTACACTTCCTCCTATGCCACATGTGCAATAGCCAGCATAGGGGAGCCTGGGCTTCCCCTGCGCTGGCAAAAATCAGCTGATGGGGCTCCCAGCCACAGGGGGGAACCTGGCCACATGTTCAATTAATGGCATGATAGCAACCAGCCACAAAGTTATTTTTTGTGGAATAACTTTGTGGCTTATTCCTTGTTTTATCAGACCATTACGTGACTGAATATGTGTCTGGATCACAACTTAAGACATGATTTAGTGGCAGGGGCCTATATTATAGTTGTCTGAGATTGTTCAATGGAAGTTTGGCAGCTTTCACTTGGGGAGGGTAAAAACAAACCAAAAATAATCAATAAGCATCACTGATAAGCATCACTCTTTTTCATTCATGCTCCATTCATAGCATCTGACAAAGCCAGCTGTAACCTACAAAAAAACTATACCTTTTTCAAAAAATTAGTCTTAAAGGTGCTACCTTGCCCTGCCTCAATTTTTTATGTGATAGAGGTGTTGCAAGTAACTTAATATTTCACTGAGATTAGCAAGAGTAGAACAAAAAAGCTGGATAGACCTTGGATCCATATTATAGATCAGGGCTCAAGTAGAGCTAGCTGTCAGATTTGGGATTCAGAATCCTGTAAAATCTTTGGGAATAAATGGACATTTCACCAGTTTATTTGTTCTCTGCAGCCCACAGAAACCAGAGTGCAGGATGTCTCCATCATCAAAACTAATTTAGCTCTGAAGGCTCAGCTTTGAAATCTCTCAAAATCTAGGTTGGAGATTCCAGCTGTGGCTCTTCTCTGCTACTTAGGGAAGCAGTGGTATCATTCTCCGGCCATAAAGCTAGACAGTGAGAGAGGTAAGGGGAGGCACGAAGTTAGTTGCATAAACAGTCTGCAAGGGTTAACAAGAATATGACCTTCCCAAGATCAAAGCTTGGTGAGAGGCTCATGCCTCCTCTCCAAAACTTTCCATTATTGAGGAGAGAGAGTCACTCTCAGGCTCGGTGCTCACTGCCAAATCCTTCTTTGGAGGTCAGAGCTCTGCAAACCTACAATTTCACCTGCTGCAGTTCTCAATGGGGACGTAAGAAGTGCAATTGGTCTAATCTTCCCTCTAATCAGTTCATCCCTGGGACTCACCAATCCATCCCCCTAAACAAAGACAAAAATATTCAAGTCAGAATCACTCCTCTTCTCAGACCACACCCAGAGACAGAGCACAGTCAAAGCAACTTCGTTTACTAGCGGGTAATTTCCTGTTGACAGGGGGTAATTCCTTCCTTAAAAGTAAGACTTTGAGGGCTTGGCAAAATCAATATGCAACATATGTATGTCTGAATCTTGCAGTCTTTACTTGAGCAAAACAGCCATTGCCTTTCACAGAGCCCTAAAAGATCTGATGCACTGTCCCAGAAACTGTTCCATCTCTAAGGCCTCTTCTGCCTGTGCCAAAATTGCCCTTTTTAGTGGTTTAATTGCCCTTTTATAGCAGTTTAATTTCATCATACATTACATGTGAGGTGGCGTATTGCGATTTAATTTAATCATACTGTATACGTGCGGCAGCGTATTGCAATGTAAATGACTTTGTTACATAGCAAACTAAAACAAATCCCAATGTATTTTAGTTTGCTACCTAAGAAATTGCAGCAATACAACCATCCCCAAGCCAGCCCAGGCTTCCAGCACCCCATGCACTGTCCCCACCACCCTCTCTGGCCACCAGCATACCCAGCTTGCCTTGGCATGTGGAGGTGGCAGGAGGGCCACTGGGTCTTCTGGTGGCCAGGAAAGGTGGTGGGTATGGTGCACGGGGTGCTGGAAGTGCAGGTGTGCTCAGGGAATCTCAGGTTTAGCAGCCTTCCAGCGCCCTGTGCACCATTGCCACCACCTTCTCTGGCCACCAACACACCCAGGTGTCCCTCCTGCTGCCTCCCTGTGCTGCCCCAGGGGCAGGCCAGCCCGTTCCCAAGCAGTCCTAGGTGGCGGGGACAGTTCACGGAGCTCTGCAAGCCCTGGCAAGTGTTGAGTGGCCCAATTCTTTTCTTTTTTTTTTTTCCCCCAGTGGAACCTGCCCACATCTGGGAGGGGCAAGCTGCCGGTGACATCTGAGCTGAAGGGAGTCCGTGTCCTTCCCTCCACGGTGGCAGCACCCCCTGGACCTACCTGGGTGGGTTGTTAGCAATCCGGGTGCTGCCCCAGCTCGGATCCAGCACCTGGCCCACTAGCAGCCCACTCAGGCGGTCCCAGAGGGTGTTGTCACCATGGAGAGAAGGACCAGGGCCCCCCACAACTCAGGCTCTGCTCGCAGCTTGCCCCCCAACTGCAGGCAAGCTCCACCAACCAAAAAAACAAAAAGAAAAAAGAATCAGGCTCCTCACCATAACAGTGATGGAAGTCCCTAAATTGAAATGGTGGGCTTTAATAGTCACGATTAAAAACCCACTATTTCAATTCAGGGGAACTAAACCCCCATCACATGTACAAGCAGCCCAGGATATCTGAGCTTTTACCAGTTAAAGCAGGAATCTGGCTTCAGGTATGCTACCTCATTTTGCCCACAAAGATGACAATCTTGCCATCTACTTAAGATACTTAGGCATGTGGGCAGATCTAGGATTTACTAAAGGGAGTGTGGCATGCTGACCCCTCTGACTATGCAAGGTGTGGCTGGCAGGGGACACCAGGGAGCTGGGCACAAAACAGACACACAAAGGCAAGTGGACTTGCTGCTACCCCTCAGGCATCCCTCAGTAGTGATAGCGAAGAGCAGGAAGGAGGAATCTGTGTGTCACCACTCCCCATTCCCCCAGTGGGAAGCTTCCTGGCCACTGTAAGGACACATCCATTGTCACCATGGGAGAGCTCTGCAACAGGCCCTGCATTGCAGAAGGCAGTGCTGTTACCCCAGGGAGATGCACATACCTTGCCCATTCTCTCCATGGGTATCTTTATACACCTCTGTCATTCTGGGATCCATGTTGTTCAGAAGGGAGACACTTGCCCAAAACAAAGTGTCTGACTGACAGACAGCAGCGCTTCAACATGAGGGAGCTTAACTGTGTGACACTGGTGGGAAGTGAGCCCTGGGCTCTAGCTCCAGCTCCCAATGCTTCTTATGCATTTCATCTAATAAATATTTAAGACAAATGCATGAATGGCACCAGGAGCAAGTGCTTGCTTGTCTCCCCATGGCTCTTATATCCCTTTCGCACCAAATGGCCCTGGTCCAACAGGTGAGATGGAGAATGCTCTCCATCTTGCTGGGCCAATATCCTGGCAGCTACTTCATTTTCCTGAGAGATGGGTTCAAATCCCCTTTGGATGAGGTGGACCTATAACCCAGATCTCCCACTTCCTTGACAAGTGCCTTGCCCACTAAGCTTTTTGGCAACAGGAAGACATTGTCACAATCCCTCCCCTGCTTCCTCCTCAAGCTTGTTGTTTCTTCATGCATAGCATCAGGGATGTATGTACTTTATGAACTTTCCACTTGGATCACAAGAGATTAGCTGGCATTAGATGCCTGGGTGGTACAGGAGGTCTTAGCAGTTTTGTGGATTGTGGATGAAATGCAAGGTGGACTAAGATAAATTCTTAGTGATCTAGACAGTTAAAAGCCACAAATATGCCACTTACACATCTTAGAAGTGGAACAAATTGGAGTGAAAAAAAGTTAAGTTAGAGATGCTCCCTAACTTAGAAGACCGTAAGAAGTTAAGAATTGGGAGATGGTCCTTCAGTTACTGGTATAAAGAAAAGGGCTGCAGAAGCTTGCCTACTGCTCCATAATAAAAGTTGTTGTTTAGTTCTTCTCATTCATGCATGATTGTCTTTACTGAATCCAATGATTCATGAAAAGACATATGCTACAATACCCAAAAAGCTGCTGCTCCTTGTGCTCTTGCTGCTCTACCAGTAAGATTTTTCCTTTGCTTAAATCTAATTAGTAGGCCTCAGTCCTTCAAGATGTCCTGCAAGCAGTCTAAATGCAACTTGCTAAGGCAACAATACACACTTAATGTTGTCCTAGGCTTGTGAACCCAAATCTGATACAGCCACGTAGGGACTGTCAACATTTTTAGATCCCAGTTCCTTACAAGAAGCAATTTACCAACAGATATGGCACGAGGTTAATTAGGTTGGGTCTGATTCTTTCTAGCACCTTTATGCTTTAGATCTATGCTGAAGTTATGCAAAAACCCCAGACTGACACCCTGACTGTGGTTTGAAATATCACTTGGCCTCCACCACCCCTTCAAAACCAAACAGACATGTACAAATTAGTTGCCAGGTTGTATCAACTGGAACTCCTGGCAGTGCCCCACTTCACCAGAAACCTCAGACTGGGAGGCATAAATACAGCACCTTTCCCCAACATAGGTTCCACTTCTTCCTTTTATCAGCCAGTTCTCTGGACACAGGAAAGCCATAGTCCTTCTAAGTCTTCCACTCCCCGCTGCTTTTAGAACACTGGTAGAGTGCCCACAGGGGTGGCTGGCTCATAAATGGATCCTTAAGGGCCACTGGCTATTTGTGCCCTTCCTTCTTGTGTGGCTTAATTAGTATCTAGCCACAGTTGTGCCTTAGGCATCCAAAACAGTAAACAGAGTGGGGACTAAGGAGAGTTTGGGCCAAGCAGAGCCTGGTTATATTGCTGTAGATTTAATTCCCCAACCATGTCATTCTGCTCACAGCTTTCTGATACTGCAGGCAATATTATTATGAAATTTCTTATTTCTAATGTCCTCATTTGAAGCAACCCATCTCTAGCAGCTTTGTGTTTGATCTCAGCCTCACAGCTGGGGAAAACTAGCAGTTGCTTTATGATTCAAAAGGGTCGGAATAGCCACCTACTGGGGCTATTTGTTCTGTATGTAGAGGGTTAAGTCAGCTGAATAATTGAACAATGCAGATCAATTAAGTGCATCTTAATTAATAGAATTAATCTGCAAATTGGTACACATTAAGTGAATCACATGCAATTGACTTTTGATGGGAATGTTAAAAAATAAAGAGTTGTAATGAAACAGAGATTCATATCACTGCTTAAACTGCTCTGGGAAAGGGAACCATTGCAGGAAAATTATTCTCATTACAATCTGGGGCTCAGATGGTTTAAGATTTATAAAAGTCTTGGGGAAGAAAGCATGTTTCCTTTAGGCTTGTATGGCATTGATCTCACTGACAGCTCTCAATGGATCATAAATAATCATTAGGCCTGGGACTGAAACATGAAGTTCTGATCAGGGTCCAAGTGACTGCTACATTCGCTGAAGCCGAGACATGAGAATTTGGGTGTTTGGAAGGAAAGACAATTGTTATAAATCTGAAAGCTGTCATCAAATATACCAGGTAGAAAAACAAACATTGCTGCCCCATGCTTGCCCTTTCTATCAAACCTTTCCAACAGTGCATGAAGCGCTCATATTAGGTGAGACCAGCAGAGAACCTATTCAGGCTTGGTCTTGCCCCTTTTGCAAAGACACTACACACTCCAAGCAGTAGCCAGGTTCAGTTACAGGTCCTGGGCTCTCCTGCTAGCACCCTCTGGGACATTACCAGCATTAGTGAAGAAGATGTTGGCCCAGTAGTATTCACATAGGAAAAAGAACACGCAGGAACACGTCATCACCTCTGGGCAGGGCCAGGGTAGCTCATGCTGCAGATAGGGAGTGCATGGAGCAGGGGCAGCATGGGGAAGCAGGCACACAGTGCAGAGGGAGTGCAGAGGAAGGGGATGCACTGCATGAGGAAGGGGCATGAGACATGAAGCAAGGGGAGCATGGAGAAAGGGTACAAGAAAAAGGATGCATGGAGCCCCTTTATAGTTTCTCCATTTCTAGAATCTAATAACTAGGGCAAAAGGAGTCATCTTAAATTCCAGGTAATCTTAGATTCTGATAGGTATAGTATTATATACCCCTGATATCATTCAACTACATCATAGCCTCATTACATCACTTTGATGCCTTGCAAACTGAAAATATACAGCCACATCTTTAGCTAGAGTAAATCTAGGGAGGTCCATTGGTTTCAAGAGGGTGGTGGCAGTTTACATCAATTCAGAATCTAGGCCAGAAGTGCACAATCTGTGATGTGCTCACCACAAGTGGCACAGGCAGCTTCTGTGCACAGGCAGCTCAGTGGCAGACAGAGCACGGATAAAGCAGAACAGTAGATTGGGCAGAAAGCAGAGCAGCAGATCCAGCAAGAGAAGGGGATTAGAGTTGGACTCGGAGAAGGTGGAATGCCTGCCAGAAAAGCTGACTTCCCACTGATCTAGCAATTGTCAGCATTTATATAGGAGTTCCTCAGGTCCAGGAGTGCAAAGCAGGTAAGGCTTCCGATGAAAATTATTTAAATTTTTTTAAGGGTCATATACGTACAGCTTCTCTGACACATAAAATACTAAAAATCAAATACTAAACAACTATAACAGCTTTGTTTGTCCAGCTGCTGAATTTAACATGCTGAATTTGACAAGCTTCAAAAAGAGGCTAGACAGCCACATAGTCGGGGTCATTTGACCCCAGCCACCTTCCCTGCCAATGCCAGGGAGTCAGACTTGATGATCTGCTTAGGTCCATTCCAACCCTACAAACTATGAAACTATGACCTAGTCGTACATTATGTCCATCCAAGCCAGAGCATCCCAGCCCACAGTCATGGCTCATCACATTTGAAGGGAAACTATTTAAACTCAGTGTCATAATATAAAATGACCTAGTGCTACTTACACAAGACTGATCACTAGTAAATTAGTAGATTAGGAGCATTTGTTAACTCCAGCAAAGTGTTGGCAGTTAATTGATCCTTTAAAAAATTTTGTTGCTTGAGGCACTTTTCCTCTTTCCTCTGAACCTCAACTGTGTTAATTCTCCATGGCAGAGAATGAAAAACCAGCTACTTAAGAAATTAAGAGCTAGGCAATGTTTTTACGTGTGCTACACACAGCATGCATTCTAGTAAGAACAAGGCCAGCTCCAGCAAGTGGTGAGAAGATATCAAGTCCCTCCAGCATCTTGACACCTAGCAGATTGGATCTGGCCCCTTTGGCTAGGGACAGAAGTTACACATAAGCCAGTTTAAGTGATCAGAAACTGGTTTAAACCTATAACACAACAGAAACTTAGGGCACATAAACCACTTTCAAAATGTCTGAAACCAATTCAAGATAAACCTGATTGAACATACTATCAGACTTAACTGATTTGAGTCAAACCAGTTTACGAAACTTCTGTTCCAGATCCCATCCTGGTTTCAGTTATAAATCACAGCCCCCCAGCATCCCAGCATGCTTTGCGGGCTGGGCTGGGCTGGGCTGTCTGCTTCAGAGAGCAGGGCTGGCCCTGCCCCTCTGCTCCCTAGCTGAAGCAGAGAGCTGGCTAACAAAGGGGTGGAGGGAGCAAGCTGGGCTGGGGACTGCCTCCCCCAGGCAAATCCTAGCTGGAGTTGGGGGGGGGGGGATGTTAAACACCCTCTTCCCCTACTCAAACTTATTGCTGGCTGCAACTGTGGACTACAAATCCTAGAGGTACCTGGAAGCAAGAAGAGGAAGTGATAAGCAACTCTGCAGAGTCTTGCTGTTGTGATTGTGGACTGCAAATCCCAGAGATCTTGGGGGCAGCAGAAAGAGGAAGTGAACACACAGCCCATGCTGGCTATGTGCCAGAAAGCATGCTCTAGCTCTGCCCCCTACCTCTGGCCTGAGCCACTGGAGGCAGGTAGCTGCCTTTTCTAAATCAAAGGTAAATGTCTATTCACTTCTTTTTCAATTTAATCTCTGCAACTTAGATTAACCTGTGAAGACTGAACCAATTCAGCCTTTGGCTATTTGGCTGTCTGTACTTAGTCTTTGAGGCCCCAGATCCAGGCAGACCCTCTGGCCTTCCACCTGGTCCAGCACTACCCAAACAAGGGTGTTCCATTTCATTCCAGTCAGACTCTCCAGAAAAGGGATAGCAGGGGCACCAGCTGGCATTTTTTCCTTGTTTCCCACAGAGCAAAACAACATCAGGACTCTCTTCTACAATTACATCATTCCAATGATGCCCATGCCCTCCTTTTGGCCTCTACTTGATCTCCTTTCATATCCAAGCATTGAAATGACTGGAGTAATTCTGAAGTTACATCACAGAATCTGAAGGCACAGCTCCCTCCAACCCAAAGGCTATCCCCTTTTTCCCCCAGTGCTAATCTTAGGGCTTTTAACTCTTAGGCTTCCTGGAACTGGCAATGTTCTAACCTGGGTTTAGGCCTTACCTCAAAAGTTAAAGCTCCACTCCATTAACCGAAGGTAGGATTGACACAGAGTCCTAGTGAAATTAAGACCCAACTTCTGTGTAATGTCAATAGACACTTTTAGTCCCTGTGAAAGTTCCTGCCCAAATGGCAAATCAGCTATTGTGGATGATATACAATGGTTTCTTATGAAGAACCACAAGGCTAATTGCCAGTATCCTTGCCTTTCCTTCCCTGGCACAACCTGAAAAACAGTTTTGAAGAAGTGCAAATTCTGGCCTCTTATGGCCTTCCCTACAACACTGAGGCTTGTGCAGCCTGACCAAGCACCAGGCCTCACAAAAGGTTTATTCATTCCAGGACAATATCAGGGGATATTGTAGGGTGGATTTTTAAATAGAACAGAAAATCCTACAGCATGCTGTCTTGCTGAAAATATCACAGTTTGGTGCACTATAAACTGACTCCTTTACCAAGGCAGATCTGGCAACAGGCATTAATTTAAGCAGCTTATTACAACCTTTTTTCTAAACTGCAGCTCTTTTAAAAGAACACGAGACAGACCTGAATCTTGTTGACAGATATAGAAGGAGACAGCTATTCTGGGAACACAGAAGTGCAAGAAGATTGGTTTGGGTCATTTGGTAGCATTTATATGGGACATATTACTGCCTAATATGCCTATAAAATATAAAGAATTGCTTCTCCGGGCTATGTCACAAAAATATGAGACTCACTTGAGCTTAATATTGACCTCTAGTAGCCTAAAGATACCTTTGTAAGTGTTTGAACACAATTAAAGTGGATTGTTCTCATCCTTTTAATAAACCTACACTGCTTACACTGTGAAACTAGTACTGCATATGCAGTAGGGGTTAAGCACCACACAGCTAGCCATGTCTGGTGAGAAGTATGAGCTTTCCTTAGCATTATTTAAAACACCCATAATAATCTATCACTTCTATCACTTCAAAAGTAGTTGACAGGCCATTTGTTCACTTTGATTTTATACCTTCCTCCACACAGCCTATTAAGGGTGGAACATATTCCCAATTAACATACACAACCTTTAGCTTCCTACATCAGACATGCTTTCAGAACTATTTGTTCCATGCTACAATTTGATGATAATTGGAGAGGGACACAAACCAAAATCTGCTTTTAATATCTGGTCTCAAATGTTACAACTGACCCTTATTTCTGTAGCAAACTGGACCCAAACTGTAACCAAACTCCCCTAAAGTGTGAGAGAATGTGGATTCATACCTGGATTCAAACTCTGGCTCAGGCCTAGTTCTAATTTTCAGGACTAACCAGCTGCATATTTTGTGTTTCATTGACTCTGGATGATTAGTGTTTCCTGGTAGGGATCTTGGTGCTGGTATGCATAGTGCGGTCTCCACAATAAGAAATAATAACAGTCTACCATTGTTTGAAGCATGGCTCTGCTCCACATCATTGACTCCAAGATAAACATGGGCCAACAATGTGAGGTCACGGTCGGCAGGGCTAACCGGACCCTATTGTGTATCCACAGGTGCACCTCAAGTAGCACCAAGGAGGTGACCCTCCTCCTCTATGTGACACTGGTCAGGCCACAGCTGGAGTACTGTGTCCAGTTCTGGGCACCCCACTTCAAGAGGGATGTGGACAACATTGAGAGGGTCTAGAGGAGAGCTACCAGATGCATGATCTGGGGACAGCAGGGCATATCCTACAATGAGAGGCTACAGGACCTGAACCTGGTCACTAGGTCCGTCTATAAACTCACTACGGGGGACCAGAAGGGTTTGGGGGAGATCTTGTGTTGGCTACAAATGTCCAACTCGGGATCCTTAAAATTCTAGTTTATTAGGCGGATTGAAACACTGTAATCATAGACCTTGGGGCTGGTCCCCACACACACACATGCATTTACACACATACATACACATAGTAGCAGGCTACAGAGTCAGGTATACCTATCCTACAAGCACTGGAGTCTGTCTCTGAGGCTTCTTTCAGCGTGGTGTTATCTTCCAGAAGGGGATCGCCGGCTGGTCCTTCTGGCTGGACAGGTCTGGTCGAGTTGGAGATAAAGAGGGTGCCACTGAGGGTCACTTTTCACTGCTTTTTATCTGTCCTTGGCAGACTTTGGTGACTCCCCAGTTTTCAGGTTTCCCCAATCCAGGGGTCATTGACCCACGTGGGACTTCCCCCCCCAGGTAGCTACTGGACGGCATCTGTCAGCCCCAGGGGTTGTCCGCCTGTACATGAAGGTTTGGGAGTCTGTTGATGAATTTAAAATAGGGCTCTGGGAGTGGTTGATCTGGAGATAATCAGCCCAAGAGTTGGTCTCTGGTGTTGATTAACTCAGGCCAGGGCTTCTAGCCCTTGATCAGTGATGTTTAGAGATTTCCCGGTTGCTACATTGTCTTCTCTTGAGTTCTTCTGTTGCCTGATCTGCAGATTCCCAGGTGTTAATTGCTGCCTGCTGCCATGCTACACATTCAATCACATTACACATTCAGTCACTGATTCACTCGCTCTTTCAGAGGCCAGCCTGATACAGAGAAGGGCAGTTTGATTCCTGCCCTTTTTAACATTGTTACAATGTATAATTTACTTATGAAACTAAAGACATTCAGTTGAAAGTTAAAAGGTGAGGAATATAAAATATAAGCTACAAATGCCATGGCACACAAATAGATAAAAA
>JAGPOW010000304.1:26354854-26407511 GCA_030014935.1 Caiman crocodilus
GTGAAAGAAAGAGGAAGGAAGAAAAGGTAGAAGAGGAAAAACATATCCAAGGAGGGGAGAGCAACTGCAGGCAAGAGGAAAAGGGGCTTTCTGCTACACTTGTTTCCCCCAGTGCCCCTGGGATAACAAGGAATAACGGCCACAAGTTGTTGGAGAGTAGATTTAGATTAGATATCCATAGGAACTACTTCACAGTTAGGGCGGCTAGGATCTGGAACCAACTTCCAAGGGAAGTGGTGCTGGCTCCTACCCTGGGGGTCTTTAAGAAGCGGTTCGATGCCTATGTGGCTCAGGTCACCTGAACCCAGTTTCCCTCCTGCCCAGGCAGGGGGTCAGACTTGAAGATCTACAAGGTCCCTTCTAACCCTACTTCTATGATTCTATGAGTATCTCTGTAAAATTAATAAAGCAAAACTAATGTTTGTTGTCTGCAAGCAACTCTGGATCATACATGTCCAGTTTGCAGTTAAACCCATATTTCTTCAATGGAGTCTCACATACAAAATGGTTTTCAGTTCCCAAGGTGGGGGTCCCTTCCCTCTTATCTATTAGCATCAGCAACACAGGACCTGCAGCAAGAATTCTGCCTTCAGCACACTCATGTCCAATGAAGCACCAGTAATTTTGCCCAAACTATTAGAAGCAGAAGATACTGCCCTATCATGAAATCACACCTTTCACTTCAATCCAAATGGCTGTCTCTTTTCACCCATGCTCTTTTAAACAAATATAGAGGCCCTCTAATGCAACATTTACTTACTTTGGTCTGCTTCCATACCTCTTCTGGTGGTGCTGGCTTTGGCTGGTTCCCACTCTGCCAAATAGCAGTCTCCAGGGCTAAGGACAGACATTCAAAAAGCCTGAGCCTGAATTGATTCAATCTTTGCAAGTTAGTTTAACCTAGCTAGGCTAAATTGGTTTGCAATTGCACAGACATCCCAGACATGCAGGCACATACCTGCAGTGGCTCAGGCTAGAAGCTGGGGGTGCTAGAGTAGGGGCATGGCCAAGCCTGGGCAGGATACTCTGATTAGCCCAGCAGAGAATTGATAAGTGTTTATCACCCCATTAAGAGACCAACAGAGGGACATTACCAGCTGCCTGTTGATTCTACCTCTTGATTCAGCAGGGACTGTAGCCAGCATGTGGTCTGCTAGTTAATACACAGACACCTCCTCAAGGCAGAAGGGAAGGGGAGGGGCTGAGCAGCCCACAGTCTGTGGTGGAGCTGCAGAGGGGAGGGGCAAGCCCTGCTGTGGAGCAGAGAGACCCACCCAGCCCAGCTAGCATGCTGGGAATCTGGTTTATCTTTAACCAGCAAGGGGTCTGGAACACATATTGCATAAACCAGTTTGAGCCAAATCAGTTAAGTCTGGTACTACCTTCAACCAGGTTTATCGCAAACCAGTTTCAGCCATTCTCAAACTGGTTTATGTGCACTGAATATCTGTTCTGTTACAGGTTTAAACCAGTTTCTGATCACTTAACCTGGTCTCTCCCTAGACCAGAAGCTGAACTGGTCTCCTACTCAATTACATGTCCATGTGTGAAGTCCTATGAGACACCTTTATTTCCCTACAAACTCTCCCTATTGTCTCCTCCTCCAGAACTACAAGAAGAGGCTGTAGTAGTTCTTCCTTGGGAAGAAGCTGCAATTGCAGCTTCATTTTACCTACTGAACTGCCAGCAGGAAAAAGGAAGAGGAATAATTTGCTGAGCTCTGCTGTACAAAACAACCTCAGAGCCTCTTCTCTGTTCTCTATTGCTTTCCCTCCCACCCCTGCACAGCCAGCAAAAAGATGGAGGGAAGGTACAGCTCATCCTCTGCCTGTTTGAAAGTTGTGGAGAAGGATGTTCCTCAGTTATCATCCCACCAGAGTGACACCTGAGTGCTACCTCATTATCATCCTGGGGGTTACCCAGATGACATTTGTTAGGACTTAATAAACTTGACTGTTGATTATGTATCACAGGAAATGCACTGTAATGTAGGCAAATGCAGTTATACACCTAGAATTGCAGGCTACTCCTGAAAAGGACTGAGAGGTCATAGTGGACAAGAAAGTCAACGTGAGTTTGAACGATGATGACATGGCAAGAAGGGTAAATTCTAATGTGGAATGAGTGAACAGGAGCAGGCCACCTATATATGCACCTATATATGCAGTGCTGGCGAGACCAATACTGGAAGACAGTGCATACAGGGCTCATGCCTGCATTTTGGAGAAAATACTGAAAGATTGGAGAGGATACAGGAAAGATCTGACCACTGAAGAAAATGCCATACTGTGAGAACTTAAGCAGCTCCAACTATGTAGCTTATCAAAAAGAAAATTGAGAGATGACTTGATTACTTAAAGTATCTTCATGGAGAGAAAACAACTGGCTACCAAAGGGCTTTTTACTCCAAATTAGAAACACAGAACAAGAACCTGTTGTGGAAGTTAAGCCAAAAAAAATTTAGATTACAAATGAGGCACCCATTTTTAATAGGGAGATCAACCATTGGAACAAACTTCCAAGTGGTAGAGTCTTCACCCCTTACTAATGAAGACAGGATGCCTTTCTGATGTACTTCAGGCTAAATACAGTTTATTGGGCTCAGGACAGGGATAACTGGAGGAAATTTAAATTAAAATCAGACTGGATGATCTCATGGCTCTTTCTGGCATTAAACACTATGGATCTTTGAAGCCATGACAGGATAGAATGCAGAATATGGTGTCTCGCAACTGTGCAGAGGTTATGCAAGGCTAAAAGAAAGAAAGACTTTTTTTTCCTTACACAGAAATTAGCCAATATACTCCTGGATGAACACAAGGAACTGGTCTTTTGAGTAAATTGTTGCAATAGTCATGGTCATTTTTTAGTTGAATGGCACTGTAAAGGTATCTTTTCAAACATATATACTTTTTCTTTCAGTAAATCCAGTGGCAGATATAGACAAGCCTAATAAAAATGTACTTAAGCTATTTTTATCAGGATCCCCTCTTCTCTCCACATATAGTTGGGTGGAAAAAATATGAACACAGAGAGTGATAGTAAAGACTATACATTTAATAGCATTTTAATATACAGCTTAACTGTGTATTCATTACTTTTCTAGTCTGACCATCACAGTACTAAATACAAGAAATATCAGGGTAATTACACAGATTTAAATGTTAATTACAAGAGGTGATATATTCTGGTGCTCTTTAGACTTGCCCAAAGCCCACTGAAATACCTGAAACACTTTCCCTTGATTTCAATGAGTTTTGGATGAGTCCCATTATGCTGTTCAAATTCATTTGCTATTAAATATAATTTTCCATGTAATTATGCCATTGCTGAAACTTGTTCATATCACTATGCAAACTAAGAGACCCAAATCTGCTCCTATCAAAGGCCTGTGATATAATTTCCATATCTATCAATAAGTGTAGGCCTGGGTCATACATTTTTAATTGCACTGTATACAAGTATTGACAAAAGAATAAAATACAGTATTCACAAAACTAAAGTGGAAAATGCAGCACAGAATCAATGGAGTGAAAAGCAATTTAAACACAAACAAACCAATCAACCATACTTAACAGTTTTGGAAAACAATTTTTAAAAGAAAAAAAAAGACAAATGAATTGGCATAGTTTTAGCCACCTAATTTCTAAGTGCACTTTGTAAAAGTTCTCCTTTCAAGCTGCTTTCCCAGAAGATAATGACAAAAAGCTTTATCATAACACAATTGGTTCATAGTGACAAGTTATTGCATGCCAAATGTGAGTTTTAAGAAAAAAGCTCTAGAAAGGCTGCTAAAAACCTTATTTTCTTTATCATCAAAAATAGCAACATTGCATTTTCCTATGTATCTGTGGATATGCACGATTCTAGTTTTAAAAAAAATAGAAGTCAAAGAAAAGTGATATTTTGTTTTTGTTTCAAAAATAATGTAAAGAAACATTTAAGAATCAAATATTTCCATCAGAGATATGTACAACATGAGAAATAGAGGCCTGATCCTGCACACACACTCATAAAAGCAATCTCAAAGGCCTCAGTGGGCCTGTCCCTGTAAGCAGCAACTTATACGTAAGAAAGGACTAGCAGGATCAGGCTTTTGGCATTGCCCATTGCAAGCTTTTACACAGTTGTCCTAGGCTAAAAAGTGTAGATACAGTGTGTACTGTATATACTGATATATACAAAATAGGCTTGTGTCTTATAGCTTTAACCCTATTATTGCTAAACTAAAGTGACGGCTTGGAACAATTCAGAGAGGATAAAACTGAGATGCAGCTTCAGATGACTGAATTTCCACTTGAGCCATTTTGAACTGGGTACACTGTAGCCATTTGCGGAGCACAGATGAGCTATTGTTCGTCTGTCCTGACCCCTGTAACATCCTCAGACTGTGGTGGTTCACGTTACTCTGAATAGCTTGGAGGCGCAGTTGGAGTCCAGCAGATAAATGCTGTGAAAAATTAACAGAAGGTTCAGCTCCTCTTTTCTCCATGCCTATACAAAACCAGGACCATGCAAGGTCATGCTTCTCAGGTGTTTTAGGAAAGGAGTTTCACCCCTTTCATGCCAGGTTTCTTTCTCCCTCACCCCCATGCTGACAAAGCTGTTGCAAAAATGAGAACTGATTTTGGACTCCAGGCTGCAGTCCCCCAAGTCAACAGCAGAGTTATACTGGGGCTTTCTTCCAGAGGTGTAACAAGCTCTTGTAGTACCTTGGGCAAAGTACTGACCACCAGGGAGCAGAAAGGGTCTGGGACAAAGACTCTTAATCTCCCCAAGCTCTTTTCTACTCCAGCTGCAGTTGAGGCTCAGGCTTAGCAGGAGGCACCAGAATGGCCCCACCCCTTGGGAGTCTTTACTGTGGCAGGCACAGTCTCATGCCAACCAGCCTCAGAAGCTGGGCAGCCCTATGTCCTGCAGCGTTGGGGGGGGGGGGAGGAAGGTTGAGATGAATGGTGCCCCTCCATAGGGATTTGCCATGGGAGTTGCAGGTCCATGCCCAGTAAAGTATCTGGGGGTGAAGGCTGGGGAGTGAACAGGGCACACAGGACAGGCATAGGGCTGGTACAGCCAGCATGCAGCAAGACTCCCCCTCAGTTGCAGCAGCCTGGCTGCAGGCTGATACACTATGGAGCACAGGGCTAACCAGCTTCTATGGTTGGGCATCATGAGGTTGCATCAGCCATAGCAAAGGCTCCTGGGTTGGGTGTGGAGGGCAATATCAGTACACTGTCTAAATCAGGGCCTGGAGCAGGTCCACACATGTCTCAGCCTAGTTATGCTACTGCTTTCTCCACAGCCTGTGTCCATCAACCACTCCTCATCCCCATTTCTATCACAAATAGGGGCACCTAGCAGGGATATCATCCAAGCAGCAGACCAGGGCAGATCAAAGAACTAAAATCCCTCTTCAGAATTAAGCATCTCAACCTGTGGATGGCAAAAGGACATCAAGCGTGTACAGCCACCCTGCACAGCTAGTTAATGAAGGACAGGAGGTATTCCCCTAGATCCCAGTTAGATGGTTGCATCTCAGTCTGGAAAAGAGGTCCCAGTACTGACAGGGTGCAGAACATTCTAGTCCTATTTTTCTCTAACCATTATGATGTTGCCCCTGCTCAGATGTATTATGCCTGGTGCTGAGCCACTGAATATACCCAAGTACCAAGCATTTTACATGTGTGTGATGAGAAGCTGAAAAATAAAAATTATATGCATTTTTAATGCTGCATTTTCAGGGACCTGGGAGCCCATGCCCAGTCATTTTATTTCTGCAGTAAATTAAGACAGAGTCCAGAATAAACACCAATCCCACATAAAATAACTAGGGGAGGAAAGAACTTACCTTTAGATTTGACTGAATCATTGGCAACCACATTGGTATGAGCTGCATGGAGACACAGATGTTTTGTTATTATAATATATGTGCCTATAAATCTGCTCCACTTACTGTGAGTCAGAGCAGAGTACGTCTAACTCATTTAGTTCTAAGAATGGCTGGTGACACATGCTGAAAGCATTCACCCACAAATATAGAAATCCCTTTATTTGTCAGTGATGAGCGTGCCGGGCATGTGGCATTAACTAATGATTCCCGATATTTTCTTTAAGGCAACATTGATAGGTTGAAATGAAAACCTATTAAGAAGAATCCTTGATTATATTTCCCTGGAGGGACTTCTTTTGTGCCCAAGTATTGGAATTAATGTAATCCAAGCATTGTACTATCCAGTGCTCACTGCTCTAGATTTTGAACCATTAAAGAAACTGAGGCAGAAGTTCATGCTGATGCAGAAGATATGTTAGTCTGAACACTGACCATCATTCATTCTACCATCACAGATATCCTAAAGATCCAAGTCTTCCCTTTTATCACATAGCACTTGAAGTAGGTTGTGAGCTGGCAATGGGGATAAAGAATTTGCCCTTCAGTCCAGTCACAAGCCAACCAGGAGTTCCACATCCCTCCTGTCAAATGTGAGTTTTAAGAAAAAAGCTCTAGAAAGGCTGCTAAAAACCTTGTTTTCTTCGTTATCATAAAAAATAGCAACATCGCCTTTTCATATGTATCTGTGGATATGCACAGTTCTAGTTTTTAAAAAAATAGACGTTAAAGAAAAGTGATATAGTTTGTTTAAAAAATAATATAAAGAAACATTTACGAATCAAAGATTTCCATGATCAAAGCTACATACAACGTAAGGGATAGAGGCCTGATCCTACACACACCCATAAAAGCAATCTCAATGGTCTCAGTGGGCCTGCCCCAAACAGTAATTTATATATGTGAGTAAGGCGTAGCGGGATGGGACTTTTGGCCTTGCCTCTAACTCCTCTCTATGCATTGACCTAAAGGCAGTCAAGTTTAGGGCTGGAAGGGACCTTGTGAGATCATCAGGTCTAGCCCCCCTGCTCTGGGCAAGAAAGACTGCTGGGGTCAAATAACCCCAAGAGACTGGACACACACCTTGCTGGGTTATTTGACCCCAGCAGTCTTTCCAGTCCAGAGCAGGGGGGCTGGACTCGATGATCTTATGAGGTCTCTTCCAGCCCTAATCTTCTGTGAACCTGTGAATCTCCCTGCAACTACTCCCAAGAGACAGAAATCATGTAGAAAGTATCTGTCTCAGACTCTAACCCGGTCCAGATTTACTTTCTCCTGGATAGTGAATTAATTGATCTGCACTCAAACTTCCACTGACTTCACTCAGAGATTATTTGCAGGACAACTGCAAGGTCAAGCTTAATAAACCCACATTCCTAACACCCAGAGAATGACAGGTAAAAGTGGAGGGAATCCATAAACCAAGAGTTGATAACTGTTTCTACAAATATCCTTTAAGAAAGCTTTCTATTTGCGAGTAAGTTTAAAGAAAAGCTTATAGAGGTCAGAGAAGCCATTGCTAGCTGAAATGTCTACGCTCTCTGGCATTAATTTGACCACAAGCCAAATTGTTCTAAAATGTTCCTCTAAATGGCATCAAAATTTGCAATTTATCAATTATGTTACTGGGAGTTACAAGCTAAACCTAATCATTATTGACAGCATTAGATAAAGCACTATTCTCCCTCTTCAGAGAACTCAAATTATTCCAATTTCAGGGCTATTTTGCTAGTGGATCATATGCAGCTGTGTCAGAACTCATTACATGGTCCACCATATAAAGAATCATATACAACCCTCAGCTTCATGGCCAGAGGCAGCAGAAATTTTAACTGTGTACATCCTTTGCCCAGGCCTTACAACATTGCTGAAACTCCTCCATAGGTTTCTAGGTTGTAGATATATTGGTCTAGAGGCAAAAGGCATCAAAACTCATGGAAGAGGTGATACTTTTATTAGACCAACTAGATATTTGCAAACAAATTATTGTATTTATCTGCAAACTTTTGGGCACATTCACCCTTCATCAGGTATAGGAGAGAGCAGAGATTGTAAAATCTGTGCCCAACCTGGACAAAATAAACTGTTCCAAACATGAGGCTTTACCACACCTTCAGCTCTCTTGTGAAATATGAATTTCCATTTCTACCTAGGAGAATTTTTAAAACCTCTGCTCTATCCTATGCCTGATAAAGGGCGAGTGTGCCTAAAAACCTGCAGATAAATACAATAACTTGTCTAATAAAAGATATCACCTCTTCCATGAGTTTTGATTCCATTGATTTCTGTTGTTTTTTTCAAAAAGGGAGGAAAGAAAAGGCCCAGAGGGAAGCCATACTCTACGGTATATTCCCCAATGGGTTCATAGATTTACCATAGATAATGTGATACTGAATGTGCATTGCCTGTAGAGTCAGATGTAGTGGCAGGGGAAGCTGGTATGGGAGTTGTGTATAAATATAGAACTTCTTATGCATTTCAAGACTTGAACAGATTCAGGGAGGCTGACTATTCAGCCCTGAACTGGGAGGTGGCTGGAAGAGAACAAATCCTTCCCTGCTGCGTAGCTAAGAAGGATGAGAAGAAATCTGATGGAAGAACATGGAATTTAATAACCAATCCCCAGCAAAGCTTTTTTTTTTCCAAAAAAGAAGAAAATATATACCTGGTCAAAACAGTTGGAAGAAATTGCTGGAGGTCCAGCCTTTATCTTAATATAAACCTGAATGTTCACATTTGGCAACAGAAGTTGATTTATGTCACCCCAATCTATCTTATGCCTTTCAATTTAAGGACATGTGTAGGTGAAACAGGGGCCCTAAATTGAAGCAATGGGTTTTTAAAACCCCCATGCTGTGCACAGACCCTGCACTTATCTGCCTCTCTGGCAGCAGGGAGGGGGAGACAAGTTGCCAGCAGATGGAGTGGTCCCTGGGCTGCAGGGGCTGGTGCTTCCCTCTGTGGCAGCAGCAGTGCCCTCCACACCGGCCCCCATGCAGCTCATGCATGCCAGCAGGCTCTGGTCAGGGTGGGGAAAAAATCAGGCTTGCTGCTTTTCTTGGGAGTAGCCTGCCTTCCTAGGCTGCTGCTAGGCTGCCTGCAGGGCTTTCTGCAGAGTTCTTGAGCTCCTCAGAGGAGTTTTAGTTTGCTGCGCCCCAAGTCGTTTAAGGTGCATTACACCATGAATTTCCTGCAGCGGCTGGAATGAATGCACAATATGCTGCCGAGGCATGCAAACACTGACTTTAAAGAGATGCAAAAGCGTTTAGCCCAGTTTAAAGTGTCGTGCACAAAAGCCCCTTATTTAATCTACACATGGCCTAAGCTATTATGTTGCATTTTGATCTACTGCTTGACACCAAGAGTGTGGAAATAAACTTGCAGTGGTTTCCTCATATCATACGACAGTTCAAAAAACATCCTTCATTCTAGATGATGAGTGCTAATAACCAGGGATCTTGGTTTTCTCTGTTTAAAAATGGCAAATTCTCCAATAAAAACACATATCAATTCTCTGATTAAAGAAGCCAAAATCCAAGTTTTTCCACAATTAAAATTAAATGGCATAGGTATAAGGTATATAGGTATAAGTTAAAAACAATGTTTTATTGAATTATTTACAATTTTAAAGCAATTTGGAAACCTACCAGTGCCTCAATCACTATAAGGTAATCAGGACTTGTGGTAGAGGTGATATCTTTTATTAGACCAACTAGATTTTTGCAAAAAAAATTCTTTAATTTCAAGATTTTGGGCACAAGCACCCTTCTTCAGACACAGGAGAAAAGATTGTAAAAACTTTACCTAGGTAAAAATTAAAGTTCATATTTCATAGGAGACTTAAAGGTGTGGTAAAATCTCCACCAGTTCTGATTCCCCTTGCCTCTAGACCAATATGGCTACAACTTGGTTACCCGACATCAATCACTATAATAAATTCTAAATGCCTATAACTTTTGGCATTTGATTTGGGTTTTTTTGTTGTGGAAAAATCAGAGCTCCTCCTGCCCCCTTTGCCCATCCAGACATGGCTCCAGCTGCGGCTGCATGCCCCCAACTGCTTATGGTGCTGAGCAGCCCTGATATGCTAGTGTCCTGTCCATGCCATTGCCCCTCATTCCCCACCTACAGCCCTGTGATTCTGCTGGTGCCCCTCATTCCCCATCCATAGCTGTCTGGCCCTGCTGGTGGCCCTTGCTCCCAACCCACAGCCCCCTGCCCACCCCAGCCCTGCCAGAGGGGGCACTCAGGTGCCAGGACTATGGGGCCAGGGACCAAGATCCACAGCTCCTTCCCCCACGCAGGAGCACCTAAGTTCTGGTTGCCACCCATGGGAGGCAGCAGCTGCTGCTGCAGTGGTGCAGAGTGTGGAGCCAGTTTCCCCTCACCCAAGGGTGTCATGGCTGGACCAGAGCCCATGGGGAGGTGGAGAGGGGACTGCCTGCTGCCCCTGCCCCTCGAGGCCTCCGTAGCCCAATGGGTGGCACTCAGCATGGCAGGGCAGAGTAGGGTGGGGAGCCTTGTACTTCTGCTGGAGGCCCATGATACCATGGCAAAGTGCCCCCTGCCCACCTGGCAGCAATGAGGAGATGCAATTGCATGCCACCACCTCCACTACTGCTGGGCGGGCACAGGGTGCCTCGCCATGGTGCTGCAGGCTTCTAGCAGTGGCACAGGCCTCCCTGCCCACCTCTGTCCTGCTGCCCTCCCCCCAGGGTCTCTATGGCCCAGCAGGTGGGACCCAGCACAAGACACAGATGGGTAGAGAGGCTTGTGCTGTTGCTGAGGAGCCTGAGCCAACAGTGGGCAGCCTGCCCCCACCCCACATACAAACCTGGGGGACACATGCCCTCCACGCCTCCCCTAGGAGCATGCACAGCAGCAGGGAGCCAGCCCTCCCCCACACCCCTTGGACGAGCCACCCACAACTTTGTCCTGCTCCCTGCCCAGGCCCTGCAGCTGCCCATGGGTCTGGGCCCCAAGCTCCACACATTGCCCCAGCTGGGCAACATCCCCAGCTCCAGCCCTGCCCAACTCCCTCCCTCACTATGGGGGTCTCAATCCTCCCCTCTGTCTTACATGTGGGAGCTGCTCTCCAGGCTGCCTAGTGGCCATGTGCCTATGCATATGCACAAATGCCTATGGGGTCCCCTACCTGACCACCCTCCTCCCACTCCCTCCAGCCCCTTGCAGGCTGGAACTCTGCCAGCCTGCAAGGGGAAACCTGATTTTCCCACATTTTCTCCTTTAAAAAGAATTTTTCTCCTTAATTTTTTCTCTTTAAAAAAGAGAAAATCTGGGTTTTTCTCCTTAAAGTGAGAAAATCCATGTTTTACCATGGTGAACAGGAAACGTGGATCCCGCTAATAACCAATCTGTTTGCTGTTCTCTTATATGAAGACCAGCTCCCAAGGAGTACAATAGGGAAGCATTGATAATGTCAGTATTTGTTTAATCCTGGTGTGGCTGCCCAAATGCTCTGACAAGTTTTGTATCATTCTTATCAGGTTAGTGCCAGGAATATTCCAGTGACCCGGAATTAGGAAAAATGCATTGTTTTTTCCACTTTGGACCAAATGCTGCTGGCCTCTTATTTCCAAAGGAATTTTGCATCAGTAAAGCAAGCAGGAAATAGACTATTAATTGATACAGGGCTATTTTATTTCTCAAGAGAAACAGAATTCAGGAAAGTAAGAAACCCAAATATAGGCACATGATAAAACCAGGCATTGTACATGCACAAACCTTACATTAACAGCCGAAAAGGGTTTGATTGGCAGGGCCTTGAGATAATCTCCAAAGGAAACAGAGCCACCCACAATGAATGTTAGCAATTAGGAAATGGGTCAAAGAGGAAGCAACAAATTTAGCTTTTGAATACAAAAAAAATCAGGGATGACTGAATTCATAGTTTTGTTCACTGTGTTTTTAGAGATGGCATCAGATACCAGAAATTATGTCAAAATGCAAAGGGAGTTTGGATCTGGAGGGAGATGGAACTACCCATCTCTGTCAGATAGTTTACATCTTCAAACTGGATCAACAACTTCTGCCTCTTCTAGTTTCCTCTTCTGGGAACTCTGATAACATCTTTATAAGTTGAACTATGCAGGCAGATCTTTTAAAAAGGATCCACAACAAGTGATTTGCCTACCTTGACAAAGATGGTGGAGTTGCATTCCTGTAACGCCTCCATTAAACTAATCACATGAAGACACACCATTTCCACCATCTGAAAGAACAAATGTGTGTGAAAAAAGCTAATGGTTCCTAAAAATAATCTTGCTTCATTTGCTTGGCAGCTATACTGGGGCAGAAATTATATATTTTTGAACTAGTGACATTTCAGATTAAATACTACATGTTTACAGGAGGGACATTTAGATTTATTAAGCCTTCCTCTGATACTACAGCACCTATCATTTAAATACTTCTAAGTGATCCATTTATTTTGCTTGATTTCTGTGATATACAAATTGCCTTCAATTTCCATCTTCCTGGTCCTTATAAATCCTTCCCACATACCCCTGCTGGGTAGTTCTCATCAGTCACCTAGTCAGAAATTGGTATTCTTATTTACTAAACTCCTTTGACAATTATTATAGTCATGAAGATCAATTTTTTATTTTTTATTTCTGATGGTAATTTATTGTTCTGATTTGGCAGAGGGGCCATAGATATATAATTCTTCAATTTTATAGCATGAAATACTGTATATGCAAATATTACATATTTGGCAGTAAATAGCATTTTATATTTTATGTTATGCAAATACACAGGTAAAACAAAACAAATACTCCAAGACAGCAATGTGTATTTACAGTGTCTGTCTGAAATATGCATGAATTCCCCTAGATAATAATAAACTTAGCTTTTATGTGGTGCTTTTCATCTTCAAAGTGCTTTACAAACACTAACTAATTAAACTCCACAACACCCCTGTGAGATGGGTAAGTATTATTATCTGCATTTCACAGAGTGGTAGCCAAGGCAGAGAGTTTAATGACTTGCAATTAGGGCCACATAATGAGTCATTGTTAGACCTGGGATTAAAAAACACCCTGGTTGGTCCCAACGCTTGTCATGAAGTCATACCTTTCCTTTTAGCTTTGGCCAAGCATCAGGCTAGTCAGAGTTAAGTACCACACAGAATTCCCACCGACTTCAACATGACATTAGTGCACAGGGGCTAACAGCAACAGTTCCTAAACTCTGGTCACTGAACCAGAGAGCACTACTAGGGCTCCACAGAGATCTAGGTGATCATGCAAGCGTCTCCTCATTTTCAGAGACTAAAATCTCATTAGAAGATATCTTTAAATATATTATGTACATGCCTAATATAGCTTTCCCTTATAGGCAACTGATGTAGTAGTACAAGAATGTTCCAACTGTGCTTCAAACAATTTCTAATGAAAGGGAAGAAACCCAGGTCTGAGCAAGATGGGAAGTAACCCATGTGGCCAGACATCTGAAGAGAGGTACTCAGCAAGGCAATGGTTAGATAAAGTGTTAAGCATTATCATAGGTGATGCATAGGGAGGGCACGGGGGGACACATGCCTACCCTGAGATTAGCCTTCACCAGCTGGGCAGTGGGGGCACCAAGCAAAGCACCGGCTGGTGCCCCCCATGAGATTGGCTCTAGCTGGCACTGAGAGAAGTGCCAGTGGCACTTCCGGTTTTGCTACTGGCTCTGTAAAGGGCCATTCCTCCCAGCCCTCTCTATCCCCCAAAAGTGATTGGCTGCTGGGGCCCACCCCTCCTTCAGTGATTAGCTACTGGGGGACCCCTCCTCCTCTGGTCAGCAATTGGGCACTGGTGCCCCCCAGACACTGGAGGTGCCAGTCACCCATGATTATATTATATATAAGCAAAGTGTTAAGCGTTATATTAAGTTAGTTAATCCTCCTGCTGTACTTGGCCTTGGTGAGGCTGGAGCTGGAGTACTTCATCCAATTCTGGGCCTCGTGATTCAAGAAGGACATCGAGAAGCTTGAGAGAGTGCAGAGGAGAGCCACGTGCATGATCAGAGGGCAAGAGAATAGGCCTTATGAAGAGAGGCTGAGAGCCATGGGCCTCTTCAGTCTGGAAAAGCGCAGGCTCAGGGGGAACCTGGTGGCTGCCTATAAGTACACAAGGGGTGTTCATCAGGATCTGAGAGAACATCTGTTCACCAGAGAGCCCCACGGAAAAACAAGGACCAACAGTCATAAACTCCTACAAGACTGCTTTAGGTTGGACATAAGAAAAAATTTCTTTACTGTCCAAGCCCCCAAGATCTGGAATAGACTCCCGCCAGATGTGGGAAGAAACTCAGGTCTCCAGGCACCTACTCTGGTCCACCTTTGGGCCCTGGAGGAGCAGATGAGGGAACTCCAGGAGGTGGTGAGTAGGCTGAGGGGGATTAGGGAGGATGAGGCTGTGATTGATGGGTACTTCCATTCCTTGCAGCTCTAGATGTCCACAGGTGAAACCCCACAAGAGGAATCTGCAGCAGAGGAGTGAACGACTGTCACCTCTGGACCTGGGTGACAGGACATGGCATCTGCAGGACGATGTGAAGGAGGTGGTCCCTGCAGCCACCGCTGGGCAGACTGGGGGACCACTGCCCAGGCAGAAGAAGAACGTTGAGTTATTGTGGTGGGCGACTCAATCCTGAGAGGCATGGAACAGCTGATCTACTGACCAGATCCCATGATGAGAGAGGTCTCCTTCATGCCTGGAGCTAAGATCAGTAACATCACTGCAAGGATTCCTCAACTCATCAAGCCCTCTGACTATTACCCTATGGTCTTTGTCCATGTGGGCACTAATGATGCAGCCGGGAGTAGTCCTGACCACATCATGAAGGACTTCCATGAGCTGGGGGTCGGCCTTAGAAAGTCAGGGGCACAGGTGGTATTCTCCTCCATCCTTCCAGTTGGTAGCAGCCAAAGGCACCAGGATGCCAGCATCAGGGAAGTCAACTGATGGCTCCAGAAATGGTATCTTCAGGAGGGATTCAGATTCTGCAATCACAACCAGCACTTCCAGGGAGAAGACTTCTTATGTTGGGACAATCTTCATCTCTCTCCTAGAGGTAAGCATCTGTTCTCCTGCAGGGTGGCTGATCTCCTCTGAAGAGCTTTAAACTAGGTTTGACAGGGGATGGGGAACCTGTGGTTGATGAGAACCCAAGGCTGGAAAGCACAAACAAGGCACCAGACCTAACCAGGTAAGCACTAAGGGGAACACATGCCATCAAGGCAAAGGAACACCAAGACCACCCACGGGGGGTGCTAAAATGTCTTTACACAAATGTCAGGAGTATGGAGAACAAGCAGAAGGAACTCTCACTCCTGCTTGCTAGCACATAGTATGACCTAGTCGGCTTAACTGAAACATGGTGGGATTCTACACATTACTGGGCAGTAGGTATTGAGGGGTACAGGTTGTATAGATGAGACAGAGTGGGGAGAAAAGGCTGGGGTGTATCTCTCTATGTTAAGAAGCAGTACACATCTTCCGTCATCAAGGCAGGAGTAGAGGAGGGGAATATCGAGGCATTGTGGGTCAGGATCCAGGGGGGCCAGGGGAAAAGGACTTGGTGAGGAGGTCTGTAGTAGACCCCCACTACCTCATCTAGCTTGTCATCCTGGTATTCTCTAAGCAGCTTTCAGATGCCATACAGGCGAGGGAGGCAGTGGTCATGGGGGACCTAAATTACCTGGACATCAGCTGGGAGGAACAGGTGGCCAAAACAAGCTGCTCAAGAAGGTTCGTACACTGTGTGCAGGACCTCCACCTAAACCAGATGGTGTCCAGTCTCACCAGGGGTAGTGCCATCCTAGACCTGGTCCTAGCATCTCATGGGGGACCTGCAGGTACATAGTAACCTGGGTGATAGTGACCACCATTTGGTTGAGTTCACTATCCAGTGAAAGGTGAGAAAAATATCCAGTGATGCTAGAGTTTTAGACTTCAGAAGGGCCAACTTTAGGAAACTTAGGAACCTAGTTAGTGAGGTGGCTGAACTCAAGAGCATCGGTCTAATGGGGGTCCAAGATGATTGGAAGTTTCTCAAGGAAGTGATCCTTGGGGCACAAAAGTAGTTTATCCCCTTATGCAGGAAAGAGGCTAAGGGGGTAAAATGCCCCCATGGCTGAACAGGGAGCTTCAGGAAAGACTGGGTGCAAAGAAAGAGATGTATAGGCAGTGGAAGCAGGGGGCAGCCACCAAGGAGGTATGCATCACCCTGGCGCACTATTGCAGGGAGTCAGTTAGGCAGGCCAAGGCAGGACTGAAGCTTAGGCTGGCTACAACAATCAAGGACAATAAAAAGTCCTTATACAGATACATAGTGAGCAAAAAGAAGGTGCAGAATAGCATAGAAACACTGCAGGACAAATCAAGTCAGTTGGTGGTTGACACAGACAAAAAGGCAAAGCTCTTCAATGAGTTCTTCACTTCAGTACTCCTTATTACCAACAATCCCCCCACCTTGAGCATAGACAGATGTCCAAAAGGCACCAGACTGTCAAAGTTCAGCACTGACTTAGTTAAGAGCACTTGGAAGGGCTGGATGGTTACAAGTCAGCAGGCCTGGATGACCTCCATCCACAGGTGCCGAAGGAATTGGCAAGTGTCATTGTTGAGCTGTTGACACAGCTGTTTGAGCTCTTGTAGTGCTCCAGACAGGTCCCTGAGGACTGGAAAAAGGCCAGTGTGGTACCCATTTTTAAAAAAGGGAGAAGGGAGGAGCCAGGTAACTTTAGGCCAGTCAGTTTTACCTCTATCCCTTGGAAAATACTAGAAAAAAAATCAAAGAGCGTATTTGTGAAAGCTCAGTAGGGGAAACAATGATGAAAGGAAGCCAGCATGAGTTCATCACAGTACCACAGTACCACACAGGCAGGTAGATCCTGCCTGATAAACCTCATAGCCTGTTATGACCACGTCACACACTGCCTTGACACAGGAGTAGAGGCCGACGTCATCTACCTGGATTTTAGGAAGGCCTATGACACAGTTTCGCATCCTATTCATAGTATCATAGTATCTAGGGTCAGAAGGGGCCTAGAGCAGGCCATCTAGTCTGACCTCCGCCAATGGCAGGAACGAGTGCTGGGGTCACAGGACCCCAGCCAAGTACCTATTCTCATAGGGCAGCTAACAGGCTGTGGAGTGGATGCCTATGCAGTCAGGTGGGTGGCTAATTGGCTTAGGGACTGCACCAAGATAGTGGTGGTTGATGGGTCATTCTTGGCGTGGAAGGAGGTGGGCAGTGGGGTCCCGCAGGGTTCGGTCCTTGGGCTGGTGTTATTTAATATCTTCATCAGCAATTTCGATGAGGATATGATGAGCACCCTCTCCAAGTTCATGGATGATACCAAATTATGGGGCAAAGTTAATACACCAGAGGGCAGGGAGCAGTTACAGACTGACCTGGACAGGTTAGATCAATGGGTGGAATGCAATAGGATGCAGTTTAACAATGACAAATGTAAGGTACTCCACCTAGGAAGAAGAAATTTCCAGCAGACCTACAGGTTAGGGGATGTCATCCTCAGCAGCTCAGAGGCTGAAAGAGATCTTGGAGTCATAATTGACTCCAAGATGAACGTGAGTCAGCAGTGTAACGAGGCCATCAACAAAGCCAATCGCACCTTGTCATGCATTAGCAGATGCATGGCCAACAGATCGAGGGAGATGATGCTCCCCCTCTATGCAGCTCTAGTCAGGCTGCAGTTGGAGTACTGTGTCCAGTTTTGGGCACCACACTTCAAGAGTTACATGGAGGATCTGGAAAGGGTTCAGAGGAGGGCCAGCCACATGACTAGAGGTCTCCATGAAAGACCCTACGAGGAGAGGTTGAGAGATCTGGATCTCTTCAGCCTTTTTGAAAGATGGCTGAGGGGTGACCTTGTAGCCGCCTATAAATTTATCAGGTGAGAACAGCAGGGAATTGGGGATGTGCTGTTTACCAGAGTGCCCCAGGGAGTAACTAGGAATAATGGGTGTAAACTAGTGGAGAGTAGATTTAGGTTAGACATTAGGAAGACATTTTTTATAATAAGGGTGGCCAGAGTCTGGAATGAACTTCCAAGCAAGGTGGTGCTATCACCTAACTTGGAGGTCTTCAAGAGAAGGTTTGACAATCACCTGGCTGGGTCGTCTGACCTTGGTCCTCTTTCCTGCCAGGGGCAGGGGGTCGGACATGATGATCCATTGGGTCCTTTCCGACTCTATGACTTATTCAAGAAACGCTTGGATCCTTATCTTGCTGGGGTCCTTTGACTGTAGCTGACTTCCTGCCCTTGGGGCAGGGGGCTGGACTTGATGATCTTTGAGGTCCCTTCCAGCCCTAACATCTATGAAATCTACATTCTAAAAAGGTTTGGAAGACCCTGGCTCAGAAGACTAAACCACATATACAGATTCTCACCCTGAGAGCTAAAGATCAAGATCTTCAGAGACTAAGACAGCAATTGTCATTTCAGTTAATGAAGAACGTCTATGAACTCTGTGGGGGAACCATACTTGTCTTGACTCTAGAAAATGGAATTCACTGTATAGCCTGCTCTTCTTAAGCAGGTTCTCATCACTGAATGTGCAAACCTAAAAACATACACTGGCATTGTGCATGCCCAAGCCTATGAAATACTGGTCAATGGAAGTTTAGAGCCCTCAGCACATATCAGGAGGCACTGGGCACCTAGCACCACATCAGGCTCTTAGCACACAGGCTGTTCCAGGAGCCCCATGCCAAGCAGAGCTAAACCAATAATCCTTAACAGAAAATGTATTACAATTTGGCTTATTTTCTGTTTTCAAATATCTGTCAGCAATGTGTGGTCTCATAAATCACTCACAACTCAAAAATATATGCCAAGTGAAGTCTTTGGATAATTCTTATTCAGTGGCTTTCTTGCAACCAGTCAGCTCTGAGTATTCAGTATGCATATGTTGAGCTGTTTTGACTGAACATGAGCTACATGGTAAAACTCAAAACAAACACTGACAGAACCATTTGGAAGCATTGGATCATTTCTCCTAGACAGAGTCAAACAGGGGCATGGCCACCTGTAGGAGGGTTAGGATGCTATCTCTAAGGGGGCTGTCTAAAATGGGTCTCCAGTCCAATCAGCAGTAGTTCTAATATCCAAAAAAGAAACCTAGATCATCTTTCAGAGACTACAGGATAGATCTGCTATGACCTAACATCCCCTTCAAACTCTCAAGGACAACACATATGGTATTTACAAAAACCATGTGACCGTTTTACAAAATTGGTCCTGCTTGGGAGCAGGGGAACAGATTAGATGAGCTCCTGAGATCCTTCTCAGGCTTATTATCCATAAAAAAGTATGCACAGCTTTATGCATACAGCTTTTAACTTGAAACCCAGAAGGCTTGGCTTGGCTTAAATCTGTGATAAACAAATCTGTACACACCATCTGACTCACCACTTTGTTATGTGCCATGAGCTGTAGGATACTAGGTGTCACCCGGCTCCAGAACTCCAGAGCTGTAAGGATTGCTGTAAAGCTAAATTCATTTTGATTTTGGACAGTAGGGGCTACTGCTGTTTGTTCACAATATACCGTCCAGAGCTGGGCAAATATAAATGCATGGAAGAGGGAGCACATGTGCAGCACCGATGTCTGTAAAACAAGAATGCGAAGAAAATGTTTTATTGAAATAATGTATAATGGTATAAATTGTACTCCCCACAAAAGCAACCACCATTAACGCAGGGTCCAGTTGAAGTAATCCACTTGAAAGGGCTTCTCTTTCATTTACTGCCAAGTACCCTAAGCCTATCAAGTGTTTTATCTTTTACAAGGGTACAGTAAGTGGAAAGTACCTGCTAACAGCTTGTTAATACTCTACAAATCTCTTTGCATATACAAGTCCAAGATTCCTATCTAATAATTGATTGGCCCAATGTGGGCCCATACTCCTGAGCAGTCACACTAGCATCCATCCTTCTACCGTAAGAAATGTGTGCAGATCAGTATGTTCTTAGGGATCAATCTCACAAAACTTCCTGAGGGAAAATTCCCCACTGCAGCCAATGGAAGGTCTGTTGGATCACACCTTTTAGACTCAACAACCTTTAAGATTCATCATTTTAAACCTGTTCTGGATTAGTTGGTATGAGTTTGGGGTCTCAGGAAAGGAGTATGCTCAAAAAATAAATAATTTTACTTCCACATTATGGCCCCAGGGTATGAGTTTTGTAAAGCTCACAGCATAATTTTATGAAAGTACAGAACATACCTGAACATGCTCCACTAGCAATAAATAATAGCAAATGTTATGTATGGTGATTTTTTAGCCTTCTGGACTCTGAGGCATGCCACTATTTAATTAAAAAAGAGATACTTCACTGTATTTCAGATCAAAGGTATTTTCTTAGTTTGAAAGTATAAGTGATGCATACTCAGCAGCAGCATGACTGTACCAAATGTTGCCATGGTTGCTTGGTAACTAGAGGAAAGTATTTGAAGGAGCAAAAAAAAAGTCCAGGAAGAATGAATGGGAAACATCAGCCTTAGATAGGTTTGAGAGTGCTAAGTAAAGGCAACCCTGTGATTGTTCTACTTCTGTAGTTTATTAAACCCTGTATCGTGTTGTAGGAATACAAGTTGTATCTACGATAATTACTGTTGAAAATGGTTTATGATTTGCAACAATGATGAGCACTTGCCATCTTCAAAGCACTTGACAAATAAAGTTGTACTTGAACTCATCACTGTTTGCAAATAGTAACTCTGTAATCCTGACATGAAGCCTGAGATGTGGGTCAGCTACTGGTATTACACTATTTGAATAGAACAGGATAGAATAGAACAGAAAACTATTTTCTATATACTACTATACAGAACAAGTGGTAATTTACTTGTTACAGCGAGAGACAACGTCAGAGCTCAGTTTAAAACTCAAAAATTCCTGTTTCCTGTTACTGTGCTCAGAGTCAAATGCTTCAAACAAGATGAATTCTAGAGGTTATCACTTGTTTTCTTTCTCTGCAGGTACTGTTACCTTAAAAAGCACCCTTCTTAATCACAAGCTTATAGTCTGTTTCTAGGCCTGTTTCTTGTGAAGATAACAACATGCCATTTTTAATAGAATGCAGTCTTTTTGGAAATACAAAACAGACAGTGGACTTATGGTATTCAGACAGTGTGGCTGAAGCATTTTACAATGTGTAGGGTCTGGGTTGTTGCCTGGGAGTGTATGCAATGTTAGACAGGGACATTCATTACTATGCACTCACATTTACAAGAACTGGAGAAGGGGAAGTTCTAAGAAACAATTTACCTCCCTGTGAAAACTACAACTGGTTGCTAAAGGCAAGATCCTGTTTCACCATGAGCACAAGTGGCACTCCATGCACAGTTGTTACTGCACACTCGTTTAGTACTTGCTAAATGCTAAAGCAAGTATTAAATGACTGCACAGTAACAGCTGTTATTGCATAGACCCAGTAGCACACAGATTTATGGCCCTACTATGCAGCAGTGTCAGTGCCATGGTTCATGCCTCCTGACACTATGCCGCCATAGCTCATTGCTACAGTGATGTAGTGTCTTCCATATCAGAAAAGGCTCACCCTGCTCAAGGACCAGCCAAAAGCAGGATGAGGGCACAGCAGTGAACCTGCCTACCTTCTAGCCCAGTAGTTCAGTGGCTCATGTATTTACTCAGGGAATGGGAGACGTGAGTTTTAGGACCCTGATACCCAAAGGTAGTTTGAACACGCGTTTCCCAGTTCCTAGCAAAGTTTCGAGCTACCAGGCCACATGCTAAGCATTACGAAGAACACTTGACTGCTGCACCTTGCATTTAACATTCATCAGATAACACACTGATAAACAGAACTTCAATTATTTTTGTCCCCACTGAGAGCAGGGACCCCCCATCTCTTCTAAAGCACTATCCATAGCACTGACTGCCTCTGGCTGGTCTTCCTCCTGGCCTTACACATCTTCCCTTCCTGGCTAACCATGACCCAGCTTGAATAACAAGACTGGAGAGTACTCTGGGAGATGCCTCAAATATGCTATGTTGGTCAGAGGCCTCTAGTGGTTTCACATCTTCTCTGAGGGGGTAGGCTATGAACCTGGGCCACTTACTCCCTGGGCAAGTACACCAACTATAAAACTCCTTCCCCTCTGGTGTCAAATACTTGCTACTTGTGGTTTTGGTGGAACTTACCCTGAAGAATACTTACCCTGAAGTACCTGGGGGAGAGTCTATTCCCATTGGGCACCAACACAGTCATAGTGCAGCCAGCCAAGCATGCTCAAAAGGAACGTGCAGGATAAGCAAATTGTTTAAGTGCTAAAAATTGCCATCGTGTGGCTCTACTTATGCCCAAAAAGGTGAAATAGAATTTAGTGCCAAGTGTTTGCAATACTGATGATGATGCACACCACAAATGCATGGACTTCCTTACCTTTGACTGCTCAGGAAACCCAATCAGGATAACTATAAGGTGGTCTGCAATGTGGGAACCTGCATCCAGAGGAATCGGCATGCAAGACGATGGAGAATTTGGGCAGACAACATTGTGCGTCAGGGACCCCAGAAGGAGCCAGGAAAGCAAACGAATGTGAGATACACATTCAATGAACTCCTTGGGCCTGTCAGAGAAGAGTGCATTTTCACAATAATAGTAAGTTTTCTATTTCCCTGAATCTTGCTTAACATTTTCAAAATATCTGCTAAGGTATAAATCATTTGTACAGTTTGTGGGAGTTCCCATTAGAACCACTCATAGTTTAGCTGACTTGGTATGGTATAAGCAAGCCCAACTGAACTTGTTCTGTCTGCACAAGGCAAAGATCATGTACACAATTGCTGCCAGGAACTCAGCTTCATAAATCCATGTGTAGTGCTTATTCAGATGCACATTACTGAAATGGAGAGGCTGCCCAGATTGAGCTTTTTTAGCATGGTTCCCTGTACATTGAATATTGTGTTCAGCAGAAAGCGGTGACCCGTGAGATGTGTGTTTGATTCCTGGCTCTGCCACAAACTTACAGCGTGACCTTCTCTCTGAATCGCATTTCCCTATCAGTATAAAGTAGTAAATCAGCATTCCTTTTTCCTAACCTTTGTCTGCCTTTGTCTAATTAGATCATTAGCCTTGTTTAATCCCTATTTTAACCTCAAAGGAAGCTGTGATGGATCCATTACTGAGAACCACCGTTCGCATACCATCATGAAGCAGGCAGAGAATGGTGACAAATTTCAGTGGGCATCCATACTTGAAAAAGATTCTCCACAAAATTTCTTCGCTGACAGAATTGAAAGCTTTTGTAAGGTCAAAGAAGGCCATGTAGAGAGGCTTATGTTGTTCCCAAATTACTCCTGCAGCTGGAAAGCTGTGAAGAACATGTCAGATGTGCCTCTTGATGCCCTAAGTCCACAGGGAGAAGCTCTTCAGCAAGTATAAGGAGATGATTAGAAGTGTTCTTGCAATAATATTTCCTGTGGTGGACAGCAAAGGTGATCCCTCCATAGTTGGACTTGCCTCTTTTCTTGAAGACTGTCACAATTATGACATCCCTGAGGTTGTCTGGGATTTCCTCATCATTCCAGACCCTTAAGATGAAGGCATAAAGCTGTGATGTGAACTCCTCTCCTCCTTGTTTCAATGGAGATTCCATCCACTCCAGATGCCTTGTTGCTTTTATCTGCATGATGGCTTTTCTCACCTCGTTAAGAGTTGGAGGGATTCTGAGACCATCTCTGACTGGATGTTGCAGGATGGATTTGAGAACACATTCTCATCAACAGCAGAGTCTCACAACTGAAAAGGTCTTCAAAATGCTCCTTCCAATAGGCATTGATGGCTCTCCTTTTCTTGATCAGGTCTCTGCCATCCTTAGGTCGCAAGGGGTTTGGTCTCTAAGTGCTCGACCGTAGATGGATTTGGTGGCACTGAAGAAGCCATGCATATGGTGGATGTCAGCAAGATGTTGAATCTCCTTAGTTTTGTCTTCCTACCATTTGTTCTTCATATTGTGGGTCCTCCTTTAAATCTCTGCCTTGGCTTGCTGGAGACTCAATTTCTTTTGCTTATAGTTGGTGTCATTTTGCCAAGCACCAAAGGTTATGTGCTTGCAAACAATCAACTCCTGGATCTCCTGGTTGTTTCCATCAAACCAGCCTTGATGTTACTTGATAGAGAATCCAAGTTTCTCTTCACAGGCACTGATGAGGTGGCCTTGAGTGCACCCCACATGCCCCAACTTCCATTGTTGTTGATTGGAATTCACCAGTTTTTCATTGAGGCACTGGTGGAAGAGATCTTTCTTGCTTGGGTCCTTGAGTCCTTCAACAATGATCTTCTGTCAGCATTGTTTCCACTGCAGCTGTTGTCTGGGGAGCCAATTTGAGTGACATAACCAAGTGGATGAGTCATCAGTCATCAGTTCCTAGGATAGCTTGAGTGATGTGGACATCTTTGTGATCCTGGATATGGATGATAACATAGTCAATTAGATGCCACTGCTTAGATCGTGAGTGCTACCATGATGTCTTGTACCTGTTTTTCTGGCAGAACAGGCTGTTGATGATGATGCGTCCATTATCTGCACATTTGGTCAAGAGGAGGATAGCACTGGAGTTGACCTTTCCTGCTCCTTCTTTGCCAATGGTTCGGTGAAGTTTGATGTAGAATTTCTCCTTGGTTTCATTGGTGGTACCAAGAGTCAGGGCATATGCACTGATGACAATGACATACTGGCTCCCCGCCAGTTTAAGATGGAGAGTCATAAAGTGCTCCTTAAATCTGATACAGAACTCATTCAGTTAATTTATGAGTTTATTTTTAACGGAAAAAACAACTCCTTGAAGTCAGCATTCTCCTTCCTGTTTACTCTTACAGAAGAAGGTATAGCCACCTCCATGTTCTTTGAGCTGCCCATCACCTGCACACTGGATCTTGCTCATTGTAGCAACGTCACTGTTGTGTTGCCTGAGTTCTGGGGCCATGATTGCAGTGTGGTACTCTGGTCATTCACTATTAGTGTTGTCCATGTATGTTCTGATGTTCCAGGTCCCAAAAATGACAGTGTATTTTTGCTGGTATTTTTGACTGCAGTAAAGGTGATCATCCCATTGGACATAGTGATCCAGTCAGAAAGAAATATAGAATACTGTATTAGATGGGGTATGTTTAGGAAACCTTTTCTAGCCACCCTCCCCCACACCCCTCTACATGGGGTGAGCAGAGTGGATCCTGAAGAAGATTGCTCAGAAACAGTTACAGCTGCCGAGTCACACTCGTCTCATCCAAGTGCTACACAGCCTTCTTGTAACCGCCGTCTTCATGCCAGTTCCTGACTAGAAGCTTCTAGACTTCACAGTCCTGCTCCTGTCACCATTAGCTGGTCACCATAGGGCTTGAGGAATGTGCTGGAAAAGCTGTTTTTGTGGAAGGTGCCGGGTGCCTGACTTATCATGAAAAAGCTGCTGTGCATCAACTTCCACGTGGCTCTTGACATAATGGGATCTTGATTCAATGGCAAGGAGACCAAGCCTCCTGACGGAGGTCTAATATAACATAAGATTTTCCCCCTTACAAAAGTTCAAAAGATAAAAACACAATTGATGATTAGGAAAACTCCTGGATCACAAATAACAAATAGGGTAGAAGAACATCCCATTTCTTGGGTTCTCCTGTCACTTAACTTCCTTAAAAGTTTGATTAAATGTCTCTGCCAATCCATCTGTCTGTGTGGAGCAGAGGCTCTCACAGGTGGATTTTTAAAGATCCCTGTAACAGGATTGCCTGTCCCTTTAAGAAGGGGCTGCAAGCCTTGTTGAGTAGTTACAGGTATGGCAAGACTCCTGGTAAGAGTCTCCTATGACCCCTGCTGACTTGCTACCCTTTGGGCAGGGGGCTGGACTTGATGATCTCCTGAGGTCCATTCCAGCCCTAATGTCTACGAAATCTAGAATACAACTGGGGATTTTGTTCCATTGCAGCCATTCCTTCACAGTCATTGAGATACTAACATCTTCTACCTACTCTGCCATAGAGGACTTGTAGACCTATGGCAGGGGCTTGGGAAGTCTTATAATAGTTGTGACCTATATTTGCTATGTTACAGCCCTGTCAAAGGATGTGTGGGTTTTCAGGAGGGAAGCCATTGCCATCTGCTGTCCTCACTGCATCCTGTTGCTGCTGCTTCTGCTTGGTCTGCAACTGCTTATTCATCAGTTACCTCTGCTTTTTTCCAGCTAACTTTCCCTAAAGGTCATTCCACTATCTGTCACCTGTGGATCTGCTGTATAGCAGTACAACTCTGCCCCACAGCCTGTCAAAGTACTTGTTATCTGCTATTCCTCTAACACCATCAACACCAACAATAGTAGTCTATTTAGAAACTATTTAACAAGCAATTGGGAAACTGAATAATGTCAGTATCATGGTAGTACAAAACCGTTACCTAGCTGGGTTTTCATTGCCATTTTTCATTATTAACCTAATATTGTCAGTAACTCAGAGCCAATAAGGCATAACTAGAATACATTTATTTTATTTATTGACTCCACTAGGTTATTCAGCCCCAGAAGACCTGGGGGTTTCACAGACCTTAACTGATCAGGACATATTTTACACATAGAAAACTGAAGCACTGGCAGATGTAGCCCCAGCATGTTCAAAACCATGTATACTCTTAATGGTAAGCACATGTATAAGTGCTTGTATAACTCAACTCTAATTGACTTGCCTGGAGTCACCTAGAAAGACTATGGTAGAGCCAGAAACTGAACTCAGATTTGCTTAGTATAAGTCCAGTGTCTTTCCCATAAAAGTCATCCTTCTTTCTGACAGTGTTATAAATAGTGTTGGGGTGCCTCAAAGCCATCCCTTTAAGCTAAGTATAACTTCAGGATTCTTGGGGGAATGTCTCACTATTCTTCCTTTTCAGGAAAACCAGTGCCCTTACCCTTGTTGCATTGCAGAAGGAGGATGGTACAGCCATGGCAAGTAACGAATCACAGCTTTATTATCTCTGTGGTTTCCTCGGGTAATTTCCATGGCAGCTATCTGAGCTAAGCCAACTTTCAGGTGCCCGCCAAATGTATCCTCATGCAGTGGCTGAGAGCACGTCTTCATGTGACTCTGCAAAGCAGTGGAGCATTTTGTTAGATCCACATTACTCAAATCTTCAGGGACTGTCTGTTCACCTTCAATCAAGGTGTCAATAGACAACACTGGACACAAAACATGGAGCAAATTCACAAAAAAGCACCAAACGCCTCAAATGTTTTCATTAACAATAATGCATAATAGTCTTCTAGATTACCACAAAGAAGATTACTGCAACATCTGAAGTCCAAAATCAAAGTTATGTTTTTAAGTTGTGACTGGTCATATAAATCACATGGTATCATTCCTGTCCTCTTCATTAGTAGGAACAAAGGATTTTGATTAGAATACCTCTAAAAAGGTGTATAATCCTAAAATCTACTTCCCAGGAACATTTGATCTAACAAAACCCCATCAACATCAAAATGAATGTTCATGTCAAATGAGTGTAAAAGAGAATGGACACAGATAATGCAAGTTTACTTCTGTAGTATTTGGCCAGTGTAGGAGGCTTTAAGAGCTAGTAGGCTGCAGCTGAGAAAGGCTGCTGGTACAACAGGAAGGCAACTGGGGCCACATGACCCCGGAGGGGGCTGGGTTTAGAGACGGTATAAGCGTGGGCCCTGAACTGAGCAGGCAAAAGGGCCCTGAAAGCTGCTGTGAGAATGCCACCTAAGCAGGATAGCTGTAGCTCCAGGATGCCAGCATGTAGCGTACAGCCTGTGGCAGTCTAGAGGTTTTAGTGAACGGAGTAATGGGTGGAGGAGGTCCAAAGGGATCAACAAGTCCAGAGAGGGGCTGAGTATGGAACTAGGGTGACTGAGAGCTCATAAAGGACAGAGGTAGGGGACAGGGGCCTGAAGCTGAAGAGGGGCAGAATGTGTGACTTCAGGCAGGAAGGCTGCACTTGGGATTAGCTGAGAGAGGCAAAGTGCCCAGGAAGAGCAGTCCACCAGGAAGTTGAATCAACATCCATGATCACATCTGTGAGGTATGAGGTGGGGTGTAGGAGCAGACAGAGCCACACAATTACCCTTTAAGGTAAGATCAGGCTTGGGAAGCCCTGGGGCAGCCTCCCATTTTGTACAGATTAATACCAACAAGGCATGGCAGGTGAAGGAAGGAGAGTTTTGCCTAAGAGGTGTCAAGGCTGAGGGCTAAAAGAGTACTACAGGAGCCAGTTGGCCACCCCTGCAGGTGAACCATGTTACAGCCAGCTACAAAGGAGACATGCACTGTGTTCCTCTGAAAATGAATTACAGAAGTAAATAAAAAGTAAATATATCACAGCCTTCCCAAACACACCCATTTTACTAGGAATACACATATCTTTACATGTTCCTGAGGCTAGGGACAGAAATTACACAAACTGGTACAAGTGATCAGAAATCAGTTCAAATCTGTATCACAACAGAAGTTCAGTGCACATAAACTGCTTTCAAAACGGCAGAAACTGGCTTAAGATGAACCTGGATGCATGTAGTATTAATATCAGCAAAATGCTGGCTTATATCCACAGATGCTTTTCATGCAAATCCTAGGATGTCATTCTCCCATTGTACTTGGCCTTGGTGAGGCCACAGCTGGAGTACTGCATCCAGTTTTAGGCTCCATATTTCAAAAAGGATGTGGAGAAGCTTGAGAGAGTGCAGAGGAGAGCCACGTGCCTGATCAGAGGCCAGGAAAACATACCTTATGAAGATGGGCTGAGAGCCACGGGACTCTTCAGCCTGGGAAAGCACAGGCTATGGGGTGATCTGCTGGTCACCTATAGGTTTATCAGGGATGTTCACCAGGATCTGGGGGAACGTCTGGTCACCAGAGCGCCCCGAGGGATGACAAAGTCAAATGGTCACAAACTCTTCTAGGACCGTTTCAGGCTGGGTGTAAAGAAGAACTTCTTTACTGTCCGAGCCCCCAAGGTCTGGAATAGACTGCCGCCAGAGGTGGTTCAAGCACCTACTTTGAACACCTTCAAGAGACATTTGGATGTTTATCTTGCTGGAATCCTATGATCCCTGCTGACTACCTGCCCCTGGGGCAGAGGGCTGGACTCGATGATCTTCTAAGATCCCTTCCAGCCCTAATGTCTATGAATCTACAAAACCTAACAGATTTAGATTAAACTGGTTTATTGAACTTCTATCCCAGATCCCCTCCAAATTCAAATTAACTCAGTCCTCCAGCAACCCAGGATGTTTAGCACTTCCCCACAAACTCCCTTTTGCAGGGTGAGCAGGCTAACCTTGTCCCAAGCTGCATTTCCTGAATCAAAAGTGAATGCCTGGTCACTTGCATATTGCTTCAAACTACGCAGTTTAGACTAACCACTGAAGATGAATCAATTTAGCCTTGAGCTTTTTGAGCATCTGTACTTAGCCAAGATAACACAGAACTAAGTTGTCACGTTTTATAAAACAGCAGTCATATTAGCTGGCAGACTTTTGCATTACTTCAAACTGCTTGATAAATTATTCATATGGGTTAAATCCAAATGATCTAAAATTCTGGAATGCTTTGATTCTAATCCAACATTCAACCCTCCAGGCTAGAAAGTTTAGGACTTTTCTTACTAATTTAATTTTGTTCCATAATGAAATGGAAATGTGAAGTCTAAGACACTGGTTTTAATTCAGATCCGTCACTAACTATATAAAGACTAAGCAAATGTTCTGGAGATACCTAGGGCCAAAGGAATAGTCACACTGAACTGAAAAAGACTACGCATCTAATTGAAGTCAACCACTTGCATGAAGTTTTAGAGGAAAAGGATCACAACTGAAAAGTAGATATGAAGGGAAAATAAGCAAAAGACAGCATTCCCTGAGCAGCCATCTGAAGGTATTTATAAATAAATGGTTTCCATTTTTTATTCAGATTCATGTTTTTCTGTGGGATGAACAAACCTGATGAGTCTCTCACCACTGATTCATTTGTTAGGTTTTTTGGAAAGCAATTTTGAATGGAATAAAAAATGTGTGAATAATTATTTTTAAAAGAGAGAGTGGGAAAGGAATTCAATTTGGTTGAAAATGATTAATTATGTCATGCTTTAAAATGGATCACTACCTCCACACAAAAGAGAAAAAAGCAGCTTCCCCTAACAAAGCATTCCAAAAACTCAATAAGGTTTGGGACAGCTATCCAAAAAGGTAAGGACTTAGGGAAGATATTTTTCTCCATTAAAATAAATACCCTGTGCATTTCAGGATAAGCAAGTTCACTCACTATCCCTACTCATTTGTGGAGCTAGGCGTCTTGCCCTGCAATATGATGTTCATGAGTATTAAGGTTTTCATGCTACAAGGTGAACTAGAAGCATGATGAAACCCAGCATCCTGTCAAAGGCTTTTGGGAAAGGGTTGATACAGTCCCATAGCAGACCTTTTCAGGGAAACTGCAAAGTCATCTCTTTGGAAGATGGTGTTTATTGTACAGCCCTTTACTATATGTTGATCTTGATTGCAAAGAATGTTATTAAAAAAACAGCAACCTTTCAGACTAAAAACAAATCTAAGATTAACAGAGAAGCAAGCCTCTGTAGAACTATGCATATCACAGGTCAGGGATGACTGTGTGAACAATGGGCATAGGTTTTCTTGCTAAACTTAAGCAAGACTGGTAGAAATGTGTATGTTAAGTGAGCTTTAGATCACATCGATGCAATCTGGCTACTGTGTTATTTCACCAGTAGTATGAAAAAAAATCCCCTAGAAAATATATTCAACATGATTTTTTAGTTACAGAAAATTTAATTTCAAATTTTTTGTTGCTTTTTATATTGTCATTCTTATTTTTCATCCAGTAGTGTCTACTACATGCCCTCACTACTAATATGTCAGAAAATTTACCCTTATAATAGTCTCCTATTATTTCTATTAAATTTTTAAATCAGTAATGGCACCTGCCAGTTAGTACCAATTAAAATAGCTTATCTCCATTTTTAGAGCAAGTTATCTCAGTGTTATAATGGAACTATTTGAAACACTTTGACATCATACAGAAATTTTAAAAATCTGAATTTCTATTTTTATAGGAAATATCAAAATTATTTGGTTTTGTTTGATTTAATCTACTGGGTTTATTTTAATATAAACATTTTTCTGTCATATTTGTAACATCAATCAATCTAATGCACGAAAATAAAAACTAATACTACAAATTGGCTAGAAACTTAGTCTATTTCCACTATCTAAACTGAAAAATACAACAAAATAAACAAACAAAATTATACATAAGGAAATCATTTTAATTTTTATGTATTTTAATAAATATTGGATAAATATAGCAGCTCTAACATTAAAATGTAATTAGTAACACAAATAAGGAAATGTATGTTTTGTTGTGTCATTTTCAGCTGGATTATCTCTTGCAATGCACTCTTTATATGATATTATCTTATCATTACCATCCACTTTTCACTAAAATCAGACATGCATTTTTATCTGTAATCTTTTCATATCCAAATCATGTTTCCCTTCAGTTCTCTACCTAAGTTACTTTCTGGCCTTTGAGAAATGTCTAATCTATAAGGCCCCTACCACACATTACATATATTACACAGTGAATTGGTTAATTGTACAAAAAATTTAGACCAGCCACACATGTAAAGTAAGACTGGCCACACGTGCAAAGTAATTCACCACGTGATAATCGCACAATACATTTAGATTGACCACATGTGCAAAGTAAATATTGTGCCATAACAATATCCATCCAGCTATATAAAGAGTCAACCAGCTACAGTTAGAGCTTGAAAATGTGTAACAACTTAATAGCTGGTTTCTGTCCAGCTTTAATTTGGACAAGGGGCAGGGCCCTAAGAAAGAATGGTGTCAGTCATTTTCATAGGGGTTCCCTCCAGCTATGTAATTTACCAAAAATGCAAAACTTATTATAATTTGGATAAATATATCCCTGTTCTATACTCACCTTCAGTTTAGTTAAGGTATGCATATCAGCAATAAAATCCAGCACTTCACCAACATACTGCCTCATACATTCCATTGCTGCTGTTCCACACTAAAGTGAAAAGAAACAAGTATAATCATCCACTGTTGACATATTCATGTTTTTTTGGCTTTGCCTCCTGTTCACTGAAAACACGTCTGTTTCTTGTCTGCCTCAGGTTCTTTACAGTTGCTGTCTACTCATCTTCTAACTGAAAATAAATATTCTTTGTGGCTTTATGTTCAGTGGTATCCTGCACTAATGTCAGTAGCTGTTTTATCCATCAGAGAACTTCTCACAGTGGCTATAATAAAAATTTACTAAAGATCTTTTTATGAATATCAGCAGAACATAATCCTTATACTTTTTACTGGACCTAAATCAAAGTCCATTAAAAGAATGGCTTTAATAGCCTTGGATAATGCTCTCTAATACTTTGTTCTTTAAGTAGCTGATCATTCTTCTGTGTGAAACTGATGAACTGAGCCATAAAAAAGTGAAATTAAAATCATAGGCCTACTGCCATTGTTCATACAAATAAGTCCAGAAAAAATTCTGTTTAATCGTTGTTTGCATAGTTTTTGCATGTTAACAGAGATGGATGTGGCACCAACATTTTTTGCTAGGAGAAATCAAACTAATAGAATGTTTACACTAGCAATCAAACGAGGCAAAGTGTCAGCATTTTATTGCCATTTCAAATTGACCATTTCAATTTGTTGAATTTTTATAAAAGATGAAATTTGAAAGTTTCTTTTACTGAGCAAACATTCAATGATTTCACAGGAACATTAAAATTATTTTTACAAAATGTGGGCAGCATGACATATTCTGAAGACTCCAAAAGGTCCTACCAACCATAGACATTTTCTTTTAAAAGAAAAAATTGTAACAAAATAGTCTCAACAGCTAGACACAGCCCTAGTTGTTAGAGCAGTGATTCTCAAGCAGGGTGCCATGACACCCTGGGGTGCCTCAGGGTGCCACACAATGTTAGCACCATTAGGTTTGCAAACAGGACTCATAAAATAAACCCAGAGACTTCAAATAGAAATCCATAGTTGTGGCCTTTGAGTAATATGCAAAAGAGAAACTGCTCTGATATTTCTGTAGTCAAAAAAATGTGAAAACTAAAAGCTGTCATTTTCCAGTGGTGGGGGAAGAAGCAGGTCCAATGTGGGGGGAGGGGGAGGAATGGCCATGCTGCGGCGGTGGCGGTGGCGGGAGGGGAGGAGTGAGCCCAGGCCTGATGCAGGGGGGAGTGGGCTTGCCATGGTGGTAGGGGCAGGGGGGAGCAGCAGGCCCAGCCTGCTGCTTACTCCCACCCTCCGGTAATTCTTGATGGGCAATTGGCTAGTGACGTCATAAAGCTCAGTCATGAGTCAACTTACGTGTCACCGTACTGCATGAACTCCCTGTACTTCTTTCACAAATGGATAGAAGATGCAATGGAGTTGGCATAGAAGAAGAAATAGTCTGTGCTAAAGGCACGTCTACACAAGATACTTAAAATGTGATGCCACAGCTACATCACCGTAGCAACATGCTCCCTCACTACAGCTCATCGTTCTGGTGACATGGCAGTTAAAAATAACCGTGCACCACCAACACGGTTCAGTAATGGCTGTTACTGCATCATTATTTAGTACTTCCTAAAGGAGCCTAAAGGAAGTACTAAATGATGGCACAGTAACAACGGCACCATAGAGGCACATGTAAATATGCCCTGTATGGCAAGATGAGAGCTGGGACCAAACTAGCTCAATTTTGTCCATGTGCTCTTACTGACCAATGCACCTCAACATAGCTCCTAACACAAGTCACAGAAAAAATCTGTGCCACTCCAGCTTGTGGTTAGTGAAAGACATGAAAAGTGCATGCAGAGAAATGCAATATATTAAACTGCCAAACTAAAATAAGGCATAAGTCAGACTGCACAAGAGTCTTTGAATACAAGGGTTTGTTTTACAAGCCACCTGAGTAGGCCATAATTCTAGCCAAGTCAGTGAGAGCTGTGGATACTCTGGACTTCTGAAAACCTGAGCTTTCCTAAAGGCCTAGTTATTGTGGATGTAATGAACACAAGATTTATTTTAACAGCGTAAATAACTGCTTTCTCAAAAATAAGCCAGGGCTTACAAGACTATTCGATATATATATGGTTTCAAAGGAACTTACAATGCTCCTGTCCCATAAAGCAATAGTGTATGTTAGCAGAGAGCATTCCCTTCGTCTCCTGTGTAAAAACCCTGGAGCATGGAAACCAAACACTCTTATCTGAGCATGTATAACAGTCTGATTTGGTTTTGGTCATAAACTACTTTAGCTTTAATTGAATTTTTGTTCCTGAAATTTTAAAATCTGGTCAAATTCTATACTTAAGCAGCTGACCTGAGTGGTTCTCATTTTTCTATGTTAATATGAATCTACATGGTAGTGAACTATAGCACCTTCTGTCTCTTCAAATGCTATGCCTGTCAGTTCCCTTGACAGGATAACAAACAGTAAAATAAGGTCGCTGGCAGCCCTGTCAGAGTGTCCTCCATCCAGTTTATGTGGACTAAAGATTCCACATTGGTTCTTTTAAATTGAGTGATGGAATTATAAAAGGTATTGTACTCAAATCTCCTGAATAATAATGCTCTATTTCAAGCTGACTATTTATTCAGTTGCTCTCAGCAGTAACATGATGCATTCAAACAACAGAAAAGTTTTCTCCTCCGAGATTTCTTCTGAAGTGATCAATTTCTCTCATGCCTTGTTATACCAAAACCAACCTAGCTACCTTCATCAAAATAAAATAAAGAGGTTCTATTAGAGGAATGTTAATTATCAGTGGAGCTCAGCATTCAAAATCACAGACACCAAGTTGTTAGATACAGAAAACACCTTTAGGCCATCTCTAGGTCTGGATGAGACTTGCATATGGATAAAGAGATTCTGCAAATCATGGAGCTGACTTGGAATGAATAAGTCAGACCCCAGATTGGTATCTAGTCACCTAACTACTGGTAATTCAGCTACACACATAAGCATAATATATTTAAATACTCTAAATATCATGGAAAAGATGCCAAAAGCTCCCATGCATGACTTTTTGGGGAGAGGAAGCAATGGTCTGAAACCTCCCATTTTGTCTGACTTTTCTGGGGATCATTTAGTTAGTCTCCTCTCCATATATTTGAACCTTTGGAAAATGACGTGACCCTCATTTGAAGGAGTACCCCATTACATCTGTGGTTCTTGTTGCATGAATAATAATTACTCAAGCAAGTAAGGGCTGCACTATCAAGTTGTGTTACTTAAAAGTTTTCGCTAATGGCTTATAAAAGAGAAGTATCACAGTTTCTATACTCGGTACACCTGTCAAAACAGAACAGAAATAAAGGTGAGAGGAAGGCAGATCTAGCAAAATAAGCTGAGGATCAACACTGAAGCAGACATACTTCTAAAAAAGCAGAAACACAGGCAGGGAGTTTGGGTAAGTACTTACTCCAGGAATAGATGCAATCATCTGTTTGTGCAAGATTGTCGACTCAGCTAGTTTTGTTCCAGCATCTGCACAAACAAACTAATAAGAAATTAAAGATGAGTTATTTTTGCAGGAGCCTGAAGACAATAATAAGTAATTTATTATTTTATTAAGCTCAGCTCAACTCTTCTTGCTTACATTTGTAGCAATCTGCCTTTGGACACAAAAGAACTAATTCTGCCACTATAAACAAACTAATTTGTCTGCTGTTATAAGCAAATTAATTCCCAGATGATCCAACTGTTTTTAAAATACACAAGTTGGCATGCATATACTGTTTTGTGCAGGAAGTCTTGAGTTCAGACATAACAGAGGATAAAACAAAAATATTCATCACATGTGTGACTAGCGATTGCCCTGGAATTACACTATGGATGCACTAAATGAGTTTATTTTACATCCAGAATGGAGCATTATATTCATCTAGTCTGACCTCCTGCATAACACAACCCAAAGAATTAAGCAATGACCGAGTCAAACCCAGTAAGTTCTGGGCTTAATTTAGGTTTCACTGGACTTTTATGATGCTTTAATTTTCCCTTATTTTCCTCCATTCCCTTTTTTTCACTCCTATATAATCCTAACTCCTCTGTCCACTTCCTCCCAACCACAGTCTCCAATACCCAAGCTATTCAGAAAAAGGGTCTCTGAATATTGCTATTTATTTTCTATATAGATGAAATACTGTGCTAGACACTTTACAGAAAAGATTGTGTCTGCTCCACAAAGTTGGCTATCCTAACATTAACCTTGTCCTTGAGCAATTCAGTTTCTGTCCATTGCAAAAGCAGTATGTCATGCTTCCAAAAAGCAAGCAGAAATACAAGGTTCACAAGTATAAACCTAGATTTCTTTCTTGGCAGTTTATGTTCTGACTCACCAACCTTGTCATAAATTTCAGTAATGTAGCACACAGGTTTAGTATCATGGTTATTATTGATTGTCCCACCTCTTGTCCCTAAGGTCCCCTATGGTGCTAGAAGCATCATTTCTAGTCACTTACAACTTACACCTTCTTATAATATATTTCAATGAGAATCTTATTATATATCAAGAACTTAGGAACACTCACGCATCAGACTTAGAAGTCTGTTCTTGAAGGGTAAACAGCACAAAAAGAAATCAATATGTTTAGGGTAGTGTTCAGACAAGGTCACCCAAACCCTGACTCTGGCCAGGTATTTCAAATCTATTTAAGTGGACTGTCTTGCTAAGGAGAAGCATTGCTTACTTTAAATATTATTCTCTTATAAAGGCTGCATTGAAATTGTATTAATTTACAGCATGCAACACATTCAAAGGGCAGGTTATATAACCTAAATTAATTTAAACACCAACAATGGTTAACAACATCCATAAAGTTTGTAATGAGCAGTTAAGTGCTGTTCAGCTTATCCTTTGTCACATCTGGCCTACAGCTGTGAAAATCCTCTCAGAGCAGCACAGCAGTGAGGAAAGGTTGGATAAGCCAGAAGAAGGCTCAAAATGAAACATTTCTCATTTTCAATTCCACTTCCTGTCATTCATCTCAACTCCCTACAAATACCACAAGGCATCAATATGCCACTGGCAACAGATTTAACATCACTCATAAGGAAAAAAAAGTCACACTGTTAAAGTATGGGGAATAGGCAAATATCTGTTGTGTCTCTTCCTAATGTTGTCTGCTAATGGAGATAAAGTTGCAGAGTAATGAATAAATAGTCTTGTCTGCTGAATTTGAGTGGGAGAAATATCTAATATGCAACATATACTCCCCCACCCCAGACAAGACCATTTATTCATTACTCCTTGTCTTTACACATACTCATACTCCGAGTTCTAAAACATTGTTGTCAAGAAATACCTTTCAGGCAATCTTTATCTTAGATAACAGATATGCATTATGCTTTTATTCAGAGGATGAGATACTACAATGAGGTAAGTCAGAAGCAATAGAACTATGCCATTTTATGCTAATTAAAGATCTGGCCCATCATAGGTGCTACTTCCAAGATTTTATTGTTAAAAAGGAATAATAAATACATGTCAACTGAAAAAAAATAAAACCAAGGCCTGACTCTTATGGAAACCACCAGGGGCATTGACCTTGGTGCTATCACAAATCTCATCTCATTGCCTTCCATGAAGTAACTGCAAATTTACACTAGTAAGAAAAGGAGAGACTAAAACCTTGGGATTCACAATGCTGGTTAAAAAAGTAGTTCCTCTATAAATGGCTTGGACCACTATCTTCTAATTAGAGACTGGGTATGGAAACTGAGAAGGCAACTGGTTTCCTGGTAAGATGCAAGTGAACCTTGTGTTGGAGAAAATTTGTATGTTGACCAAACAAGTCACAAGATCTTTTGAAAATAAACCTACAAACTAAGAATTTACAAGAGCCTAAAACAGATGCCTGTATTAATTTTGCAGTGATCAGTTTCCAGAATATAATTACTCATATGCACTAATTAATTTCAACAGCAATATGCAACTAATAAAACAGGAAAATAAAAGAAAAACAGTACAACCCTGAGGAATCTAGAGAAAAAATGTTATAATTTGGGAAATTGCATTTAAAGGATCTAAACCAACATTTTCTGAGTCTGTAAATAGTAATTTGTGAAAAGCCAATGTGATTATAGCTACATCAATAACTTAACAAGCTCTTCTGTTAGATCAGTAACAAAATGAAATTAATAATATGCTACAGTCTAGCAAATACACACATTAATCAGTAAATTCCAGACCAGATTCAAGCCTTCAAATTCTAAGATTTACTGTTGAGAATACAGAGTGCAGATTAGTTTTTTTCTGAACCACTGGACCTTTCAGCTAAAGAAACCTCTGTTTAAAAACAATGGAGTGAAGATACTGGAGAATCTGGCACACAGTCCTTAGAAGTACTAAGTAAATTGGGCTAAGAGTTGCCTGCCAATTAAAATCAATGGGAATGCTCCACATTAAAGATGGTTGGGAATTCTTATGTTCTGGTTGGGGGACGGGGAGGGATCATCTTGTTTGTTTAGTGTTCCATGAAAAAAAATCCACACAAATAGGGTTTCATCAAAGCACAGGGTCACCCCTCCCAATTATATGCATTTGGTCATTGGCTTAAATGGAGCTACAACAGGGAAAAGAAGCTATGCTTGGGGGTTTGCTGAGTTTGGATACTTTATATATGCAATGTAAAACTGAAAAAAATCCTCAAAATGGATCTTTCTACAGAGAATTCCGTCTTATTGGCAAGACAAGTATTTCTCTTCAAAAAATATTTTAGATAAAAAATTTCCACCACTTCTACTCAGTATCTCCTAGCATCAGCCTCAGTTTTGTTACAATAGAAACTTATTAATTAGCACAAAGGACCAGGAGCCCTGGGGTGAAATAATGCATTTTGTGAATTAGTGTATATATCAATTAAACACCTTTAAAAAAAACAAACCAAGAGCATAAAGCACCTTTCTGATTCAAAGGACAAGCAGAATCTAGTTTGAATGTTTCTGGAGTGCAATGCTTAGTACAGCTAAGCTGAATGGACTCTCTCACACTTTGGGTCAGGTTGACATTCACCCCTGTGCAATGGGTCACCCCAAACTCTTTTAAGTGGGGCTGAATTGATGTACACAGAGCCGTGTGTGGGGCTCCTACAAAGGGTCCAACTTCCCTGGAGAGCACAAGCATATGCATTACAGAAGTCATTCACAGTCGTCTCTCTTCTAACCTTCCAAGAGCATCTTTAGCATAGCAAAGCATCATTTGTCTCCACGCTTACCCATTCCCCTTTTAATAAAGTTTGGTAAAATAATTCCCATCACATTTAGTGTTTATGTCACCAGTTACCCTGATGGTAGTGAGTAATCTGAAGTGAATGTGGGTGTCAAATGTGTACTCCAGGAACTCCTTTGTTATCCAGCCCACACCCAATCCATCATTAAAATAAAGTGCTTCTACCCTCCTTTTTATCTTGATCAACTTGACTGAATCTGTCTTCTATATGCACTGCACACAGAGAGGATTATGCACATGCTAACAGCTTTGGGAGGAGGGGGCATCTGAAGGAAGGTTCTTGGAAGTGAATTGTTTTTCCATTTGTCTTGCAGTACCACTGCTACAGATTTTATGAACATAAGATATTGCAAGTGAATGTGAATTCTCTAGGAGCTTCTCAGGGTAGTGTGACAAACTGAAACAACTCATTTCACAGATATTGAAGGAAAACTAAAATTATATTATTTGTGATTTTCTTAGCTGATTTCCTACATTACCCTCAAAGTGAATGTAGTGTATAGGAACAGTGCTAGCTGGGAAGCCCTAGAAATGTTTTTCTTCTTCTCTCCACTACATACAAGAGTTGTGTTTAGTAGCTAAACCATAGGAGGGAACCAACAGCTCTGGGTTCAATTTTCAGCTCCCATTAAGCTTTCAGCATTAAACTGGATCAGATACTCAGAAAACTGGTTGTCAACCTCACACAAGATTGTCCAGTTCCCAAAGGGTAATAAGTATTTACATGCTAAAACCCACAGCAACATACATGAAGCAGCACAGAAAAGTAAGAATGGCATAGTCTATAATTCAGTGGAAGTTCGCTGCAGCTAAGGGGCACTGAGGGCACTGCATACCTCACACAATCATGCCATATGCTCTGAGCAGCCCTCAGCTAGTAACAACCTGGGTCACTATACATTAGTGTGGATTTAAGTCAGTGTTTTGAAGAAACCTATCTCCCAATAATAATTCCCCGAGTCATGCACTCTTCACTTTTACAATTACTAATGCAGTTTTTACTGACACTGAAAATAGAAATCCATGCCTTAAAAAGAATTTTGTTATTTTTTAATTAAAGCAATTCTAATTTTTTAATTAAAATCACCTTTGTGCTCCCCCACCCAAAAAAAGGTTTTTTTTCATTTTCCTTCCCTGATGTTATAATAACTGTTTTCAGAGTCATTCTAACTGCTATATAATTTAAACTGTCAATGTTATTTTTCAGTCAAGTGGCAACTGCTTATTTTCTATGACTAATGTACCAGTACTCACAAAAGGATCAGCTCATAATAACATATGTTAAGACATAGCACTGGCCACATTAAGGGGTGAAATGCTGTGATGCAAGGCAGACTGGAAATGACCCAAGGAGGACATTAACAAGGCTCAGACTGCTTGGACCATAAGAGTCACTTTTATGCTGATTCTTTGTCTTTTTTAAGCTACTGAATGCAAACAATGACAAGCCAACTGCACAGTGCAGGAAGCTGTACTGCCAACCAGCCACGTTCAAAACTGCTGGTCCTCAGCAGAATGGCCACTGCTTGATGGCTTGTTTTTCCCAGTTTGGAATCACAGGACTCCTTAAAAATTGTTTATAGAGTGAGTCTGGTAAGGGCAATGGAGCTCTCAGCCTGGAATTCTGAGGAACTCCAAGCCCCAAACTTGCACCTTATAACACAGGCTCACCTCCAATTTTGTCACCTGAGCAGGTAGGAGAGATTATTATTATCATCATCATCATTATTATTATTATTATTATTATTATTATTAAAACTGGGGGTTTTCAAAGAAGCCTGAGGCCAGGTACAGACATTATACTTTTACCAGTATAATTGATTGGAAACTGATGTAGACCCAGAACAGAATAGAAATTTGGCACACAAAACTGGTTTTAAAATGGCAAAACTAAGATTTAAGATTTGCTTCTCATGAAGGGGTGAATATGTGTTCACATCAGTACTGATCTAACTAAGCTGCTTACAGACAACCACATGACTTAGATCAATTCTGTCTCAAGATTTTAAAATGTTTGCACCTAGCCTGAGAGACCAACCACCTCGCACTGACCTTCAGTAGGATTTAAATGTCTACTGCCTTTAGGCTTCTTTGAAAATCTCAGCTAAAATCTTGCCTTGGGCCAGAAGCATGGTAAGGGGAGCAGACATGCCACCTGGTATATTCTTTGCTAAAAGAATCCTCTCAGTGAGGAGATCCTTCATGGACCAGAAGCAACTTTGCTGCTTCTCAGAAAAAAAGAAATGGGATCTTTACTCTATTCCAACTAGCTCTTCTTGCTCTAGGACTACCACCTGACTGGCTAGAGCTATGATATGAACCCTAAGACACATCTATAACTGCAGCTCCTTTGGGATGTAGTATGTAGACCAGGACATAAGCAAAGGTACTGTAAGTCATCAGCACTTTTGAAAACTGGGTCACTTAGGCGCTTACATATCAAGTCAGGTATCCAAATATAAGCACAATTTGCAAATATAATCCTTAGTTTTTAAGGCCTTTAGTGGAAGTGTAAGTTTAACTTTTTCTTGTCAGGTTCTTTTATGAAACACTTCTTAGGCATTTTACTGAATTGGGACTCTAATACTCACAACCCCTGGATAGCATGAAAGACTTTGAAAAGCAGATTTACTTACCTGTACCAGCAGCAGCAGGTTTGTATCTGGTAAGGGGGATTTTAACTTCAGTGCTTGTAGTAACTCCAGGATGACACTTCGGGTCAGGTAGAACTTATCCCTTTCCTAAAACGCAGGGAAAATATCCTGAAAGGTTCTAGAAATTCACTGACATCAAATACTGCAGCAGAAAATTAGTCACCTGCCAAATTTGTTTTTAATTCATTATAAACAGTTAAGAGAGAATAAAAGAAAATCACAGAAATGTACTTTTGGCTTTGCATCACAGAAAAGAAATAAGTGACCCTTCATTTGTATACTTCTATGGACCCATTCCAAACCTTTTTGAAGTCAATGGAAAGACTCATTTTTTAACTGGTGGAAGGCCATATATCAGTGTGTGCATATTTTATATGCAAAACACAGTTGTTGTCAGAAGTGCATCCCAACAGGTAGGCAAGACAGCTCTGTCTCCAAGTCTCCCTTAACCCCTTCTCCCCTCTCCCCACCCTCTACAAGCCAGTGAGGTAAACGGAGACATGCAGCATTGTTACAACATGAACACATTTCAACCAGATGCATGATAATTCCCAGAAGCTGCCCTGTCATACCTTTACCTCTACCCTCCCCACTAGTCAGGTTTTGGTTTGTTCTGCCTGACCGCAACTTTGGCCCTTATGCTTGCCGCAGTACACATGTATGGAGCTGTGTACCCGCCCAGCTAGAGGGCAGCCTGCTGCAAATGCTCAGTAGCTTTGCAATGCTCACTCCACATGCAGTAAATGCTCACTAGGCAGAAGTGCCAAAGACAACAGTTACTAGGGGTGTGCAAAATGGGCCATATTCAACTCAGATTCAGATTCAGGCCAAATCGGGGACAGCGATTTGATTTGTTCTTTGGATCACTGTCCCTGATTCAATTTGACCAAATCCAAATCTGAAAAGCTGATGCTGATTCAGAGAATCAGCGATTCAGCAATAGGCAAAGCTTTAAATTTTTTTTCTACATACCTCAAGGTACCAGGCACAGCTCATGAATGCTGAGATGGTAGGGCAGATGGAGCATCCCACAGGAGCGCAGGGGGGCCTTTCAGTCCACTTCCAGGTCTGTGGGGAGTACATGGGCTCCCTCCTGCCATGTCCCTCCCTCCTGCCTTGACAATCAGCCATGGGGGGACCCTGGGTGCACCCCCAGATTCAGGAGACATCAGTCGCCAAGCTGGGGTGGAGAGGTGGGGGGCCCCCAGTGCGTTCCCCCACAGACCTGGAAGTGGACCAGAAGTGCTTCTCGTCCACTTCCAGGTCTGCTGCTGAGCTGCTGAGCCCCCCATGCTCCCATAGGACACTCCATCTGCCCCAGCATTGCAGCATTCACGAACCTCCTGCTACCTAGAGGTATGTAGAAAAAACATTTAAAGCTGTGTCTATGTCTGAATCATCGAATCTTTCTGAATCAATTCAGAGGGTTCCGAATCAATTCGAAGAAATTAAAGTGTCTCCTGATTTGATTTGGATTCCGAGATTTGGTCATTGAAATCGGACTGACTCTCCGCTGAATCAAATTAGTGATCTAAGCTTCGCACAACCCTAGAAATTACACAGTTGAGTAAGTGCTATTTGGGTGCATACAGCAAAATAGGAGTCTGCCCTTAGATTTCCATGACACAGCATATTTTCAATAGATGAGATTTTAGCAATATACTCCACCACACTACACACAGCATCTACCTTCATCTACCCAAATGTCACCCCAATGACAAATCACCATTGCTGCTACTAGGAATATCTAGAAAAGAAAATCTGTAGCAAAAAAGTCAGCCATCACAAATGAATAAAAATGCCCAACCCGAGATTTTACTATGAAAAGAAAGCAGACTCAGTGGTCCAGAAACTTAAAGTGGGGCTGATCTTATACAGAGGGCATTTGAGTATAATGGACAGAGCAGAAAAACCCCTAAGACTGCTAGGAAAATAGAGGCACCAGTGTTCTGGGCAGTATGTGCTGTGCTTGGGTCTACACTCAGCACAATCAGCTGTTTAAATAGTGTAGAGGGAGGAACCCATCTAACAGAGTGAATCACTGTTTCCCTTCTGAATTACTCAAAGGATGATGTAACTAAAGCCTGCCCTTTACTCAGAGCACATCATGCTCCAGCCATACTTCAACCCTCAATGTTTGTAAAGTGCATTAAGATCAATGGATGAAATGCAAATTAGGCGAGTTGTCTCCAAAGAACTCCTGTCATTTGAAAATGTATATTTTAAATAAATAAGTTTCCTCTATTCCTTACCTTAGATAAAGGATAAGAGTTCCTAGATATTTGACTTCAAAGGTGAATGGGCCTGATTCTGCTCTCATGGACTGTAGTATAAAATCAGGAGTAACTCCGCTGAAGGCAGTGGGCCAGCTTCCAGTTCCCACCAAGTCCCCTTTATATCATTCTGGTGGTAGACATTACATGGATTTAAAGGACCCTTCACAGAACAATGCAACTGAAAATAAGGTCCAGAGCAGTCACATCAATATAAAACTGGTGTATATAAGACTAGAATTTAGCCCTACTCAGCACTGCACAGTGAAAGCTCGCTCTAAAAAAAAAAATGAATGCATTTGTGTAAGATACACTGCCTAGAGCAGACCCTTGAAGTATTACAGGTATGAACACTCTGGAGGTTTGCTAGTCACTAATACTGAGGACCAAAACAGACAAAAATCATCATTTCATTCAGTTCTTTAATAGAATAGAAATAGGAATAGATTTTGGGAGACTCTTCTGAGTGTAGCTACATTAAATTACCTTAGCTGAAGAACTGGACCTACTGTAAGTTTGCTCAAAAAATTTCAATAGCAAAGTGATATCACATTTAATTCAATGCTATATTGTTTTTACTTAATAAAAGCCCAATGAATGTTAGCAAGAAACTAAATTAGGGTTCAAACTTCAGCAGCTGTAAGAGATAAGAATGTAAAATTAAAGTCCTTTTGAGACTGACAGGAAAATTAAAGATACTCAGATTGCAATCCACAGAAGCAAAGCTATTCTCAATTGAGAATACCATAGGCACTAAAATCAAATTTGCCACCTGGAAAACAAAGTCAGATAAGGAAACATCAGATTGATGTGAGTTTCTGGACACAAAAAGACAAGAGAAATTGAGATATTCCTGCGAAGGGAATTACGAAAATATCGGAGATAAAAAAGGGTGACTGCATCAATGGCACTGACCTCTAAACTCCTATAGGAGAATGCAGTGCTTCTTGGAAAGGCAAGTACATACTGCTCCATAATATACTTGCAGGTTGTGCTGATATGGTTGGTTTCAGCAGACAAAACAAAGCTGCAACATGAGCATGTGAATCTGAATACTGTCAAGGTTCAAAAATTATATTCCTGATAGAACAGTTATGTATGGTATCTATTCAGAAACATTAGTCCATTAATGTCATGGGATGGGGTCCCCAGGGATGGCCGTGATGCTCCTAGGGCTCCGTGACTGTGCCAATCTTGCCCAATGGGCACCCTTTTTCTCGTCTGCCATGTCTTGCTGGCAATTATAATAAATAGGGAGGCTGCCCTTGAGTTTGTGTTTGGACATGGTTCTGATGGACCCCACTGAACCCTGTGGGTTCTTGGACCCCTTTTGGGTCCCACTAAAAATAGATGTCTCATGGGACACCCTCAGCCTTATGGGCTAGATGCATGGCTCCAAAACCATCCCTTTACCATACCCCAAGCCTCGCTGATGGTATTTAAACATTGTCCCTCTGAGGCCTTGATGTAGCTCAGCCTCCCCTTTGTCACTGGGCTTTCTGCAGCCCTATCTTAACACCTATGCTGGTGCTAGGCTCTCCGCAGCCCCTTTGTCTCTGTACCCCCTGGCGCTGTGCCTGCTGGTGCTGGGGTCTCCACACTACAATGTGGCCCCAATGAGGCCTCCTTCTTCCCAATAGCCTCAGCTTGGTCCACCAGTTTATAACCAGCAACCAAAATATGAATCCCTGGGCTATAACATAATACAACCAGTTCAGGGTACACTCTGTCCCTTTAAAAGAGTCAAACTCCCCCCGCAGCATTAAGTGCCTTGTAGGCCAGGGTACTTGAGGAGCTCCTGGAGCCGCACGTGAAGTATATCAGGCAGCCACAGCATTGCTTGGCAATTCTTCTCTGCAGGCTCCTTCCCCTGCCTGCTGCCAGAAAGCTAACCTCTGCTGGCCTCAGCCCTGAGGTCTATATGTGCCCAGAACCCTGTCTTCTTCCAGTCAGCTGACTGGGTGCAGGTCGATTCCCTTATTAGCCTGCTGCCATAGTAACCTACACCTGTGGGGGTTCTGCCTGGCTCCTAGGGCCCTCTCCCTAGGCAGTTTCTGCTCTTAAAGGAGCAGGCACTTCAGTCTACACTATAGACATGTTCATTATAGAAGAACACAAAATACTAAATGTTCTTCAGGAGCCATCATAATTTTGATATTTCTAGTGCACACTTACAGTAAACTCTCAACAATAACAAAGATAATGTGGCATGGAGTTCTACTAAATGAAGCGCTCTCTGGGTATAACTTGCAGCAGAATATTTGCTAATGATCCCATTCTGGGTCACTAGGCTGCATTAGCAAATTCAAGAAGGAATTTTTGCAAAGTAATATAATTCAGACTTACTGTTTCCAGTAAAGTTGTCAATATATTTTGTAGCTCATGTCCAGGAAACATGGATAGCATTTTTTCCTTCTAAGTGCTATATCAGAACAAGAACTTGCTTGAAATAACAGAAGATGAGGCTCTCAGCAAGGTGAATTGAGCAGATGGCTGTCCATTGCAGGGGGCAATTAAAATAACTTCGAGGTCACCAACTCAAAACAATGGATGCCAATTGCAAGTTCAGCAACACTGTTTTCTTATCCCTACTACAAAGAGAGTTTGCCCCTGTGTATGAAGCCTACCTTCTTTCATGAAGATAAACTATAAAACTAAAAAAAAGGTCAAAATCTAAGATACACCCAAAATCCAGGCAACAAACCCATGTAACTACAGCACCTACATAAAGATGACTTGAGTGCAGCATTCTCTAGAACAGGCTCAGCAAGTCCATACACCCACATCTGGACTCATATCCCTTCACAAACTGTATTAAAGACATGCCCAAAATAGCTTCTGCTCACTCTGTTAACAGTGCCAGGAATTATTCTGAGATGTCAGAGTTTTTCAGACAGTGTCTCATTTTAAGAAAGGTTAGGAACTCGTAGCATTCATTTCTGGAAATCTAAATTCAGCCTCCAGGAGGTAGGGAAGTAAGACTGGACATGAGTAGATAAAACAGGGGCCCTAAATTGAAGCAGTGAGCTTTAAAAAACACCGCTTCAATTTAGGGCTGATTAAACCCATGTGTCCTGCACACACCCCGCTGACTTACCTGCCTCTCCAGTGGGCAGGGGAGGGTGAGCTGTCAGTGGGCAGAGCAGTCCCTGGGCTGCAGAGGGAAGTGGGGGAGAGGACTAGTGGTTCCCTTCATGGCAGCCATGGCCCCCCACTCCCAGGCAGCACCTGCCCACAGGCACCTAGCTCAGGCAGTCCCAGGGGCACCACAGTCATGGAGGGAAGCACAGCTCAGGCAGGCAGGCAGGCTCTAGGGGGCAGATCAGGATCGCCACTTTTGTTGTGTGGAGCTGCTTTCCCAGGCTGCTGCCAGGCTGCCTGCAGGGCTATGGAGCTGCATGGACCTCGGTGCTTCGCTCCATGGCTGTAAGGCCAGCAAACTAAAACTCCTCAGAGGAGTCAAAATCTAAGATGCACCCAAAATCCAGGCAACAAACCCATGTTACTACATGGAGCCCCTGCTCATCTCGCATAAGCATTTTTCTGTACTGTGTAAGACTTATAACATTGTTGAAAGAATTTCAGGACTCAAAGTATTTTCAAGGGCATCTGTCAAAACTGCAGTTTTGTCAATTTGTAAATTGAGTCAAATAATTTTTTGATTTAAGTTTGAGCTACAAACTGAGAAATCTATCATTCACCAAGCCATAGTTATTTCTAATGAGCAGGAAGGTCTTCCGAGATGTAGGTTTTCCTCCTTGTGCAGATCTATTTTTTAAATGAGAAATAAAATAAGGTATTGTCTGCTTGGAGTTATTAAAGATACCTTTTGTTGTGGGAGTTCAGCTCAGTTATGGAACAATTCCAAATACCTGTCACCACCTCTGATAAAATGACTTTTCTTATTTTTTTAGCCAGGGAACTTCTGTCTTTATTACAGTTACTGCATGTCTTTTCAAGGGATAGCTGTATTCTCATGACTATAGAAGTCATTCCTAATATATATGTTGTATGCATGTAATAATTATTGAAAAATATAACTATTTATCTAGGAAAAGATCTCTTAATTATTAATTATTGTGTGCTATACTGACTAAGCTGAGAAACTGTCTAGTCTAAGAGTGGCTACGGCTTGTGGGTTTTTGCTTTAATAATTTATTTGATTTAGTGTATGGATCTGCTCAAATGTTTGACTCTTCTCTGCTGTTTCTGTGTTGTGCATCCTCTTTTCACTAGCCAATATAAAATTCATTCACATATTGTTGTTATTATTTGTGTATATAATCACCATTACTTGCATCCAAAGATCTCAAATAACTTATCACAGGGGTGCACATATTATCATCTCCTTTTGACACATATAGTAACTGAAGCACAACCAAAAGCTTAAGTGATGTATATAGGAAAAAGCAGAAACAGAGTTTGGAAGGCAACTACCTAAAAACAAAGGGTTGGAGGGCACTGCCTTGGTCATCCAGTCCAGGCCCCTGCAATTCTGAGCAATGATACAATAAACATTTTCCCAAATGAATCTACAAGAGCCTCCAGTCTTGCCCCTCTCACAAATCAGTCATAAAGCATCCAATAACAAAGACCCTCAAACACTATAATGTGCCACAGGAAGACAGCAGTAAAGCCAAAGGTGCCACCCATGCACTGCCATGACATTCTCTCAGCCCGTATAATCTCCTTCTACAAATTGCTTTCCAACATGCTGTCAACCTATGAAACATGCAAAACATCTAGATGTTGATTATAAATGGGCTACCTTTTCTTAATTCAATTCATGTTTTTAAATAATGCACAAATACCAGTCATGAGCTATACCTGTGGAAAAATTTCAAAGTTATAAAGGTACATCACTGAGATTACTAAGCACAGCCTTTCCAGCAGGTTCCCTTTATTGTGTCTGCAGCCAGGAGTATGAAAGTTAATATCATGGATAGGCAATGAATCAACATAATTACTAACTGGCAAAACCTGCTGACATGATTGCAGTTTAACAGTTTTTACTTATGCACTTCCCACTTGAGGGAAGTGATTATTTTCTCTGTCCTGTTTTCAGTGGTCTTTAATGAAAAATATTATGTCATTATTACCTTAGTGAAGGCACGGTAGCATAAACCACACAGTTCCACCAGGTAGGCCAGAGTGAAGACAGCATTCTGAATGACAAAGCTCAGTAATTTTGAAAATGGCTCCAGAAGAGACTGCAATGAAACAATTTTAGAAAAAACAATAACTGGCTCATTCAGTAAAATGAACAGTGTTCAAATTTTGAAATGCTTTAATTATTTTTAGCTCAGAGGATATGTGGTTTCAGTGTACCCCCATTCCAGCCAGTGGGTTATTCTGACATGTGTTTTCAAGCTTATAAAACAAATTAGAAGTAAAATATCAAAAGACCAGTTTTTACCTTTAAAGCAGCACTTTCTAGATATCAGAAGTTTAGAGTCCTTACAAATGAAAGGCTTTTACTGATTCAACAGGAACTAAATTGATGAGTGGACTACAGGACCAGACTCTGGTGAAGTTTATCACTACAGGATTTTTTTTTGTTAAAAACATCAAACCTCTAAGAAAAGAATACATTCATACCCACGCACTTCTGTAATCCCACCCTCACTTTAGTGTAACCTAGATTCTGAAGTACTTATTTTCTGTAGAGTACTAGATTGCAAAATGTTAGGCTCCTACATAATATTTTCCTAGCAAGGGGATAAGAAAGAAATGTGCAGCCCTGCAAAGGCTAGATAAGTCTGTAGGAGCCCTGTGCTTTATATTTCTTGGAACTTACCCTGGTGGCACTAGTAGTAGGTATCTTCAACAGGCAAATCATTATTCTTAAACTTGAATCTAATGAACACTGTAAATACAACAGAAAGTAGAAGGGTGACTTTCTCTGTGCACATTGTGTATGTTTAGTGGTGGCAGAAAAATGATCAACTGTATTGTCTTTAATAGGATGCTATGCTACCAATTTAAGTGTCATCAACTACTTCAAGCAGTAAAACCCACCAGATGGACTTTGGGAGAAATTTCAGTATAGGGTGGTGCCTGGTATTCACCTCAGATCACCTGTTAAAAGGGATGATTTTACTCCTGGTAGAACATAAAAGACAAGTCCTAACTAAGTAAATGGTTAGTATGGGAACTTTTCATGGGGGATTAGCAGGTGAACAATGCCACTTATACCAAAGCTATGTGCTTCTGTAGCTTCTGTGAACCTCAGAAGCTATTCTCAGAGGGTACCCTGGTCATAGCTGCTCCAGGGCCTCCAAGGAAATCCTTTAAAGGGTGTTCTCCACTGTGCAAGTAGCTCTTCAGAAACCATATTAAAGCTCCATTTTGTGTTCTTTGTGAGTGCTAGTACATACAGTGAGAGAAGAACAAGCATTTTCTCTAGATTTATCTTGCACTTTAAACACCTAGAGCAGCAAAGAGTAGTCCAGAATACCAGGGGAAGGAATAGGAGTGGGCAAACCCCCTGTGTATGGACTTGAGAGCAATAAAGTATAATGAGACCTTAGTGTAATGACACTAGAAATGGTGCTTTAGGTTAATATAAAAAAATAATTATAAACACCCCAAGTTAATAATCTGCATATGCTACTTGCTAGAGAGGACAGCTGGGAGCTATTTCATCAATTCATGAAAATGTTTCAAGAAAGTGTCAGTTTAGACTAGTTAAGCCAAGCACAACCAGGCTCTTGCTGCCATTTGTCAAGTAAGCAATGAATGTGAGACCCAAATTTCAAACTGCAAGGTGTAGATTCCATGCCCACAAATTTACAACAGTTTGCGTGATTTGGGGATAGAACCAAATTTAAATAGCAGAACACATTGTGAATGACACAGGACAGAGATTTTAATGCCTAGTCATAATGAGCTGAATATGACTGCATGCACACTGCAAGCTGAATATGACTGCATGCACTCATGAAGCAGCACAGTAATGAGGAAGGAATCAGAGTCTGGCCTTTAGGCTCTGGTCCGAAACTGATGAAAGTCAATGTATGGACTTGCAGTGACTTTGAGCACTATTCACTGGGAAATGGTGCTTCTCCACAAACATGTTGACCATTCAAAGCCCAAAACTCAGATCACTGAACTCTCCAACTCTATTGTAATTACGTTCTACTATACTCTATTACCATAGAGTCTCTACAACTCTTTAAGTAAGGTCCTCTCATGAAATTATAACTAGGTCAGTTGAGCAGGCTATCCTTAGCCCTCCCTGTATATCTATTATCTATTTAGTACTTTTAATAAATGATGTAGATGTTGTTTTTCTTTTGGTGGATTTGTTTTTGATTTAGAAGCTAAAATAGAACAGATTCTTATTGCCAAGAATGCTGCTTATTACATACTTAGCATCCTAATCTGGCAAAAAAGCAAAAAAACCCAGCTACACGGTTGTTCCACAACCACAGTTATTTTAGATGTTGTATGGAGGTTCTAGGCAGAGGAAAAGATCAGACACTCATTGCAACCTGAGCACCCATCAATGCTAGAAAGCATATCACTTAATATTCATAGCAAATTAGGTTTTGTATCTCAACTTTCTATCCTGCCACTTTCAGTTTGCACACACCCTCACCAATTTGTTACAGTTTTGATCTCAAGTGTTTTGATCAGTAGCTTACAAAGTACATTTATGACTTAAAAAACTTGCATTCCATACGTCATACCTTAAGTGGCAAAACACAAGGGAGTTTAGTGAAGAAAGTCTGGAACTGATTGCTAATAGTGGTCCAGAGGTTACTAGGAGAATCCATCGGTAAAGCTTCCATAAAGGTAGCAATATTTTCCAAACAGCGTAGCATTGCTCCCCCTGCTGGTAAATTCTTTTTGTTGTTTAAGCCCTGGCAAACAAAATGAAGAATTTAACCAAAATTGAACACCAAAAAACATCAATTTACACAACATTTTAAACATGTTTACACTAGCCAGACAAACAGTTTAATCTAGAATTCATTGTTTTTCTTCAGTATTCACAATAAAGTACCACATGGGATATCCACAGGATCAACGGGGGAAAGGAAAATTTAGTACTGTATTTGTGAAGGCTCCCTCTTGGCCAATACACCAGGGACTGAAGAAGGGATTTCCCCAGTTGAAAAGCATTGGATGCAACAGTTCAAGCTGATGCCCTGTAGTTAACAGGATACAATACACGTTGGGATTCAACGTGGACAAGTACAGAGTGATGCACCTGGGGAGAAGCAACCCCCAGCACACATTCTGGCTGGGAAGCTCCCCTCTTGCTAGAACAGTGGAGGAACAGGATCTTGGCGTCATTGTTGATGCCATGATGAACATGAGTCGCCAATGTCAGACGATGGTTGGGAAGGCCAACCGAACCCTAGCGTGAATTCAATGATGCATTTCGAGCCGGTCCAAGGCGGTGATCCTACCCCTTTATGCGGCGTTGGTCAGGCCACAGATGGAGTACTGTGTCCAGTTCTGGGCGCCGCACTTCAAGAGGGATGTG